>OU343224.1:282687542-282755296 GCA_910596185.1 Chrysanthemum makinoi
GAATCTTCAACAAACCATTTGAATCCTCGAATGCGCACAATGTATACCAAAATCAACCCTCCACACATAGATGGACGAAAGACCATCCTCTGGAAAACATTATTGGCAACCCGATCAACGATGCGTTCTGAGACAAGCGTCTTCACGCGCAGACGGTGAACATTGCATTTATGCACTCGCGTCGCCAATCACGAACCTAAAAACATCAAAACGCAATGACAAAAGACAAGCTGGATTGAATCCATGCAAGAAGAACTCAACCAATTCAGCGTCTTGAAGTATGGGAAGCTGGTTGAAAGACCAACGAGGAGTCTCGTCATTGGTCTAAAATGGATTTGGAAAAACAAATTGGATCTTTGAAGGAACGTCATCGAAACAAGTCACGTCTGGTCGCTAAGGGTTATCGTCGGGAAGAGGGATTAGACTTTGAAGAATCTTTTGCTCCGGTTGCTCGTCTTGAGGTTTTGTTGGATATTTCTAGCGTTACGGCTCATATGAATATAGCGGTCTATCGGATGGATGTCAAAGCTGCGTTTCTCAATGGACAACAAAAGCGGTTTATGTCACCAACGGATGGATTCGTTGATCCCGAGTTCGAACCATGTTACACTGAACAAAGCTCTATAAGGTCTCAAACAAGCTCCTCGGGCATGGTACGATAAGCTATCATCTTTCCTCATTGCCAATAATTTCACCAAAGGCTCGGTTGACCCAACTCTTTTATACAATATCACGGGACACACATCTTAATTGTTCAAATTTACGTGGATGACATCATTTTGGGTCTACACATAAAAAGTTTTCAATCGCTTTTGCAAAACTAATGAAGAAAAATTTTGAAATGTCCATGATGGGTGAACTTACATTCTTTCTAGGACTGCAAGTTCATCAATCACCCGTGGTATTTTCTTGAGTCAGTCCAAATATGCCCTTGAATTGTTAAACAAATTTGGAATGAAAACACAGTGACACCTATGCCACTCCAATGGCTCATACCAAGAAGCTAGACGCTGATTTACATGGGAAATTGGTGGACCCTACAAAATACCGTAGTATTATTGGGTCTCTCATGTATCTAACGACTAGCGACTTGATATTGTCTTTGCCGGTTATCTATGCTCCGTTATCGGTCGCGACCAACTGAAACCCACCTCTGAGGCTAAAAGAATCCTCCGATACATAAAGGGAACCATTAACTTGGGGATCCGGTATCCAGGATTACGGTTTTGAACTAATAACTTTTTAGGGCCGACCCGCAGCGGGATGCTTAGACTCACGGAAAAAGCACGGGGCTTTACAATTTCTTGGTGATAAAGGTGTCGAAGAAGCGAGGATTGTACATGTCATCAAGAAGGCGAGAATATGTAGCCATTTCGGCATGTTGTGCTCAAGTCATATGGATGAGAACACAACTCAAAGACTATGGTTACGTATTTGTGAGAATCCGATGTATTGCGACAATCGAGTGCCATTGCAATCTCGTGCAACTTCGATTCGGCCTTCGAAATCAAAGCACATCGATCTCGATATCATTTCATCAAGGATCCGCGTGGAGCAGTGCTGTTGAATTATATTTTGTGGATGCGAATACCAATTGGCGAGATCTTCTCACCAAAGCCTTGCCTCCTGCTAGGTTTAATGAGTTGGTCCAACGGATTGGTATGAGGTGTTTGACTCAAGAGGAATTGGATGATCTCCTAAAACAGTCTTAAAACACATCCAAACACCAAATTCTCCTTTGTAAATAATTTTTCAAAAACAAAATACAAAATTATAAAACCTGATAAAAACAACAAAAATATTCTTCTAATCTACATTTCTTTCAACATTGCAAGTACATTTCTTCCGTCAACACTTTAATCTTTCAAAATTCATTATTTTTCCGATCAAGTGTTGAGGGGAGAAAATAATCTTTCTTTGCTTCAAAACATCGTATTGCATATTTATCATATCTCGGTTGACTCTTTTACAAATGGTGGTACAGTTCATGGTTCAAAGACACTCCTCGGACTTAATTAACCTTTCATTATTTTCTCAAGTCGAGGGTATGTCGTCAAGTTTCTTTCCTAAAATCTTCGTTTGGTAACCAAAATGGAAGTTAAAAGGCTTGGTTTGAAAAAGGAAAAGGTGGAGGGACCAAAACTGTCAAAAGGTTAAACTCATTTTAATAAAACACCCTCCACCTACTTTTATTCTTCACATTTATTACATAAACCTAAACACATCCTACGCTAAAAATTCACTCAAGAAATCCGTGATTTGATCATCATTTTGTAAGTGTTTTTGTGATCTAAACATGTTTTAAGATAAGGTTTTAATTTCATTCAAATCCAACGGTTAAAATTCATGTTATGGTGATTATGTGTTCTACGCATAGCGTATGAACACACAATCATTGTTATGTGTGTTTGTGGTTAAATGGTTGTGTCAAAATGTTTTTAAATACATGATATAGTTTTATCCATCAAAATCCACCGGAAACCGCATTATCAATGATTTTTGAAAATTAGGGTTTATGAGTCGAATTGGGTATTTCGAATGTGAAGTGTTTTGGTCAAAAAGATTGTTGGTTTATGTTCTTATGATGATGAATTGATGATTTCCTTTATAACCACCCGAAAACTAAATGGTTAACAATTTGGAATTAGGGTTTAAGGTTCATAAGTTTGGGTATTTTTGATTCACCATGATGGGTGTTAAAACTTGGTCATATGCTTCACAACACTCTTAAACTACTAGAAAATGTTTGGTGCATATTCCATGGCTAGATCTCATACGCGTAGATTTAGGGTTTAGACTACGCATATGCAGTTCTAGCGTAACTTTAAAGCTGTCAAATGTGTTTTGATCTGTAATAAAATGAATGTTATGTGTTTAACATTGATGATATGATGCTTTATTTCGGGCTTGCAACACTTAATATTCAGAATCAAGGTTAATATCTACGCGCAAGGATCACCTTACGGCGTAGCTTGTTATCGTAAGATTTGTCTTCTGGCGTAGCGTCTACGCATAAGGTTCTACATATGGGACTACTGGCATATCGTGAAGGATATGCGTAGCAAGGACCTCTACGCATAAAGTCAACTCTTACGAGTAGCCTTACGCGTAAGGTTAATATATGCCTACGCATAAGCTTTCGCATAAGGTCCTCTTTTTTCCTACGTAACACTTCACGCGTAAGTTAAGACCCTACGCGTAAGTTTAAGCCTACGCATATATCATTCTGTCTCGCATAACTTTGCCAATCCTACGCAAGCCATGATCATACCTTCATTATGAATTGTTACGTGTACAAACTTGTAAATAAACTAATCATATCATCACGAATCCTAAAATGTCACTAATAAACTGAAATCGTTTGATATGTTGTGAACAATAAGTGATAAAATAAACTTTAAAACTTAAAGTTAACTAACTCACTAAACATTTCACGACGTCATTGGACTATTGAATATACAAGTGACTTAGGACTCGTAACAATCATTGACAACTGTACATTCAATAACTAGACAATAAGACCTTCTGTTGACTAACATTATGTCTTCCGATATGTTGGTTCTTTTGGCTAATGTTATTTGAGATCACGACATGGTGAACAAATGAATATGGATGCACACGAAGTTCTCTCCATTGTTGATATCTATCCTCATGGCTATCCAATGAAGATAGGAAAGAATAATCTCCGTGTTGACTTTGACAACCTCACTTGCTCGGAATCTTCATGTTTAATTGCTATTGATATTAGAGGACTCATCCGTATCGAGAACATGCTTTCACACTCTGCAAGCTGTTCACGAGATCTACATCCAGATTACGGAACACTATGGAAAGGGTCAAAGGACAAGCTGCGTGGCGGTGACTCTGAATCACAAACAAGTCACCATTACACTGCTGAGACTTAAGAGTCGTTCTCCTAATTCTGATGTCGATCCACCAAACTATATGCCACACTGTTGAAGAGCTCACTCTCCAATTCTTAATCAATATCGGTTATGGCGAGGCTACAGGAGTAATCACCAAGCATTCTCACGTAGAGCTTAAGAGTATTCCTCAACCACGGAGAACTCTCTACATGATCATCACCAAGTCATTTACGGTGGTGCGGCGGCTATGAGCACCCTAAGCTCATGGAACAAAATATTCGGGCATTGGTCAACAAGAAACACATCGCTATCGGCTCGATTTGGGATGACATGATGTCATTTCTCAACAAACTTGGCTCAAAGATTCCCTACATCGGATATACTAAATTGTTGATCCAGAGAGCACTTGGACTTCATCCTGACATTCCCAAGAGGCTCAATGACCCGAAAATCACGACATGTTGTGGAACCCATTCTATCTGTAGAATCAAGGAAACGTCTACAAAGAAACAAGGTCTTTGTCTTTGATTTCCTTCTAGCGAAGATGTCAAAGCTCGAAAGCATACAAAAGGTATCCGGAAGCGTCGGACAAGGCAAAGTTGGTCATCTCGACGAAAAATCTTACGGAACACTGTAAGGAGAACCAAAAGAGGAAGTGCAGGAAGTACGGCAAGTATTGTGAGTCAAAGGAAGTTCCCCAAGAGGAACCCTCCTTCAAAGAGGATTGTTCCATCTAAGGAAGTTGCTCCCATCCCAATTCCCAAACCCGAACCGCAAAGAAAGCTTGTGGGCGAAAGCTCGATGAATGCTGACAGATGAAGAGATTACCTTCTCGAATCACTGCAGTATCCCTCCTCCAGCAGCTAAACCTACAAGTCCAATAGTGAACATGGAAAGGAAAGACTCTGTACTTGAGTCTCATGATGAAAGCTCAGAAGAAGAAGAAGAGCAAGCGGATCAATCCTACGAGAAGAAGTTTAAATTAGTTAGACAAATTCAAAAGAAGAATTTGCAAAGATCAAATGGGTGGCCCCGGAGGATCAGTGGTGCATCACTCTTCACCGGTCTGATCGGTTAATCAACCCGATAAGGGATGCGGTGCCACCACTCTTGTGCAACAACAAGCGCTTGTGAAGGAGTCTCGATCTTAACATTGAGGAACGAGAAAAGAATAAGACTGAGAGAAAAGCGATGAAGAAGCTAAGGAGCGGAAGAAAAGGCTAAAGCGGACATGATGCGAAGAAGATTATGATGACTTTCTTCTCAACAGTCCAATTCGTTCCAAGGAGGATACTTCTGCACCTCCAAAGGACCCCGAATCTCCTCATGTCCCTCCTCATCAGATTCTTCATCTCACTCATCACCACCACCATCAAAAAGATCAACAAAATCATCATCCAAATCTGAGAAGAAACCACCTCGATCTTGGATTTCTCAAGCTCATAAACGAATTCACAAAGCTGTCAAACAAGTCGGAAAAGAAAAGCGTGCTCTACAAAAGCTAAATTTCTTTCTTGGATCACATCACGATATGTATGACGAGCCTGACAAGATGGAGAAAGAAAGGGAATTTGTTCAGAAGTTCATGAAGAGTCATCGTAAAGGGGAACTGAACGAAATGATCGAAGGTTACACTAACAAGTACCTTCAGGATATCGTTCCTAAAGTCCTAAAGGGACTGGAAAAGACGACAGAGATCATACTCACAAGTTTCTTCTCGACACTGTCGGTGTGACTAGAGAAATATTTTCGGACAACTCACCCCAACATCGTAGCATTGGTTAAAATACAATGGCCAAAGAAGGCGATCTCTCGAATGCGAGTTAATCGCTAAACTTGTGATACAAATGTCAGCGATGCGGAGCGTTTAGCGGATGAAGCTAAATTTTTTCGAAAATCTACTTGATTTTCAACTCAGATCATCATGCAAGGAGTCGGCCGATCAACCCAAACGACCAAGAGATGACGATGATAAGGATAAGGATTCGCACCTAAGCGTCGAAGCGATCGGTAAATCTACCTCTATGCCACCTCCTCCTCCACGAACTTCTTCTCAACAAAAGTCTCCTCCACCTCGGTCTTCTCTTGATAAACCTGGGGCGATTCCGAGTTACCACCCGACTCATAAAGCGGTGATTACTTTGAGTATACGGGTGGTGGCGATGAAGGGTCCTTGAGCCCGACAACAACCCACCTCACCCAAACAAGTGCGAGAAACCAGATTATCATCATCAAGGCCTTCCAAAAGAAGAAGAAGCGTCGGCTGGAGTCGTCTCATGGCTAGATGACGATAAAACCCAAGAGTTTGAATGGTTCTCCACACTTGTCAATCAAACTCCTACCGATGAAGGTCAAGAATTGGTAGGCGGTTCTACATTGGAGCACGCAAAACTTTTGCAAGAAAAGTTCCATGTGAAGAAAATGACGAAATCGGAGTTGAAGCGAATCAAGAATGAAGCATTCCAACTTCTTAAAACAGCTCTGGCAGGCGAGAGGTCGAATATCATTTTGAGAACATCGCTCGAGCTATGTCTAACGACATGGATTGGCTCAATCCGGAAGCAAACATTGACTTCACACAAAGGGACAACCCTCCATACTACACCGATTGGACCAAACCCCTACCGACCATTGGCCAAGCAGACGAACCACGGATTCCCTTCCGATACTTCTTTAACAGAGACACGGATTTTCTCTTACATGGCAGCGATGGTTCGCGAAAATACGCTACATCATTGACTCTTCCATTCCCTGACTATTTACTCAAACTGCATAGCTATCGAGGAACGTGCAAATCACTTGTTTTCTGACAACGTGCAAGCATACGACCAAGATGCATTGTATGGGATTCATCATTGGCACGGCAACGAAGAATCTACTACGAAGCTGCACGGTTGAAGTCTCAACATGCATTATATAGTTCTAAGGACATCGTGGCCATCAAACACATTGATCTCAAGTCTAAGTGGGACTACACATTCTTAAAGAATATCATAGTCAAGCGACAAGATGAAACGAGGACTATGGATTCTCCGAGGCTGACTTTGAGAACTTGTCCCTCAACGACATCGAAGACATGTACCTTGCCAAGTACGAGTGCGTATGAGACAATTCTCGTGAAGTTCAAGCGTGAATTTATCAAGTCGAGTTCTCATCTTCATTAGGCATCGTGATCAAAGAACGTGTTGAAGATATCGGATGGTGTTGAATCTTATCGGACGCGTGTCAACCTCACTCCTCAACGCTTACTCTTCCGATCTCAATCGGCTACCTCAATATACGCTCATCGGCAAACCTTTCGGAGTTGTTTGCATGTGAACTTCAAAGCTGCTTAATGGCGTGTAGTGATCTTAGAAAATCGGGGATCATACTTTGAAGCGGTTAGGGATGGATTAGCGTCGAGGTTGAAGGATATACGCTGAAAGTTGGGTCTCAAGTATTGGAATTCTCGGGAAAGGAGGGATGTGAGAAGGATCATCACCATGATTGATGAGCGGTTGTTCGAAGGGATCGATTCAGACGATTGGAGAGCTATGTTGGTGGTCGACCGGGAGAAACATCACCGGCTTTCAGCGCCTGCGCACTCCGGGAACATCACTGCACTCACGGTACCCTTGAATTGTTTCCTTCATAATTTTGGATGTGTGACTTAATATGTCTATGGCTTGTGCACACATAACAGTGTACAACCCGTAATTGTCAAGAAAGGACCACGTAGTGCCTTGATGCCACAATCCTTGAAAAGGAGAAAGCTTCTTACTTTTGAATAAAACCTATCAAACCTTTCATTTTCAAGGTTTTGCTCAAAAGAACAAGTACTTCCCCTTAAGACTTTCAAAACCTCAACCGTTTATATCACTTGTTGAGGGAGTATTTTGAAACTTTGTTCAAAAATTGTTCACGGTGGTCATTCTTCCCGCAACACTCGAAATGGTCATATTTATTCTCAAACGTTTCAAAAATAACACTTTAATATGCCATTTTTGAGGGGAGAAAATTGTGTGATAAGAAATATGTTGTACAAAATGCAAATGAATCTGTGTACCTCGAGACTTAACCAATTGGCGGTACTAAAGCTGTTAGTAACTTCGAAAAGACTTGTCCGGGACGGGTAATAATTTCAAGCTAGTTCGCTAGTGATGTAAGCGTGTCTCGCAAAGGACTTGTCCGAGTAGAATGTACCATTAGAGAAACTTTTGATAGACATGAACTCTGACGGGTTTGACAACCTTCCAAGGTTTGTCTACACCTTCAAGGTAGTTATTAGAGCTAGTTGTCACCTAAAAGCGGACAATGTAACTCTTTAACTATGCAACGTGTAAGTGTCTCGGGGGATTGTCTATCTTGATGGATCAATTCAAAAGTCGCGGCTCTTTCCTCACTGTGCATTTAACCATTAAAACTATTAAGCACATGTGGAGGGAGAGTATTTATGCAAAACATCATCTCTCACAATGGTTCAAACATGTTTTTCATTAACAAACCCTTTGAGAGACATTTTTCATCTGATGGTTTTAATGGCAAATATAGGTTAGTCATGGAGTTATAAGGTGACTAAGGTTAGGAATAACCGTCCTATGATCCGCCAGAGCGGAGGGATCTACCCAAGGACACTACAAATAGTTAGTATTTAGAAGTCCTTAGGTATGATTGTAAAAAGGAGAAAATGAGAATCGGAGAAAGAAGGAGTTGAAGAATTAAAAGAAATGCAAAGAAAAGGGTGAAAAGAAATAGCCCTCCAGATTATTCAACTTAGGAACCAGGGTTCAATTCATATACTACTGGTTGTCACTTAGTGACGCCGGTATTGAAGATTAAAAGTCGTCATGGACCCGATGGCGCATGCACTAAACCTTCTTATCCACTCAAGTTTCTCTCAGCAAAAGCTTGTTTCATTCTCACAGGGAACCCTACGTAAACTATCGGCTTTCTCCTAGAGATTCTGGTATTGAAGAAGGAGACCCTCTCCCTAGTCTCCGCTCCGGAAAACCAAAGCGCACTATTGAGTCTAGAGCCACGAGATTCATCAAAAGATCTCTTAGGAACACTTGACATTTAATCACTTGATGATCAACTAATAAGATCATCAGTGGTTCATATCGAGTCCTTCACAGAGATCTTAGCAATCACATTAGAACATTTATGAGAGGTTCACATCTGTGATCCTCGGTGATTGAATGGAAACTCCTGCCGGGGTCAACATCAAACAGCCCTGTCAGCAGGTCACTTCGGTAACTCCCCGTGGATTACGCGGGGTGTGTCTCAAACGGTCTGATGGGTGGTGATGCTTCGGTGTACCTCGTGACTCATCTGGCTTGTAGATGTACCGGTACATCGCGTTATCTCACTTGTGGGACTCCAGTTCAGGACGGCCTTTGTAAGAATTAGAGTTGTGTCCTCACACTATCTTTGTTGACACTCTCGAAGTTCAAACTTGTAAGTGACGGAAACCGCTTATTACTAACCGTTTGAAATGTTTTCTTCTTATGGAAGCTCGGGCGGGATGATCGTCTTGATTCTTCTCATGCTAACGCCAACATCATCACTAATGGAAGTTCTATTCAAAAGCAACACAACCGTCAGAATGATTCTTCGTCAAACCAAAAAATCTACAAAGTTAAAGACTTAAAGAACTTCATCAGTATTGAATTCCAACGTCAAAGAGCGTGTGAGCATGTTGAAGAATGGCGTGGAGACACTGGAGCAACGAAGCGGAACTGAGGCGGACCGATGCAGACAACAACATACTATCACTCTCACCACAAAGAACAATGATCAAAGAACAAAGTTAAAGATGGCGTCAAAGCATAACTGTTCAAAGATAACTATCTCTCTACACTGGGAGATTGTTCGAATCAAGGCAATTCTTCTCACAGAAAGAAGAATGTCGAGAAGGCGTCAACTGCTACTATTACATCAACGCCTTCACCGTTTTCATTCATATATACTTGAGGGGAGATTGTTGGAATCACTCCTAAACAGTATTTCAAGTATTTATATTTCATATGTAATAGGTAGCTTTATTATGGCCTTTATGTTTGTTTAAGGTCAAGCTTATGTAGAAGGCCCATAAGCTTGACCCAAGCCTAATAAGGAATAGGGAAGGAGAGGGAGTGTTGCCCTAGCTCCTTGCCTATATAAATCATGTAATAACCTTCATTTGAAGGTTGGTTGTTCAAGTTTTCTTTCTTTCACATATGCCCTCATAACCGGTATATATTTGTATATGTGTTAGATATTGTTCAATCGCCTCATCTCCTTTCTATATAACTTGTGTTTGTAAAACTAGTGACCTAACAAGGAGGCAAGTCCTCTAGATTGTAAAGGTGTGGTGATGAAAGTGGAGTGGTGAATTATAGGGCTCTAGGCAACAATGGTAATGGTTTAGTGGAAATGGGATTGTTTTGTTTAGGAGGTATGGATGTGTTTGGCATTGGTAGTTTTGTGGGAACTATCCTTTTAGGGATTGGTTTGATTGGTTGAGTTGGTGGAGGAGAAATCCTAGCATTTGTGGATTTAACCGGAGATGATTCGGTTGAAGAAATTTCGTGTACAACACGAGCAATTTTCTTGGGTGGTCTTTTGGTGGATTAGTTACCACTTGGAGCTTTTCTCATGATGAGATGATTCAAAGAGGTTTGTAAAGGTTTCTAAGTCTTTGATTCAAAGAGGTTTGTAAATAGTTTAGGTGCTTTTCTCATGGTGGACGAGCAATTTTTTTTAAGGAAAAGAAATAAATCAAGAAAAAATATCAAATGAACTCCGAAAATTCCAAATGTTTTTTAGAAACGTCAGAAAAGTGATAAAAGCTCTGTGAAAACTTTTAGAATTTTGAGGAATTAAATAATATTTTTTGATTTTTTTTATGTCTAAAATAGCAAATAAATCAAAATAAATAGTAAACTAGTTCAAAAAAATATGAAAAATTTACACTATCTTAAGAAAACTATAAGAAGCTACCAGAAATTTTAAAAATATTTTTTCGTTTTTTCTTGTTTTAAAAATAAAATTTGGCTGATTTTTTAAATAAAAGGGCAGAAAGCATTTTTGATTTTTTTTAAATACTAAAACAACTCAGAAAAATACGAAAACTTTATGACGAAAATATATTATATTTTTGGATTTTTTGTAAAAAAAACAAGATTTTTAGAGACTTTTACTATTTTTAACCTAATAAAACTATAAAAAAAATAAACTTTAATGAAAATAAATAATGAAAAAAATTAAACTTTTATAAAAATATAAATATGATATGTTGAGCGTGTGCACAGAGCGTATAAAATACACTCATACAATCTTACTATAACTCAACTCTTCATGAGATATTTTTATAAAAAGTTTTATAAAAATAAAATGAAATAAAAAAGATTAAGAGATGAGAAAATAAAAGAGATGCAAAGATAATAAATAAGATGAACTAACTTGAAAGAAATAAATAAAACTTTTATAAAATTAAATAAGCATAAAAAATACAAGAGTTTTGGTAAGAAAAATAATAAAAGAGATGATAAAATGAGGTGAGGAGGTGGGTTTTTATAGACCCCCAAGTTACACTTTGGCCCCTACTAGGGTTTTACAAATTTTCATAAAAGCACCTAAACTATTTAGATCTTGGCATAAAAAGCCCCTACAAAAACTTGCTCCCCAAGTTGATTTTACAAAGTAGTAGCAGATTTCTATTTCCACTTGTGAGTGGCTTGGGCTTCATGTGGAGCTGCTGTGGGTATGGACATGGGCTTCAGCTGGGCCTCGTGGGTATGGTAATGCTGGACATGGGCTTCAGCTGCTCCACGTGGACTTGGGCTGCGATGATACTAAAGGCAGCGTGGGCTTGAGACTTGCCGGCAAATTGATATAAAAAAATATACAAGAAATATGGCATTGGTGGGATTTGAACCCTTGACCTCTTGATTAGCAAACATGTCCCCACCGGACCGGACCTAAGCCCAACTCCCACCCCATTATATGTTTGAGCCTCACCTCATCCGGATCCCATTTAGTCCGATCCAACACCGAAAGATCCAAGTCCAGCCCAACCTTGTAACACTTGGGCCTCATCCATTTCCCACATTAGCCCATTGCCACATTTAGTTGATAGTAATATTTTGTTGTTGTTATTTCTCCTAGAACCGGTCAAGCAAACCAAAACGCACCAAGCAAAGAACAAAACACAAAAGCAACATTCATCCCCCCTGGGTCACTTGAAACTTGCGTATGCAAGCCTAAAGAGACAATCATCCTATAAGCCACCCTAATCTCTATTTAAATAATACCCTAGCTAATATAATACACCCCTAACTCTTTTGACTTCACCTTTTTGCTTCTTTAACCATTGGTTTCTATGTCACCATGCTCAAAACTGATTTGAAATAACATTGCATGCCCAAGATTTTGGCTGCCATTCCCCCATGCTTCGAAACCAAACAAAGACCAAGCATAATTTAATCTCAAGGCCATACTCATTCTCCTTTTATAAGCATCCTCACTTAGCTAAATTCCACAAGTTCTGTTAGGAATTGGAAATTCCATAGTGAAGTGGCGGTCACCCCAAGTATTGTCTAGCATATGTTAGCTCGTAGACATATCGTTATTTACTAGTTTATTAGTTAGTTATTAGCTTAGTTTAGCTTAGAGTAATACCGTGGAGGAAGGACCGGCCTTTACCCACTGTATGCCTGATCCGCAGTCCGACAGGAGGACGTTTAGGATGTAACTATAAATACCCCTTCCATCCTTGGAAGGGGTGGAGCTTCTAATCTAACCTTTCATTATTTTTGTTTTACTTTATCTCTCAAGAACTCTCTCTCATCTCATTCACTCTCTAAACCTGGCTTTCTTGTTATTTCACCATCCTAGGCCACCCGAATCATCAAACAACATAATATGTATGATCCTACAATTGGCATCAGAGCCCAGGTTGTGTTGTTTTGATGATTCGTATGGTTTTTGAAGTGGTTCTTGTATGCGGTTTGTTAGACTTTCTGATGCGGTTTGATACATTTTTGGTGATGTTTTGATGCGTGTTGGTTATGGTTTGATGATGCTTGTCATTCCTTGATATTAAGCAGCCTGTTGTTAAGACTTTTTTTTATACTTGTTACGTTAGTTAACTAGTGTGGTAACTGGTACTGAATCTGGTTTTAAGTGATTCAAGCTGTTTTCTTCAAGTTGAGTGTTATAAAACTGTTGGTTTTAGTCGTCTAATCTTGAAACTGCTGGTAAATACTATCTTTGTGAATCCGGATTAAACAGTTTTAAGAAGGTTTTTAAGCAGCTCTTTTGTATTCTTATGGGCGTCCATTTTACTGAGTATTGGATATGAATACATTCGTCGATGAGGTTTGTGCTAAAATAATGTCTTGAAATGCGACTTGTTTCTAAAGCTGTCCAGATTCGTTGATTATTATGCGGTTTGACTGAAAGTTCTTATGCGTTTTGTTCATGAAATATGTGATGTTTATGACTCAAAACTGCGGTTTGTTCAAATACAATGTATCTAAAGCGGTTTAGCTGCTCATGCGGTTTGACTCTAAAAAGCTTTATGCGTTTTGATAACAACGAATTCGGTTTGACTTGGGAAGTGCGTTTTGACGCTTTTCTATTATGCGGTTTGATTCAAAATATTATGTGGTTTGATTCTAAATAGGTCTGCGGTTTGTTACCAAAAGTGTGAGCGGTTTGACACCACTTGATGCGGTTTGATACATAAAAGGGATGCGGTTTGTCATGAAAAAATTTTGCGGTTTGAGTATCTGAGAATAATGTCTTGGTTTGTCACTAATGGGTGCGGTTTGGTTTGTTGGGATAATGCGGTTTGAACAAAACAATCAGTGTTTGAAGATTGATCTAAGAACAACCAGCAGTTGCATAATCATATATCATCAAAATCACAAAATCACAAACAATATCAACTCTCTCCACAGATTCATGTCATAATCATATCATCCCTCATCAACAATTTCAAAACAACAATATCTATCATCAATTGGTACACACATCTACATCATGAAATACCAACTCGTGCTATAAAGCAAAGAAATTGAGACTTAAAACAACATGAAAATTAGGATCTCAGATTTATTACTTTCTCACGATTTTCAAAGTTTCATCAAGCCTTAAAGGACTCACACATGAGAAGAAAAATCAACATCATCGACCCTAATATCTATTCAAAACACAAAGAAAAAGGATAAACAATATCTTTGTTTTCCTCTTTTGGTTCGGTTTCAAGTAAACTAACAAACAAAGTTTCAAAAATGGATCTCATCTTCGTTTCTTTTTGTGTGGTTCAATAAACACTTAGATCTTAAGAGATCTATACACAAGAGTACTTCATCGATCCATTAAGGTGTTCATCCCTTTCGAAATATCCGAATATATAAGATAAATCAAATAACAAGACTGTTAGTTGATTTTCTCGATTCGTTCATGTCCAATATCAATCTTATTCAAAGCTGTTCCCTAATCTTTCACAAGTATTGATCTCTTAGATACATGAATTCGGATGTTTAGTTTTCGAAAATAAAGAAAATGTTTTATAACATGTATGTTATAATCATTGCTCTTGTTTCAACTAATTGGCCTAATTAAAACTGTCCGTATCAAGGATCTATTACCTGTAAATCATATATTCATGACCTTGTCGCCATCCCTGTGGTCTTGATGTTGAGGTTCATACCATCCCTGTGGTGAACCTATGTGAAACAGACACGCAACCTTCTTATGATATGGTCGATTATCATGCGTGGGGTATTTGTTCTAGTAGCAGAAATGTAAAGGTGATGGGGGCAGACGATTTTCTTTTGGGAGATGTATTTGGCTGCGTGTGATTTTAAGAGAGATATTAGGGAGATGCTTATTAGGGTTAGAGTGTGATATAACATTGTGTTTTATACCCGTAAGATTAGGGTACGAAGGATTTGGATCGGGTCTGCTATGTGTCTAAATGGGCCGAATTTAATTTTGTATACTCTTGATCATGGGCCTCAACTATGTTTATGAAATGGACTTGCGAATTGAATCCGAATGTTATTCTTTAGAGTTAAGGACCTGTGTGAAGGCAGATTTGGACATAGGATTATCAATTCAGATGGACTTATGCTGAAATGTAAAATCTGCTTATACTAAATCGCTTATATGGATTAATAAAGTGACATATTAAAATTTGTATTTTCTATACAATTTTTTGATAACTATTGACGTTAAGTGTTAAATAGAAAAATATATCCGATGTGGGGTTGGAGTTATTTTGAACCGGGTCAAGATTAAATTGATTTCTCGGGCAAGTTGAAGAGATTCGATGTTTATGAGATTCAATGATGAGACTTGCAACTTGATGAGATTTGTTGAGTAGATTTGACGATGAGACTTGGTGTGATGATAAGATTCTTTGTGATGAGGTTTGGTACTTTGCATACATTTTCACGGAAAATATGTCACGGCTTGAATTTTTTATCGAAGAAAGTTAAATACGGGGTTGTTTGTTCGGTATTTCTTATTTGGATTTGAAGTGAGGTTTTCTTGGCATGTTTACTTATTTTCGTTTTCTTTCTTTCTACCCTTCTGTGAAGATGACTTGTTTAGGCATTCATAGAGTGTGATAAAGACTTGGCTATTTAGTTACTTTTGTGATTCTTTCTTGCTTAACCCACAACGTAACTATCACTTGATTATCTCGCGCTTGATTGAGGATACGTCAAAGAGGTTTTGTACATTGGGTACACCGTTTCTTTTCACAAGGATTAGTACAAGCTTAAGTAACAAATCTAGGGAATTCTACTTCATGTTCAAGCTTGGTATATTGGGTTTCCTTCTTCTAGTGGTCTTTGCAATAGCGAGCTAAATACGTTGAATGGTGTGTTTTCCAAAGAGTTCAAAGGATGAGATGTGATCAGAAATTCCCATAGATTATTCGATGCCACAGAATGTCAATGATACTTCACAGTCTAAGCAAAAACTTTCAAGAATCTTCTGCGTCAGTCATGATTTTTCAAGATATTTGCTTATTACAAGAACTTCTCATGCAAATGGTCGTACACGTTATGATGCTTCCGAAAGTTCAAAATCATCATGGGGGAGAATCGTGTACTTTGATGTTTTACGGTCAACCTCCAAGGGAAATAGTGTATAGTACTTGACTTAGTATGGTTTGTCTACATATGGGTAAAGAATTGTTTATGATGGAGAATGAACCGTTGATGAACCGTTGCATGTTCCTCAAAAACAGATAATCACCGTAACCAAATTTTCATAACACTTTCAAGCTGACATTGTTTGCGGTTTAGTCTTGATTTTGTAAAATCCCGCGAAAGATTCTATTTCTCAGTTTAAATCATAGACTTGTAAAATCCCGTGACAATGAAATCATCCCGGTAAAAGTAATGTGCATTTCCGGATCTATCTCTCGGTTTATTCTTGGTCTTGTAAAATCCCGCGAAAAACTATTTCTGGTTTAAACCATAGAATTGTAAAATCAGCGATGATGGAACCATCCGGAGAAAGGAAAGTATTTACGGAACTTATTTGATCTTTGAGCTCGATTTCTACTTAAAGAAGGGATAAAAGGGTGTACTTCATTAATTGGGTGATTGTTTGGATTGTCTTCTTGGCAGTTTGGTTATTTCAAAGTTTTACGGGGTTATGTGCTTTTAACCATGGTCAGGATGAAACTATTATCATAGTTCACTTAAAACATCAAAGGAGGCTAGATTTGAGCCCTTAACTAGAAAATGTGACAACGGCGTTAATTCATTATTATCTATTTGAGGTTGAAGTGAAATTTCACGGGCGAGTGTACTTAGTATCTAAAGGTATTGGGGATGGTTGGATGAAGATTCTTCGAGATCCTTGTTCGAGCTTTTAACATTTTCAAAAACGAAGACTTAGAAATCTAGTTATTTTTGGGTGATTTTTCTTTTTCTTTTTACCACCACAAAATAATTATCACTTTAAGGAGTTACGTTGTAGTGCTAAGTGTCACATTAAATTGTGGATTTTCAAGAGGTGATGTACGTCTTATACTTGATGGTTGGTTGGATGAAGAGTATAGAGTAGGGATTCAATGAGGGATGAACTCTCGGCACCGCTCATTGTTACATGTGTGCAAGTTTAAGTCACGGTTGAGGTAAATTCACCGGGTCAAATTCTTCATATTGGGTTTTCTCCATCTCTGTCACGACAAAGAGCAATGATAATTGGGTTGATATCAAGTTTGCCAAGAGTGGTTTAAAAGAGAGAGACTATGACGTTTGAACACAACAGTTCAAGCCTCGTTCTCTAAAGAAAAGAAAAGTGTACATTTCATGCGTTTTATCTTCGACGAAGAAATCTTCTTATGGCGTTTGAACACAACAGTTCAAGCCTCGTTCTCTAAAGAAAAATTATGCGTTTGGTCGGCTTTATCTTCTGAAAGAAGAGAAATCTTCTTATGACGTTTGAACACAACAGTTCAAGCCTCGTATTCTAAATAAACGAAAAGTGTACGCTTCAGTGCGCTTTATCTTCAGAAGAAGAGAAATCTTCTCATTATATGACCATTCTCATCAACATGCTTCATACTTTTTCCATGCGCGCTCAGTCATCAAGTGAACCTGATTTTTTTTCCACTTGCTCAATTATAATGACGATGGTGACATCATTTGCAACCTTTGAGGGGGAGAAGTGTGAATAGAATACATTTGGATGATTTCACTTATTCAATCAAGAATGGCAACTCCGTACGCAATTCTTGAGGGGGAGAAGAAGTGTGAATTTACTGCATGGTTGATCGATATCTGAGAATAAATGGTCAAACGGCTCCAAACTCATGTAAGAACCGATCTTCTTCTTATCGAGTCATCTTGACATGGAGTTTTCTCTAAGATCCGTTGGTTGACATCTTCACATGGGCTGATATGATTAATGACAAAGTGCTTCCAGTTGCAGGGCTGATTTCCTTGATGAACATCTTTATGTTCTTGTTTGATTGGGAGAGATTTTAGTTAAGGGGATTTGCTATATGTAAGTTAATTGGAAAGCATTTTGTGAGGTGAAGATGTTAACTTTCTATTCCCCAAATGGACAATCTAGAAGAAGGTCGAGTCTACAGTCTGTTCTACATTATCTGCTGCATGATAGAAGACTAAAGACGAGTTGCATTTAACGATCTAAAGACTTCTTCTTAATCCGGGCATTTATCAAAAGATTTTCATCTTAGGGGAGAGCACTAATTGGGGGAGAGTGAAACGTCATATTTAATCCCTAATTAGACTTGCTCACATTCTTTCTTCAACAAGTTGACTCTCACAGATTCATTTGAACTAATGGTATTCTTCTCAAAAGATTTCGAGTATCTGGGCTTATAATGTGTTGTTGATTCTGAAGTATCAAAACCAGCAAGGGGGAAGGAGACACACATCTAAACGCGAGTAAACTTGATGAACTTAATACTTCTAACGATTGAAGATATCGGAAGACTAATGTCATTACGTAGAAACTCAAGGTTTGACACATGGCATTTAGTGTTCTTATTCCAACTATGTGGGGGAAGAGATGGAAGAGTTAGTTTCTGGTAATAAAAGAGGTACACAAGTGTGTGATGATGTCGATGCTATCGTAATCTTTAGGGAGAGAGAATTGTGTACATTGGGGACGCACAGTTGTTTCACTTGAGAGCATATCACTTATTCCGGAGTTGACATCCGCAAAGATAATCAGTGATTCAGCATGCTACTTCAATGTTATCCGTTATTCGCTATAGAAAGGACATTTGGGTACTTCGGGTTATTGAGCTTCATAAACTATCATCAGGGGAGAGAAATGTACTTCAAGGATGGTTTGCAGATTCATGTGATTAGACTTAATGATTTATTCCGGAGTTGACTTCCGCAGAGATGATCAGTGATTCAATCTGCTATTTCGGTGATATTGGCTATTCTCTCTTCGGGTATATGTGTACTTCGGGTTCGTGAGCTTCATTCAAAGAGACAGACTGCATCAATTCAACTACGTGGGGGAAGTGGTCTCGTGACACCTTTTTGGTATGGATCGCTTTAGAATTAAGTGGAAACCAAATATGAGAAGATTCACTCAAGCGTGGGATGATACGTTCTTTGTTCTTTTTGATGATATAACCCTGAATGAAGAATCACAAAGATCATTCTTAAGCGTGACAAGATCAATGATAATGGTGTGATTCTATGTGCACCTGGCTAAGGCAAGCTTGAAAGTAGCTTTGAATCTGCTCAGCAAAAGGATTTTCGGTTTGGGGGGAAGCTGCCAAAGTCTCACTTTCAGAAGGTTCAATTTCTCTCAATTAAGGAGCCTCAAAAGCTTTGGTGGTGAATGTTTGATTAAGGGGGTTTATGTGTGGGGATAAATCCTTAATATCAATATCAAAAATACTCACGAAGATAGATTCAAATTCTCTTAGGAAAAAGAATAATAAATCAAATCCCGTGTGTGATCGGTGTAGTACGGATTAGTCAACAGAATCGTTTCCCAGCGTGAATTATAACGTCGTTCTTGGTTTGGATTTTATGCTTGATGATTTGGATTATAGATTTGATTATATACTACGGGGATGGAAAGTAATTAAAAAATCTATTCTACGGGAAAAAATCCTAGCGATCTAAATAAAGCGTAATAAACAAAACAGCGATTAAAATGCAACTACGTCTAAATGATACCCTAAAATGCCAAAAGTACTTTTACTTTAAAAATGTAATAAGAAAACTATTTTAGAATTAAAACTATTTTTTTGGATTTTTCTTGATTTAATAAAAATTAAAAACTAATTTAAACTATTTTAAACTAATTAAAATTGTGAAAAATATCAAATAAAGGGGGAAAAATATGGAAAAATCTTTTTTATACTTTTTATATTTTTCTAAAACTGAGAAAATTGAAAAATTATTTTTTTGGAGCTTTTTCTCAATTAATTGCAATAAAACCTATTAAAAATTTATTAAAATCTACTTTAAAATGAGAAAAATAGCAAATAAAGACCAAAAATTTTAAAAATCTCAGGATAATTCTAAAATGATATTATGATTCTATGAAAAATGAAAAACTAGCAGCTTATGTGAAAGAAATGCAAGATGAGGTGCAAACTGCTTATCAAATAAGCTAGTAAAATGAGCAAATAAGCTAAACAACCAACCAAACAGTGTCTTAAGCTAAAATCTACTATAATAAGCTAGTTACTACAAATTACAACTACTCCTATCAAGTCCTAAGCTCAGATTGATGATCTAATGCAACTGCTATATGAACAAATCGAGTGGTTGGGTCACTGTAAGGCTTAAGCACAAGCTTATTTATAAGCTTAGAGTGAAAAACAGAATGCGAGTCCTAAACACCACCTGGCCAACTATGATTGTGCCAAATATTAAGTCCTAACTCCTTGAAATGAAACCTATGTAGTGGATACAAAGTACCTGTTTCACACTTAAGTGTGAGCAGGGGGGAGAAACGAGCCTAATTGAGGAGCTTATTTGAAGCTCAAATTGACCAAACCAGTTGAAACAAAAAGCAGTTATCAGATTAAGACCAGTTGAAATGTGATTATCCAAAGTCTCAAACTCTAAAACTCAGTAATGAATTAGAAATTTGGTTCCCAAGTTTGTTGAAAACTGTATGTGACAGGTTTGACTATTTGAAGAACAATTTAGCAACTTTGACCAAACTGATTTTTGATCCAATATTATGAACTGATATTGATGAATTTAGACTACTTATGATATCCAAAAGCTAGATCTACTGATTTAGAACCAAATTGCAGCTAATGAATCCTACTGATTTCAACAGATGCAACAACTAAAACAGTTTTAACTTGATTTTGACTTTTAGAGCTAAACTACAATCAACAAGACCTCAAATGACTATCTAATAACTACTCAAGCAAGTATCAACTACTCCTAACGTCAACTACTCTCTAACACAGATAAATCAACAATGCCAAACACTACTTAAGCTATTGTTTAATGAACTAAATAGCAGATTATCACTAGATATACCAAACAATTATCAAACATAGATTAAATAGCAACAATTACCACTATTGAGCGATTCAAACAACTTTAATGATCAGAAACAGATTTAGTACTTACAAAATTTCCATAGCCCTTTGTGGCTTGCCAAACTGATGAACTAGAACTCTAACCTATCAACCACTAATCCTACTCCAATACCAGCTCAGTATCAACCCAATAGCAGCATCAATACCATTCAAATCCAGATCCAAAACCAGAAGATCAGAACACCAACAGCAACTGTAGCATCTGTTATAAACTTGAGATTTTGTGATTTGAGACAGAAAACAATTATAAGCTCACTATAAGCTATAGAAAACTTATATGAACCTTAACAAACAGTAGATCAGTGTGGATTGCTCCACAAAACAGATCTACTAGGATTTTTAATTTTTCAAATATTTTATGTGATTTTTTTGTATTTTTGAGATTTTGAGAAATAAACTAAAACATTTAATAACACTATAATAAGCACTAAAATAAGTTCAATGAGATTAAGGATATAAGAAACTTAAAACAAACAATTGAAAATGAAAACTAAATTTGCATTAATAATTGAAATTGAGTACAAACTACGAATTAAAAAGTATTTAAAACATTGAAATTGTGAATAACCACTACAACTAAAACTAGAGAGAAGGAAAAATACAGAAATTTAGATACATCAAGTGAATGAGAAATAAGGTCTATATATAGCCAAGCTAAGGATTGGAAGCTTCTCGAAATTCTTCCCTTTGTGCTTCTTTGAGCTCATGTGCACCCTTGGATTGAATCCCACATACCTCCTTCTCATCACAACCTTTGGATCAAATCTGATGACATGTAAACACCAATGGGAGAGCGACAAGTGTCCAAGAGCACACGGATGGATGAAGTGTCATTCCCTTTGTGTCAGGTGTGTCAGGTAAAGTACTATACTACCCTTAATTGCGGTCAATTTGATCTATTTTGACTGAAGGGTAATTAGGGTTTATACGTTTTCCAGCTTTGGGGGTAAAAGAAGCGCGGGTGCATTTTTTATAATTATTTGGGTGTTTGACTGGGAAACGGGGCGTTGACCGGTTTAATTGAGCGGGTTGGGAAGGGTTTCGGGTCAAGATAATCAACCGGGTAGTGTTTGTTTGGGCTCGGGTAAATATATGGGCCGAAGGTTTATTATAATGGATTGGACTTAAGGTTTAAATGTGATCCAAGTGATAATATAGGGACCAAACTTGTATTTTTACGAAATTCCAAGGACCACAAGTGTAATTCTGACAATGCTCATAAGGACCAATCTTGTCAATCTCAAATAATCCAAGGGTGACTTTTGTAAATTCTGAATCTGGAGGGATCAATTCTGTCAAAAGCTCAAAGTGCAGGGGTCATTCTTGACTTTTCTTCAAACTACGATACTTCAAAAATCATCTTTAGAGAATAAATCTTCCAAAATACACAATCTCGACCTTTCGAACCAGCTAAAACTCTCTTGATCTCCGTGCTCGGTTTCATCGATTTGGATCTTTTTGCGTGTTTTGCATATGGAACTTGCACAAGCACAAACTCGAAAACCAATATCGACCAAAAAAACGGCTTTTCCTTGGTTGTTTTGGGTCTATATTGATAAAGAAAAGGTATGTGTTTAAGCACATATCAATGTTTAAGAGGAGATGACTTCTATCTTCTACAACAGGGCTGTTCGATATCCTTATCTCCGTACTCGTATCATTATCTTCTTAAACTATATCATCTACTCTATCTGTAAATATTTATCAAAAACCAAATACAAAATATAAAACGGCAAAAAAGAAAATAGAAAAATATAAAACCAACAAAAACCCATAAAAATCAGAAATATTGATATGTGTTTAAGCACATATCAATACCAGAAGACATGTCTTGAAATCTCGAAATTTTGGCCAAAATATTGTTTCTCAAGTTGTATATTAATAACTTAAACACATATCTTTATTATCAAAACTGACCCAAAATAGCCAAGAAAGAGCGTTTATTGTTAACTTTTGTTTGCGTGTTTCTTGAGTTTGTGCTTGTCAGAATGCGGATATTACAAAGCAGAACGAAAAAGCCAAAACCGAAAAAACCGGCACGAGAGAAGAAAGAATGAAAAAAGCCAAGGAGGAGGAATTTGCAAGTTTGGACAATTAATTCTCAAAATGGCGTTTAGTCCGAAGATTCAGAATTGTCATGTTTAGTCCTTGGAATTTTCAAAGTTGGCAAATTCAGCCCTTGGATTATTTGAAGATTGGCAAAGTTAGTCCTTGATCAAATTTTCAGAATTACACCTTTGGCCCCTGATATTTCAGATTGTGCAACTTTGGTCCCTTATAAGTTAAATGAGTACAAATTAAGTCCTAAGTCCAATCCATGAGTTACTTATCCATTATCCCAAGGCCCAAAGTCTAGCCCAAATATTACCCGGTCCAACTATTTTTCCCAAACCCGGTACCCATTTTAACTCCGGTCAAAACAAACGAAAAATAATAAAAAAACCTACACGCGCCAATTTTGCCCCCAATTCAAACCCAGAACTTAGAACCCTAAAATACCCTTTCACCCAATTGATACAATCCGCTATCATTAAGGGCAATTCCGTACTTTGCTCTGACATCGGTACACAAGTAACACCTGGCAATCCGTGTGCCGGGAATGACCGCGTTAGCGGTGGGAAGCGATTGGTGGAAGTGATGTGGTATTAGTGATCAAGGGTGTAAGATGAAAGAGATATGTGGGATTGATCGATGGCTCAAAGCGTCCAAGAGAAAGCACAATTAAAGCTTGGGATCCTTCCTTGGCCTCAAGCTCAAGTATAAATAGCCTCATTCTTCACAGTTGGGATTCATGTAGAGTAGGAGTAGAGTAGTAGTGTAGTTTTTAAATGTTTTCAATATTTTTAGTTTAAATTCAGTCATTCAATTTATGTACTCAAATTTTATTATCAATATAGTCATTTTGCTTGAATTCGTATTTTGATTCTAAATTCTGTTTTTAGTTGTTATAAACTCACTTTAATCTTAAAAACTCTCATTACTCAGTTTTATTTTTAGTTGCTATTCAAATTTTCACTTGGTCAAACAAAAGTCAAACGTTCAGAAGCATGGGGTGGATTCTTTGGTTTGATTTGCAGAATTGGGTTGAATTTAGCATTGGTTTGGAGTAGGTTGTTGGTTTAGGATAGTGATTCATGGTTCTCAGTCTCCATTTAATTTCTGGACCTTTTGTAAGTTCATAATCTGTCTCAGATTTGCTTAATATCATTTGAAATTGTTTGCTCTAGATCTATTGATGTTATAGGTAGAATCTGTTATAGTCTGCATTAGATTGTTTGTAAGTTGGTGTTAGTAGTGGTTTATATTAAGGAACCGATTGAGTAGTTTACAAATCTGTTATAAAACTAGTGTTTGGAAGAATGCATGTAATTGAGTAGAGGTTAGATCAGTGGTCTAAGTTAGTTGTTATAAGCTTATATAGGTTAGTTGCATCCATAATAGCCTTGAGTTTGCATCTATTCTGCATTATAAGTCAAAATCCTTTTTCAATCTGTTTTGAGTTCATATCTGTTGGATTTAAGTTGCATAAACTTGAATACAGGAATAGGATTAATCTAGATAGCTTAATTAGGTCATTACATAGCTTAAAACATTAATTAAAATCTGTTTTTGAAGATCAAAGTTGCAAAAAGTCAAAATTCTCATAACTGTCTCAAAAGTCAAAATATCATCAAAACCAGTTTTTTACAAAAGTTAGTGGAATTTTCATGGATTCAGTTCTGATCCAAAATTAAGTAAGATTTTGGGTTTTACAAGTTCAGTTGGTCTAGTTTCTAAAACACATTTTTGTGAAATTTTTAGAAGCTGTTTTTAGCACTTAATAAGCTGTTATCTCCCCTGTTCACACTCAGCATACAGCTGAGTGTGAAACAGGTTTTGTACAGATCTTGCACAGGGGTCATATTAGATAGTTAGGAGCTATAATTTGGTCTAGTTGATCTCTGGTTGGTGGTCTTGAGTACCTTAGTTCTGGTTTTGGTTTGGCTTATTGGATAGCGAGTTGCAATAGCTTAAAGTAAGTAAGGTAGAGGCTGTTTTCATTATAAAAGCAAACTAGTCAAATCATTGAGATCAGTACATTAGAGGTTTAGAGTAGCTGGAATTAGTTGCTTTTAAGTACTTTTAGTATAAGTTAGCTTCTGTAGCAATTTGGTATCTTTTACTATTCATTTGCTTATTTTCAAGTGCTTATTCATAGTGTGTTGCATTACAGTTTCATTTTCTTGCACACTAGCATAGGTTTTTATATTTTTCCTAGATTTAAAATAATATTTTAGAATTTTCCTGAATTTTTCATAATTTTTTGTTACTGTTTACTATTTTTCTTGATTAAAATCAGTTTTTAAGACTTTTTAAATAGCTTTTTAATACAAATAATTCAGAAAAGGTTCCAAAAAATAATTTTTCAATTTCAATAGATTAAGATAAATATAAAAAGCAAAAAAATAATTTTTCTAGATTTTTCCTAGTTTAATTTGTAATTTTTAGTATTAAAATTAGTTTTAAATAGATTGTAATTCATAGAAATTCGAAAAATCTTCAGAAAAATACAAAATTAGTTTTGAAAAGTCTTTTGAGTAATTTTAGATTTTTGAAAAATAGTTTCATAATTTTCACTTTTGTTTTTATAATTTTTAGTATTTTAGATTTGTTTTATTCGTTTAAAATTAGTTTTTAATTCAAATAAATTCTAGAAAAATCATAAAATTTTTTTTTAATTCTTAAATAGTTTTCAAATTACATTTTTAGTTTAAAAGTAATTTTAGATTATTTTTAGGACTTAGAATAGACGTAGTTGCATTTTATTTACGTTTCATTTAATACGTTTTAGTATAATTTGCGTATTTAGGATTTCCCGTAGTGTAATTTCCCTTTATGCTTCCCTTACGTAGTTTAGAAAACATCAAATTATCCCTTTCCCATTCAAATCCGATAATCGCGACGTGAGTTGGAAATTCCATTCAACCCTCGTTTGGGCGATCTCGATTGCTCAAACCTAACACGTTTGAGTTACCCGTATACTACACACTTCTCTATTATTGGTTTCTCTAGCGAATCAATTTTTGGCGCCGCTGCCGGGGAGGTCTTGTAGCGAGTTTTCGTATTCCGTCTCGAATCGCGTGCATTTGAAGATCCTTCCCCGAGTGAAGTTACCTTCATTTTTGTAAATATATCTTTTTCAAAAACCCAAAAACATCTAAAAACCAAAACATTCTTCCTAGAGTGTTTATAAAACCATAAAAAGTAAAAAACCAACAAAACAAACTGAAACGTCAATTGTTACGTCGGCTCACCTTGAAAGTACAACCTATACACGGGGTATAAGGAAAGTCTTGACATTAAATTGCAGGCTGAAGAACGATCCACTCTTCGTTCCGCTCCGCTAGCGTACTTTGAGAGCTACCGAGCACGGTTGGCGTGAAGGTTACAAAAAGATTGTGTTTTCAAGGTTTTCTTAATTATAAAAACCCAAAAAGATTTTCCTTTTCAAAATTTGTTTTAAAAAACCCAAAAATATTCCTCTTTATCCTCTAACCCGATAATTCTTTTCTTTTACCCTCTATATGTTTAATTCTCATGGAAACAATCAATTATCGTCATTGTTTTCATTGCAAAGGCTGTATGGAAGAAGATCATATTGTTGTTTGAATCGAATGTGTATGTGGCGATGTGGACACCAGGTTCTAAAAAATCTTGCTATTGGTGCGACTTAGCCGACAAACAATCTCTAGATGATTCTCAAAGTTTTTCTGACCATCCGCCACAACCCGAGATATGTTCTTATCGTCGTTGCCTTCATTGCCAAAGCCGTATGGAAGAAACTCAATTTCGATGTTTGAAATGTATTTGCGACAGTGCGCGGAAATAATTGTGAGATGGATTTTGTAATGTATGCGAGAATTTAATAATCCAAATCCATATCTCGCTCGTCTTTATGCACGGCTAGAACAAAAGAGTGCTCTTTATAATGACATAATTGGAAAACCCTCGATTCCTACTCCTTCTCCGGTGAGGAAATGGAATATGTTTGAGCGAGGTGATTTTCGTTCAAGAACAGCCTATCACGGAAATGGTGGAAATAGCTAACTCTTCCGGGATAATTCTTGATTTATCGGCTTTTGTGCATATGGTGCGAGGACCGAATATGGTGGGAATTGTCCTGGTTGTAGTCTTTGGAAAATCGGAACCGAGTTTCACCACAATCCTTACTATGAGACAACCGATTTCCCTAACCAACCTCTGTACCATGAGCCGGAATCATACTCTTGTGAGTACCGTGGTGGTCCTCACCAAGGTTTTCAATGTCAAGCTCAAATTAAAAACTCAACCTTTGGTTATGAACCTTACCCTTATTAGTCACAACAATCATCTTTTTTGTGAGTATTGTGGAATCATACGTTAACTAGATTGTCGGATCTGAGAATCCGATTGTTTACGAGCAAGTTCCTTGTAACAATTACGATTATCCTTATAACCCCCCTCCACAATACCAAGAAGTTCAACCACAACCTTCACTAATATCTAATCCACAATTTCTGGAAATAATGAGTGATCTTAAGAATCTTCTTGATAAAATTACCCACGGAAAAGAAGATCCTCCTCGGAAGACCTATCGTGAATTATTAGGCGAAGAAGCGGAAAGTGATCAACATCGTCCAACTACCTATTATTACGATTCGATTCGATGACGATTATACTCCTCCGGTGGCAATCCCTCCGTTTCTGAGCCTTTAATTTTCGACCCTTCCTCTTCACTCACGCCGGTTGAGAGAAGTGACGTCGTTTTGGAAGATGTCGATGATCATATTTCTTCAGACATTGTTGAACCCGTTGACTCTCTCATAATGGGGGATGAGCATATTAGTACTATTCCAGAAACGGAAAAGACTAGTGTTGAGATCCTTATCCCAATCCCAAGAGAGTCTGGGGTTGTTGATGATATTTATGATGAGCCTTCTCTTGATATTACGAGCGATCATGTTGAGATGTTCTCCGATTCCGATGATGATTCTTATGGAGACATCGATTTTGTCGACAATTTACCTTCTGAGCCCGTCATCATAGAAGAAGATAACAATTTTGAGCCGGAAGTTGAAGAGATTGAGCCCGATGCTATAGAGATCTAGGATGAAGCATTACGTGAAACATTGTTGAATGTTAATCTTCTCATTTCAAAGATTGAAGCCCTAAACGATAATTCAAGTTCGCCTCCTATCTCCGTTAAAGATGGCGACTTCTTACCCGAACTTGAGACTTTCCGATTTGATGAAGAGCTTAGTGGCAGTCCCACTATTACCGATGTTTATCCTCCGATTCTTGAGCGGTTCTACTTTAATGTTGATGTGAGCAAAGTTTTGAACGATATTTCCGATAATTCGACAAATGACCCAATCATTGAGGACGCCGACTCATTTCTTGCTCTTGATGACTTGATACTCCCGGGTATTGAGGATGTTGTTAATGATCCCGAGGGAGATATGATGTTTCTTGATGGATTGCTCGACTCTCCTCTCTCTAATGAGTCCACCATCCTTTATCCCGTTGAACCGACATGTGAAGATAAAATCCTTAAACCCGGGATATGCATTGATGAGACTTTTGTTAAAATCATTTCTGGAGATAAGGATCCTCGGATGGATGCCTTCATTTATGAGCCTAAACCTCTTATCTTTTACCATGAGATCCCATTTTCTTTGGAGTATTATCATGTTGATCCTTCATCCTTTCGTCCGCCCGCAAAACCACCGGATGATGGATCTTTCTTACATCATATGCCTTATCCACCCATTTTCTTCTCCACCCAACCCCCCCCAGTCTCATTCTTTCAGGAATGAGGACACCGTTTTTGACCCTGGTATCTCTACCACTTTCTTCCCCAAGGACAAATGAATTCGGGACGAGTCAGGCTAGCGACTCGGTGACCAAAACATAGCGCCGTGGGAGGCACCCCATGCTTATCCATCTATCTTCTTTCTATTTTCTAATAAGTGATGTGAAGGGGTTAGCCTCTTCAATTTCTCGTGTTTGGTTGTTTGTGATGTTTTGTCCAGATTTTTCCGATATAGAACTCTCGTGCTCAAAGTTCGTCTTTTCTCCACTCGAGTTTCATGATCGATGGAAATCCGATATCCGAAATCTTATCGACTAACGTTTATCTTTGAGCATACTTAATAAACGGCTTTTAGATTTTCGTTGATACCCTTGCTTTTAAACATTGAGGACAATGTTTCGTTCTAGTCACAGGGTAGGGTAATCTTCGATTTGATTTGACCGCACTTGCTTTATTTTTTGTGTTCTCTACTTAGCCCGTTTTCCTTAGAAAAAAATTGTGCTATATATGAGAAAATTTAAAAAATTTTGAAGCTTTTGCTAGTTTTATGATCGAATAGTCTTGCTAGTCTCTTAGAAGTTACTTTAAATATGCGTTTTTCTTGAAATAGCCTTTGCTAATTGCTTAGACAAGAGGCTATAAAATGCGATTCTAGCTCACAAGGCCAAGAATTTGCAAGTCTCCCTAAGTGATTTCAAATATGCAAAGTTTAAACAAGAATTTGCTAGTTTCTAATAAGTGGCTTTAAAAATGCGAGACTTGAGATTATTTTACGAAGCATTTGTTAAGTTAATATACGTTTTGACACCTTGTTGACTTTCCGATGGTGAGAGTAGGAATAGAATTCTGACTTGACCGGGGGTGTTGAGCCCTAGCTTGTTTCCTTTACCATAGGTAATCTAAAAATTATCGGCTAAGCATCCGCGGATCTCATTATTTGAGATTTTAAATTTGCGGAGATCGAGAAATGATAGAGTTACTTATGAGTTTAGATAATCGAAAGTCCAAGGTCAAGTATTTACGTGGGATTTACATGCATGGAAAGTTCGGGGTATGTTTTGTAATTATCACAAACTAGTTTTAAAAATAGAATAAAAGATTTGTGTATAAAGTGTAAACTTTGAAAGTTGGGGGACCAAAAGCGTAAAACTCAAATTTTAGAAGGGTTTGATCAAAACAAAAATGATGGGGGACTAAAACTGAAAAATCTGTAAATATTAAGTATAAATTACTTTTGGGTATAAAGTGTCATTTTTCCAAAGTTGATGGACTAAACTATTACTTTTTGAAACTTAAAGGTAAAAAGTGTAAATTCAGGAAAAAGTTTAGAAAACTAATAAACTTATTACGTCAGTATTTCATTATTACGACTTCATAAAAATGAATATCTTAACTTATATATCTTTGACTTGCCATCTCGTTCTTAGGTTTCGGATTGAAACCTCCGCTACATCGTACTTGATCATATTGTGCTTGTTCATTTCCATAAGGTGAGTTCATAGCCTCGCTTTTACTTTTATTTGCAAACCGCGCAAGGGATATACATGCTCTAAACTAGAACACAAGGTCTTTCATAGATGTTCGCTACTTGATTATTGGAATTGCCTAAGTATTTAGCCGTAAGACCCATGTATCATGAACCATTAGTCACCGCGAGTGAACGCATATATCGTGAATAGTACTATGGGGAGTAACGACCCCGTCTTGGTTATAGGAAATAATCGGGGTGCGCCATATTTGAATTGCATTAGGTAATTAGCTATTACCTCCTTTGGGGAAAACTTTACCTACACCAGTAATTCGGTGTATGCAGTTGAGTATTGGTTGCATGAGCTTAGCGCATAATAATCTGTGATTTTCTTTATGATATATTGTTAGTTTACAATTATCATGCTCATGTTCTTATGTTCAACTTTACATTAAACCTATGGATCTCACTCAATATTTTTTGTTGAGCTTTTAAGCATGTTATCTCAGGTAATTAATGAAGATCATGTTCTTGGCACAGAGCGGGCATATCAAGACCTTTATTTGTGGTGTAAAACATAATATTATCATTTCTTACAAACTCATGCTCAATATTTTGGGGAAATATCTGAAACAATTTGGAATATTTTGTAACAAACAATGAGTTTTCAATGAATGATAACTATTTTTTCTTAAAACGTCTCTTTTGAGTCGTTTTCTATGATTATTGACTTTGATCCTCATCCAAGTAACACCCCAATTAGTCTTCTGTTGTCATGATGATCTTTGGGGGGTGTTACATTTTTCTTTTAAAAAACTTGTGAATATCATAAGTCTTTTAGCTAGTTATGTATATAAGACTAAAATACACGGTTGGTCCCTAAACTTGGCAATCCGCTTCGCGTTGGGACAAACCTGGGCATTATCATCGCCGGAGGTCCAAAACATGGGCTTTATATGCCAAACTCGTCCCTTGACCAATAACGCCGATGTCAACGTCTTGTTTCTGTTAGTTAGTGGAGGGTATTATAGTCCATAAACATTTATACCTCACCTTAGTTAATTCTAACTCAAGACTATTCCACCAACACATAAACGGGTTATTGTTTGAACAAATTATACCAGTGTACCTAACAACTTAAGTATGAATTTATAAAAGTCAACTGGTAAAGAATGTATGAGCTCACAGAATTTTTCCCAGGACAAACAAATAAATTTATACATTACCAACTACTTAGCTAGTTGACTTATAACAGTCAATTATATGTTCAGTGTTTGATGAAACTAGAAAATAACTGATACTACGGAGTTATTGTCTGATACATGGTTATACTGACATTTCACAAAATATAAAAGATGAATTTGGGCCCAACTTCAAAATGTTCAACTGCTGAATCTTCAAATGATCTACACAGCTCTGATCGATATCCATAAATTGTTAAACCCACAAAACATGAACCCTAATTGATGATGCTACTGCTACCTTGTCTGCAAAAACAAGTATACAAACAACAAACATATAAGTTAGGTACTGTACTGTTGCAGCTTAATGGAATTAAACACATGACATGGTATTCATCACTGAAACATCACCTAGGGTCGCCTTTGGGCGAACAGTGCTAGGACGCAGTTTGTAATCTTTTCTTTGCTCCTAAAGGGTGTCTTAACACCGCTAGAAACATCAGCAGCAGCACAACCAACCCTTTCACCTTCCCTTCCCATCAAAACCAGGCAAGTTCTCAACATCAAACCCTGCAAACTCAACCATTTTAGCCTTCCCCTTCCCATCAATACCTCGCTTAAATTCTTGAACAACTTCTTTCCCTTTTTTCTGGGCAAAACATCCTCTTCCTCAACCAGCTTTCCTTTTCCTTTAATTTTCTCCCTTTTTTAGCTACAACCCCTTCTTCCTCTTTGATTACAACACCACCTTTCACTGTTGGTGTCTTGGTTCCACTCCCCTGCATTTTTTTTCTTATCTATCCCCTGTCATTGACGTCTAGTCCTAAAAGGTGTTGGACTAAGAATTATAAAGTTAGTATCCTGCTCTACCCAACCAACAACTTCAAAACTGATGTTTTTTAAGTAAAACTGTTTTAACTTTTGGGGCTTGTGGGCAACGAAGATATCAACTGACTCATTTGTTTTAGTCATTCCAAACAAAGTATGAACATCAACATCAGTATGAATCAAATGCAAACCATTTTCTAGGGATTCTTTAGGATCATAGAAAAACAACGCCCATTTTTGTTCATAAATCTCTGATAACACATTATCAAGGCTTGAGCTAAATATATCCCTATCACTGGTAAAGGCACACAAATTAATTAATGAACCTCCTTCATACCTGAGTGGGCTATAATCAAAAACCCCATTATAGTGGATTCTGAACAGGACCTCACCTTCTTCTTCTTTCTTCACATCCTTAAAAGTTGAGATGAATATGCTTCTGTCCTTCATTGTTATGTTTTTGTTTTTTTATGAATGGGTTTGACTAGATGTGTGCTTCAGTACGTGATTGTGGATGTATGTTGGGTTTGGTTTTGATCGGGTTTTGTTAATTGAGTCGAGTTATTATGATAGTGTTTATTGTTTCGGATCTTGTTAGTTGGGTTGTTTTGGTGTTTCCCAACACATTCATTGTGTATAAGCGTATCAAGGAAGGTAAAAGGTCAAGTTGCAGGGTAACAGGTTTCAAATGTCAAACTTGGTCCTTGAATTTGACCAGTTAGCCGTTTTTTGCACTTAAAATTCCCGCGTATTTTTTCTCACACAAACTTGACTATTTCTCTTTTTACTAACTTCTCAATTAGTCCCTGAATTTGGAATGTCCCGTTGGTTTTGGTATTTATGGGTTAATAAACTAAACCATTTGCATACCAACAATAAAAAAAAAATATATCCTAACAAAATCTCAACAACCTCCCAATGGCTAACTTCCCACTTCTTCAAGAACTCGCCAAAGCTTCAAAGTCTGACTACATGTTTGACTCGATTTCTCTCTTTTATCAGAGAGAAAACGATAAGGACATCAAAATTGCTAATGGCCCCCAAAACACTTTGACTGACTTGATTCTTGGTATAAAGGAAACCCAAGAATACATCTCTGAGCTCGAAGGCTTTCGAACTACAATGTTCCTGAGGATCTTTGCAACAAGAAAAAGGCTAATGTCTTGAAGGCGTTGGAGATAAGGAATATGATCAGTCAAACACACTCACAGGTGTGTGACAGGAACAACTTCCTTGATGATCTTAGGAAGTGTTGAGAAGGAAATGAAGTGGTTATGTTTTCCGTTTTTTTTTTTTTTTTTTGGAAAAATATGTACTGAATATTTAATGTTTAATATAAAATTAATGAATCTATATGTTATGTTCTAGTGTTTTAATTTGTTAATTTTGTTGTTAATTGTTTTATTCGTCTAAGATAGTTGTTATATCGGTTTTGATTGTATTGGGTGTTGGTAGAACTATGGTCCTTGCTCAAACAGTTTAAGACTATAGGGGACTAAGGTTTTAGTCCCCTATCATGTCCTCACATTTGCATTAAGTTATAGGAAGCGCTTTATTCTCACATTTTACCACAAATTTGAATTCATAAACATAAAGCCTCAATTCAGTGAAATTGCGTCAAAATGGGTAAATCTAGAGCTCGTAAACAGATTAAATGCTCCAATTGTCAAACTGTTGGACATAATAAGTCTAGTTGTCACAAGGATCAAGTACCAAAACCAACAAAGGAAACTAAGGTTCGAGGTAGAAAAAGGCATTGTGATGGCAGAAGGCAACAGGTATTCATTTAATTGTCATTTGCATAACGATTGTTCTTGTGTGTTTATATTCTAGTTGATGTGCAAATGTATTACATTTGTAGTGGATGGATGAAGACGATATAAGGAAGACTGTGGAACAAGAGTTTCTTGAAGCTCTTTATGAGCAAGAAGAAGAACACACAATTTTGGAGGAAGATGAAGAGCAGTCCAGGTTGGATGAAGAAGCATTCCAGCAGTTTTTGGAAGATGAGAGAATGTACAAAAGAATTGATGAGGAAAGGGAGAGGAAAAATTGGCTTGAAGATGCATAGTCTGAGGCAGCTTACTATGGAGTGTCTGTGGAAGAGTTATATCCAAGATATCCATATGTGTTGGATAAAAGATGTTGAGCTGGTGTTCGAAGGTTGTAGGCTTCTACTCTTCTAGCCATTTGTAATTTCGACAATATCATGTTTGAACATGTTTTTGTTTTTTATGACTTTATAAGTTGACTAGTTTTTAAGAATTTATGTTGTCTTTACTCCTATCAACTTGTTCAACAACCACAACTCCCATCTACTTACATAATACATCTTAAGTCATCAATTCTTTATCATACCAACATATTATCACCATGGATGCAGAAAATGGTTGTCAAATGGTATGCATTGACTGTTGGGTTGAAAGTGAAAACAGGGCTGACCTTTTTGCAAGGTGTCCACCTTATAGAGATTTCATGTGGTATGTTTGTCCAGTGTGCCTTGAGATAAGGGGAACACATCTTATACTGGTAGAGATGGTGTTACAAGGGAAAACACAACCACAGGAGATAGTGGTGGATATGTGATGGGTCTACATATTTCTGCACCTACTAGTGTTGGTGCATCCTTGGGTAGCGATGAAGAAGAAAGTGAACCACCTACAGCTGAAATAGCAAGTGGAGAGAGCCCAAGCCAAACACCACTTGACACTGCCCGAAGAAAGACCAAATGGAGACGCCCGAAGACAACACCCTTGAACCAACTGCAACTGACAGACCAAATGGATCACCTACTAGTCATTTAAAGCAGTCAATTCCTAGCAAGAAATGCTATGTTGTCTTTCAGTCTAAATGTAGCTTAACTGATATGTGTGTGCTTCTATTTTTATAATAATTGAATTTTTGGTTACAATTTGAATCTGTTGACTTTATAAGTCAAACAAAAGAGATTTTAAATACTAAACGTTCGGTGTGGTTCCTCTAATATTTTGGTTTATGTTGACCTTATAAGTCAAAATGGGTTTTTCCAAACACACACCTAAACTGCATAAGCAACTGCAAACTACAAAATGAAAACAAAAAATCCAAAATATACATACACCACCACCTAATTACACCATATCAAGCAAAATATACATGTTAAAAAGTATTGTTTTCAGTAACCATCATCAGCCAAAAAATATACATCTTCATTACATCAACAACTAAAATAACAGGTGAACTACTTGATGGGAGACTTGATATTCATGGGGGGAGACTTGAGGTCCTTAGGGGAAGGCACATACCACTCATTCCTATTTGTGCTGGAGCATCCCACAGCCGCTACAAGAACAAGTACAACCTTGGGAGCGGAAGCCTTGGGCTTGGGGTGGAACCTTTCAAAGTAGTGGTCTTAGAAGACATGTTCCCACTCATCATCAAATGTTCTGCGAATAATGATGACATCAACTTCATTTCCTTTCACGTTAGTATCTGGAAAGATAGACAAAATAGAAAGAAATCAGAGTTCACCCATTACAACTTTCTTAGCTTGCAAACATTAACTCTAACCTTTCCCAGACTCCTTATTCCCATATTTTTCCCACAAGTCTTGAAGTATCACATCAGCAATGTCATCTCCTATATCCCACTTATTCCCATAAGTAGCCATGACATACTCAACCATATCGTCAGATACCTTTAGCTTGCTATAATCCCTCTTTTGACAGATTCTGATCTTGCTTCGGTTTCACGGATAAATTAGAGTTATTTATGTTCATCCCTTAAAATGCTAATCACACCAATACAAAAAACCCGACTAACCTTTCATCACTTGAGCTTCTTTCGCAAATCTGCATAAATCATCAAACATTTCATCAGACATTTCATTTTCTTGTAACCAAGTATCCCCATATTTTGCCTTCACATATTTTACCATCTCATCAGTTATATCTGTAAAAGTAAGCTCCTTGTCTGCCATTGTTAAAGTGTGTGTGAGGGTTGTGTGACGAAGGAGGGAAACGATCAAGATGGTATACGGTAGCTTTTCTCAGAATTAACTAAGGTGAGTTATAAATGTGTATGGACTATAATACCCTCCACTAACTAATAGAAACAAGACGTTGACATCGACGTTATTGGTCAAGGGATGAATTTGGCATATAAAGCCCATGTTTTGGACCTCCGGCGATGATAATGCCAAAGTTTGTCCCAACGCGAAGCAGATTGCCAAGTTTAGGGACCAACCGTGTATTTTAGTCTATATATAACATATATCTCCTTGTTTGAACTTGAACACACAATCAATAAAACATTTAAATTTTTACTGATGCCGCTAGATTTAAAGGCTGTCAGCAACAAAATTCATTCGGATCATACTATACAAACCCCCTATGATGTGACATAAGGGGGTTTTGGTCAAAGATGTCTTTTGCCCCCATTGTTTGTAGTAAAATACAGTTTTTTGTCAGTTTTTGTTTCGTATTTCTGACAGTTTTTAGCGTTTGACTTATTAAAATTTATATTTTATGTTATGTACTTTTAGGTTTATAGTTTTTTCATATAAACAAAATTATAAAAATAAAACAAAAAAAATAAATAAATAAAAAAAAACACAAAAATGAAGGAAGGGTGCCCTTTAAAAAAAGGGGGTGCTTATAACTTGTCCCAATTCATAATCATATATTTACGAAATCACTAGTACCAAGCTCTGTTGCAAAAATCGGCCCAGGAGGCCGATTAATCCCCGTATAATCGCTGATCGCTCACTAAGCGCCTTGATTTATCATAATCGGCCTATTTAACGGTTTGTTCAAAGATCGCTTAAAAATCGGTCAACAAACCAATTAATCAGACAAAATCGAACAAAATCGGATTAATCAAACAAAATCGCTTAAAAATCGGTCAACAAAATCACTTAAAAATCTAAAATCGCTTAAAAATTGGTCAACAAACTGATTAATTAGTCAAAGATCCTTTAAAAATGTTCAACAAACCGAATAATATCTATATTTGACTTTGAACTTTAATGAATTATATATTATGTTTATTTTTGAAAACTCGAAATATTTTAATTTTAATGCACTATTCTTTTCTTATACATATAATATAATATAATATCTAAAATTATAATTTTGTGCATAAAAATTTTAATCCGTTTAATCCTCGATTAATCTCCGCTTAACCGATCAATCACTAGGCTCTACCTGATCACCTTACTAGCACCTAGCGATTAAAACTAAAAAATATCTTACGGATTATCTGATATGTTATCTCATTTATATCGTTTGGATAGATGCATGTAAAAACGAATCCGAGGTAGTTGTCTGCATTTCTTAGTAATTTCTATTTATTATATGGTCAATAGCATCAATGATAACGTTTGAAAACAATGCATATAGTGTGGTCTAACATGCACGTGCCCAAAGCTCTGAAAGCGTGACATTGTTCCCCTTAAATTTCCCACAGCCACAGGACAGAATTTTGACCAAAATGTTTATTTGAACCAAGGTTATAAATAGCGTGAGGCGTGGCATGGCGGCATGATCAAGCCTCACGCATTTGCGTTCAAGGCGAATCTTTTGTGTTTATAAAGCGTGACATAAGGCGTCAGAAAGTATGAAAATATTTATATATTCATATCATAATTCATATATATCGAGTTTACAAAAACATGTGGCATAAGGAGGCGTAGCGGCATATCGTGGCGGCATGATGAAGCCTCACGCCTTTACGAGGCCTTTGCGGGGCCTTTGCGAGCTTTTTAGAACAGTGATTTGAACCCGTGACGGCTCAAGGTCAATTTCGTCTTTTCCTGATTTAAAACTTATTATAAGAGTTTTGGTATAATTCGTCTTTCCCTGATTTGAAACTTATTAATAAGAGTTTTGCTATATAATGACCGATGTTTGAAACCCGGGTCGATTCGGCTGTATTAACTGGTTTAACTGGTTCTTGCTAAAAAAGCGAATAAAGAAACCTTTAAAAAAAAAAGTTAACCGGTTAAACCTGCCGGTTTTCAAGTGACCCGGGTCAATCCGGTTATGGAAATCCGGCCGGGTTTAGTTTTTTTATTTTTTTAATAAAAAACCGGGTTGACTCGGTGGTCGAACCAGTTAAACCGGGTTGAACCGGTGATCGAACGAGTTGACCAGGTTGAAAAAAGAATGTTTTTACTAAAAAATCGGGTTGACCCGACAGTCGAACCGGTTGAACCGATGACCCGATGACGCAACCGAATCAATTAAAAACCCGATTTTCAAAACATTGATAATGACTGTGGGACAATGTTTAAAACACATTAATTAACATATCAGTTTCATTTGTAAGACAACTCTATCTAAATCTAAACTACTTTATAATGTATTTAGGACTTGCTATTTAAAGAAGTCTTAAAAAAATTAAGACAATACGTATTACTAATTATAGAATTTAAAAAATTGGTTACTATGAAGTACTAATTTTCAATAGCTTGCATCATAATCCTCATAAATAAAAAGTAACTTCCCTCCAACCATCATTGTTGTAGACTTGTAACAATTTGAGAAAACAATAACAGTCATTCAACACATTTAATAATAATAATGGGAAAAAAAGTTACATTTAAATAATTAATTCTCTTAAATAGGTAAACTTATATACTTCCTATATAAAGATTTTAATCTAAATACGACCCTAAACCATATAAGAAACACATTCGAAAATAAAACACACATCACTGTGTTACAAGGTTTTATGTTGGTTTCCCGTATGTTGGTGATATTTTTGGAAGCCACCGACACCGCCTGAAACATGAGAAACCCACACAAAGCATGGATCTAAAGATTTCAATGTTTTTTTCTTTTAGATCTCATGATTTTCATATTGTCTTAAAGGGTTTTTTTGGCTAATGATGCTCTTTGAGGCTGATGAGCTGCCGTTTGTGGTAATGGTGATGATGCTTGAACCTATTTTCTTTTTTCAAGAAATCTTGGTTGTGGCAATGATATACGAGTATCTATTATCCCTTTCAGTGTTTCAAAAACAAAAATTTAGAGCCAAAAACACCATTGGTAATTTGATATTCATGGGATTAGTTAATTTACTTTTTTTTTTCTTTTTTTATCTCACTTTGATAGACAACAAAAGTCACAGTGAAATAGTTTCAGAAATGCATTTTTGCATTATCTTTTGAATTGGTGAAATATATTTTAGAATATAACTTTTCGAAGTTTTTGCCTGTAGAACCGAAAAGAAAAAAACAATCCTAACATTATATTATTGAAGCTCATATATGCTTTGTGGCTATGATAAAAAGGAATCATAAAAATAGTTTTGCTACTATCGACGTTTTAAATTCTACACCTTATTGTTAGACGAAGGCTAGATGCACTATCAATGTTTTCATTTACACATTTCGCTGATTGATGTATTGATGGTAAATTGGGTAGATTATTTTAAAGATAAAAGTTGCAACCTTTTTGGTTTTCTTTACGAATTAATTATTCAACATAAAGTTACACTGCATTTTCTTTTTTTTTTCTTTTTTTTTGTATTTATACAAAAGTTGCAATTCATGAACATATTTTTTTCAATGTAATTTTACCTAAATTATGTTTTATTTAACGTACTATCTATGCTTTACATCCTTTAAATAACAACACGAAAATGTAACTAAGGTTATTTTAGATAGATTGATATTTACTTGTTTCAAGGGCAACCAAGTATCACATTATATATACAACAAATCTATCACACACGTCTTATGCAAGACTTAACCTATAACTATTTGGTTTAGAGTTTTTCACACAATAGTGACTACCATTTGGAACATAAGCTCTTTGGTAGAAAGCTCAATATTTAACAAATGCTAATTGTATTACAATATAATAGCTTGATTTTGTCATCAGACGAAATTTAATTACACGGGTTCCCGCCGCTGCAACGGGCAGATACCCGGCTAGTATTAATTAACTTATACAAATTTTGTTATACTCATTCTATCCTTTCTTTAGTTATTGTATAATACAAACATAATTTTCTCTAAACTTAAAGTTTTAAATTTGATTAATGAGTAATAATAACCCTTTACAAAACAAGTTTAAATGACAAGTTATAATAAGTTAATTATTAATATATTATTTATTAAAAATGGAAATAATGTCGACCACTAAATTAATAATTTAAATAGTGTTTAATTCTCAAACTTTTATCATTTTTTGATTTATATGCATAAACCTTTTCTTTCGTAACCCGTAAGTATTACATCAAGGGTCATACAAAAACCACAAGTTTGCAATATAATTATTTGCCGCTAAACATCGTCGCTTTACACAACTATTCGTCTATTTTTAACATATAGACAAGTATCTCTCAATTGCTCGTATCGTACAACAAAATGCATTCTATTTAAAAATTAGAGTAAACTCCAAAATACATCCCTGTGGTTTGCCCCGTTTCGCACGATACATCCCTCAGCCAAAAGTTCAGACATATACATCACCCGTTAGTAAACGCTTGACTATATACATCCACAAGGACCTAACGTGCAAAATTGGGTCGTTAACTTGGACACGCGGCGCTTAAGTGAGGTAAGTTGGTCATTTTATCTCCCCCTTTTAACCTTCTCCTGCTACCTCACTCAAAATCAAAAATCCCAAATGAAAAACACAATCAAAAAACACAAATCCACACAAACATGTTATGATCCATTTCTTTAAAATATTGTTCCAAGAATATTTATACATTCACTATCATCACACAATAAATCACAACACATAAACAAAAAATCTGCAAATGGTATAACCAAATCCATTTCCACATACAGACAAACAAAAAGTTCTCAACTACTAATGAAAATAAAAATCACAAAACCCACTTCATAATTCAAACAACAAAACCCACTTCAAGAATCAATCAAATAGAACAAAAGACTATGCCAACGTCATCACTACCTCCAATCCTGATTTTGGGTTTTCATTTAGAGGACACCTAACAGATTAATTATTCAGATAATGATACACAAAGGGCTGGAAACGTGTGTGAGGGTGTCATGGTGGTGGTAGAATGATTGGCGTCATGGTGGCCGGAGGTCGGCGGCATGGTGGTGGATGGAAAGAATGGTGTTGTTGAGAAAGATGATAGATGAAAATGAAAATGAAGTGTTTATGATTTTGTTGGAGAAGATACATAGCACCAGCAGGAATGGGTTACCATCCCTTATGAAGAAAAAGAAAGATTAATCGAAATTACCACATTTACCACTATTACTCATGGTAGGTTTTTTAGTATACGTAGGTTTTGGGTTAATTGAATACCCGATTCGAATCTTTATACCAAATGAACCCAGGATACACAATATAAAAAAGAATGGTAACCCATTCCATGTATAAATATTCTTGGAACAATATTTTAAAGAAATGGATCATAACATGTTTGTGTGGATTTGTGTTTTTTGATTGTGCTTTTCATTTGGGATTTTTGATTTTGAGTGAAGTAGCAGGAGGGGAAGGTTAAAAGGGGGAGATAAAATGACCAACTTACCCTCACTTAACTGTCACGTGTCCAAGTTAACGACCCAATTTTTGCACCGTTCGTCCTTGTGGATGTATATAGTCAAACGTTTACTAACGGGGTGATGTATATGTCTGAACTTTTGGCTGAGGGATGTATCGTGCGAAACGGGTCAAACCACAGGGATGTATTTTGGAGTTTACTCTAAAAATTATTTATATTATGTACAAAATATTGATACCTATCTTTGCTCTATTTTTTCAGACTAGACGGCTATCAGTGCATAGTGTTGAGAATTTATAGCGAAAAATAATTATAGTTGCGATATTGTGATTAAGATGTAGAAATTGAGATTAAGATGAATATGGAATACATATAAAAAATTAGTAAGCGATTGGTATAACATAAAAGCGCAATAAACAAAATATTACACTCTTACATTCACTTAGTCGTGGCTAAAAGCTTGTTTAACAATGTCATCAACATTAGTGTAATTGAATGCTTAGTAAAAAAACTCAATCTTCTTCTACAAATGATAGATGATGAAAATGATTGTATTATATATGTAAGTTAATTAAATGTAAATGAGTGATTAACAAAAAGTTCAATTTAAACAACTAAACATAAAAGATGTATTTTTTTTTCAAACTACCCTTACTCACTTTTTAAAATTTTTAAGCTTTCAAGAATTGTTGTTTCCCCTTTATATATAGTAAAGATTGGATTTATTGATTTTTACTATCCGATTTCTCAATCCGGCGAAGCTAATAAATAGTACATTTTATTAAACTTATTTTGTTATGTTTTATATGCAAATTCTATTCCTAAAGATATAGAATACATGATTTGCTAAACACAACCTTTACGGGTTTTGTTTAAACATTATATAATACATAATGAACATTTAATAAACATCAAAAATTTCATAGTTATCATCAATTAACATTTTTAAATGATTAGAAGTATATAATTATGAAATGCGTGTTGTTAACCATACAACTCCTTGCCTACATATTACCCCCTCACCCACCTAAGACAATTTTTTATCAATTTATCTTTCGTATATTTTATTTTTTATTTTGAATTATTAAACTTTATATTTTATGTTATGTAATGCAAGTAAAAACACACTGAGTAATTTACAACGTTTATATTCATTATTAAAGACGAATCAAAAAGAATACATTACCCAAGTACTTGCGGAATAGTACTTGAGATTGAAATGACAAGTATGGTATGACTCCTCACTAAGCTTAGACTAAGTCTAAGCACAACTACACAGGAACCACTTAGCTATCTCAGGAACATAGTTGTATTTGGAGGAGTGAAAGATTGCTTGTGTATGTGTTTTACAATTAATGCACAAGCTTAAATCATTCACTCCATCTCTTATGCTATTTATACAAGTATGTTTTTAACTCTATCCTAGAGGACAAACTGACAGGTTACAGAAGACAAAATACTGATGTATTTTGTCTCTGCTACATTGGCTATTTAGAGTAAGTGACAAGGCTGCGTTCTTCTTGTTAGTGATGACAAGAGCCCTGATAGTTAACGATTCATGGAAAGTTTGACTTTGGTTGATAAGGACTTCGTCTTATCTGTTCAAACTTATCTCGCCTTTTCCTGCTCATTCTTCAGTCTCCATAGCCTTCAGTCTTCGTCTTCTGTGGTAGTAGTTGATGAGGAGTTTTGGGATTCAGTGAGTTTTTGTCATCACTTACTGAATCCACCATCTTCTTCTTGACTCAGTCTTCACCCCTTAAGTTCCGCTTTAGTGAGTGGAGAGACTTTTTCTTTGTCTCTTACTTAGTATCCCGAAGACAGCTCACTGAGTGGCTATGCGCTCAGTGACTTATTAGTGTTGAAGGGACTAAACACTTAGGTTATTTTCTATTCAAATCCTAGAATCAAGGGGTTTAGGTATTTCACTGAACCCAACAGTCTCCCCCTATTTGGATATATAAATAGCCTAAGTGTTTGATCAGTGTAAGTGAGCAAATGGCTTCTTCTTACACTGAATGTACTAATTAACTTAATAAGGAACACTGAATATTTTAACAAAACATACATCATTTATTCATCAGATTACATGGTTCCTAACACTAGTAAAAAAGATAAAATGATAGATAATTCAAAGATGTCATTCAAGGTGGATTCCCAGTGCTTCAATCTTTGGCTTCTTGGAGAGTAGAGTTGCTTTGTCAGGGTGTTCTCTCACTTTGGCATTTAAGTTAGCACTGAACCTGATGTTTGCAGGAGACTGAATTTGAGAGGCCACTGTTATGTAACTTAGCATTGTAGCTACACCTGCCTGATCTATATCACTCCACATTAGAAATGCTAGGTTCCCATATACATAAATGAAGAAGAGTCCTTTTTCAGGCTCTTCAATGACAAGGCAGTTAACAAACTTAACTCCTTCAGGCAGTTCTCTGTTGCAGTCAAAACCAGGAACCTTGGCTTCAGGCTCGGACTCAACCCTTTTTCTTTTTCATTGGGATGATTGAGGTTGTGATCCTTGAGCCTCAGGAAGAGCTGATTGTATCCCAAGCTGAGCTGGTTCTTCCCCCAGTCTTTCATAACGTTTGCTTAGGGATTTCATCAACTCTTTGACCACCACATTTTGCTTCTTTCCAATGATGGGACCAAGTTCATCAAGTTTAGTGATCCTAAAGTCAGTGAATTTGAATGGATCAAGAACTTCAAAATCTCTTTTATGATCCCCTCATTAGACATTCATTGCCAGTGGTTTGGATCTAGGGATGATTTTTACATTCGTGATTTTTTCTGGTGACCTCCTGCTTGTCATGGTCCAGTTATAGTGGTAAATTCTTTCTTGCCTGATTGCAGCATTCCTCTTGTTCTTTTTTTCCCTTTTCTTTTTAAAAGCATCCAACTCAGCATCCTTAGCTTCTTTGAACTTCTGGCCTGCTTGTCCTTTTTCAAGAATTTTGGGATTGATTCCCAACTTCTCAGCTTCCTCAGATACTACCTGGACCAGGGCTTCTCTGCTTTTCTTTTCCTCCTGAGCCTGTTTCTTACGTTTGTCTTCCTTCTCAAGGTAGGCACTTAGTTGTTCAGGAGTAAGTAGGTACCAGATGCCACCAATTTCATAGGGAATCTTTTCAGGCTCTTTTGTCGTCATGATGGTTTTACCTTTATCCTGAGCCGATGAAGAGGATGCTACTAGTGGAGGTGTGGTTGTTTTTATTGGTGTTGTTGTTGCTGTTGTCATTTTTACTGAGGTTGTTGCTCCTGATAGTGAAATTGATGAGATTAGGGTTGCTGATAAAGGTTAAGTTGGCTCCCCCTCAGTATGAGAAGGAGTCTCTTCAGTAGCTCTTTCCCCCTCAACTGTTGCTACAACGTCAGTGATAGCAAGATTTGTTTGTGATACTGAGGGAGAAGGAGTAGCTTGACCTTTGAAGGCTTGATATATCTCCGAGACCAGGGACTTGATGTCAGATGTATCTTGTTGAAGACTTGTGACCTTTTCAGCAAGATTGGCCTGAGATAGTTCCAGTGCTGTCATTCTAGGCCCGAGATTCTAGGGCATAGAAGAAGACGATTTAGCCAGATCAGTAACCTTTGCATCCAGTGAATCTAGGGTGGATTGAAGAGACGGTACTGAAGAGTGAAGACCCTGAACATTTGCAGAGTTTAGCATGGTGATCAGTTTAGTGAGACTGGAGGAATTCTTCATGTAGACCTCAGTAGCCTCGAGCACCTTGGAGTTGAGTGATAAGTCTTGTTTGATAGATTCCCTGATGTCATCCAGCTTGCTGTGAGTATCCTGAAAGAATTTGAGAAACTTCTGCAGATTGTCATCTAGTCTGTGTAGGTGATCATACATGAAGTCCTTGTGTTCATCAGTGTTGGCATTGGTAGCAAGTACTTCAGCTTTCAAATCGGCATAACTTGCAGCTGCTTCAGTATGCTGATCCCAGAGAGTGTCAGTAACCCCAGAGTATAGTCTCCTTGTAGCCCTTTTTAGCCACATGACAAGCTGCCTTTCAGTGAGTGGAAGAGTGTTGTCATATTGCTTCCATTCATCAGAGGTTGAAGAGTCTGAGGAAGCAGAGGAGTTATCATCATCATGAAAGGGTGACTCCTCAGGCTTCTTAGGATCAGGCTGAGGTTCTTGTTCTTGTTGTTGAACCTCAGCGTCCATTTCTTCTCCAACAGAAAGGATTTCATCTTCACTGTCAGCAAGCTCCTCATCAGAGAAGAGAATATCATTAACCTCAGCAACTGTAAGAAAACCAGTGGGGGTAATGGGTTTCGTATCAGCGGGTGGTTTTTGTCCTTTTGAGTCTTTGTCCCCCTGTGACCCCTCAGACACTGATGGGTTTTTCCCAGTGCCTTTGCTGGAGTCAAGATTAGTTGTGAGTTCCATATCGGCGGGTTATTCCTTTCCCCCCGAGTCTTTGTCCCTCGATGCTCCTTCAAGCACTGGTGGGTGTTTCTCAGTGCGATCCTTAGAAGCAATGGCAGTGATATCCCTATCAGTGGGTTGTTCGTTTCCCTCTGAGTCTTTGGGATTAGTAGTTGTGCCCTCAGACAAAAGCGTTGATTTGCGAATGTCCTCACAAAGCTGAGTGGAAGGTGCTCCCCTACCAGCGGGTTGTTTGTTTCCCTCTGGATCTTGGGGAGTAGTTGTTGGGATCAAGGGCACTGACTGTGATGTATCAGTGTCATTCGTTGTCACCAGGGTGGATGTTGCTTGGTCTCTCTTGGGTGGCTTGTTAGACTGGGGATTTTCTTTGCTTTTAGGCTGTGCTCCAGAAGCCTTAGGGCCCTGAGACTTGGGTTTGGTTTTAGTCCCAGTCTGAAACTTTCCCTTTCTCTTTTTGGGAGCAGGGTTTGGAGACACTGAGTCCCTCTGGTTGTTTACAGCAACCATATGGGCCATCAATTCAATTTTAGTGACAAGGGATGGGTCTCTTTGAAAATTTGAGGGGCTCAGGATTGCAAGTAAAGCGCAATATTTATATTCCTGAGGATAATTACAACCCAGTAACGCTTGCAAAGCACATGAGACAAACCTAGGGTATGAAACATATTTTGCCCTAGTTTTGCTCAGTAGCTTGGTTACGAGATCACTATAAATGATCTCCCCTATGTCGACATTAGTCCCTGTCATCAAGCTGTATGCCATCATCAACTGAATAGAGTTAACTTGTTCAATGGATGAATGGTTCCCGCCGAGAACCTGAATAAAAAAAGTGAATAGGATCTTCCAAGCCACGGGAAAGGAGTTCTTGGTGACTTGGTTCTGTCCAAAATTTTTGGATCTAAAACAATTTTACCCAACTCAGCCTTAACAGTGGTTGGGTCAGGGTGAGCAGCATATTGTCCCGAATTATAGTCAAGCCCTGTTGATGTACAAAAAGTTTTATAGTCCAGGGTGACTGATTGTTCCCCGTTTAAAATAGTGAATTTGATGAGAAACTCCTTGAGTGTTCTATGGTCTGTTTCATCAGTAGTGGGTGTTGGGTCATAGGCCACTACAGTTGCCCAAAAATCCCTGAGGAGGTTTTGGTACAGTATTGAAGGGGACTGAACAAAGGCCTGTTTCAGTGGGCAGTTAAGTAAAAATTTCATGATTCCCTTATAGGCTGGGACGTCATGTGGGTATTCAAAATTGCCTATAACATTATTTTTTTTTAACTCAACATTTTCTTGACTGCCCACCCACTGAGGTGCAAAATGAAGATTCTATGTTCTTGCCATTTCCATTGAAAGATTTTAAGGTTTTAGAATATTTTTTTTGACAAGAACAATTAAATAGGTGAAAATATTTTGAGTTTGGAGATGAAAAACCTTTTGTAAATTGTTTACAGAGAAGATTTTGCTTAAACAGGTTGATGATTAAAGAACACACAATATTTCTATGTTGAGAAAAGATTTTGACATAGTTCTGATTCAGAAAACAATTTGTGTGTGTTTTAATGTGTATTGAGAGGGGTATTTATAAAGTGGTGAGAGGGTAGATTTTGCACATGTGAGGATTTGTAAAGTTTTTATTGAAAACGTTTTATTTTTCTCATTTAATGCGATCACTCCACTACCCGCGGTTTTCTCACGGTTTTCAAGGGAACAGTTGCAGTGCACAGTAAAAGTGCATCTTGCAGGGTTAAAATATCTAAAGGATATTTGTTGTGAGAGGAGGCATTAAATGCTAAGTGGGATGAGGTAAGGCTGTGAGGGACCCATGACATGGATGACAGAAAGATATAGAGACATATATTCCTATATTAAATTGGTATGTTTACCAACCTAGGACATTAAGTAACTGAAATGTTTAGAGCATTTAGTTACTCATTCAATGCTCAATATCCAATGTCAGGGACCCTGAATGAGTCTTACTCATTCAGTGAGAAGATAATTTGGGCTTTGTTCAGGGATCAGGGATCATTTCAGATAAAACTTGCAGAGATTAGGATTGATTATCAGGTTGCTGACTTTCAATGTCAAGCATTCCTAATTCAGCTTTCAGTCTCCTGAAGGTAGGTTCATCCAAGGGTTTGGTGGAGATATCAGCAAGCTGATATTCAGTAGGGATGAAATGGAGTTCTATGTCTCCTTTCATGATGTGGTCCAAGATAAAATGATATCTGATATCAATGTGTTTGGTTCTTTGGTGAAGGAAAGGGTTGTTGGAGATTGCTATAGCACTGGTGTTATCACAAAATATGGGTACCATTTTGTAGTGGATGTCATAGTCACTGAGTTGACTTTTCATCCATAACACATTTGCACAGCACCCTGGAGCTCTCAGCTTCAGCTGAAGACATAGCTACTGATTGTTGCTTTTTAGCACTCCAACAAACCAGCTTTCCTCCAAGAAATTTACAGGACCCTGAGGTACTCTTTGTGTCCATGTTGCAGCCTGCATAATCAGAGTCAGAATATCCTTTGAGGTTAAACCCTTAACATTTTGGATAGTAAAGTCCATGTTTTGAAGTTCCCTTCAGGTATCTGAGGATTCTTTTGGCTGCATTGATATAGGATTCTTTAGGATTGGACTGATATCTTGCTATTAGACATACTGAGAATTGTATGTCAGGTCTGGAAGCAGTTAGATACATCAGTGATCTTACGCTCCCCCTGAAATGAGTTTGATTGACTGATTTCCCGGTGAGATCAGGTCCAAGGTTATTATGAGGGACCATTGGTGTTTTCACTAAAGCACAGTCAGAGATCTCATATTTCTTCAAGAGATTTCTGGTATATTTCTCTTGACTGATGGTGATTCTTTTATCAGTTTTCCTGATTTGTAGTCCAAGGAAGTAAGTGAGTTCACCCATCATGCTCATTTCAAATTTCTTTGTCATCAGTTTTTCAAACTATTTGCAAAGGGTATAATTTGTTGAGCCAAAGATGATGTCATCAACATATACATGGACTAGTATCACATCTTGTTTAGTCCTATAGATAAACAGTGTGTTGTCTATCTTTCCTCTGACGAACTTGTTTTGATTCAGGAAAGTTGAGAGAGTTTCATACCATGCTCTGGGAGCTTGTTTAAGTCCATATAGGGCTTTGTCAAGCTTGTAGACATAGTCAGGGTATTCACTACTCTCAAAGCCAGGAGGTTGCTGAACATACACATCTTCTTTGAGTTCACCATTCAAGAAAGCACTTTTTACATCCATTTGGTAAACTTTGAAGTTCATGTAGGTTGCAAATGCAAGGAAGATCCTGATGACTTCCATTCTTGCGACAGGAGCAAATGTCTCATCATAGTCAATGCCTTCTTGTTAACTGTAACCTTTAGCCACAAGTCTGGCTTTGTTTTTAATGACAGTGCCATTTTCATCAGTTTTGTTTCTAAAAACCCACTTCATTCTTATGACAACGACATCCTGAGGACATTTGATCAAGGTCATGACCTTGTTTTTAACAAACTATTGAAGTTCTTCTTGCATAGCCTGAACCCAGCTAGGATGTTTTAGAGCTTTATTGACACTTTTGGGTTCTATTTCTGATAGAAAATCAGCATATAGACATTCATTGGTTGAAGCTGCTATTAACTTAGCAGCCATAATTTTTGTGAGCATGCCTTCAATGGGTTCACCAATGATGTTCACAAGCTCAATGTCTTGAGATCTTGTCCACTTACTTTGTGGTCTAGGATCTGACCTTGATGAGGTCACTGGACACTCAGGAATGGGTTCAGGTGCTGGAGCCACATAATCATTTAGATCATTTGTTGAGATGCTTTGTTCAAGTTGGGGTTCATGAATTACAGGTTCCTGAACATTTAGTTCAATATTACCTATCCTAGTAGGGACTGATTGATTATCAATGAATTCAATGATTGTTGGTTGAGAAAGGTTGTGGGGTAAGACATAGTATGAGATGTCAGCATCAACTTAATATGAGGAATTGATTTCAGTGTTGAACTTATCAGGAGGGTATATAGATGAGTTATCAATTCCTACTTCCTCCACTGAGGTATTGGTAAATCTGATGCTTTTTGAACTTTCATCAAAGGTGACATGAAAGGTTTCCTCAACTTGTTGTCTTCTGGGGTTGAACACCCTGAAGGCTTTAGAGATCAGTGAGTAACCTAGGAAATACCCATCATCATATTTTGCATCAAAATTGCCTAAGTGATCCCTATGATTGTGAATGAACACAGGACACCCAACCACATGAAAGTAGCTTATGTCAGGAAGACTTCCTTTGAAGATCTCATATGGGTTTTTGTTATGCCTTTTGACAATGATTGACCTGTTTTGAGTGTAACAGGCTGTTTTGACAGCTTCAGTCCAGAAGTGCTTTAAGAGAACTGAGCCATTTAACATGATTCTAGCATCCTCAATGAGAGTTCTGTTTTTCCTTTCAGCAACTTCATTTTGTTCAGGGGTATATGGAGATGAAAATTTTTGGGAAATTCCCTTTTCATCACAGAAGTTCTCAAGCTCTTGATTTCTGAATTCAGTACCATTTTTAGTTCTGATTTGTTTAACCGTAATGTCATTCTTGTTTTCAATCTATCTGATGAATGACATTATTGTATCAGCTGCCTGACTCTTTTTGGAAAGAAAGTATACCCAAGTGTATCTTTAGAACTCATCTACAATGACAAGTGTATACTTCTCATGCTGGATTGATCTTGGATTGACTGGCCCAAAGAGATCCATGTGCAGGAGGTGAAGGCAGCTTTTGATAGAGAAATTTTGTTTTGTTTTGAATGATGCTCTGTGATGTTTTCCTTTTTCACAGGCTGAGCATGGTTTGACTTTTGCAAAAACCAGTGATGGTAAACCAAGGACTTTGTTTTGTTTTGCCAAGTTGTTGATGTTTTTGAAGTTCAAGTGAGATAGTCTCTTGTGCCACAGCCAGTTGACAGTTTCAGTGGCTTTGGCAAAGAGACAAGTTCCATTATGAGAGAGTGTTGACATGTCTAACACATATACATCATCTCTCCTAGGAGCTATCAAAACAACTTCTTTGTTGGCATTGAAAATAGTACCTTGTTTATCATTGAACTGTACTATGTACTTAGCATCACATAACTGACTGACACTGATGAGATTGTATTTATGACCATTGACATAAGCTATTCTAGAGAAAACTATTCCATTGCAGTTTACTGAACCATAACCTTCAGTGGGACATGATGAGTTATCACCAAATACTACCTTAGGTCATGTTCCTTTACATACTTGTGCAGATACTCCTTTACACCAGTCATGCTTCTTGAACACCCACTATCTAGATGCCAAATAGGCTTCCTAGCATGTCTCTGTACAAATAGTAAACTGAATTAGTTTCTCTTGCTGACCCACTTACTAGTGGGCTTGGGTCTCATGGTCTGTTTGAACTTAGCAATTGATTCATGGTCAGTGGTTGAGTGAAGTGTGCTACTACAGGTTTTACATTTTCTTTCTGAGGAAGACTCAGTGATGCGGGGTTGTTTTGAACTTCTCCTTGCCTGGATGACTCTATCATGCTGAGATGTCTTATGAGCTGGATTTCCACATATATCACAGCAAGAGTTCATGAGACAGTCATCATGAAGATGATCATTATAGCCACAATGTGGGCAAGGAGGAAAAGGTTTAGCTTTAGGTCTTTGACCCTGCTTTGAGGATGAAGCATACTGATGACCAGAATAGGTATGAGTTGCTTCACTGAATGAACTCACATACTGTAAGTGGTCAGAAGTTCTGTGATCTTCATTTTTGCAGATCATGCAAAAAAGGATTATGTAGCAATTATCAGTGATATGGCTGATATAATGGCACAGATCACACTTCTACTTGGGCTTAGTGTTAGATTTTGACCTTGATGAACTAGAGGAGGCTGACTTAGTTTCCTTGATTGATGAATCAGGAGTTTTTTCAATAGAGTTCATTTTGTCAGTCAACTTCCTCACAAGTTTAGTTAGTTGCTGGATTTGGTCTGCTTCAGTAGGAACTGAAGATGTGGAAGTCTCAGTGGGAACATAGTCTTCTTGAGTTGGTTTTGTTGGTCTTTTCAAAATGGTTCTACCTAGACCTGACCTTTCTTTTGGAGAGTGAGGGTTGAATTGTAGTGGAGTAAGCTCAGAGCTAGGTGCATCACCCTAAAGAGGTTTCAGTGGTGGAAGCGGTGCTTCAGATTCAGCTTCAGACTCAGTGCTGTATTCAGTACTACTGGGTACATCAGGGAGTCCAAGCATACTCTTGAGAGCTTGACTCTCAGGCTCAAGAATCCTTCAAGAATCGAAGTTTGGAAGCTTACTCTCAGGGTTTATCCTTTCAACCCAATCACTAGACTTAGGTATTAACTCCTTATTGGAAAGTATGCCAGCAGAAACAATGGTTTTGGGCTTTGGTCTTTACTAAGAGAATCAGTGAGATGATCTTCACCTAGGATTCTCTTTTTGCTACTGGGGGCTTGAACAGTGTCAAAGACTCTGGGATTCTTAGCAGTCCAACTTTCAATGATATCTTTTTCCTTATTAAGTTCTTCCTGAAGAGCCTGATTTCTTTTAACTAGTTCAGTGTTTAGAATTTGTAGTGTAACAGCCTCAAGCTTGGCTTGTTTTAAAATAAGTAGTTCATCCCTACACTTGTTTAATTCAAAACTTAACTTGTTGTATTTAGAAAAAAGATTTAATCTTTACTCCTCTACAAACTTAAGGTCAATATTGATATAGTTCATAAAGGACTGCCAATGAGAATTATCATCCATAGAAAGTAAAATGTTTACCTTCTTCATGGTGATATTGACCCATTCACCATTTCTAGCATGATTCTTCCCAACGGTTAGCTTGTCCTCTTCTGAGAGAGCCATCAGTGCACTGACTTGCACCATCTCATCGTCTGAGGAGATTGACTCTTCATCTCAGTCAAAGACTTCAGCTACCAGGCCCTTTTTTTACCCTGCATAGATTTAACATTGTTTGTTGTTTCTGAGGGGGTGGCCTCAAGAAGTGCTAGTTTAGCCTTGGCTTTCCTATACTTAGCTTCAAAATTGACAGATTTATTTTGGTCAGACTTATTTTGAAAATTTTGATGAGACTGATAGACTTTTGGTTGAAATTTGCTAAAGCCCACAGACTGATTAGACCTTGAGGGTTTGTAAGAGGGTTTAGAAATTGTTTTTGAAAAACAGTCTTTGGTAAAATGACCTCTTTTGTGACACTTAAAACATTCAGTTTCCTCATTAGCTTTAGCATTTGAAAAACTTTTGTTTCTTCATATGAACCTTTTAGAGTTAACAAGGAGTGCCCTTTCCTGAAACTCAATGTTTAAGTCATTCAGGTACTCCTCGCTTGTTCTCTCATCAGCCTCATCGTCTGAATTTTCATGAAAATCTTGAACCACACTGTTAGAATAAAAGGCATTTGATACAGGTGTTGAAGTGGTGGTCAGGGACTTCTTGACTTCCTGAGACTTTTTCAAGTCAGGGTATCGTTTGTTGATGAGGTTTTCCTCATAGACAAATTTCCCATAAATTTCATGAAGTTAAAGATTCTGGATATGATCCTGTTTTCCTTGGTATCTGAGGGACCTTCATAGCTGTGGACCAGGTCATTCCAGGTTTGTTTAGCTATACTACAGCCAATGACAGACTCCATAAAATCATCAGGAAGACAAGATATGATGATGCTTTTGAGTCTTTGGTCCTGGTTGACCACTCTTCTCTCGTCCTAAGTCCACTAAGCTTCAGGTTTAGGCAAACCTTCAGCAGTCTTTGGGATAAATGGACCTTCATTAATACACTTAATGTAGTAAGGTTCCATCCCAATCAAATAGCAAAGCATTCGCTTTTTCCATTTGTTAAATTTGCCAACTTCTAGTCGAGGGGCAACAGCAGCATAGGCTCCACCCTTTTTATCGACAAGTTGGGGCACATCACTTTCAGCCATTTGGATCCTGACTTAAAAACGTTTTTGAACGGCTTAAAAAGGGTTATATAATCAACCTTTCTCTGATACCATTTGTTGTTCCCGTTTCACAGTTAGTTTAGAAACAATTAAAACTACTAATTGGAACAATGACTGAAGTAATGCAAGTAAAAACACACTGGGTAATTTTCAATGCTTATATTCCTTATTAAAGACGAATCAAAAAGACTACATTACCCAAGTACTTGTGGAATAGTACTTGGGATTGAAATGACAAGTATGGTATGACTCCTCACTAAGCTTAGGCTAAGTCTAAGCACAACTACACAGGAACCACTGAGCTATCTCAGGAACATAGTTGTATTTGGAGGAGTGAAAAATTGCTTGTGTGTGTTTTACAATTAATGCACAAGCTTAAATCTTTCACTCCATCTCTTATGCTATTTATACAAGTATGTTTTTAACTCTATCCTAGAGGACAAACTGACAGGTTACAAAAGACAAAATACTGATGTATTTTGTCTCTGTTTACATTGGCTACTTAGAGTAAGTGACAAAGCTGCTTTCTTCTTGTCAGTGATGACACTGAGCCTGATAGTTAACGATTCAGGGAAAGTTTGACTTTGGTTGATAAGGACTTCGTATTATCTGTTCAAACTTATTCCTCCTTGTCCCGCTCATTCTTCAGTCTTCGTCTTTAGTGGTAGTAGTTGATGAGGAGTTTTGGGATTCAGTGAATTATTTTCATCACTCATTGAATCCACCATCTTCTTCTTGACTCAGTCTTCACCCCTTAAGTTCCGCCTTACTGAGTAGAGAGACTTCTTCTTTGTTTCTTACTGAGTATTCCGAAGACAGCTCACTGAGTGGCTATGCACTCAGTGACTTGTTAGTGTTGAAGGGACTAAACACTTAGGTTATTTTCTATTCAAATACTATAATCAAGGGGTTTGGGTATTCACTGAACCTAACAATTAGAATCCATTTAAAAATGGGGAGGGTGGGTTAAACCCTAGACAATTTTAAAAAGAAACCGGTCGCCCCAAGGATTAACCTTTTTTAGACCGTTAAATTTTTTTCCTCAAATGGACATGGGCTACTTAGAAATTGGGCTATTAATTAATATTGTTAGGAATCGGAAATTCCATAGTGAAGTGTCGGTCACCCCAAATATAATCTAGCATAAGTTAGCTCGTAGACATATCGTTATTTACTGTTTTATTAGTTAGGTATTTAGTTTAGAGCAACACCGTGGAGGAAGGACGGGTCTTTACCCACTGTATACCTAATCTACAGGCCGATAGGAGGTCGTTGTGTCTGTAAGTATAAATACCCCTTCCATCCATGGAAGGGGTGGTGCTTCTCATTCAATCTAACATTTCATTTGTGTAAACCAAGTCTCTAGCAAGAACACCCTCTCTATCTACTTTCTCTCTCTAAAATGGCTATCATGTATTTTGATCATCCAAGACCACCCGAATCATAACACACTAATATTATCGATCCTACAAATGGTACCAGAGCCAGGTTATTGTGTTGTGTTGATTCTTTGTGGTTTTGATTCTTGTAAAAAAACTGTTTTTTGTACTTTATGATGGTCGGAAATATGTTTATTTTCGAGTATACTTGTGGTTATCAGTTTTTTTACATGTTTTAGTATCTTGTTTTGGTTCAAATATTGTCATGGTGTCATCCTTACATATCTGTCGTGTCTCAATATGTTGTCCAAAACAGTTCTTTGATACGTTTTTTTGTGGTCGGAATACGTGTTTGTGGTCTATGGTCTTAACCGGTTAAAACATGTTTCCATGTCAGTATTTTTGTCCAAGTATGTATTGAATATGTTTGTGTAAGCTTTGTCCAAATGCCTACTCTTTGGTTATTTGTGTAAACTTTGTTTAACTGGTTAAAACATGGTCAAACTGGGCAAACTTATATACAAACATGCTGCTTCTGGAAAATATGATGATGGTCGGAACTTAGTCAGAAAAACTCATCTGAAAAATCACAACTTCTACTTAGCGACTTGACTCATAATTTTGCTAGCGACTTGTGTCTATTCAGATGTAGCGACTTATATTTATAAGTTTGCAACTTGTGTCTATATCCGAAATAGCGACTTATGACTCAAAATGGCTAGCGACTTGCTTAAGAAAAATGTAGCGACTTGTACCGGTTTGACTTTTGAGTCAAACTGAAAAGCTAGCGACTTGTTATTAACGTCGTAGTTTACTTAATGGTAGCGAAGTTGTGACTTAAAGGCGGCTAGCGACTTGACACAAGATTTTGGCTAGCTTACTTGTGACAAAAATGAAAAAGAAGATGAATGATAAATTGACCACGACCTCTAAATCATTTGACCAATACCAATATACTCAACCACATAGCATATACGAGCAACATCAACCTCAGTTCAAAACCATCATGGATCCATACATACTCGTTCATGTTCTATCCGAATCAGTCAAATGAAAATCAAATAACAAACTTGTTATCCTTTTTCATTTATTCGGTCAAGACTCAAAAAGAAAAACAATTCATAAAACATAAAGATCTCAGAATAGGTTCAATGTCACGTCCAATCTCCACAAAACTATGTTTGTGTGAACCCCTCTCATCACTGATCTTATCTCAAACAAACTTGATGAAAAATAAAAATGGATCTCATTTTGTTTTTGTGTATGGTTCTCACATAGATCTTAAAATATTTATACACATAAAGATTAAACCATCATAGATCCAAAGTTTTTGTGATAATATCCGAATATTTAAGATTAAACAACTAACAAGATTGTTAAGTGTTTTTCTCATGATTCGTTCAAGACTTCCAAAAGAAAAAGGATTCGACATCAAACATAAAGAATAAAAACCTACCTTGAACCGTTTTGTTGATCTCATGGCCAAAACTATTACTCGAACCATCCCTGTGGTGAGTAAAGATTGAGTATTTCCTGTCGAGTATATGTGACGTGGTCATTTCATCAAAATTATATGATGTACGGTGATTTGAGCAGCAGCCATATGTGGAAGGAGATATGAGATGTGTGGGGGTGCATTATATTGATGAATATTTGATGAGAGAGATTAGGGTTTCAAGGGTGAGATACATTTGGCTGAGATGGGGCGGGAGGTATGAGAGTATTTTAGGGTTGGTTTGTATAGGTTAAGTGATATATATGCTAGACCTCATCCTTAACCGGTTATCACATCCGGATGGGCATTTGATATCTGTAGTAGATATGGGCCCGTGTGTTTAGTTGGATTGGGATATACTTCTTATTGAATTGTGGGCTTCAATCATTGGACTAGGTCTTGCATATCAATTTAGTTGGGCTGATCCGAGTATCTCACTTGGAATTGAGCTTTGATATATATCGAATTTCGTTGGATGGATATGGAAGCTTATTATTAGTTAATCATTTGCATTTTCCAAATTTAAGTGTTGGAGATGCAAATTTTTGATGATTGTTGAAATAGAACGGTATCTTTGGTATATACATTTTCACGATGGATATTATGTCACGGCTTGAACTTATGATTAAACAAGGTTGACTACGGGGTTATTTATGTACGGTATTTCTTATTTGGATTTGAAGTGAGATTTTCCGGGCGCGATTACTTATTTCGTCTTCCTTCTTTCTACCCCTCTGCGAAGATGACTTGTTTGGGCATTTATAGAGGGTGATAAAGACTTGGCTATTTAGTTACGGTTGTGATTCTTTCTCGATTAACCCACAACGTAACTATCACTTCGGTGTCTCACGCAGTTGAGGATACGTCAAGAGGTTTTGTACATTGGGTACACCGTTTCTTCTTCACAAGGATTAGTACAAGTTTAAGTAACAAATCTGGGGAATTTTACTTCATGATCAAGTTTGGTATATCGGGTTTACTTCTCCAGGTGGTCACAAAACTAGCCGACAAAATGCGAGAATGATGTGCTTACTAAAGAATTTATTGGATGGTTGATGAAGTTGATGATTTTGGATAATGAACCATTGATAAACCATTGCATGTTCTCCTAAAACAGGTATTCACTGAAACCAAAGTTGTCATAACACATTCAAGCTGACATTGTTTACGGTTTTGTCTTGATTTTGTAAAATCCCGCGAAAGAACCTATTTCTCGGTTTAAATCATAGACTTGTAAAATCCCGTGACAATGGAAACATCCTGGTAATAGTAAAGTTCATTTTCGGATCTATCTTACGGTTTATTCTTGGTTTTGTAAAATCCCGCGAAAGAAACTATTTCTCGGTTTAAACCATAGAGTTGTAAAATCCCGTAATGATGGAACCATCTTGGAGAAAGGAAAGTGTATTTTGGAGAAAGGAAAGTGTAAAATACCGTAATGGTGCTACGGTTTCTGTTTCGAAGAAGGGATAAAAGGGTGTACTTCCTTAATTGGATGTGTGTTTGAATATTCTTCATGGCAGTTTGGTTATTACTTGGTTTTACGGGGTTATGTGCTTTTAACCATGGTCGGGATGAAAACCATTATCATAGTTCACTTTTAAACGTCAAAGGAGGCTAGATTTAAGCTTTAAACCGTAAGATGTGACAACGGGTTAATTCGCTATTATTTATTTGAGGTTGAAGTGAAATATCACGGCGGTGTGTACTTAGTATCTGAAGGTATCGGGATGGTTGGATGAAGATTTTCATGATCCTTTTTCGATGCTTATTATCAAAAACGAAGACTTGGAAATCTAGTTATTGTTGGGTGTCTTTTACCTTTTCTTTTACCACTTGGGGAATTGGGCTCATACCACCACAAAATAACTATCACTTTAAGGAGTTACGCTGTAGTGCTCAGTGTCACATTCAATTGTGGATTTTCAAGAGGTGATGTACGCCTTATACTTGATGGTTGGTTGGATGAAGAGTATAGAGTACTTAGAGAGTACTTAGAGATGCTAATGGAAATCGGCACCGCTCTTTGTTACATATGTGCAAGTCTAAGTCACGAGTTCGGGTTGTTTTACTTCAAGGTCAAATTCTTCATATTGGTTTTCTCCATCACCGTCACTACAAAGAGCCTACTGAATGATAATGGGATTGATTACATGTTTTGCCAAGAGATTGAAAAGAGAGAGATTTAAGACGTATGAACACAACAGTTCATGCCTCGTACTCTAAAGAAAAGAAAAGTGTACGTTTCAGTGCGCTTTATCTTCTGAAGAAGAGAAATCTTCTTATTATGACCATTCTCATCAACATGCTTCATACTTTTCCATGCGCTTTCAGTCATCACGTGAACCGGGCTGCTGTTGATTGTTTTCTTATTCCACTTGCTCAACTATAATGAATATGGAGACATCGTGTGCTAATGTTGCCGGGGAGAAGTGTGAATAGACTACACTTGGATGATTTTCACTTGTTTAATCAATAATGGCATCTCCGTATGCTATTCTTGAGGGGGGGGGGGAAGAAGTATGATAATACTGCATGGTTGATTGTCATATGAGAATATATGGTCATACGGCTCCTAACTCATGTAAGAACCGAGCTTCTTCTTATCGGGTCATCTTTACATTGAGTTTCTTCTTAAGAGTCGTTGGTTGACATCTTCACTCAGATTGATGAGTTTATCGACAAAGTGCTTCCGGTTAATGCTTCACGTATACATCAACATGATGATTCCGAACAATCTCTCTGTTCTTGTTTGATGTGATTGGTAGTTTCGTGTTACCATCTTGTGTGTTCGTTGCGGCCTGATTGCTGATTTCCTTGATGAACATCTTTCTGTTCTTATTTGATTGTGAGGGATTTTAGTTAAGGGGATTTGCAAGATGTAAGTTAATTGGGATGCTTTTTGGTGGGATGCTTTTTGGTGTGAGTTGAAGATGTTAACTATCTATTCCCCAACTGGACAATCTTGAAGAAGGTCGAGTCTACAGTTGATTCTACATTTTCTGCTATATGTTAGAAGACTAAAGACGAGTTGCATTTGATTACCTAAAGACTTCTTCTTAATTCAAGCATTCATCATAAAGATTGTCGGTTTAGAGGAGAGCACTAATTGGGGGAGAGTGAAATGTCAGATTTAATCCCCAATTAGACTTGCTCACATTCTACAGCATGTTGATTCTCACAGATACATCTGAGCTAACGATGTTCTTCTCAAATGATTTCTAGTACACGGGCCTACAAAGAATTTCTGATTCTGAAGTGTCAAAACCAGCAAGGGGGAAGGAGACACGCATCTAAACGCGAGTAAACTTGATGAACTTAATACTTCTAAGTAACTGAAGATATCCCGGGAAGACAAATCTTATTACCGCAGAGAAACTCAAGGTTTGACTCATGGCGAGTAAACTTCATGAGCTTAATACTTCTATGTGATTGAAGATATCCCGGGAAAACAAATGTCATGACCGCAGAGAAACTCAAGGTTTTACTCATCAAGGCTTTTAGTGTTATTATTCCAACGACGTGGGGGAAGTGATGTAATAGAAAGTTTATGAAGATGAAAGAGGTACACAAGTGTGTGATGATTTTGATGTTATCACAATCATCAGGGGAGAGAGATTGTATATATTGGGGATGCTCAGCTGTTTTACTTGAGGGCTTAATCAGTGATTCAGAGATATAATCACTTATTCCAGTGTTGACATCCGCAGAGATTGTCACCCGCAAAGATAATCGGTGATTCGGCCTGCTTCTTCAATGTTATCGGTTATTCTCTCTTTGGGCATTCGGGTACTTTCGGGTTCTTGAGCTTCATGCACTTTCTTTAGGGGAGAGAAAGTATACATCGGGGTTATTCTTTGGCTATCGGACTTAATCTACTACTTCGATGGTATAAGTTTCTTTGTCTTCGAGTATGTGTATTCGGGTTCGTGAGCTCTAGTCTAAGAGATTGACTGCATCAATTCAACTACTTGGGGGAAGTGGTCTCTTGACACCTTTTGGAATGGATTGCTTCAAACGTCAGTAGAAAAGAAATATTGAGAAGAGTTATTTATGTGTGGTAGGATACGTTGCTGTTCTTGTTGATGATATAACCCCGAACGAAGTATCTCGATTATCGTTCTTAAAAGGAGCAGCGGGATTTATGATAATGGTGTGCTTCTTTGTGCACCTGGCTAAGGCATGCTTGAAATAAAGCTTTGAATCTGCTCAGCTAAAGGATTTTCGGTTTGGGGGGAAGCTGCCAAAGTCTCACTTTCAGTTGGTTCAATTTCTTTCTTCGATTCAAGAGCCCTGGAAGCTTTGGTGGTGAATGTTTAAGAGTTTATGACTTCTATCTTCTACAACGGGGCTGCTCGATATCCTTATCTCGGTACTCGTATCATCATCTTCTTAAACCATATCATCTAATCTATCTTTGTATATATTTTTCAGAAAAACCAAATACAAAAATATAAAACCAACAAAAACCCATAAAAATTAGAAAATTTGAAAAATACCAAAAATATTGTTTTTCAAAGACATGTCTTCTGGTATCGATAACATCTGCGGTCTTAGAAATGTCATTCAATAATGGCACGGGACCATAGATGAAGTTCGAGCAGGAGGTGTAAATATTCTTTTCTAAACATGTCAAAATTATGGCTTGCAGTTACTTCAGACTGTAACCCGCGCTTAAACCATGGCTTGCTATTATTTCTGATAGCAACCCGCTCTTCATAGAAAGGAAAGTGTTGCGCTAAACCATTTTTCAAATATTTCGTGCACTTATCCTAAAAACAAAACAAGGAAAGCATGTAGTCAAAAAGACTGCTGTTCCTACTCAAATATTTTTCCGTCTAAAATTCTTCAGAAAAATATTTGTTTTAACTTAATGGTGGTAAATGAGTTGCTTGTAAATCAATTAATTTCAGAGTTTTCGTAAAAATTGAAAACTCAATCAATGACTTCAGCGCTTTTAACCTTTTCAGAAAATAAGTCATTGATTGAGGGGGAGAATGTTTTCAAATCTATATCATCTAACGAGATTATCTAATTATCCTATATGCTTAATTGAAAATGATGTTAACCTACGTTGAAGGACTAGGTGCCTAGGATATGATTGTTAGGATTAGATGATTAGTGTTTGATAAACACATTATTCCCATGCCATATATGATCTGATTGATATGTTGAATTGACTTTTATTAGTCGATTGTTGTTTGGGTGATGTCGACCACCATATATCTGTATGTGTGTTCACTAACGTATGCAGGTATATTGGTATATAAGAATGTTCCCAGTCCGGATCCCACAATTGAAGATGATTGGATGCCAAAAGGAAAGTGGAACTATTTCTTGGGTTGACAAATGAAGAAACGGAGCTTAATTGGACTTCCAAGGAGAGTTGGCATAGAATGCAACGTAAGAGGTCTCACTGCTTCAGCAGATGGTTTTCTTCTAAGTGATTGAAGAAACGGAGCTTAATTTGACCTCAGTTGGCATTAAAATGCAATGTAAGAAGTCTCACTGCATCAGCAGACGGTTTTTCTTCCAAGCCCTACAGCAACAATAAAAGCTTCTCAACCACCTAACGTATCTTTGTGCAGGATACCATTTTTCTTTAAACAATTTTTTTTAAATAATATTGTTTTGAAAAATGGAAAAATATTTGTTTTGAAAATAAACTCGACTTAATTTTGAAAATCACCGGACTTCATTTTTATCAAACCTAAGTCACTCAATCATCGACTACGGTCATCGATTGAGGGGGAGAGTGATTTAAAATAAATTATTTTCAAACGATATTTCTTCATAAAAGTCCGGATTGTACAATATAAGTGGTGATCTAAAGATTTAATGTTATGTCATGGTATGATTTTTTTTCTTTAAAATCAAGGTCTTTTAAAATGAAGTTTTTTCTGTTCTTGTTTGATTGTGAAATTGTTTTGTTTTACTTAAAAGATCTCTTAAAAACTATCATACCTGACACTAACAATCTTTAATGTCTATAATTGGTCCTCTATCAGTCATTTTTCAAAATTAGATCTTGCCACGTCTTTCCCCCAACTTTTCTAAATGATTTAAATCAGATGGGATCACAAATCTCAAATGGTTTGATATTTTTGATCGGGGGAGAGATCGTGATTTAAATCTCTTATCTGTTTAAATGGAATTGGTTTTAGTCCTTTATAGTGTGACAACTCGCAATTTCAGGTCATTTCTCGAAACAATTCATGCTTCACTATTTCAACATTTATCGTAAACTAGGTTTACGTGTTCCAAATTCGCGTAACCTTTATGGTTTAGCGGCGAATTCATGATCATATCATCACGAACATTTCATATGGACTAAGTTTAGTCTACATTTCATTAACATCATTTGCATCATATTAGTTCATTCATGACTTTGCATTTCACCTTAAACGCGTAAATTTTATATTAAATAAACGTTATCGCGTGAGTTATTATTTTGAACATTTAATCCACTACTTCCAAAAATGATCCCGATATATTTTTATACTTACATTTAGTTTATAAAAACTATATTTTTAGTTTACCTAGTGTTCTAAATTTATTCTGTACATAAATCGTTAAATTTATATTATTACGACGTTTTTTCTTAAAAACTACACGATAATTATTATAGCACTCAAATTTTACAAGGAATGTATTTTTACAATTTTTATGATCTCATTATACTTTATTTTGATCTATTAAAAGTTACTTTCACCTAAAATTTCCTTAAATACACTAATGTATATAAAACCTACAAGTTACATTTTACTTACATTATACTTACATTTTAATTATACACATGCTATAAAAGAAAAAAAAATATATATATGTGAAACATTTACCCCTAAAAACCGCCCTTAGGGGTTGGGCATAAATGGTTGGAAAAAGTTTACTTGATTGGATAGATACATACTCCAAGTAGCATTATTTCATTTCATTCAATTATCCTCATTTTTCATAGTTAGTATAGTTTTTGTTCTCTCTTGTTCTTCTCTCTAAAAAAACCGGCCAAGCATATAGGTGCAAGAGATCATCAAGTTTTTACAAGCTCAAGTTTAACACAATCTAGATTACACTCTTATTAAGGTTTTGAAATAAAAACCTAGGGTGTTTAGGTTAATCCTTGTTCTAATCACCTCATCATAATAACTTGTCATTTTCAAGATTCACGCTACATTTCGGTGTACTCACTTTTGCCATCGCATCATTGTCCAAGTGAGTTTCATAGCCCCATTTTCAATTGTTTTATACTACTTTTGGGGGAGATACATGCTCATCAACTTTTATGACATTCATGTCTATTTGCAAACTATGTGTTTATCTGAATTGAATGTTTAGTCATATCCTATATCATAAATCATGGAACTGAATGTCTTGGGATTATCATTGAGCTGAATGTCTTGGGATTATCATTGAGCTGAATGTCTTGGGATTATCATTGAGCTGAATGTATTGGGATTATCATTGAGCTAAATGTCTTGGGAACATCATTGAGCTGAATGTCTTGGGATTTTCATTGAACTATTGATACATTAAGTCATGCACTATAATGTGAATTCATTTGGCATCATGCACTTGAACATAAACTATGCATATTTTGGCAGTGGGTTGTGAACACACAGGTTGCAAGTTTTGTATGGGCGGAACTTGGAACTGAGTGGATTTACAATGCCTTTGCTGCATAAACGATTTTGAAAGTCTTTACATTTCAACACAAACTCTATGAACTCACTCAACCATTGTGTTGACATTTTAGCATGTTTTATCTCAGGTATCTAAGGCATTCACTTCATGGCATGCATGTGGACATATCATAGAGTCGCGGTGACGACGCGTCTCACATGGGTTTTATACACTTTAAAAACATCGTTTGACTTGTACTAAACTTACTTTCCGCACATAGTAACTTTCATTTGGGACCTATACTTTGTAACTCTGATTATTTTATTAAATCAAACGATGTATTTTCCAAACGACACTTTAGGTCGTTCAATATAACTGTGATTGTGATGCTATGACAGTCAATCCCCAGGAATTCCATTCCGCTGCAAAACAGGTAATTTGGGGGTGTGACATATAGGCACTCCTGCCTCCATGTGCCAAACGATTTCAAATACACAATGCACATGTTGAGGAGGAGGATGTATCCAAAAACAAGATGAGTATTTAAACCTGGCCACATATTCTCCAATGTTTTCCAAACCTGATTAAATCACTTGAGATCCAAAATCTCAAAGGGTTTGATATTTTGATCGGGGGAGAATTTGTGATTTAATAATGAAACTTGATATATGATGATCGATTTGATGAAAATGTGCAGGCGCTCTCTCTCATATGTGCAAACGCTTTCAATCTCAAGCATACATTGAGGGGGAGAAAATGGTTTCTTAATGGCTTTTGTAATCGTGGATGTACTTCAAAAGAACTCTTGCCTCTATGTGATAAAATGATTTTAAATATCCTATGCACATATTGAGGGGGAGAATTTACCAAGAAAATCAAATGGCTTTTTCTATGAAAATTGTGATCAAAGAAAATATTTCAAAGAACTCTTGCCTCCATGTGCTAAACAATTTCTAAATCATATGCACATGTTGAGGGAGAGGTTTTCTAAATGATCAAAACTATTAAGGTACAAAATGCTTTGATCTCATATTAAAAGTACCTTGATTGATTTTCCAAATGATTTTTCTATTGGTTTCAAGAAAGAATGAACTATACCAAAAGACCGACCATTTTATTTTATGCATGGAGTTATAAGGATGGTTAGGTTAGGTATTTGTTCCCACGATCCGCCAGAACCGGAGGGATCTACCCAGGGACAATCCACTAGATAGTGTAGAAGTCCTTAGGTATGATGAAAAAAGGAGAAAAGTGAGATATGGGAAGAGTGCGGACTGATTCTGAGCTAGTACTGGAATAAACCCAACAAGGTTCTAGTTATGAAGTCTCGGTAAGCACTGAAGGGGTTAAAGAATGAAAAAGAAATGAAATGAGAAAAGGGTGAAAAGAAATAGCCCTCCAATAATTCAACCTTAGGGCAGAACCATCGGTTCAATACATATGCTACTGATTGTTACTAAGGTAACGCCGGTATTGAAGACAAGACGTCATGGACCCAGTGACGCACTGCACTAACCTTCCAAAGCTACTCAAGTTCCTCTTAAAAGGGCTTGTTTCATTTTCACGGGGAACCTACATAATCTATCGACTTTCTCTTAGAGATAGTTGATATTGTAGATGGAGACCCTCTCCCTAGTCTCCGGCATAGGAACCAAATGTGCACAATTGAGTCTAGAGCCAAGAGATCATCCACAATATCTCATTAGGACACTAAACTCTTGAAGACTTGCTGTTTCACACAATGTGGAAAGTAAGAACATCTTAAGAGTCCTACGCATTATCCTTGTGGTATTGCCAGAACATCCGAGTGATATGTAAAATATTCACGATGAAGATGGAAATCCTTCTAGAGCCAACATCAAACAAGCTCTGGTGGGTAAACATGTGAGATCTTCTCGTAAGATCAAACTTGTGACAACCTGACAGAAAACGATGGGGCGATTCACTCTTGAATCATCCTTGGCCCAGGAAATGAATTGATGAATACTTTTGGAAAAACCGTTCGATGTGCAAATCTTCTTTTCTTTAGCACGTCAAATGTGTACTTATGTTTTTGAACACAAAAAGTATCTCTGATTGAAAAAGTACCTTTGGAAAAACTGTTCGTGTAGGATATTGGATTTCACATACACATCAAACCATAACACAAAGTAGGCGTATAAGTGAAATTCTAGAGAGAGAAAGTTAGAGGTTTAGGAACTTTAGTGAGAGAAAGAAAATTCTTATTATGAGCTCCAACTCTCTACCTTGGAAGGTAGAGAGTATTTATAGTCTTACAATAAAACGCCACACAACGGGCTGTGGATTAGGCATAAAGTGGGTAAAGACCCGTCCGTCCTCCACGGTGTTACTAAACTGAATACTACTTAACATAAAAGTACTATGACTACGAGCTTTCTAACGATTACATATACTTGAGGTGACCGACTCTTTAATACCTGGAATTTCTAATTCCTAACAATCTCCCCCTAAGGGAGGTCACCTCAAACATATACTAAAATGACATTGAATACAATCGGATATTACATTAACAATTGATCTTGCATTCTTGATGTAGTACTTTGTCTCGAGCTCGTAGTCATTGATTCCACTCATTGCATGTTTGGTTAATCCAAGTGGAGGTCATTTATGATCCACGGATAATAATGTTGAGCAAGCTTTTGAGATCATCGCCTAAGAGAAAATCTCTGATACATCCATTGTGGTGTTGGTATTATGTGATGTTGTGACTTTCGGACCGACATGCTCACATTCTGGATCATGATATCTTCTCATCAGAGTAGCGAAAGCTTTAGTTGATTCATGATATTGGCAGAACAGGTAGCGTAAGCATGGAGTTAGAATATCAGATTCATTGATGCACCAATCATGATTTCTTTCGATATGAATGTGTTGTGTGAGCATGCGGCTATGGATTGACCGCTCCATTCTCGATCACCTGCAAACGTCGGGTGTACCGCATAAGACGTTAGTAATAAAAGCGCACGAAAGTGTCTTTGATCACTTTCGTTGAATTGAGGTACACGCCCACGGTTCCGCGTTGATCACGACAAGTACCGCCTGTAATCGTATAATTCCAAGAATTTCCTTGACAGAATTTCGCAGCTGCTCTAGCTGTTCTCAAACCGGAACGTCTCAAAGAAGACAACACGGAGTGAGTGAACCAGCGAA
>OU343224.1:282755396-282778955 GCA_910596185.1 Chrysanthemum makinoi
GGAAGCTTTCGTTGATTCATGATATTGGTAGCAGCGTAGCAGAAGCATGGAGTGAAAATATCAGAGTCATTGATGCACTAATCGTGATTTCTTTGGAACTGAATGTGTTGAGTGAGCATGCGGCTATGGATTGACCGCTTCATTCTGATCAGCTACAAACGTCGGGGTGTACCTGCATAGGACAGTTAGCAACAAAGCGCACGAAAGTGTCTTTGATCACTTTCGATGAATTGAGGTACACGGCCCACGGTTCCCCGTTGATCAGTACAAGTACTGCCTGTGATCAGGTATAATTCCGAAGAATTTCCTTTGACAGGTTTCTTTGCTCTAGCTTTGTTCTCAAACCGGACCGTCTCAAAGAAGACAACACGGAGTGAGTGAACCAGCGAAATGAGATTCGCTGATTGATGAAAAGAGATTTGAAAAACAATCGTGTATTGCTCAATAGAAATTGTTTTTGCAATACAGCGAAGGTTTTAATGAAAATCAGTTATCAATCATAAACACCTTTTATTTTGAGAAATAAGTACACAGTCGATGTGCTAAAGAAAACAGTTTTTTAAGCACAACTACCGGATTTTCAAAGGTATCCGTCAATCCATAACCTGAACCAGGATTGATTCAAAAGATTGAATCGCCCCATTGTTTCTGTTCAGTTGTCACATGGTTGATCTATTGGATAGATCTCACATGCCACCTACCAGTAGCTTGTTTGATGTTGGCTCCAGAAGGCTTTCCATCTTCATTGTGAATATGTTTGCATATCACTCAGATGTTCTGGCAATACCACAAGGATAATGCGTAGGACTCATAAGATATAATCTCTCTTTCCACATTGTGTGAAACAGAGAGTCTTCATTGAAAGTGTCCTAATGAGATTTATTGATGATCTCGTGGCTCTAGACTCAATTGTGCATATTTGGTTCCTATGCCGGATGTGGAAAACTAGAAGGGGGGGGGGGGTTGAATAGTTTTGCCGATTTTAAGTTAATTTCAAAAACTTTAGATTTGATATTATGTGAAATCGTATGGATGTTGAGAACGTATAGATCTAATGATAATGCAAGAAAATAAATAAAGTTAAGGGATAGAAAAGACACAACCGATTTATAGTGGTTCGGCTACAAGGTCACCTTCCTTGCCCTACTCCACTCCCCGAGTCACCTACTAGAGAGTTCAAGCACTATGTCAACAAACTCCTTCACTTGGCGGAGAAGTCTTCACAACGTTGCTTACACTTTTTTCGGTACAAAGCTAGATACCGAGTCCGTAGCATGGTGGACCAAACCAACACAACTATTACACAACAAATATGTGAAATATCAAATACAAGATCTTCAAGCTGAGAAATCTTGCGGAGGAACAAATCAATCAAGGACCCCTTTCTTGGATGACTTGTAGAATGCTCGTGATCTCGCCTTAGAGAAGGACCTATATGAGGATCACAAATAGAAAGAAATAAGAACAACTCTCTAGATCAAGTGATCTATATGTTAGAAGAGAATGAGAGTGTATGAGAGATTTAGTAAGAAGAGGGGTGAGTTAGAATGAAGAAATGGCTCTCTATTTATAGGCAAAATTCTTCAGTGTTCCCCGGATCCCACGGATCCCTTCCACTTGGGATCCGTCTAGTGTAATCCTAGGGATCCGTGGAACGCTCCTCTTTGCCCATGGGTTTTTTGGTTATGGGTCATGGGTTATGGGTTGGTCCATGGGTTTTCTTTAGATTCAATGTATCTAAGTATACATTGTATCTAGTCTTACTTGGTTATGGGTTAAGATCCATGGGTTATGGTCCATGGGTTATGGTTTTTACCCATTCTAATAAACTATTACAACAAATGCTTAATTATTACATTTTTTTTATTTAAATGGCTATATGTAAATGCTTTACAAAAATAACATGTATCCTTATAATTATACTTAAGATAACATTATATTTGTTATCAACAAAACACAAAGAGATCGCAAAATATTAATAAACGTTTTTACGGTTTATTTGTATTAACAATCTCCCCTTTTGTGTTGATGACAAAACATAATGTTATGATGAGTAAAACTTAAGAATAGATGTAAGTTTTGAAAGCCCATAAGTTTTACTTCTTCTCCCCCTTTTTGTTGAAACAAAAAGTTAACCCTTGGAAGAAATAAACAAACCTCTAACTCCCCCTTGATGGTAGCTCCCCCTTGTTTAGGGCGTCAAGTGAAGAAAAATAAAAATCCTACAAAAAGAAAGGTTAGTAACATGCTTATATAATCTTGTGGTTGCCGAGAATCAAGATTGGGAGCCAAGGTATGTAAATAAGGCCTTGTAATAAAACATCAAAGTGTAGTGGTATTTATGCCAACTACAAGCATGTAAAAATAAGAACAATACTTGTTCTTGAAAATGACATCAAAAGAAAAAAATACTTAAAGGTAGAAAAATAGTAGTAGTGATTCCTTCCATGCTTGCATAAGGTTATGGATGGAGGTTTTGATGAGTGATGGTATTGATGCGATCAAGGATGAGGTTGAGTATGAAACGCATTTCTTCCCTAACTTCTATTGCAATTTCCCTAGTGGATTGGCAATGTTCACAATGTAAATGATGTGGGTAATGAGTGCGGAAGTTTTCCGGGTTGTTTTGATTTGAGTTATGCGGAAGTTGTGGTGGAAAAATAGGAAAATATGGATCAATATCCGGAATGTTTGTAAATGGTGGTGGAAAAGAACCTAGATGTTCTTGTAATGTGATGGGAGCTAATGGTGGTGTTAGGAATTGGAAATTCCATAGTGAAGTGTCGGTCACCCCAAATATAATCTAGCATAAGTTAGCTCGTAGACATATTGTTATTTACTGTTTTATTAGTTAGGTATTTAGTTTAGAGCAACACCGTGGAGGAAGGACGGGTCTTTACCCACTGTATACCTGATCCACAGGCCGATAGGAGGTCGTTGTGTCTGTAAGTATAAATACCCCTTCCATCCATGGAAGGGGTGGTGCTTCTCATTCAATCTAACATTTCCTTTGTGTAAACCAAGTCTCTATCAAGAACACCCTCTCTATCTACTTTCTCTCTCTAAAATGGCTATCATGTATTTTGATCATCTAAGACCACCCGAATCATAACACAATAATATTATCGATCCTACAAATGGTACCAGAGCCAGGTTATTGTGTTGTGTTGATTCTTTGTGGTTTTGATTCTTGTAAAAAAACTGTTTTTTGTACTTTATGATGGTCGGAAATATGTTTATTTTCGAGTATACTTGTGGTTATCAGTTTTTTACATGTTTTAGTATCTTGTTTTGGTTCAAATATTGTCATGGTGTCATCCTTACATATCTGTCATGTCTCAATATGTTGTCCAAAACAGTTCTTTGATAAGTTTTTTTGTGGTCGGAATACGTGTTTATGGTCTATGGTCTTAACCGGTTAAAACATGTTTCCATGTCAGTATTTTTGTCCAAGTATGTATTGAATATGTTTGTGTAAGCTTTGTCCAAATGCCTACTCTTTGGTTATTTGTGTAAACTTTGTTTAACTAGTTAAAACATGGTCAAACTAGGCAAACTTATATACAAACATGCTGCTTTCTGGAAAAATATGATGATGGTCGGAACTTAGTCAGAAAAACTCATCTGAAAAATCACAACTTCTACTTAGCGACTTGACTCATAATTTTGCTAGCGACTTGTGTCTATTCAGATGTAGAGACTTATATTTATAAGTTTGCAACTTGTGTCTATCTGAAATAGCGACTTATGATTCTAAATGGCTAGCGACTTGCTTAAGAAAAATGTGGCGACTTGTACCGGTTTGACTTTTGAGTCAAACTGATAAGCTAGCGAATTGTTATTAACAAGTCCTAGCGACTTAATGGTAGCGAGTTGCAACTTAAGTGGCTAGCGACTTGACAAAAGATTTTGGCTAGCGACTTGTGACAGAAATGAAGATGAAGATGAAGAATTAATTGACCACGACCTCTAAACCATTTGACCAATACCAATATACTCAACCACATACCATAAACGAGCAACATCAACCTCAGTTTAAAACCATCATCGATCCATACATTCTCGTTCATGTTCTATCCGAATCAGTCAAATGATAATCAAATAACAAACTTGTTATCCTTTTTCATTTATTCGATCAAGACTCAAAAAGAAAAACAATTCATAAAACATAAAGATCTCAGAATAGGTTCAATGTCACGTCCAATCTCCACAAAACTATGTTTGTGTGAACCCCTCTCATCACTGATCTTATCTCAAACAAACTTGATGAAAAATAAAAAATGGATCTCAGTTTTGTTTTTGTGTATGGTTCTCACATAGATCTTAAAATATTTATACACATAAAGATTAAACCATCATAGATCCAAAGTTTTTGTGATAATATCCGAATATTTAAGATTAAACAACTAACAAGATTGTTAAGTGTTTTTCTCATGATTCGTTCAAGACTTCCAAAAGAAAAAGGATTCGACATCAAACATAAAGAATAAAAACCTACCTTGAACCGTTTTGTTGATCTCATGGCCAAAACTATAACTCGAACCATCCCTGTGGTGAGTAAAGATTGTGTATTTCCTGTCGAGTATATGTGACGTGGTCATTTCATCAAAGTTATATGATGTACGTGTGATTTGAGCAGCAGCCATATGTGGAAGGAGATATGAGATGTGTGGGGGTGCATTATATTGATGAATATTTGATGAGAGAGATTAGGGTTTCAAGGGTGAGATGCATTTGGCTGAGATGGGGGCGTGAGGTATGAGAGTATTTTAGGGTTGGTTTGTATAGGTTAAGTGATATATATGCTAGACCTCATCCTTAACTGGTTATCACATCTGGACCAGGCATTTGATATCTGTAGTAGATATGGGCCCGTGTGTTTAGTTGGATTGGGATATACTTCTTATTGAATTGTGGGCTTCAATCATTGGATTAGGTCTTGCATATCAATTTCGTTGGGCTGATCCGGGTATCTCACTTGGAATTGAGCTTTGATATATATCGAATTTCGTTGGATGGATATGGAAGCTTATTATTGTTAACATTTATTTGCATTTTCCAAATTTAAGTGTTGGAGATGCAAATTTTTGATGATTGTTGAAATAGAACGGTATCTTTGGTATATACATTTTCACGATGGATATTATGTCACGGCTTGAACTTATGATTAAACAAGGTTGACTACGGGGTTATTTATGTACGGAATTTCTTATTTGGATTTGAAGTGAGATTTTCCGGGCGCGATTACTTATTTCGTCTTCTTTCTTTCTACCCCTCTGCAAAGATGACTTGTTTGGGCATTTATAGAGGGTGATAAAGAATTGGCTATTTAGTTACGGTTGTGATTCTTTCTCGATTAACCCACAACGTAACTATCACTTCAGTGTCTCACGCAGTTGAGGATACGTCAAGAGGTTTTGTACATTGGGTACACCATTTCTTCTTCACAAGGATTAGTACAAGTTTAAGTAACAAATCTGGGGAATTTTACTTCATGATCAAGTTTGGTATATCAGGTTTACTTCTCCAGGTGGTCACAAAACTAGCCGACAAAATGCGAGAATGATGTGCTTACCAAAGAATTTATTGGATGGTTGATGATGTTGATGATGTTGGATAATGAACCATTGATAAACCGCTGCATGTTCTCCTAAAACAGATATTCACTGAAACCAAAGTTGTCATAACACATTCAAGCTGACATTGTTTACGGTTTTGTCTTGATTTTGAAAAATCCCGCGAAAGAACCTATTTCTCGGTTTAAATCATAGACTTGTAAAATCCCGTGACAATGGAAACATCCTGGTAATAGTAAAGTGCATTTCCGGATCTATCTTACGGTTTATTCTTGGTTTTGTAAAATCCCGCGAAAGAAACTATTTCTCGGTTTAAACCATAGAGTTGTAAAATCCCGTAATGATGGAACCATCTTGGAGAAAGGAAAGTGTATTTTGGAGAAAGGAAAGTGTAAAATCCCGTAATGGTGCTACGATTTCTGTTTCGAAGAAGGGATAAAAGGGTGTACTTCATTAATTGGATGTGTGTTTGAATATTCGTCATGGCAGTTTGGTTATTACTTGGTTTTACGGGGTTATGTGCTTTTAACCATGGTCGGGATGAAAACCATTATCATAGTTCACTTTAAATGTCAAAGGAGGCTAGATTTAAGCTTTAAACCAGAAGATGTGACAACGGGTTTAATTCGCTATTATTTATTTGAGGTTGAAGTGAAATATCATGGGCGAGTGTACTTAGTATCTGAAGGTATCGGGGAAGGTTGGATGAAGATTCTTCATGATCCTTGTTCCATGCTTATTATCAAAAACGAAGACTTGGAAATCTAGTTATTGTTGGGTGTCTTTTACCTTTTCTTTTACCACTTGGGGGAATTGGGCTCATACCACCACAAAATAACTATCACTTTAAGGAGTTACGTTGTAGTGCTCAGTGTCACATTCAATTGTGGATTTTCAAGAGGTGATGTACGTCTTATACTTGATGGTTGGTTGGATGAAGAGTATAGAGTACTTAGAGAGTACTTAGAGATGCTAATGGAAATCGGTACCGCTCTTTGTTACATATGTGCAAGTCTAAGTCACGAGTTCGGGTTGTTTTACTTCAAGGTCAAATTCTTCATATTGGGTTTTCTCCATCAACTGTCACTACAAAGAGCGTACTGAATGATAATGGTGATTGATTACATGTTTTGCCAAGAGATTGAAAAGAGAGAGATTTATGACGTATGAACACAACAGTTCATGCCTCGTTCTCTAAAGAAAAGAAAAGTGTACGCTTTAGTGCGCTTTATCTTCGGAAGAAGAAAAATCTTCTTATTATGACCACTCTCATCAACATGCTTCATAATTTTTCCATGCGCTTTCAGTCATCAAGTGAACCGGGCTACCACTGATTGTTTTTCTTATTCCACTTGCTCGATTATAATGAAGATGGCGACATCATGTTCTTATTTTGCGGGAGAGATGTGTGAATAGAACATTCGGATGATGTTCACTTATTTAATCAAGAATGGCAACTCCGTATGCAATTCTTGAGGGGGAGAAAAAGTGTGAAATTACTGCATGGTTGATTGATATTTGAGAATATATGGTCAAACGACTCCTAACTCATGTAAGAACCGAGACTCTTCTTATCGGATCATCTTCACATGTAGTTTCTTCTAAGAGCCGTTGGTTGACATCTTCACTCGAATTGATGAGTTTATCGACAAAGTGCTTCCGGTTAATGCTTCACGTATACATCAACATGATGATTCCGAACAATCTCTGTTCTTGTTTGATGTGATTGGTAGTTTGGTGTTACCATCTTGTGTGTTAGTTGCGGCCTGATTGCTGATTTCCTTGATGAACATCTTTATGTTCTTGTTTGATTGGGAGGGATTTTAGTTAAGGGGATTTGCAAGATGTAAGTTAATTGGGATGCTTTTTGGTGGGATCCTTTTTGGTGTGAGTTGAAGATGTTAACACTTTATTCCCCATTCGAACAATCTTGAAGAAGGTCGAGTCTACAGTCGGTTCTACATTCTCTGCTACATGTTAGAAGACTAAAGACAAGTTGCATTTGATTATCTAAAGACTTCTTCTTAATCTGGGCATTTATCAAACAGATTGTCGGCTTAGGGGAGAGCACTAATTGGGGGAGAGTGATATGTCGAATTTAATCCCCAATTAGACTTGCTCATATTCTTCAGCAAGTTCAAGTGTTCTTCGCATAAAGATTTCAAGTATTTGGGCTTATAATGTTTTGCTGATTTTGAAGTGTCAAAACCAGCAAGGGGGAAGGAGACAAGCACCTAAACGCGAGTAAACTTGATGAACTTAATACTTCTAAGTAATTGAAGATATCCCGGGAAGACAAATGTTATTACCGCAGAGAAACTCAAGGATTGACTCATGGCGAGTAAACTTGATGAACTTAATTCTTCTAAGTGATTGAAGATATCCCGAAAAAACAAATGTCATGACCGCAGAGAAACTCAAGGTTTTACTCATCAAGGCGTTTAGTGTTATTATTCCAACTATGTGGGGAAGTGATGTTAGAGAAGTTTCGAAGATATAAGAGGTACACAAGTGTGTGATGATCTCGATGTTATCGCAATCATCGGGGAGAGAGATTGTGTACATTGGGGCCACTGTCTAACTTGAGGGCTTAATCAGTGATTCAGAGATATAATCACTTATTCCGGAGTTGACATCCGCAGAGATGTCGTGTGACTTGGCCCTTCTTCAATGTTATCATTTATTCATTCCTTGTGTATTGGTATACTTCGGATACTTGAGCTTCATACACGATCATCAGGGAAGAAAAATGTGAACATGGGGAGGTGTTTTCATTCCCTTCATGATGTGTATTCGGGAGAGTTCTTGAGCATTATACAAAGAGACTGACTGCATCAATTCAACTACTTGGGGGAATTGTTCTCTTGACACCTTTCGGAATGGATTGCTTCAGACTTCAGTGGTAATGAAATATGAGAAGAAATTTAAAGTGTGGGATGATACGTTGTTGTTCTTGTTGATGATATAACCCCGAACGGAGAACCTCGATTATCGTTCTTAAAATGGAGCAACGGGATAAATGATAATGGTGTGCTTCTTGGTGCACCTAGTTAATGGAAGCTTGAAAGAAAACTTTGAATCTGCTCAGCTAAAGGATTTTCGGTTTGGGGGAAGCTGCCAAAGTCTCACTTTCAGTTGGTTCAATTTCTTTCTTCGATTCAAGAGCCCTGGAAGCTTTGGTGGTGAATGTTTAAGAGTTGATGACTTCTATCTTCTACAAAGTGCTGCTCGATATCCTTATCTCGGTACGTGATCATCATCATCTTCTTAAACCATATCATCTAATCTATCTTTGTATATATTTTTTAGAAAAACCAAATACAAAAATATAAAACCAACAAAAACCCATAAAAATCAGAAAATTTGAAAAATACCAAAAATATTGTTTTTCAAAGACATGTCTTCTGGTATCGATAACATCTGCGGTCTTAGAAATATCATTCAATAATGGCACGGGACCATAGATGAAGTTCGAGCAGGAGGTGTAAATATTCTTTTCTAAACATGTCAAAATTATGGCTTGCAGTTACTTCAGACTATGACCCGCGCTTAAACCATGGCTTGCTATTATTTCTGATAGCAACCCTCTCTTCATAGAAAGGAAAGTGCTGCGCTAAACCATTTTTCAAATATTTCGTGCACTTATCCTAAAAACAAAACAAGGAAAGCATGTCGTCAAAAAGATCTGCTGTTCTACTCAAATATTTTTTCGTCTAAAATTCTTCATAAAAATATTTGTTTTAACAAAATGGTGGAAAATGAGTTGCTTGTAAATCAATCAGTTTAGTTTTGTATTGAGAAAACTCAATCAATGACTTTAGCGCTTTTAAACTTTTCATAAAATGAGTCATTGATTGAGGGGAGAATGTTTTCAAATCATATCTAAGAGATTTCTTAATTATCCTATATGCTTAATTGAAAATGATGTTAACCTACGTTGAAGGACTAGGTGCCTAGGATATGATTGTTAGGATTAGATGATTATAGTTTGATAAACACATTATTCCCATGCCATATATGACCGATTGATATGTTGAATTGACTTTTATTGTGGATGTTGCCAATGGTACCACCATATATATGTATGTGTTCACTAACGATGCAGGTATATGGTATATAAGAATGTTCCCGATCCAGATCCCACAATTGAAGATGATTGGATGCCAAAAGGAAAGGGTAACTATATCTTGGGTTGACAAATGAAGAAACGGAGCTTAATTGGACTTCCATGGAGAGTTGGCATAAATGCAACGTAAGAGGTCTCAATCGCATGCAGATGGTTTTCTTTTAAGTGATTGAAGAAACGGAGCTTAATTTGACCTAAGTTGGCATTAAAATGCAACGTAAGAAGTCTCACCTGATCACAGACGGTTTTCTTCCAAGCCCTACAAAAGAAACAAAAGTTTCTCAACCACCTAACGATCTTTGTGCAGGATACCATTTTTTTAAACAATTTTTTATAATATTGTTTTGAAAAATGGAAAATATTTGTTTTGAAAATAAATTGACTTATTTTAATCGGACTTCATTTTATCAAAACTTAAGTCACTCAATCATCGACTACCACATCGATTGAGGGAGAGTGATTTAAAATAAAATATTTTCAAACGATATTTCTTCATAAAAGTCCGTTTGTACAATAATAAGTGGTGATCTAAAGATTTAATGTTATGTCATGGTATTATTTTCTTTAGAATCAAGGTCTTTCAAAATGAAATTTTTTCTGTTCTTGTTTGATTGTGAAATTGTTTTGTTTTACTTAAAGATCTCTTAAAACTATCATACCTGACACTAACAATCTTTAATGTCTATAATTGGTCCTCTATCAATCATTTTTCAAAATTAAATCTTGCCACGTCTTTCCCCAAACTTTTCTAAATGATTTAAATCAATTGGGATCACAAATCTCAAAATGGTTTGATATTTTGATGGGGGAGAGATCGATTTAAATCTCATCTGCTTAAATGGAATTGGTTTTAGTCCTTATAGGCACTCCTCGCTCCATGTGCCAAACGATTTCAAATACACAATGCACATGTTGAGGAGGAGGATTTATCCAAAACAAGATGAGTATTTAAACATGGCCACATATTCTCCCATGTTTTCCCAATTAATCATTTTGGGATCCAAAATCACAAAGGGTTTGATATTTTTGATCGGGGAGAATTTGTGATTTAATAATGAAACTTGATATATGATGATCATTGATGAAAATGTGTGTTACTCTCTCATATGCTAAACACTTTCGAATCTCGAAGCACATATTGAGGGGAGTTTAATGGTTTCTAATGGCTTTTGTAAATCGTGGATGTACTTCAAAAGAACTCTTGCCTCTATGTGATAAAATGATTTCAAATATCCTATGCACATATTGAGGGGAGAATTTACCAAGAAAATCAAATGGCTTTTTCTATGAAAATTGTGATCAAAGAAAATATTTCAGAACTCTTGCTCCATGTGCTAAAACAATTTCTAAATCATATGCACATGTTTAGGGGGAGGTTTTCTAAATGATCAAAACTATTAAGGTACAAAATGCTTTGATCTCATATCACAAGTACCTTTGATTTTCCAAATGATTTTTCAATTGGTTTCAAGAAAGAATGAACTATACCAAAAGACCGACCATTTTATTTTATGTATGGAGTTATAAGGATGGTTAGGTTAGGTATTTGTTCCCACGATCCGCCGAACCGAGGGATCTACCTAGGACAATCCACTAGATAGTGTAGAAGTCCTTAGGTATGATGAAAAAAAGGAGAAAAGTGAGATATGGGAAGAGCGGATCGAGTCCGAGCTAGTACTGGAATAAACCCAACAAGGTTCTAGTAGTTATGAAGTCTCGGTAAGAATCAAGGGGTTGAAGAATGAAAAAGAAATGAATGAGAAAAGGGTGAAAAAAAATAGCCCTCCAATAATTCAACCTTAGGCAGTAAACCGGTTCAATACATATGCTACGGTGGTTACTAAGGTAACACCGTATTGAAGACAAGACGTCATGGACCCAAAGGACGACTGCACTAAACTTCCCAAGCCAAGTTCCTCTTAAAATACTGTTTCCTCACGGGAACCTACATAACATATCGACTTTCTCTTAGAGATTGTTGATATTGAAGAAGGAGACCCTCTCCTAGTCTCCGACATAGGAACCAAATGTGCACAATTGAGTCTAGAGCCAAGAGATCATCCAAAATATCTCATTAGGACACTAAATTCTTGAAGACTTGCTGTTTCACACAATGTGGAAAGTAATAATATATTAAGAGTCCTACGCATTATCCTTGTGGTATTGCTAGAACATCCGAGTGATATGTATTCACAATGAAGATGGAAATCCTTCTAGAGCCAACATCAAACAAGCTCTTGGTGGGTAACATGTGAGATCTTCTCAAAGGATCAAACTTGTGACAACTGGACAGAAACGATGTGACGATTCACTCTTGAATCATCCTTGGTCTAGGAAATGAATTGACGAATACTTTTGGAAAAACCGTTCGATGTGCAAATCTTCTTTTCTTTAGCATGTCGAATGTGTACTTATGTTTTTGAACACAAAAAGTATCTCTGATTGAGAAAGCACCTTTGGAAAAACCGTTCGATGTGCAAATCTTCTTTTCTCTAGCACATCGAGTATGTACTCTTTTCAAATACAAAAAGTATTTTGATTGAAAATTGATCTTTCTCATAAAACCTTCGTCGTATTGCAAAACTCTTTCTTCAAGCAATACGCGATTGTTTTTCAAATCAATTTTTCATCAATTAGTGAATCTCAATTCGCCGGTTCACTCACTCCGTGTTGTCTTCTTTGAGACGCTCCGGTTTGAATAGCTAGAACAGCTGCGAAACCCGTCAAGGAGATTCTTGGAATCCTACATGATCAAGTACTAAAACATCAACGGGAACCGTATCGGTAATCAATTCAACAAGTGATCAAAGACACTTTTTGTGTGTTTTATTGCTAACTGTTGTTTGCAGGTACATTTGGACGGTTGCACCGATCGTAATTGAGGATTCAATCCAAAGCAGCATGCTCACAGATCCACACTTAATTTGAAGAAATCATGACTGGTATATCTACATAACCTGGCTCATATTTCATACTATGTTTCAAGCATGCCGCAAATATCATGAACTAGTAAATCTTCGCTACTCATGGAAAGATGTCATGATTCAAAAGTGTGAGCTTATCGGTCCAAAAGTCACAACTTCACATGATGGCAACACAATAAAGGGTGATCCAGAGATTTGGTGTGGCTGATGATCTCAATAACTTCACATGATGGCAACACAATAAAGGGTGATCCAGAGATTTGGTGTGGCTGATGATCTCAATGAAAGTCAAGATCATCAAATGTGGATCGTTCAAAGACCTCCACCAAAGTACAAAAACTATGCAACTTTGAAGCAAATCAACAGCACAAAGATGCAGATGTTGAAGAATTATATTCTACGAGCTCAAGACTGAAGATTAAATAGAATGCTAGGATTTGAAATGTAAAACATGGGGTGACCTCCCTTAGGGGAGATTGTTAGGAATTGGAAATTCCATATGAAGTATGTCACCCCAAATATAATCTAGCATAAGTTAGCTCTAGAGACATATCGTTATTTTACTATTTTATTAGTTAGGTATTTAGTTTGTGAGCAACAACAAGGGAGGAAGGACGGGTCTTTACCCATCATAGCACCGATCCACAGCCGATAGGAGTCGCAGTTCATAAATAATTCTTCCATCCATGGAATGGGTGGTGCTTCTCATTCAATCTAACCTTTCCTTTGTGTAAACCAAGTCTCTAGCAAGAACACCCTCTCTATCTACTTTCTCTCTCTAAAATGGCTATCATGTATTTTGATCATCCAAGACCACCCGAATCATAACACAATAATATTATCGATCCTGAGCTGGTGGTGATGTTTCAAATCTTGAAATATAGTATTTGGAGATGTGGGGGGTGTTGAAAAGACTAATTCTTTTTCTTTAGGTTGGTTAGATCTTGTTGGAGTCTTAAGGAGTTCCAAAAGAGTTATTTTAGGTGGTGATGAAGTTGGTGTACTTGTTGGTGATGAGGGAGGTGCTATAATGGAAGCATCTTGTGGTGAGTTATTTGTTGAGGATGAACCATTTGAGGTTGGTTTGGCTAAACAACAAGATCGGATACTAACTGCGCTGATATCCTAGCATTTGTTTGTGGTATTTTGGATGGTGGAAGTACAAAGGTTTGGATATCATGATTGTTTATGATGAAGTGTGTTTGTGAGAAGGAGATGGAGTATGCAAGCATTTTGGGAGTTCTATATATAGAAAACCAAAGCATTGTAATGAATGCTTGACCCAAAATGTGGATTAAAATCTAATGATTAGATATGAATTCAAGGCATGTGATCATGAGAACACAAGCATTAAAGAGCATACTCCCAAAAATGAAACAAATGTGGATTTTTCATCCAAAGTGAAAAATAGAAGTTAAATACAGTTTTCCACGGATCCCACGGATCCTTCCCTGAGGGATCCGTCAAAGATGAAGGCCGATCCGTGGGTCTGGTGATCGGCGCACAAAATTTTCCTTTTTCGAAACATTTTTTCCTAGTGTGTGCCTATATGCAAACTATTTGGAGTTTCTATCTCGACCCAAAAAGAAATAGAAAAAAAACTAGAAGTATAAAACCATCCTATTGAGATAACCCGAAAACACATATTTAGTACATGAGTACGTAATTTGTGTTTATCAATGCTCCTAATTCATTGTTGCTTAAATGAATGTACCCGAAAACACATATTAGTTATGTGTCCCCTTTAGCATTCAAAAGACATGAGATGCAATGAAAACGGTTTTTACTTTGTATTAATAATGAAAAGCGATTTGTCCTAGACGTGAGAAATTGCTTTTGTGAAATTGATACGGAAGGTATCATCTTTTGAAAACATTGAGTAGGTTTTCTTTGAAAATGTGTATATGAAAAAAAATAAGAAAGCTATAAGTGGAAAACTCATCTTGGGTTTTAAAAATTCCCGTATTGTTTGTGAGTTGTGCGTGAAATAGAAATCCTAGACTCGAAAAGAAGAAGGCTAGTGTTTACATACCTTGTAGAGTCAAATAAGTTACGACGTTTGTTCCATTAGACCAAGACCAAGACGAAGTAGGTTGAATTGTTCCCGCTTCAACGGTTTGGTGAGGACGCGGCTATGTTGTCTTAGGATGCTACCTTCTCAATAGAGATGTTCCCCTTTTGAACATTGTCTCTTAGAAGTGATGACGAATCTCTATATGCTTTGTGTGAGAATGCAATATCGGATTCTTGCTTAAGTCGATGGCACCTTTGTTGTCACATAGGATGGCTATGTCGCTTAGATGGATGTCGTAGTCTACTAACGCTTGTTTCATCCATAGTGCTTGTTGGCATGCTTTGCCGGCGAGACGCATCGGCCGTTGTTGATATTGCAAGCGCCGTTTCTTAGAAAACCATGTTAAAAACATCCCATGTACATACCCACTTGTACTTTTTCTATCAACGTAATCACCGCATGGTCGAATCGCATATACAATTGTTTCTACTCCCTTGCCCTTAGGATACCATAATCCTAATTGTGTTGTACCCTAAATATATCTAAATATCCTTTTTACGGCTTCTAGGTGTGATGTTTTAGGATCTTCTTGAAACCTAGCACATAAGCAAACACTAAACATGATATCCGACCTACTTGCCGTGAGGTAGAGAAGGCTACCTATCATGCCACGATATTTAGTATTATCTACGGATTCTCGTCTTCATCTTTTGTGAGTTTGGTGTCGGATGACATTGGAGTCCTAATTGGTTTTGACTCTTCTAGACCGAATTTCTTTAACATCTCCTTGATGTATTTAGATTGATTGAAGAAGATACCATCTTCTACTTGTTTTATTTGTAGACCAAGAAAGAAACTAAGTTCTCCCATCATACTCATCTCGAACTCGTCATGCATGATTTAGAGAAATCATCACACATGTCTTGACAAGTGGATCCGAATATAATATCATCTACATATATTTGTACTATGATTATATGTGACTCTTTTTCTTAGTAAAAAGTTTGTTGTCAACTAACCCCATGGTGTAGTTGTGTTTAACTAGAAATGACTTGAGTCTATCATACCAAGCTTTTGGAGCTTGTTTAAGACCATAAAGGGCTTTCTTTAATTTATACACATGTTTGGTTTTTTCAAAATCAATGAAGCCGGAGGTTGAGCTACATATACTTCTTCATTTATGAAACCATTTAGAAAAGCGCTTTTGACATCCATTTGATAAAGCTTTAGATCATTAGCACAAGCATACGCAAGAAGTATTCTTATAGACTCTAATCTAGCCACGGGGCGTAGGTCTCATCAAAGTCTATTCCTCTTGTTGGTTATACCCTTGAGCAACGAGTCTAGCCTTGTTCCTAGACACTACTCCGTTTGCATCTAATTTGTTTTTATAAACCCATTTGGTTCCTATTATGGTTTGATTACTAGGTGGAGGGACAAGTGTCCAAACATCATTAGAAACAAATTGATTTAGTTCTTGCATAGCCATTACCCAACTTTCATCTTTTATGGCTTCTTGTGTATTCTTAGGTTCTAAGGTTGAAACGAAACAAAACAAGCTACTTTGGTTTTGAACTTGAGACCTTAATGTTCATTCGTTTAGTTTTCCTATGACTTTATCTACGGGGTGATCTTTGGACTCTTTAATGTTTATTATTTCATCACTTAGAGGTTCTTCTTCTTCACTTATCTTTTTGTTTATTACTATAGCTTCACTTTCTATAATCTCGTCATCGACAAGAGGTGGAGAGGGTTTGGGTGGACTTTCATCAAATTTTATATTTAATGACTCTTCTACCTTCATTGTTTCTTTGTTTAATATGACGTAAGCTTTGCTATTTGGAGAGTAACCTAAAAAGATACCTTCGGTTGATTTAGGATCAAATTTTGTAAGGTAATCTTTAGTGTTAAGAATAAAACATTTACTACCAAAGACTCTAAAGTGATTTAACGTAGGCTTTTTGCCTCGGAGTAACTCATATGGAGTTTTTCCTAAGATTGGTCTAATTAAGACTCGATTGAGTATATATGTTGAAGGCATTACAACAAAATTTTTGAGGTATGGATTGTTCATTAAGCATGGTTCGACTCATTTCTTGTAGGGTTCTATTCTTTCTTTCTACTACCCCATTCGATTGTGGAGTGCGTGGAGCCGAGAAGTTGTGAGTAATACCATTAGCGTCACAAAAAGCTCCGAATTGCACTTCATTATCGAATTCCCTACCATGATCCGTCCTAATAGACACTATGGGACTTCCTAGTTGTCTTTGGATCTTTTTGCTTAATATTTCAAAATAGTTAAAGGTTTTCGTTTTGTTCTTTAAAAATTTTGTCCATGTATACCTAGAGTAGTCATCCACTATTACCAAAGTGTAGTAGTTGCCTCCATAACTTTGGATAGCGGATGGACCAAATAAATCCATATGTAGTAATTCTAGACACCTAGTTGTGGACACCATGTTTTTAGCTTTATGACGCGAATGAGCTTGTTTTCCTACATTACAAGCATCACAAAAATGATGTTCATATTTTAACTTAGGTAGATCTCTTACTAGATCTTTGGATGATAGCGATTGAAGAAGTCGCATGTTGGCGTGACCCAATCTTCGATGCCATAAGGTCAAAGTATCATCCATAGAGGTAAGACATAGTTTGTCTTTAGGTTCATTACCGATTTTAATGACATAGACTCCATGTTTCCTAATTCTCTTCCTATGGTTATGCCATTTTTCCCATACTTAGAAAATACAAAGTTTAGGTTTTCTTACGTACACACACATCGTTAATGGTTAGAGATTTGTTAGAAATCATACCTTACCGATGATTTACTTTTGCTATTTCCAAACACCACATTACCTCCATTGAAGGATTCATATGTGGAGAATAGATCCCTATTGCTGGTCATGTGCCTCGTGCACCCGCTATCCTTGACCCATTCATCGGGGTCTAGGTCAACCTTTAATCACACCTAAAACAATAATAAACTCAAAAGTTTGTCCCCATTTGTTCATGGGTCCATTAGTGTTAAACATTCCATTCATGTTAGACATGTATGGATAAGATGAGTATGCATTCCATGGAGCAAAGTTTTGAAAAGGAAAACCGCATGTTTTGATTCCATCCCATTTGATGGTTACTTTCGGGTAAACGTTATTAGGTCTCCTAAATGAGTTAGGTTTTGAAAAAGATGGAGCTTTGTTTCTTGCAAAAGTAGGATTATATTTTGGAGGTGGTTGTCTAGTGGTGACATGAGTTGGTTTCTTCCTATTAACTATGACAAACTCAGTTCTAGATGAAGAAGCTACGTTATTGCTAATGTTTTCTACAGAGATCCACGGATCCTTTCTGTACACTAGCGGTTCCCTTTTAAGGGATCCGTGGGATCCGCCACAACAGTGGCTTGTTTTTCTAGTGCCTTAACAAATTTTGTTTCTTTATTTTCACTAGTTGATGGATCAAGTTGTTGAATACCTAAACCTTTTGGTTGTTACCGGTTTTAACACTATCTAGTATTGTATCTAAAGTGTTCGTGCTCATTCTAGCAATTTTAGAATCTAGATGATCAACTAGTGTTTGAAGTTGAACATAAAGTTCACATTCACCACTTGCTATTTTACCCTTTTCTAAACGTTTTAGTTTTGCTTTAATTCTATGACTTCTTTATCTAAACGTTGATTTTGACTCTTTAAAAGCTTGTTTTTGTTAATTAGTTTTAAGCTAATATTGCATAGTTTGTCATATTCATTATGCAATGAGTCGTCATCAAGTGATGAGCTACTATAGTATTCGTGACATACCTCGTCATTTGCCATGAGACAAATTTCTTCGCTCTCTTCGTCGCCATTCCCACGTGCCGCCTCACGAACGCCTTTTGATCATACCGTTTGGGACACTTACTAATAAAGTGGTTTGGGTCCCCACATTTAAAGCAAGTACGATCATCCTTTTGGCTCGTCTCTTTGCTTTTCCGAAGCCTTTCTTATCGTCATACGGTTGTTTGACGTATCTTCCCTTCCTTCTAAAGAACTTTTAAAGTCCCTTACCGCCATAGCGTACTCCTCGTCGTCACTATTCGAAGAGGAGTTCTCTTCATCGCCAGTTTTTGGCTTTAAGGGCAAGAGATTTGTGTTTCACCTTTGAGGCTTCGGAATCTTTAGCAAGGACAAGCTCGTAGACTTTTAGGTTACCTATGAGTTCATCAAGGGTGAGGATTGTCAAATCTTTTGACTCTTCGATCGCCGTCACCTTGGATCTCCACTTCGATGGAAGTGCCCTTAGATATCTCCTAACATGGTTACGGCTAGAAAAAGATTCATCAAGTGCTTGTAAAGATGTAATAATAGTATTAAAGTTAGCAAATGAATGATCTATAGTTTCCTCATCCGATATTGAAAATTGTTCATATTGTTGAACAAATAAATCAATTTTATTATTTTAACTTGTTGGTTGCCTTGATGAGTTACAACTAAAGAATTCCAAATTTCTTTAGAGGTTTTAAGCATAGAAATTCTTTCAATTTCCTTTTTGGGTAAAGCATTATATAAAACCATTTTTGCTTCACTATTTTTAGAAAGTTTTTCTTCATTTCATCATTTAGTTTATCATGAGGTATGTGAACTAAATTTCCTTTATCATCATTTGAGGTAGCCTCAAAATCACCTTCAACAATAATGTACCAAAGATCAATATCTTTAGACTTCACATATGTTTCAAATCTATTTTTCCAATATATAAAACCATTAGTTTCAAGTAGTGGTGGTCGTTGCATAGATTGCCCTTCCTTATAATTTTCGAAACCCATAGTGATCGAAAAGTTTTAAAAATACAATTTTATTTTAAAACTTTTATAAACTTAGCTCTTGATGCCAATTGTGGAAAACTAGAAGGGGGTTGAATAGTTTTGCCGATTTTAAGTTGATTTCAAAAACTTTAGATTCGATATTATGTGAAATCGTATGGATGTTGAGAACGTATAGATCTAATGATAATGCAAGCAAATAAATAAAGTTAAGGGATAGAAAAGACACAACCGATTTATAGTGGTTCGGCTACAAGGTCACCTTCCTTGCCCTACTCCACTCCCCGAGTCACCTACTCGAGAGTTCAAGCACTATGTCAACAAACTCCTTCACTTGGCGGAGAAGCCTTCACAACGTTGCTTACACTTTTTTCAGTACAAAGCTAGATACCGAGTCCGTAGCACGGTGGACCAAACCAACACAACTATTACACAACAAATATGTGAAATATCAAATACAAGATCTTCGTAAATCTTGTGGAGTGAAAAATCAATCAAGGACCCCTTGCTTGGATGACTTGTAGAATGCTCGTGATCTCGCCTTAGAGAAGGACCTATATGAGGATCACAAATAGAAAGAAAGAAGAACAACTCTCTAGATCAAGTGATCTATATGTTAGAAGAGAATGAGAGTGTATGAGAGATTTAGTAAGAAGAGGGGTGAGTTAGAATGAAGAAATGGCTCTCTATTTATAGGCAAAATTCTTCAATTCCACGGATCCCACGGATCCTTTCCACTTGGGATCCGTCTAGTGTAATCCTAGGGATCCGTGGAACGCTCCTCTTTGCCCATGGGTTTTTGGTTATGGGTCATGGGTTATGGGTTGGTCCATGGGTTTTCTTTAGATTCAATGTATCTAAGTATACATTGTATCTAGTCCACTTGGGTATGGGTTAAGATCCATGGGTTATGGTCCATGGGTTATGGTTTTTACCCATCCTAATAAACTATTACAACAAATGCTTAATTATTACATTTTGTATTTAAATGGCTATATGTAAATGCTTTACAAAATAACATGTATCCTTATAATTATACTTAAGATAACATTATATTTGTTATCAACAAAACACAAAGAGACCGCAAAATATTAATAAACGTTTTTACGGTTTATTTGTATTAACACCTGAGACTAGTATAGGGTCTCCTTCTTCAATATCAAAAAATCTCTAAGAGAAAGTCGATAGATTATGTCGGGTTCCCCTGAAATGAAAAGTTCCAAGAGGAACTTGAGTGGTTTGAAAGTTGAAGTGGCAAGCAAGGCCATGGGTCCATGACGCCTTGTCTTCATATCATGTTACGCTGGTAAATCACCTCGCAGTATATGAATTGAACCCGCTTCGCCTCTAAGGTTGAATAAAATGGAGGGCTATTTCTTTTCACCTTTTTTCACATTAAATTCTTTTTCATTCTTCAACCCCTTCGCTTAATGAGACTTCATTACTAGAACCTTGTTAGGTTTATTCCAAGACTAGCTCGCACTCAACCGCATCTTCCCATATCTCACTTTTCTCTTTTTTTCATCATACCTAAGGACTTCTACACTATCTAGTGGATTGTCCCCTGGTAGATCCTCTCCGTTCTCAAGGATCATGGGACCTCAACCTAACCTTATCATCCTTATATCACCATGCATAAAGTAAAGTTGGGTCGGTCTTTTGGTATAGTTCTTCCGCCTTGAAACCAATTGAAAACCATTTGAAAATCAATCAAGATACTTGTGATATAGAATCAAAGCATTTTGTATCTTAATTGTTTTGATATTTTAGAAATGCTCCTCTTCAACATATGCATAAAAATCAGAAATTGTTTAGCACATGGAGGCAGATCTTTGAAATCGTTAGATTAGAATGAAAGGCAACCTTTTTGATTAACATTTTCTTAAATGATCATCATCACTTCCCAATCAATTTGAGTAGATAAAACATTTTGAGGAAGGATGAGGTTTTCACAAGTTTGTTCCCCTCAATATGTGCCTCAATTTTGAAAGAGTTTTGCACATATTATAGGGAACTCTGACTTAGAGACATTCAAATCCACGTTTCAATAATTTATGGTTTAAAATAGATGCTCCCCCTCAACATGTGCATGGAAAATTTGAAATCGCTTGTCACTTATGGGAGGAAAACATGCTAAACACTTATGAAACCATTTATCTAATTATCAGTTTAAATCCAATTTAAATCACAAATTCTCCCCGATCACAATTATCAAATCATTTGAGATTTGTGATCTCTATAGATTTAAATTGATTTTGAAAGCTTTTAAGAAGAATTGTGACTTGATTATGAAAGCGTTTTAACTGATAAGGATTGGATTTTGAGACTTTAAACTCCATTGATTAAACATGCATAATTATCTTTGAAAACATAATAATAACCAAGGTCTGGAACCAATTGTGTAACATTTTGTAAAACATTTAGAGTAGACCTTACTCATTTAAGTGCAAATTGTTTGAAAAGAACACTTTTTTTGTTTAATTGAAAAATCATTCTCCCCCTCAATCAATGACGAAAGTCGTTGATTGATGAATTGAGATTTTGACACTTGATAAGTTCTTTTGATTTTCAAAAATAGAGTCCGAAGTGTTTTCAAAACAATTGAGTTTTCATAAGATTGCAAATATTTTTCAGAGGAATCATTAGAAGGAAAATATTTGAAATTAAACATTTGTCTTGTTAATGACAAACATTTGTTTTTAGAATCAGAGCATTAGGTTTGAAACATGAGATAAAGCATATTCTGCCTTTTGGTTCTTGCCACGAAAATGAAATAAAACCATTGTTTTACTTTCTCCCAAATATATATATATATATATTATATATATATTATATTATATTATTATATATATATATTTATTATTTTTAAATATTCAACAACATCTAAAGTTCCATGTCATTCTTTGAATGACAACACAAAGACCGTAGATATTATCGAATCAGGAAGAAAAAACATGACAAAAAGACAATATTTTTGAGTTTTTTTTGAGATTTTCAAATTTTATGGATGCTTTTATATTTTTTGTATTTTGCTTTTTGAAAAATATATACAAAAATATAGATGAAGGAAAGACTTTACTCCTCGTCTTCCTCCAAGACGTTGAGTGTTACGGTTGAAGGCTTTTCAAGCCAAGTCGAGGAAGAATAAACTCAAAACGCTCTCTTGGAAGAGCTTTGGTGAAGATGTCTCGCTAACGGTATTCCGACTTCACAAAATAGAGTTCCACCACACCGCTTTCCACTTGCCCACATGAAATGATGTCGGATGTCAATGTGCTTTGCTCTTGAGTGTTGTACGTTGTTGCATGAGAGAGAAATAGCACTTTTATTATCACAGCACAGAGGGATTTTGTTGAATTCAAAGCCATAGTCAGATAATTGGGATCTCATCCAAAGGATTTGAGCACAACAAGATGACATGGCTATGTATTCACCAGAGAGGAAATAGAAGTACTCATTTGCTTCTTTGAAGACCAGCTCACAAGCTTATCACCCAAAAATCGAAAGCACCTCCTGATGTACTTTCGACGCGGTATCTTGACATCTCGCATGATCAAAGATCTCAGATAGGTCGTTAGTGATACCGTGTCCTTCGGGTACCAAAGTACCATATTGATGGTTCCTTGGAGATACCGAAAGACCCGCTTAACCAATTTCCTTTTTAGTAGGCTTAGCGATATCTAGCACACATGCACACAAATAACAAGATACCGTGCGCTTAGTGAGGTACATGGATCCAATCATACTCGATATTTCGTTTGATCTACCATGATCCTGAGTCCTCATCCAAATTTTAGTAATGCTCAATCATGGGAGTGTAAACGGTGTCACATGATACAAATCCAAATTTCTTTAAAATCTCATTTGCATATTTAGATTGATTTATAAAATGCCTCCGGGACTTTGTGAAATTTGTAATCCCAAGAAAAATGACATTTGTCCCATCATTGACATTTGAAATTTGGAACCCATTTCATTTGAAAACGATCACATTCATTGGGGTCAGTCGAGGCAAAGATAATATCATCAACATAAATTTGAACGAGAATTAAATGTTTGCCTGACTTCCCGTGAACAATGTCGGATCAACTGCCTTTGCTGAATCCGTAAGATAGAAGAAA
>OU343224.1:282779055-282858121 GCA_910596185.1 Chrysanthemum makinoi
TTTATAGTTTTTAGCAAACTATCAGCTATCAACGGATTTGATATGTCTTTACCATGAGCCATTTGCGATGGACTAGCCAACTCCTAATCATAAAGAATATGGTGAGTTGATAACCATATAATTTTTGGTAAACTATCAACGATAAACGGATTTGTCAAGTCTTTACCAGTAGCCGTTTGCTCTGGACTAGTTGATTCTTATGTGTATTAGACATGGTGAATCAATAACCATTTGTTGTGTATCTCAGATATACACCTTTTAACTCCAACTCCTCATCAAAACTTGATATACGTATTAGTAAAAGATGAGAATAACCAACTTGATATTAACCAAAGTTATCTTTAACCAAACCATTACACAAGCAAAATATCTTCCAAAGTCAACTCAATAATATCTATATTTACTCCTTAACCTACCAAAATAGGAAAAAGTAAATATCTTCATTAAATAACCCTTCAACCGACTTTGTCTATATAAGGAGGCTTGGCTTAAGATAAACTACATCAATTTTCATTCAAACACAATATCCCCAAAACCATAAGCATGACCAATCCCTCCAACACTTTCAACATCTCTTCTGACTCAGAAGAAGAGTATGTAATCGAATCAGAATCATCTTCAGAAGCATCAGGATGGTTTGGATACTTCCCACCAGGGGCTGGCTCTTCATCCAAAAGATATACCAAAGAGACTGCTAAGCGAAAGCCTGCAAATAAGCCTGCAAAATCTCTTGAGTTCTACTCCGATTCATCAGATGATGATGATGCATATGATGAAACCTATTCTATGGCTAAAGAGTTGCCAAAAGCTCTTTCAATAGCACTGGAAACAGCTATCTCCAATATGAAGCATATATCCTTTCCAACAAGGCCTGCAATGCTACCAAGACCTCCTCCACAGATTCTTGGGCTTCCATGTCCAAGAATGCAATCCACTTTTGAGAACAAGAGAAAGAGAGCCCAGAAGAATAAACATGACTATGTGGGCAAAGGCAAGAGGCCAATGGAATAGCTGAAGATAGTTATGTGATGCTAGGTTTCAGTCTTTTGTGTTTAGACTAGGAGTACTTTTGGTTGTAATGAATTATGTGTTAGTAATGAAGTTCCTTTGTTTTTCCTTTTTCCACTGAAAGCACGTTACCACTGGTTGCAATATAGTTCCCACTGTAACATAATGTCAGCAAAATAGATAGTATCTAAACAACCTTGAGCATCGATTTATCAACAAGTAACCATTTAATGTGAACAAAGAATCCTTCAAACTGCAATTCACTAACATAAACCAAACACTGGAATCACGATTGCGATGGCAATAGTTAATATATTGAAAGAATTAAGCATAGCAGTGGCTATACTCAATAAAGTCAGCACATAAGCATTGGTACATTTTCCAAGAATACAGTACTCCAATTTAATCCTCAACTACTTGCACCTTCCCCTCATTAACTTCTTAAATCCAACTTAATATATATTAAACAGATCATTCAACACAAACCACTCAAATCACATACTCCAAAACTTTTACCCTCAAAGATCATTACTTCAGCAACACCATGGGTCAATCTAGTCCAATCAATCTTTCTTCTAGCAGTTCATCTGATAGTTTCTGGGATGATTTTGTTTTGAAAAACCCTGGGAGAGTTGAAAAAGAGGAGTATGAGAAGGTTGTATCCAGGAAGAGAAAGCATTCACTTGCTATTTCAAATCCTTTTTCTGCTGGACCTTCATCACTACAACCAGAGCCTCGGGATGCAACAATCAAAGAAGATAGCTCAGAGATCAGCTCCTATGTGTCACCATATGTTACAGATGATGAGACCCTGGAAGAGTCCCGAGTGTTCTCCTCTTTGCAAGCAGTAGCTCCTCCTGAAGAACTACAATCATTACCTTCTCTACCATTACTACCATCACCACCATCAACAGTTCCTTCATCATCCTCACCACCTACTGGTATAGTGGTGATGGGTTTAGCAAGCCCTAGGGTGTATGACTGGATTAACATGCATGGTGCTCCTAAGGTGATGCCAAGCTGGGGCTTTCCCAAGAAGCCATAAAGGATTGATGATGGGTAGGAAGGGGATGGGTTAGGAAACTTGTGTTTGGGGTAGGTTGTTGGTAGTTGATTTTAGTTGATGTAGTGATGTTTGTACTCTGTACTTCATGGATGTAGTTTTACTGTACTCTCAGTGCAGTTTTGTAATAATAATAATAATCCATGTTTTCCTCTATCTTTAGTGTTCCTGCATCACACATCTTGTTCTACTAACTTCATTATCAAAATGACATATACTGTCCATCATAATGCTCAAAATCAAAAAGATAGGACTTGTTGCCAGCCATGTGCCTTGAACACCTACTATCTGTATATCCTTGATTTGACCTTTTTGTCCTTGGATGTTCCTGCACATATGAGTAAAGAGTTAGTTTCTTTTGGGAACCCAAGCCATGATTGACTTGGATCTGCCTCGTGTATCAATATAGTTAAATCTATCAAAGGTCATTGATACACCATTGGATTGGTTGTAGAGGTATTTCCTTTAGGTTTCCATTCCCAACGTGCTGAGGCTTCCCGCATTGCCCATGTCCCCCTTTTCTTATTTAAAACCCTTTGCAGTGGTACTTTTGAATGAGAAGTGGTAAATGATGATTTCTTTTAGGTACCCACTATTGGTTATTATTAACCTTTTAGCTTGAAAGGTTCTTTTCAGGTTTGTGCAAATTTTGTAAACTTGTTTTGGTGTTTGCACTTTTAACAGGGACTTTAGGGTAGCAGTGTTTAACAGTTTTTAGCAGGGGCAAGTGTTTTGAGGCCACTTCTAAGTTGAAATGCTCTTGGGCATTTTGCAATTAGAATTAGGGTGTACATTTTTTTTTTTTATTTAATGTTGATACCTGTTAGATTCCACCCTTTTATACCCATAGACTTCCCTTATCCCAACATGATAGTCACAATTAGCATGTAAATGATCAAAACTACCACAAATATAGCATGCCTTATTATTCATAACAAAATCACTACCTAGTTGTTGAGATTTAACATGATTCCAACTCCTCTAGTTACCCCTAAGAGCTGTAGGCTTGTTCCTATACATCTCAGCATACCTTATAGTTGATATAGGTTTATTAACTAGTTTCCTAGGTTCCTCTGTAACAGTATTAACAACTTTTGGGATAGTAGTCTCTACATTCTTTTTAACATTCTCATCAACAACTGATGAGTCACTAGCACTCTCAAAAACATCATTATCAAGCTTACTCTCTTCCTAACTCTTCACCACTGTGTCCTTTAAAGGACCATATTCTCTTTCAAGTTCCTTAAAGTCTTCTAAACCTGTATGAGCTAAATCTATACCTGGAGGTGATGGTGGCACTGTATTATAACCCATACCAGACTTAGCTTTATTAAATACTTGAGCATACTAAATTTTATCAATTGACTTAGACTGATGATAACATGTGTCTAGAGTTAAATTGATATTTTCAGTTTTCTTTTGAAGCTTTTCAAGCTCTATTTGGTATGCATCATTCACAGCTTTTGTATGATCTAACTCTCTTCTAAGAAGAATCATATCATCACTATATTTTGATTCATTTTCTTGAAAGTGCTCTATTTGTTTTTCTAAAACTGCCATGGCTCTCCTAAGATTAGACACAGTATAATTAGCAGTGTATAACTGTTGTCTTTCATTAGAATATAAATCATTAAGTCTTTCAACTTCTCTAGCAGCCCTACATGTTTTAGAGCAACATTCAGAGTTTTGTACCTCAGAGTCAGAGAAATCCATAAGAGCAACTTCAGCAGAAACAAGAGCAGCATCTGAGTGTTCTTCTTCAAGATCATCAGCTACGAAACTCCAATCATAGCTCACACCATCAATAGCCAACATTGCCTTTGGTTCTTCCATAGTTGGTCCCTTCTTTTTCTTGTACCATGTAGACCTGTTGTCCTTGGTCTTTGGTCTTCTACATTCTCTAGCAAAATGTCCAAACTTGTGGCAGTTAAAGCACTCCACTTTCTTCTTATCAAAGCCTGCAGTATCATCACCATTAATGTGGATAGGCTTGCCAGTCTTCTTGTAGAATTTCTTATCCCTCATGCTAAGAAGAGCTATCTGCCATTTTATATCCATCTCCTCCAAGTCATCTTCATCGATTTGCTCTATGTCTTCATGAGTTAAGAGAAAGCCATCAACTTGTGTGGAGATAAAAGCATAAAAGGTAGGATCTCCAATACTAGCAACCTTCTTCTTTGATCCTGCAGTGGCAATATTTACATTGCCAGTGGAAACTTTAGAACCTACAGTGGCAATATCATCATCACTTTCATCTTCAGAATCATCATAGTCAACAGAATTTGACAACAATGCGAAGCTACTAGAGCTTGTACCAAGTTTCCCTACCTTCTTCAACCTTTGTTCAATAAGTTTGAAGTTGTTGTAAAGATCATTGAGCTTCATTGTTTCTATTTCTGTTTTGTTTTCCCAGACAGTAACATTGGTTTGAAACTATGAAGGCAAACTTCTTAGAAACTTCAAATTGAGGTCTTCCTTTTCTACCTCAATGCCAAAAACAGTTAGCTGTGTAACAATCTTTTGAAGTTTGGTGAAAATGCTATGAAGTGAGTCATTGCTTGAAGCAGAGAAGTTTTCATAACTTTGCTTTAACAATGTCTTATGAGTCTTCTTTGTAGCATCATTACCACCAAACACTGAGCAAATATCTTCAAACAGTTCTTTAGCAGTCTTGAATTTGCTGAATGCAATAATCTGGTCTATAGGAAGAGTCATCAGCAACAGACTTCTAGCTTTAAGATCATTCTTCTTTTGAGCTTTTCAGGCATTTGATTCGAGGGAGAAACTTTCACAACATCTGTGTCACCAACTTTGGAAGTAGTGGTCACAGACTTGAAAGAATCACCAAGTTGAATGATCTCCCATAGAGCATAGTCCTGTATGAGGAAGTATTGCTCAATCAGTATCCTCCACATCTCAAACTCATTAAGCTTAAGCTTAGGGAGTCTGGGTGTAGAAGAAGAGTTTGATTGGTTGTTTTCCATCTCCATTGAATTGAGTGAGTGAGTCAAGCTAATTCTTTGGATCTTCTAAAACAAAATATCAAAACCTTCGCTCTGATACCACTTGATGGATGTTGGACACTCTCCTTGTGTCAATGATATTTTGTATGATATTATCAAGCAAGCGGAATTTACTTAAGTAATACTTAGAAGACGAATTATATGATGTATGAGAATAAACACAAGTTAACACAAAACTCAATCTCCAATATTATTAATGAATAATACGAGTGATCTTAGCTTATCACTAGGGTTACACCTTGAAGCTTTCGTAGGTAATATTGTAATATGATGCGTACATAAGACAATGACCTAGGATCTCCTTTTATACAACAAGGAGTCCTTTACAAGATAAGTATAAAGCTAACATAATAGAATATACACAAGATCAATTCTATACTTATCTAGACGCGTTTACCCTTATCATAAACTGATAGGAGTGGTAATGAAGAACTTGCAGTGGGAATACGTTTCCACTGCTAGTGTTAATCCAAGCAGTGTAAACCACAACTATCCGTGGTAACGAATTATTCCCAACATGTTTGGTTTTGTGGATAATAAGCGACATGAACAAATGGTTGAGTTTATCGAGTTGACGAATTCGATAAGATCTAACTATTTATTCCAAAACTTATTAAACTATAGAGTTTATCATATAGACGTCTCATTGTGTCATTATGAGTCGTATTGTGGTTATTTGAGTGCATTCATGGCGTTTTCGAGTCGATACCACACACACACACACGATGATACCTAACGCTAATAACTAAATGGAACAACGAGATATTTTGAGACGAGGAAGTGAATACATTTTGGGCATATAACATTGAAGTTGGGAATATATATTAAGAGTGGGTTATAAACTGGTTGTGCCTTGCTTAATAAAAATTTATCGAACATCGATTGAATATAGACTGATCACCTATATTCAGCCAGAGACAGCAAGACATGGACTGATCACCTATGTCCGTCTCAGAGGTGTATTTTACAAATACTAGGGATTGTTATAACAAAATTGTATTCGGATTTGAGATTGGTTTCGTTAGTTGAGATTGGTTTTAAGAACGATAAACTTAAGGTGGACCCGCACACTCACACTCGCTAAACATCACGAAAGCCCGCACTCACACAAGACACACTGGCATCGTAACACCTTTTGAATCGTAACACTTCTGGCATCACTATACATCTCCGTTTTTGCGAAATTCTTGGTAGTAACACTTGAGCGTAGTTCGCCATAAGTCGGGTAAGGCCTGATTGGCACTGTTTGTATCCGAGTTGCTTATTGACATAAGCCTCGTTGATTTATTCGAGCATTTGAAATTGTTTTGAGCTGTTTTGGATTTGGTCTGGACTATTTTGGATTCGGAATTGGATTTTGGTTTTTGGGATTTTCGACTTTGAGATTTTGATCTCGTTTCGAGTTTTAACTCGTCATTTGACTTTGAGTCATCGTTTGGCCTCGAATTATTATTCGGCCCCATTTCGTTGATAATTTTGTTAAAATCATCTTTCGACCTTTAGTCGGTATTCGATTTTGAAACGTCATCCGGTCACATTACGATAGTAACCGTATTGGAATTATTATTCCACCGTATTTCGATAGTAATCTTGTTGGAATTATCATTCCACATTGTTTCGGTAGTAACATCGTTAGATTTGGCATCTAGCCTCGTTTCGTTGGTAACCCTGTTACCGACACTTATACATCAAGCCTAGTCTTGAACCGATTGTTGAGAAAACTTCTGAAACCTTACCATTCACTCGATGTTGATTTTAACGACTTTATCTAGTCGACGTTGTTTATTTTCTGAACCGATGATATTGTGGTCGACGTTGCTTCGCCATCAACTTTCAGTTAAGGTAGTACCTTACGTGCTGTTGATGTCGTACCTTATCCTCTGTGTAGGAACCCCTATCGATAACGATCTAACGACTTGTTTTAAGTGAAGTTGTTCAACAAAGATTATCCTTAGATATTGTTTCGTCGATGATTGACTCTAGTAACATTTGAACCCTCGACATTGTTTGTCAACAATAGTCTGGTGCGTCACACCACCAGTAATGGTAATACCTACCCTATTTTATCAATATGGTACCTTACACACCATAGATGAGAAATTCTCTAGCATACCTACTTAGAGCCGTTGACGTTCACTTATGTGTAGAAAATGATTTGGATATCGATTGGTAGTAACTTCTTTTGGGAGATTATGACTTCGGAGTTGAACCTTGAAAACCTTTTGCGTTAAGTGATTAAGTGGACCAATGAGTCAATCGACTGACTGTGGTTAGTAACCAATACTCTCTTTTAGGAGTCGTACTTTCGTCTCTAACCTAGAGGTCATGCTAAGTCAACCGACCGATTACTGGTAGTAATCAACACTTTCTAATAGAGACATACTCTGAACTTCATAGACTCCTCATCTAGTAGAGAGTCCATACTCAGCAGAAATTTTGAAATCTTAAGGAGAAACCTAAACCACGTTCTCTAAGACAATCACATAATCTTTCTCTCGTCCTTCGAGAAGCACCTGCTAACCCTTCGGGCCTCTCACCAAATGATGAGCTACACCATAGACGAAACCTTGGAAGTAGATTCCCGCCTTTACCTAAGTGGTTGTTAGTAGTTTTACCAACCTGTTCCCCTCCCGCAATTAGTAAAAGGATAAGTATGGATGACAATGCTCGTCTCTTCTCATATAGATATAGCAACACTCGAGAACCTAGCTATCTCCTTTTAAGGAGGTGAGGTAGTACCTAATCCTCTCCCTTCGGTAAAGTGACTTGCTCCAATAAGCTAGACCTCACCTTTGGACTCTAGCTCTTTACCTTCTCTCCACTATGGCACTTCTATAGGAAAAAGGGAAATTACATTGACCCGTTTTCTCTATCTGAGATTTATTTGGTTAGTATACACCTGATCCTCCTTCCTCAAACTTCAACTCATTTCGATATTCTTTAAGGAAGGAGTGCGATCGAAAAACCTAAGTTATACAAATGGACTTCTCCACACGTAAAGGAAACCGTGTGCTTTAGGGAATGCTTATTTCTATCCTTTACGGATTATGGCAATCGCCACATACCTATTTTCATCTATCACCTCCTAGAGTCAAGAGAATAGATTTGGATATGCTTATAGTGTATCACCTCTAAACTAAGGGCTGAAGTAGAAGAACCATTCCAAACCCTAGTAGAGCACATAGCGTACCTATCAAGTTTGGCTATGGTTGGGATGGACACTTTCCCTTGGTCAACATCTCCTATAACCATACCTATGACTTTAGTACCTCAAAGGCATAGTAAGAAATCCTCTATGGATGTAAGAATACATTCAGGTGATTGGGAAGAAATGGAAATACCCCAACTTAGCAACCCTGAACCTATTCGAAAGGATACTAAGGAAACCGTTCTAAGTTGAGATGGATATGAAAGTTAGTCATAAACCAATTGGAGACATAGACGACGTAAATCTCTTAAACCCTCCGAGGTAACCTAGAATTTAGCTTTCGAAGCCACCATGAAATTATGTGAAATGAGTAGTTAACGTGAAAACTTAATCCCCGCTACGACAAACCTTTGGGAAAATCCTGGCTAGAATGAGACCGGTAGCTTAGAGCCTTAAGCTACCATCGAAACTCAGTAGAGTTCCTAACATTTTGTGTGTAATAGGAAGAAATGACTCGCCGAGGAGGCAATCGAAGAAATCGTAATCTTTGGACGTTTAAACTTCGTTGACCTATCGAAACTATAGGTGATGAAACCTAGAAACTTTGGTAAAGTTTCCTCCTTGTTTTTGAAAGTTCATAGAAACTCGCAGTAAGATCCTTGATTCACGTAGAGAACGTGAAGATAAGCCCTCGTGCTTTTGCACTCACCCCTTCTAAACTTTAACGGATGACTTGAATTGAATCGCGCGGACGCGATTCCTTTAAGAAGGTGAGGCTGTGACAACTCGAAAAATCCTCGATGCGTTGTTATTGCAAAACATCAATTAGGGCGATCGTTTGATTTAATTTGAGTTACGAGTCATATTTTATATCGTTTTTATTGGAATTAATATTTTAAAAACATTGGCGTAACTCTCGAGTCACGAATCCCTTGTTTGCTTGTTAAAACGAGCCCCGAATCACATATATCGAAAGTTTTATAAAGTTTCACTTAGGGTCCTTGGGATAATTTATGAGGCCACCCTTGAAGTTTCAATAGAACATGTCTAGTCCCTCCATGGGTATAAATACCCCCAACCCTCCCCATTTTCTCATTTTCACCAACTTCTTTCTCTCTCTAAATAAACACACACAAAATATTTCTCCTTTCTCTCTCTATAATATCCGGCCAAACCTAAACTAGGGTTCCGGTGCCGTCATCTTTTCCGGTCAACTTCCGGCGACTACCAATAATTACACCACCACTCTCAAATGATAGATCGGGCAATTGTGGTTACCTTTTTGTAATCCACACGCCACGAAACAAAATGATGCGCCTCCAATCTTAAATATAAGATTCGGATTATTAGGGTTTTTGAAATAAAACGAGTATCAAGGGTCAAGCTTGGATGTGGTTATGAGTAGTAATCATAATGAACGCCACATGGCCCTCGTCTCTTCTCTTTTCTCACGGTAACCCCACGACCAGTTCATACTTTCTTTTTATTTCGTTTTAACGATTATTTATGTGATGATATCATGGATTAGATGTGTGTTAAAAATGGTTAGGATTGAACAATAATAATAAGAAAACGTGGGTGTTATATTACGGTTTAAAAACCGATTTAAACTTTGCTTTGAATTACATTCGTGTGGTAAGAAACAAGAACGAAGTGTGGTTTTACTCGATTTGTACTTGGGTTCGAAGTTATGATAAGGATGTTGATAGCGAGTTAACCTCGGATTTGTTATTGTGGTCATGATTTTGGCTTGAGATTCGGGTTTCTTGGTCTCAAGATAGTAATGGTGTTGTAATTGTTGTTTAATACCGAGTCAACTCAGTCGTGTGAGTCAAACTCAGTGGTTGACTCAGTCAAGTCACGGATCAGCCATGGTGACGGGTCAGAAGTGGAGTCGGGTCCACTCATTTGGTTGTTTGTCATTTTGACCTCGAAAGTATAAGGGATACAAAGACAAGTTAAGGATTGAAACATATTAATAAAAACGTAATATGGGTTTGAGTTTTAAAGCGTGAACTGTTAATTGACCAAAATTTTTTATTGTCTTGTCTCAAGTCTTATTTTAATCTAACATGGGTTTTGATTTCATCTAAATAACTAAGAAGATGTGTCGAGTTTCTTATTTAAGTTCGAGTCAACTAGTAGGCAAAGGGGGTGCTCATGGAATTTCGTTTAAGTTGGTAAATCATTGATGGGAATAATTGGTTATATGGTATAAGTAAAACTTGGTTACGGGTTTAATTCATTTGGACGCGATAAGTATTTATACGACATAAAGCGTCGATAACTAGAATATTGAAGCAAGTAAGTTGGTGCCGATATGGATAATGGACTAAATGGGAAATATGTGATAAGTTAATTATGATTTATCGATTACTAATGGGACGAAAATGATAAATGTAAACGGCTAAACTTGTATTACGACTATGAGTTAACTAAATATATATGTATACATACATGTGCTTACGACGTGATTTGGTAACAAATCAAATTGTATGACTAAAACAGGATAGAATTATCGTGATACACGATATTGGGCTTGACTTAGTAAGTGCTTATAAAATGGTGTGGTAATAGTAAAGGAACTTAGCTACGTATTTAGTAATTGATATCGATATTTTGTATACGTCATAAGAATATAAATTTGGAATCACGTTTATTATGTGAGTTATATTGGTATTAAATTACATGGTGGTTAAACGTTTGACTTATATGGGTCTAAATGTTCTATTCCTCATATTAACTAATGACGAAATGTTTTGATATATAAATTGTCAACAAATACGGTTTTGTTTAGTTAAAAACCCATATTATCTACAATAATAACTTGTGTTTTATAAATATAAAGTATCTTTTATAAACTTGTTGACAACGGTTATAATGCTTAGTATGTCGTACCCTATTAAATGTTTTGGTTTAAATGAGTTAGTATAATTTTTTTTGTGATAAAGCTGAATATTCTGTTTTCACATCTAAGCTGCTATTGGATTATATAACTATATGTATATTGGACAGATATGGTTTAATCTATTATAAACCCTTGATAAAAATGATGGTAACTCGTGTTTTATTACACATGCTAGCTTTTATAAACTTGTTGGAAATATTATTTTGATAATATAACTTATTGAAGTCGTATTGGTTTGGAAATGTTGGAATAAACGAACGTGTCATTTATAGAACACTATTTACTACGCCTTATATGAAGTAATTTTGGGTACACTTGTATGATTATAAATAACGATTGAGATAACTTTATTGAGCGATAGAAGGAAACTTGTCCTTTATTATTGAACATGTACATTTGGGGATTATTGGGTAAATTGCCAAAACTTGTCAATTTAACCTATTTATGTTGCATAAATAGTTGTCGTCATTTCCTAGTCTTTGACTAGCTTAAGAATTGACAGTATTTCTTAATGTGGTCGATGTCTTTTCCTGTTTGGAGTGAGTTATGGTCTGTATGTCTCGATCATGTCGATGTCTTCTTTTCATTCGCGTGAGTTGTACATCGCGTCTATGTTTCTTACCACCACACGAAACGTTAAAACTAAACCTTTGAGATATGAATTATGAACTTTTGGGAACGATAATGCACTTTTGAAAGTTACGACATGAATGATCCATGAAAACTACAACACATTACTCTCTATTGATTACTTTATCGTATGAGCCGTATTCTAAGAATATCGTATATGCATTAGGTTGCGTCACAACTATTCTATTGTACTCGTCGTACAATATTTTGGATGCCATGGAGATTAACTTTAGATGCCAGTCGTGTCAATAGTGAATAGTGAATTGATGTGCCATGATTACCTGTTATCTTCTGCTAGTATTTATTCGTGCATTGCTGTGGCAAAGGTGAGTTTCATAGCCCCACTTTTATATACGTTTTAACTACGTTTTGAACTATTTTGGGGTGAGAATCATGCTACTATTTTTGGACCGTTAAAACTATTTGGATTTTATTATATGCTTGACTGAGTAGATAGATGTGCGATAGTTGTTGCCTTAGTCTAGGTTTAACCGTGCCTAACTAAGAATAGACTTCTATCTCGACCTAGCCTGGGGTTGGCAACTATTCTAGAGGTTGCCACGACGTGTCTGGACTAGAGTCGAGGGCCCGAGTAAGTGATTATATGGTTGGTGATCCGGGTAGGATTTATGCGTGTGCAAACGGTATTATTCTATCTAGGTCTCGCATAGCAAATCAACTCTTACAGGTCCACTATGATTTTGTTGAACTTAAACCTATGAACTCACCAAATGCGTAGTAGTGACCTTTTAGCATGATATCTCAGGAATTTGAGAGGTGTTTGGAATACGTGATCGGTGGAAGCTTGGCAAGAAGGCGAGGTGCAAGGATCATTTCTGACTCTGATAAACTTTGGGGACCTATCTTATTAAATTATATTTTGGGCCTGATATTTACACTTTTGAACTAAATATTTTGAATAACCAATTTTGGGATTGGTTTTGAATGATAAATGACTATCTTTTTGCTATACTTGTGTGTGATACCAATCCAATAGTAACGCCCCGAAAACTTGATTAAGTCTTCCGCTGTACCGAGATTTGGGGGTGTTACAAATTGTTTAGCACAAACATTGGGGAGGTGTTTTCATTCCGGGCATGATGTGTATTCGGGAGAGTTCTTGAGCATTACACAAAGAGACTGACTGCATCAATTCATCTACTTGGGGGAAGTGGTCTCTTGACAACCTTTTGGTTTGGATCACTTCAGAGTTCAGTGTAAAAGGAATTTGAGAAGAGGTATTCAAATGTGGGATGATACTTTGCTGTTCTTCTTCTTGATGATATAACCCCGAATGGAGAATCTCGATTATCATTCTTAAAAGGAGCAGCGGGATTTATGATAATGGTGTGCTTCTCTGTGCACCTGGCTAAGGCAAGCTTGAAATAGAGCTTCGAATCTGCTCATCCAATGGATTTTCAGTTTGGGGGGAAGCTGCCAAAGTCTCTTTTTCTCAAAGGCTCATGTTCTATCTTCTATTCTGGAGCCTCGGAAGCTTTGTTGGTGGAAGTTTAAGAGATGACGAATTCTATCTTCTACGACGTGCTGCTCGATATCCTTATCCCGGTACTCGTATCATCATCTTCTTAAACTATATCATCTACTCTATCTATCTGTAAATATTTATCAAAAACCAAATACAAAAATATAAAACCAACAAAAACCAAATAGAAAATTATAAAATCAACAAAAACTCATAAAAATCAGAAAATTTGAAAAAGTCCAAAATATTGTTTTTCTAAGACATGTCTTCTGGTATCGATAACATCTGCCGTCTTAGAAATGTCATTCAACAATGGCACGGGACCATAGATGAAGTTCGAGTAGAAGGTGTAAATATTTCTTTCCAAAACATGTCTCAAAATATGGCTTACAGTTACGTCAGACAGTAACCCGTGCTTAAACTATGGTTTGCTATTATTTCAGATAGCAACCCTTGCTATTATTTCAGATAGCAACCCGTTCTTCAAGGAAGGAAAGTGCTGCGCCAAACCAATTTTCAAATATTTCGTGCACTTATCCTAAAACTATGTGAGGAAAGTATGTCGAAGGACTGCTGTTCCTACACAAATGTTTTTCCGTCTAAAATTCTTCAGAGAAATATTTGTTGTTTTCAAAAATGATGGTAAATGAGTTGCTTGTAAATCAATCAGTTTCAGAGTTTTCGTAAAAATTAAAAACTCAATCAATGACTTCAGCGCTTTTAAATTTTTCAGAAAATAAGTCATTGATTGAGGGGGAGAATATTTTCAAATTAATATCATCTATCGGGCTTTTCTAATTATCCTCGTGCTTAACTAAAAATGATATTTGCCTATGTCGAAGGACTAGGAACTTAGGATATGAGTGTTAAGATTAGATGATTATTGTTTGATGAACACATTATACCCATGCCATTGTATGATCTGATTGATATGTTGGATTGACTTTTATTAGTCGATTGTTGTTTGGGTGATGTCGACCACCATATATCTGTTTGTGTGTCCACTAACGTATGCAGATATCATGGTTCATAAGAATGTTCCCGATCCGGATCCCACAAATGAAGATGATTGGATGCCGAAAGGAAAGGGTAACTATATCTTGGGTTGACAAATGAAGAAATGGAGCTTAATTTGACTTCTATGGAAAGTTGGCATGAAAAAATGCAACGTAAGAGGTCTCACTGCATCGGCAGATGGTTTTCTTCATCATCAAATGAAGAAACGGAGTTTAATTTGACCTCACTTGGCATGAAAAAATGCAACGTAAGAAGTCTCACTACTTCAGCGGATGTTTTTCTACCAAACCTCCAGCAACAATAACAAAAGCAGCTCAACCACCTAACGTATCTTTGTGCAGGATAATTGTGATGATACCATTTTTTAAAGAATTTTTAAATAATATTGTTTTGAAAAATGGAAAAATATTGGTTTTGAAAATAAACTGAACTCAAATTTTGGAAATCAACCGGACTTCATTTTAAACATAAGTCACGACTACGGTCATTAATTGAGGGGGATAGTGATTTCAAACTTAAGTATTTTCAAATGATATTTCTTCATAAAAGTCCGTTTGTACGAATTAATGTGGTGATCTAAAGATTTAATGTTATGTCATAGTATGATTTTCTTTAAAACACAAAGATCTTTGAAAATGAAAATTTTTCTGTTCTTGTTTGATTGTGAAATTGTTTTATTTTACTTAAAGATCTCTTATAAAACTATCATACCTGACACTAACAATCTTTAATGTCTATAATTGGTCCTCATCAGTAAATTTCAAAAATCAAATCTTGCCACGTCTTTCCCTAAAATTTTCTAAATGATATAAATCTTTTGGGATCACAAATCTCAAATGGTTTGAAATTTTTGATCGGAGGAGAGATCGTGATTTAAATCTCAAATCTGTTTTAATGGAATTGGTTTTAGTCCTTCAAAGGCACTCCTGCCTCCATGTGCCAAACGATTTCAATATACATAATGCACATGTTGAGGGGAGCATTTATCCAAAACCAAGATGAGTTTTTAAATCAGGCACATTTTCTCCCATGTTTTCTAAACCGTATTAAATCACTTGGGATCCAAAATCTCAAAGGGTTTGATATTTTTGATAGGGGGAGAATTTGTGATTTAATATGAAATTTGATAAAAGGTGATTGTTTGATTCAAAAGTGTAGGTTGCTCTCCCATATGTGCTAAACACTTTTGAAATCTCGAAGCACATATTGAGGGGGAGCATTCCAAAAAGAAAAATAAACTTTCAAGGTACAAAGATTTCTATGTTTCAACATAAAGTACCTTGATTGATTTTCTAAATGGTTTCTTAATGGCTATTGTGATCGTGGATGTACTTCAAAAGAACTCTTTCCTCTATGTGATAAAATGATTTCAGTTATCCTACGCATATATTGAGGGGGAGAATTTACCAAAGAAAATCAAATGGCTTTTTCCACGGAAATTGTGATGATCAAGAAATTATTTCAAAGAACTCTTGCCTCCATGTGCTAAACAATTTCAATATCATATGCACATGTTGAGGGGGAGCATTTCTAAAAGATAAAAAACAATTAAGGTACAAAATACTTTGATTTTATATCACAAGTACCTTGATTGATTTTCCAAATGATTTTACAATTGGTTTCAAGAAGAGAAAGAACAATACCAAAAGACCGACCAATTTACTTTATGCATGGTGTTATAAGGATGGTTAGGTTAGGTATTTGTTCCCACGATCCAGCCAGAGCTGGAGGGATCTACCCAGGGACAATCCACTAGATAGTGTAGAGTCCTTAGGTATGATGAAAAAAGGAGAAAATGAGAAATGGGAAGAGTGCCGACTGAGATTGAGCTAGAACTGGAATAAACCTAACAAGGTTCTAGTTATGAAGTCTCGGTAAGCACTGAAGGGGTTGAAGAATGCAAAAGAACTGAATGTGGAAAGGGTGAAAAGAAATAGCCCTCCATTAATTCAACCTTAGGGCAGAAACCGGGTTCAATACATATGCTACTGGTGTCTACTAAGGTAACACTGGTATTGAAGACAAGACGTCATGGACCCAGTGACGCACTGCACCTAATTCCCAAGCTACTCAAGTTCCTCTTAAAAGGGCTTGTTTCATTCTCACGGGGAACCTACATAATCTATCGACTTTCTTTTAGAGATTGTTGATATTAAAGAAGGAGACCCTCTCCCTAGTCTCCGACATAGGAACCAAATGTGCACTATTGAGTCTAGAGCCAAGAGATCATCCACAATATCTCATTAGGACACTAAATTAATGAAGACTCACTGTTTCACACAATGTGGAAAGTGAGAATATATCTTAAGAGTCCTACGCATTATCCTTGTTGTAATTGCCAGAACATCCGAGTGATATTTAAAAGTATTCACGATGAAGATGGAAATCATTCTAGAGTCAACATCAAACAAGCTCTTGGTGGGTGACATGTGAGATCTTTTCTAAAGATCAAGCTTGTGACAACTAGATAGAAACAATGGGGCGATTCATTCTTGAATCAACCTTGGTCCAGGAATGGAATTGACGAATACTTTTGGAAAAACCGTTCGATGTGCAAATCTTCTTTTCTCTAGCACATCGAATGTGTATTCATATTTTCAAACACAAAAAGTATCTCTGATTGAAAAAATACTTTTGGAAAAACCGTTCGATGTGCGAATCTCTTCTTTTCTCTAGCACATCGAATGTGTACTCTTTTCAAATACAAAAAGTATTTATGATTGAAAATTGATCTTTCTCGTAAAAACTTCGTCGTATTGCAAAACTCTTTCTTCTAAGCAATACGCGATTGTTTTCAAATCAATTTTTCATCAATCAGTGAATCTCAATTCGCTGGTTCACTCACTCCGTGTTATCTTCTTTGAGACGTTCCAGTTTGAGAACAACTAGAACAGCTGCGAAACCATGTCAAGGAGATTCTTTGGAATTATACCTGATCACAGGCAGTACTTGTACTAATCAACGGGGAACCGTGGGCTGTGTACCTCAATTCAACGAAAGTGATCAAAGACACTTTCGCGTGTTTTATTTCTAACTGTTGTTTGCAGGTACATTTGGACGGTTGCAGATCTTAAGAATTGAGAAGTCAATCCAAAGCCGCATGCTCACAGCATCCACACTTAATTAAAAAAATCATGACTAGTGCATATCTACATAACCTGACTCTGATATTTTTATACTATGCTTCTGCTACGCTGCTGCAAATATCATGAACCAGTAAAGCTTCCGCTACTCTGATGGAAAGATGTCATGATCCAAAAGTGTGAGCATGTCGGTCCGAAAGTCACAACTTCACATGATGGCAACACAATAAAGGGTGATCCAGAGATTTACTATGGCTGATGATCTCAAAGAAAGCTCGAAGATCATCAAGATGTGTGTTAGGAACATGTTTTATTATCAAGTGTAGGTCATTTCATTTGTAATAGGTCGTTAATAATTATGGTTTATAAATGTTTGTAATTAGATTCACAACTCATATAGTAAGCCCATGAGCTGTGATAGAAGGTTCTTCTAGAACCAAGGGGAAACACCCCTACTTATGTAATCACTATAAATACCTCCTCCCTTGAAGGGAGAGGGTGTTGGTTCTAATTGCAATTATCATTTTCATTAATACTTCATTAGTTCCTTCCACTTTCTCTCTCTAAAACTTTCTCTCTCTAGAAATACATATTGATGTGATAGAATGGTGACCTAACAAGTGGTATCAAGAGCCAAGGGATAGTTTAGGTTAATATTGATTAGATCTAATAGAAATCCGTGCTTAAAAACGTGTTTTAGATTGAAATTTATGGATTTTTTGGACTGAAATACGTATTTCTACGAGTTTGGACTTAAATTTCTGCGAGTTTGGCGAGTTAGCCTTGAATTCCTGCGAGTTTTCTTGAATTTTTGCGAGTTTCACTTGAATTCTTGCGAGTTTCACTTGAATTCCTGCGAGTTTCACTTGAATTCTTACGAGTTTCTTGAACATTGGCGAGTTTGCCTTGAATTTTTTGAATTTGTTTTTGAATTTCTGCGAGTTTGCAGAGTTGAAGTTCTGCGAGTTTGTTTTTGAATTTATGCGAGTTTGCAGAGTTGAAGTTCTGCAAGTTTGTATTTGAAGTTCTGCGAGTTTTCAGAGTTCAATTTCTGCGAGTTTTTTTCCTGTGAGTTTGGTCTCTGCGAGTTTGGTCTCTGCGAGTTTGTTCTCTGCGAGTTTGAGTTCTGCGAGTTTGGTTCCTGCGAGTTTGGTTTTTCAGAATCCAGCGAGTTTGGTTTTCAGAATGTAGCAAGTTTGGATTTCTGGACTTTGATACTAATCTACCTAAACCTAAACCTAAACCTAAACAACACTAACCTTAATTATCCTTAAAGATCCATAACACATCATCAACACAAGTTTTTTCAAAAAAAAAAAAAAAAAAAAAATTGGCGGGAAAATTTGAGTAAAATTTAATTTTTAAGGGAGACTAAACGTTCAATTTTTACGCGAAATTCAAATTTTGGTTTAACTGTGAAAATTTTGGTCAAAATTCAAATTTTTGGGCCCAAATTAATTTTTCGGTCAAATTTGGAGTCTAAATTGTCATACCTCAAAATTTTTTTACAACCTTAGAATTGCAATTTTTAGTGAATTTCAAATTTTGGGGGAGAAAATTTTTTCATAATTATTTTTGGAGGAAAAATTAAAATTCACTATATCAATCAACAACAATTATGTCTCAACCACCGTATCCTTATCCCCATTACTCCTATTATCCTTATCAACCCGCACATCACGCTCCTCAACAAGCTCCTCCACAACCTCCTCAACAAGTTCAACAACGAATGTCGATGGTTCCACAAATTCCTGAACAACAAACTTGGTTTTCTCAAATGTGTGTAGCTGTTACAAGTCAGCAATCGATTCATGAAGCTGGTTTGGATACTCGTCCTCCAATGCTTACACCAGGCAATTATGTGCAATGGTCAAGTCAATTTCTAAGGTATATGGAACTCAAGAAACCTCTTGGTAAGTATCTGAAGAAGGTGATACTAGAAGGACCGTTTCAAATGCCAACTAAAACTGCCCCAAGATCCTACAAATTGTTCCACCAAGACCCGATACTATCTCAATTGTTCCATTGAGCCGTTTAACACCAGAAAAACTACTTCATCTTGAAGCCGATGAGCTTGCTATGCAACAAATACTTCTTGGAATTCCTAATCCGATTTACAAAAGTATTGATGCACAGACAACTTCAAAAGCTATGTGGGAACAAATTCATCTTTTGATGGAAGGAACTGAACTGAATAAGATCGACATGGAGTCTAAGCTGTTTCACAACTTTGATGTGTTTACCATTGAGCCTGGGGAATCACTTGAATCATATTATCATCGTTTCACAAATGTGGTCAATGATTTGCATCGACATAAGATTGATCTTCCAACCATTGCTATTAACACAAAGTTTCTGAACTCATTAGGACCAGATTGGCATAAGTATGTTACTGTGACAACTCGTAATTTCAGGTCATTTTACAAAATTTGAAAATTTCACTATTCATCTCGGGAATTTACTATTCACCGGTTACTATTCAAAATTTTACTATTCACCATTTTCGAAGTCGAAGTAATATTTTGAGAACGTATTTCAAAATTTACTATTCACGAAACACTATTCATTCCCGGAGAAAAACACTATTCAAGTTTCACTATTTCATCATTTATCGTAAACTAGGTTTACGAGTATCAAATTCGTGTAACCTTAATGGTTTAGCTGCGAATTCATGAACCATCATTCAAAGACATTTCATATAGACTAGATTTAGTCTACATATAATTGATAACATCATTTCATATCAATTTATGCATGGGTTTGCATTTTTCATGAAACGTTTATTTTCCTATTAAATAAACGCTATCGCGTAAACATTTATTTTGAATATTGATCCGACACTTCCAAAAATATCCCTAATATATTTTTATACTCATTTTAAGACTATAAAAATTATATTATTATTTTACCGAAGTTTTCAATTTATTTTGTATATAAATTGTTAGGTATAAATATTTACGACGGTTTTCGTAAATTCAACACGATAAATATTTATTCACTCAATTCTTGTAAGAAATATATTTTTATAATTTTTAAGACTTCAATACATTTTATTTTGTTCCGTTAAAATCGATTTCTAGCCAACGCTACACTAAATAATTACTTTTACTTACCAAATATGCACTACACTTAACACATAATACATTAACTCATCAAAAACCCAAAAATCTTCCACCCTTTTTGAAAGTGGCCGACCCCCCCTCCTTGTCATCATAAGAGGCAAAATTGATTTTTACAACATGCATGTACACCTACACAAAAGTTCTAGATATTTGCTATAAATAAATGTTTCTTATCTAAAACACATACAAGCACTTTTCAAAAGGTGAAGACAAGCTAAAATCCTCTCTTTTTCTTGTCTAATATTCGGCCAACTCAAGAACATCAAGGAAATCCATTAATTTTTCAAGATCAAGTAACTTTACAAGCTCTACTAGTGATCTATGTTAAGGTTTTGAAATAAAAACCTATAGATTAATTAAGGTTTTCATCATTTTCTTCCACAACATCATTCAAGTAAGCATTTCATGATCATCATAATTCTTTCATATTCATTTTTATGTTATTTCATCATTTTTTCAAGAAATCATGCATGTTACATATGAGTTTTTACCACTTTTAATGTTTTTATTACTTATATTGAAATATGATCATCCTATAAATTATCCCTTGTAACATATCACTTTTAGTGATGTCTAGGAACCCATGACACCCTAAGAAGGTGTATGGTAGGATTTGAATATCTTCGGAGTTGTTTTGAATTGGTTAGAATAGGTTTGGCGAGAGAAAAACTCATTTCGACAACTTTATTTAAAGGTCTGATCATATTTTTGAATTCTGGAAATTTCGACAGTGAGTAAAAATTATTGGGCTAGATATTTAGAAAATACACTTTAAAACGAAAACGTGGCCGCTTGAACGGATTAAAACGGAGCTATAACGAAGAAGTTATGAATTTTTCAAGTTAGACGACGAAAACTATAAAATCCTGAAAATTCAGCATGTTACGTCCAATTTGTACGAGTCAAAAATGAGGCTTAGGCGTTATACCTACCCTATTTTATCAATATGGTACCTTACACACCATAGATGAGAAATTCTCTAGCATACCTACTTAGAGCCGTTGACGTTCACTTGTGTGTAGAAAATGATTTGGATATCGATTGGTAGTAACTTCTTTTGGGAGATTATGACTTCGGAGTTGAACCTTGAAAACCTTTTGCGTTAAGTGATTAAGTGGACCAATGAGTCAATCGACTGACTGTGGTTAGTAACCAATACTCTCTTTTAGGAGTCGTACTTTCGTCTCTAACCTAGAGGTCATGCTAAGTCAACCGACCGACATGGTAGTAATCAACACTTTCTAATAGAGACATACTCTGAACTTCATAGACTCCTCATCTAGTAGAGAGTCCATACTCAGCAGAAATTTTGAAATCTTAAGGAGAAACCTAAACCACGTTCTCTAAGACAATCACATAATCTTTCTCTCGTCCTTCGAGAAGCACCTGCTAACCCTTCGGGCCTCTCACCAAATGATGAGCTACACCATAGACCTAAACCTTGGAAGTAGATTCCCGCCTTTACCTAAGTGGTTGTTAGTAGTTTTACCAACCTGTTCCCCTCCCGCAATTAGTAAAAAGGATAAGTATGGATGGCAATGCTCGTCTCTTCTCATATAGATATAGCAACACTCGAGAACCTAGCTATCTCCTTTTAAGGAGGTGAGGTAGTACCTAATCCTCTCCCTTCGTTAAAGTGACTTGCTCCAATAAGCTAGACCTCACCTTTGGACTCTAGCTCTTTACCTTCTCTCCACTATGGTACTTCTATAGGAAAAAGGGAAATTACATTGACCCGTTTTCTCTATCTGAGATTTATTTGGTTAGTATACACCTGATCCTCCTTCCTCAAACTTCAACTCATTTCGATATTCTTTAAGGAAGGAGTGCGATCGAAAAACCTAAGTTATACAAATGGACTTCTCCACACGTAAAGGAAACCGTGTGCTTTAGGGAATGCTTATTTCTATCCTTTACGGATTATGGCAATCGCCACATACCTATTTTCATCTATCACCTCCTAGAGTCAAGAGAATAGATTTGGATATGCTTATAGTGTATCACCTCTAAACTAAGGGTCGAAGTAGAAGAACCATTCCAAACCCTAGTAGAGCACATAGCGCATCTATCAAGTTTGGCAATGGTTGGGATGGACACTTTCCCTTGGTCAACATCTCCTATAACCATACCTATGACTTTAGTACCTCAAAGGCATAGTAAGAAATCCTCTATGGATGTAAGAATACATTCAGGTGATTGGGAAGAAATGGAAATACCCCAACTTAGCAACCCTGAACCTATTCGAAAGGATACTAAGGAAACCGTTCTAAGTTGAGATGGATATGAAAGTTAGTCATAAACCAATTGGAGACATAGACGACGTAAATCTCTTAAACCCTCCGAGGTAACCTAGAATTTAGCTTTCGAAGCCACCATGAAATTATGTGAAATGAGTAGTTAACGTGAAAACTTAATCCCCGCTACGACAAACCTTTGGGAAAATCCTGGCTAGAATGAGACCGGTAGCTTAGAGCCTTATTACCATCGAAACTCAGTAGAGTTCCTAACATTTTGTGTGTAATAGGAAGAAATGACTCGCCGAGGAGGCAATCGAAGAAATCGTAATCTTTGGACGTTTAAACTTCGCTGACCTATCTAAACTATAGGTGATGAAACCTAGAAACTTTGGTAAAGTTTCCTCCTTGTTTTTGAAAGTTCATAGAAACTCGCAGTAAGATCCTTGATTCACGTAGAGAACGTGAAGATAAGCCCTCGTGCTTTTGCACTCACCCCTTCTAAACTTTAACGGATGACTTGAATTGAATCGCGCGGACGCGATTCCTTTAAGGAGGTGAGGCTGTGACAACTCGAAAAATCCTCGATGCGTTGTTATTGCAAAACATCAATTAGGGCTTATCGTTTGATTTAATTTGAGATACGAGTCATATTTTATATCGTTTTTATTGGAATTAATATTTTAAAAACATTGGCGTAACTCTCGAGTCACGAATCCCTTGTTTGCTTGTTAAAACGAGCCCCGAATCACATATATCGAAAGTTTTATAAAGTTTCACTTAGGGTCCTTGGGATAATTTATGAGGCCACCCTTGAAGTTTCAATAGAACATGTCTAGTCCCTCCATGGGTATAAATACCCCCAACCCTCCCCATTTTCTCATTTTCACCAACTTCTTTCTCTCTCTAAATAAACACACACAAAATATTTCTCCTTTCTCTCTATAATATCCGCCAAACCTAAACTAGGGTTCCGGCCGTATCTTTTCCGGTCAACTTCCTACACTACCAATAATTACACCACCACTCTCAAATGATAGATCGGGCAATTGTGGTTACGTTTTTGTAATCCACACGCCACGAAACAAAACGATGCGCCTCCAATCTTAAATATAAGATTCGGATTATTAGGGTTTTTGAAATAAAACGAGTATCAAGGGTCAAGCTTGGATGTGGTTATGAGTAGTAATCATAATGAACGCCACACGGCCCTCGTCTCTTCTCTTTGCTCACGGTAACCCCACGACCAGTTCATACTTTCTTTTTATTTCGTTTTAACGATTATTTATGTGATGATATCGTGGATTAGATGTGTGTTAAAAATGGTTAGGATTGAACAATAATAATAAGAAAACGTGGGTGTTATATTACGGTTTAAAAACCGATTTAAACTTTGCTTTGAATTACATTCGTGTGGTAAGAAACAAGAACGAAGTGTGGTTTTACTCGATTTGTACTTGGGTTCGAAGTTATGATAAGGATGTTGATAGCGAGTTAACCTCGGATTTGTTATTGTGGTCATGATTTTGGCTTGAGATTCGGGTTTCTTGGTCTCAAGATAGTAATGGTGTTGTAATTGTTGTTTAATACTGAGTCAACTCAGTCGTGTGAGTCAAACTCAGTGGTTGACTCAGTCAAGTCACGGATCAGCCATGGTGACGGGTCAGAAGTGGAGTCGGGTCCACTCATTTGGTTGTTTGTCATTTTGACCTCGAAAGTATAAGGGATACAAAGACAAGTTAAGGATTGAAACATATTAATAAAAACGTAATATGGGTTTGAGTTTTAAAGCGTGAACTGTTAATTGACCAAAATTTGTTATTGTCTTGTCTCAAGTCTTATTTTAATCTAACATGGGTTTTGATTTCATCTAAATAACTAAGAAGATGTGTCAAGTTTCTTATTTAAGTTCGAGTCAACTAGTAGGCAAAGGGGGTGCTCATGGAATTTCGTTTAAGTTGGTAAATCATTGATGGGAATAATTGGTTATATGGTATAAGTAAAACTTGGTTACAGGTTTAATTCATTTGGACGCGATAAGTATTTATACGACATAAAGCGTTGATAACTAGAATATTGAAGCAAGTAAGTTGGTGCCGATATGGATAATGGACTAAATGGGAAATATGTGATAAGTTAATTATGATTTATCGATTACTAATGGGACGAAAATGATAAATGTAAACGGCTAAACTTGTATTACGACTATGAGTTAACTAAATATATATGTATACATACATGTGCTTACGACGTGATTTGGTAACAAATCAAATTGTATGACTAAAACAGGATAGAATTATCGTGATACACGATATTGGGCTTGACTTAGTAAGTGCTTATAAAATGGTGTGGTAATAGTAAAGGAACTTAGCTACGTATTTAGTAATTGATATCGATATTTTGTATACGTCATAAGAATATTTTGTGCGAATCTCTTCTTTTCTCTAGCACATCGAATGTGTACTCTTTTCAAATACAAAAAGTATTTATGATTGAAAATTGATCTTTCTCGTAAAAACTTCGTCGTATTGCAAAACTCTTTCTTCTAAGCAATACGCGATTGTTTTCAAATCAATTTTTCATCAATCAGTGAATCTCAATTGGCTGGTTCACTCACTCCGTGTTATCTTCTTTGAGACGTTCCAGTTTGAGAACAACTAGAACAGCTGCGAAACCATGTCAAGGAGATTCTTTGGAATTATACCTGATCACAGGCAGTACTTGTACTAATCAACGGGGAACCGTGGGCTGTGTACCTCAATTCAACGAAAGTGATCAAAGACACTTTCGCGTGTTTTATTTCTAACTGTTGTTTGCAGGTACATTTGGACGGTTGCAGATCTTAAGAATTGAGAAGTCAATCCAAAGCCGCATGCTCACAGCATCCACACTTAATTAAAAAAATCATGACTAGTGCATATCTACATAACCTGACTCTGATATTTTTATACTATGCTTCTGCTACGCTGCTGCAAATATCATGAACCAGTAAAGCTTCCGCTACTCTGATGGAAAGATGTCATGATCCAAAAGTGTGAGCATGTCGGTCCGAAAGTCGCAACTTCACATGATGGCAACACAATAAAGGGTGATCCAGAGATTTACTATGGCTGATGATCACAAAGAAAGCTCGAAGATCATCAAGATGTGTGTTAGGAACATGTTTTATTATTAAGTGTAGGTCATTTCATTTGTAATAGGTCGTTAATAATTATGGTTTATAAATGTTTGTAATTAGATTCACAGCTCATATAGTAAGCCCATGAGCTGTGATAGAAGGTTCTTCTAGAACCAAGGGGAAACACCCCTACTTATGTAATCACTATAAATACCTCCTCCCTTGAAGGGAGAGGGTGTTGGTTCTAATTGCAATTATCATTTTCATTAATACTTCATTAGTTCCTTCCACTTTCTCTCTCTAAAACTTTCTCTATCTAGAAATACATATTGATGTGATAGAATGGTGACCTAACAAGTGGTATCAAGAGCCAAGGGATAGTTTAGGTTAATATTGATTAGATCTAATAGAAATCCGTGCTTAAAAACGTGTTTTAGATTGAAATTTATGGATTTTTTGGACTGAAATACGTATTTCTACGAGTTTGGACTTAAATTTCTGAATTTCTGCGAGTTTGGCGAGTTAGCCTTGAATTCCTGCGAGTTTCACTTGAATTCTTGCGAGTTTCACTCGAATTCTTGCGAGTTTCATTTGAATTCCTGCGAGTTTCACTTGAATTCTTACGAGTTTCTTGAACATTGGCGAGTTTGCCTTGAATTTTTTGAATTTGTTTTTGAATTTCTGCGAGTTTGCAGAGTTGAAGTTCTCATGAGTTTGTTTTTGAATTTCTGCGAGTTTGCAGATTTGAAGTTCTGCGAGTTTGTATTTGAAGTTCTCAGAAGTTTTCAGAGTTCAATTTCTGCGAGTTTTTCCCTGTGAGTTTGGTCTCTCGTGAGTTTGTTCTCTGTGAGTTTGTTCTCTCTGAAGTTTGAGTTCTCATGAGTTTGGTTCCTGCGAGTTTGGTTTTTCAGAATCCAGCGAGTTTGGTTTTCAGAATGTAGCAAGTTTGGATTTCTGGACTTTGATACTAATCTACCTAAACCTAAACCTAAACAACACTAACCTTAATTATCCTTAAAGATCCATAACACATCATCAACACAAGTTTTTTCAAAAAAAAAAAAAAAAAAAAAAAAAAAAAAAAATTGGCGGGAAAATTTGAGTAAAATTTAATTTTTAAGGGAGACTAAACGTTCAATTTTTACGCGAAATTCAAATTTTGGTTTAACTGTGAAAATTTTGGTCAAAAATTCAAATTTTTGGGCCCAAATTCGAATTTTTCGGGTCAAATTTGGAGTCTAAATTGTCATACCTCAAAATTTTTTTACAACCTTAGAATTGCAATTTTTAGTGAATTTTAAATTTTGGGGGAGAAAATTTTTTCATAATTATTTTTGGAGGAAAAATTAAAATTCACTATATCAATCAACAACAATTATGTCTCAACCACCGTATCCTTATCCCCATTACTCCTATTATCCTTATCAACCCGCACATCACGCTCCTCAACAAGCTCCTCCACAACCTCCTCAACAAGTTCAACAACGAATGTCAATGGTTCCACAAATTCCTGAACAACAAACTTGGTTTTCTCAAATGTGTGTAGCTGTTACAAGTCAGCAATCGATTCATGAAGCTGGTTTGGATACTCGTCCTCCAATGCTTACACCAGGCAATTATGTGCAATGGTCAAGTCAATTTCTAAGGTATATGGAACTCAAGAAACCTCTTGGTAAGTATCTGAAGAAGGTGATACTAGAAGGACCGTTTCAAATGCCAACTAAAACTGTTCCCGAAGATCCTACAGCTGTTCCACCAAGACCCGATACTATCTCAATTGTTCCATTGAGCCGTTTAACACCAGAAAAACTACTTCATCTTGAAGCCGATGAGCTTGCTATGCAACAAATACTTCTTGGAATTCCTAATCCGATTTACAAAAGTATTGATGCACAGACAACTTCAAAAGCTATGTGGGAACAAATTCATCTTTTGATGGAAGGAATGAATGAATAAGATCGACATGGAGTCTAAGCTGTTTCACAACTTTGATGTGTTTACCATTGAGCCTGGGGAATCACTTGAATCATATTATCATCGTTTCACAAATGTGGTCAATGATTTGCATCGACATAAGATTGATCTTCCAACCATTGCTATTAACACAAAGTTTCTGAACTCATTAGGACCAGATTGGCATAAGTATGTTACTGTGACAACTCGTAATTTCAGGTCATTTTACAAAATTTGAAAATTTCACTATTCATCTCGGGAATTTACTATTCACCGGTTACTATTCAAAATTTTACTATTCACCATTTTCGAAGTCGAAGTAATATTTTGAGAACGTATTTCAAAATTTACTATTCACGAAACACTATTCATTCCCGGAGAAAAACACTATTCAAGTTTCACTATTTCATCATTTATCGTAAACTAGGTTTACGAGCATCAAATTCGCGTAACCTTAATGGTTTAGCTGCGAATTCATGAACCATCATTCAAAGACATTTCATATAGACTAGATTTAGTCTACATATAATTGATAACATCATTTCATATCAATTTATGCATGGGTTTGCATTTTTCATGAAACGTTTATTTTCCTATTAAATAAACGCTATTGCGTAAACATTTATTTTGAATATTGATCCGACACTTCCAAAAATATTCCTAATATATTTTTATACTCATTTTAAGACTATAAAAATTATATTATTATTTTACCCGAAGTTTTCAATTTATTTTGTATATAAATTGTTAGGTATAAATATTTACGACGGTTTTCGTAAATTCAACACGATAAATATTTATTCACTCAATTCTTGTAAGAAATATATTTTTATAATTTTTAAGACTTCAATACATTTTATTTTGTTCCGTTAAAATCGATTTCTAGCCAACGCTACACTAAATAATTACTTTTACTTACCAAATATGCACTACACTTAACACATAATACATTAACTCATCAAAAACCCAAAAATCTTCCACCCTTTTTGAAAGTGGCCGACCCCCCCTCCTTGTCATCATAAGAGGAAAAATTGATTTTTACAACATGCATGTACACCTACACAAAAGTTCTAGATATTTGCTATAAATAAATGTTTCTTATCTAAAACACATACAAGCACTTTTCAAAAGGTGAAGACAAGCTAAAATCCTCTCTTTTTCTTGTCTAATATTCGGCCAACTCAAGAACATCAAGGAAATCCATTAATTTTTCAAGATCAAGTAACTTTACAAGCTCTACTAGTGATCTATGTTAAGGTTTTGAAATAAAAACCTATAGATTAATTAAGGTTTTCATCATTTTCTTCCACAACATCATTCAAGTAAGCATTTCATGATCATCATAATTCTTTCATATTCATTTTTATGTTATTTCATCATTTTTTCAAGAAATCATGCATGTTACATATGAGTTTTTACCACTTTTAATGTTTTTATTACTTATATTGAAATATGATCATCCTATAAATTATCCCTTGTAACATATCACTTTTAGTGATGTCTAGGAACCCATGACACCCTAAGAAGGTGTATGGTAGGATTTGAATATCTTCGGAGTTGTTTTGAATTGGTTAGAATAGGTTTGGCGAGAGAAAAACTCATTTCGACAACTTTATTTAAAGGTCTGATCATATTTTTGAATTCTGGAAATTTCGACAGTGAGTAAAAATTATTGGGCTAGATATTTAGAAAATACACTTTAAAACGAAAACGTGGCCGCTTGAACGGATTAAAACGGAGCTATAACGAAGAAGTTATGAATTTTTCAAGTTAGACGACGAAAACTATAAAATCCTGAAAATTCAGCATGTTACGTCCAATTTGTACGAGTCAAAAATGAGGCTTAGGCGTTATAAATTGTGTCGACTTATCAAAAATATATTAGTATACTTTGATACGAAACTAAGGACATATAAAACGTAGAAAACGGACTTGTAACGATTAAATTACACGCTTTTACACAAAGTTGCCGTAACTATATTATATAAGAAAAACTAATATATTTCTATTAGACACGTACTACGGCAACGAGGGACCATGTTGAGGGTCGTTTTTAACAATGACGGAGTACTTTTTATAAAGTGATGTCTTCTAGTAAAAGTAAGTTCGCCAAACATATTTTCCAAAATTTCCGACCGTTTGTCAAGCGGAGTGGTAATGAATAAAATACGGTTACTTAAACTTTGCCGAAAACCACCTTTAAACAATATTTTGGACACAAGTACCATACTTTAACTACATTTCTCTCCATGATCGAGACCTCTAGGATGAAAACTTAAATGCTAAAACTTTGAGATAATGATACAAGCTTCCCAAAACCGTTGAGTTTGTTTCCTAACACTCGATGTGTACCATTTTACGACTAGCTTTTCAAGGCCGTTTAGTCACTTTCATGAAAATTTCAACGACATTATTTTACGACGAAAAGTTTTAATTTCATAATAAATCATTAAATGACTATCGTAAGATATCATTTCAACGTATATACTTGTAAAGTATTTTATGACATGACGAGATGTCATAAACTTATATTTCGACGATAAATTCTATTTTTAAAAGCGTACAAGTGGTATAGATTACATGTGGATTTGCATGCACGACATTGTTTCATGATTTACATTAGAACATATCATTCATAATAGGTCACGGTCAGAGGTTGCCTCATTTCAGATTGCCATTATATCATCATTATCATTGCAAAGTGAGTTTTCATAGCCCGATTTATTCAAGTTTTACTTTATTTCAAACCTCTGGGGAGAATACATTGTATATCATTTTATTACGATACCAAGTATATCAAATTCATTACATTGCTTAAGTTACCTCATTGCCGGTTAAATGTCCCCATTTCATAATCATGAACCGTTAATTTCATAGAAGCGAGGGTGAGTGGATAGATCTATCGAGGGTGACACCTCCATCCGGTTGGTGGATTCCAACCGGACGGATGCATTTCATTTCATTATCATTATTTGAGTTGTTTGGCAAAACACTCTGTTGGGGCTTAACATCACTAAGCTTCTGTCATGTGCTTAAGTAATTGTATCATTTTTGTGACATATTGTCATACATGGCCTATACTTGTGGTAGTCGTATTAAACATTTTTAACAACTCTATGAACTCACTCAACCTTTGTGTTGACACTTTTAGCAATGTATTTTCAGGTAACTAAGGCATTTACTTCATGGCTTGCATGTGGACATATCATAGAGTCGCGATGACGACGAGTCTCACATGGGATTTATACACTTTAAAAACATTGTTTGACTTGTACCAAACTTATTTTCCGCACATGTTGATTTTCATTTGGGACCTATACTTTGTAAACTCTGATTATTTTATTAAATCAAACGATGTATTTTCCAAACGACACTTTAGGTCGTTCAATATAACTGTGATTGTGATGCTATGACAGTCAATCCCCGAATTCCATTCCGCAAAAAGTAATTTGGGGTGTGACAGATTGGCATCAGAGCTTCATTATAGAGAACTAGGTTGCATCATTGACCCTAGACTATAACTACATTATGATAGCATCTCATCATTTCATCATAAGTGCATAGTCACTATACATGCGGTTTCATACGCACATTTTGCGAGTTATTTACTTTCATTTCAAATCGATTGTCACTTTATTGCCTTCAGATACCCATCCTATCACTTTGACATGGAGAATACCCTGTCATTCCCTATCACAATTTTAACATCAGTTGACTCAACACCGATAACATCAGATGATGAGACCCTTTTAGGAGGACGAAGTTGCACCTACACCATCACGATCACCATTGATTCAATGTAGGATCAGGACAATTTTTATCATTCTGTTGGGACAGATCATACCATTTGGTAGGACTTATAGGCTTAGTCCTAATGGACCTATTAGGATGCTTACTACAAGGAAGATAGTAGTATTTCATTCACCATCATCTCCTAACTTACCATTAGGATTTCTATCATTATCATTGTCATCATTTCATCATCATTGTCATCTAGAGCACCATCCGTGCCATCATATCCCATAGACACTACTCATACATCTGACTTGCAGCTTGGGAAGCGTGCATAATTTGACACACCACTACCATCTACCACTAAGACTACAGAAACTACGCTATCTTATAGGTTTGAGGACTGTGCAAGTTCTAGGGCTGTTGTTACTAGACAACCTATTGCTCCTACACTTGAGAAATGATTAGACCATCAATAGGAACAGATAATAAGTACCTTTCTAGCTAATGTAATCTTTATCATTTATTATCTCCACGATAATCACAACCTTTGTTCATTTCATTCTTTATTCCAATTGCCCAATTTTCAATCATTTCGCGATGATACCCCACTATCTTACTAGGGATTAGGCCAACTTTATTCTTGACCAATTAGGAGACTATTATCATTCTATGAGGTTCTCCCATGTATCCTACAAACCAATCAACAAATTATATTTCAAGTTACTTTGCTACTACTTCATAACATTATTTCACTTAATTTTATTCCGAGCTATTTTATCACCATCTTAGAAACATTGGTTCATAAAGTTTTAAAACAAGTTGTTTCGTTACCACCCTATCAATTGGTTTTCAGTCATTTTATCAACTATTTAATACCATCATGCGAAACGATTTTCATGTTACTCTGAAAAATTATTGAGCCATTATCTTACAAAACAAAACGTTAAATACCATTTAAAAATTCAGAGGAACATAATACCATTTCAACAAAACCAAGCATCACATCATTTATCCTCGATTATACATGGCCTGATCACCTATGTTAAATTCAGGAAGAATTATGTCATGAAAGTAACAAGCATCATTTCAAATCTCTTAAAACAATCTTCACTCAAAAGCAAGGCTTTGTAATCAGATAAATCGTTCATAAACATTTTTTTAACACTCTATAGAAGCCCACGCCATTCATCCCTCACTCAACCGATAAGTTAGAATTTGACGAGTGACCTTTTTAGGAAAGGCTTCCTATATCATCTATGAGGAGGATTCCTCGATACAAGAAAACAATGAAAGGATTTCGGAATTACCAACAAGGACTAGAAGTAGGTAGCGAGATCTTTCAAAACCTAACAAAAATCTCAAGACATCACGAGACATTCCGAACCACTATCTTTGGATTAAAAGCCAAATTATATCATTTCAAAAGTACTAGCTAGACCGAGTTACAAGATTTAGTACGAAGCGTATACACACTAAGCAACACTATAGGGATCAACCAAGTCTTCTAACTGAGACTACAACACATTTCACTAAACATGGCCTCAACAATATGTGAACTTCCCTACAATGAGTTTCCTTTAAAGGAAAATGTGGTTAAATTAAGGTTATCGATATAAACTTCCCCTAAGGCATTGTGTTCCCTAGAAATTACAAGTAACCTCACTTCTATATCAAGAGATGCAACAGGTTTGAACATATCGGACAATAAATGACTCTCCATCTACAAGTGAAATTAGAACAAACATTCCTCGGTATAGTATCAGCTGATATCTATGTTTTGCGGACATGATGACAATCTAGTGATGAACTATTTTAGAAGCACTCAATATCGGCACGAGTCTTGAAAACCAATCACAATACTACATCACTTAAATATTTAAGGTTTTGTGACTTTACAACATAGAGCATGGAGACACCTCGATAATCAAACAATAAATATTTTAGTCATGGAGACTAAACACCTTAGGCAAGTAAGATTCAAGTCATGACATCCGCTAGAACTAGAAACGCGAGGAATCACAACTGTTACCCATAATCTATTCCTTTCTATAAGGTCCTTTTTGACAGATTTAACATTTTGAAATTTGGCATGAGACACGTGGTATCAATTCAGTTGTACCTATTACAAGCTATTCGATTCACCTTAGACTTCTGACAATCATTTTAAGATTCCTTTGGAATTCACTAGTACATGATTATCGCTTATTATCCTCAGCTCAATGGTTAGAGCGAGAGAACAATTCCCACATTAGACACATCATACAACATTGTATTAGCTAATGGTAACTTAATTAGCACCGACACCATTGTCCGTGGTTGTACACTCAATTTTCTAAATCATCCCTTGAATATAGACTTTATGCCCGTAGAACTTGGTAGTTTCGACGTCATCATCGGCATGGATTGGTTATCCAAACATCGTGCAAGAATCATTTGTGATGAAAAAGTTGTTCATCTTCCTTACAACGGCGAAACTTTGATCATTCGTGGGGAACGAAGTGGAACTAGACTCAGTATTATATCATGCATCAAGACGGAGAAGTACATAAAGAAAGGTTGTTATGCTTTCTTAACACATTTAACCGAGAAGAAGTCGGAAGAGAAACGACTTGAGGATGTACCAATTGTCCGAGAATTTCCTGAAGTCTTTCCGAAGACTTTCCAGACTTCCACCGCACGTCAAGTAGAATTTCATATTGACTTAGTGCGGAGCTGCACCGTTGCACGAGCCTTACCGTCTAGCACCATCGAATGCAAGAGTTGTCTAATCAGTTACAAGAACTTTTAGACAAAGGATTCATTAGGCCAAGTTCCTCGCCTTGGGGAGCACCGGTCTTGTTTGTGAAGAAGAAAGATGGATCCGTCAGAATGTGTATAGATTATAGAGAGCTGAACAAGTTAACGGTGAAGAATCGTTACCCACTCCCAAGAATCGACGACTTGTTCGATCAGTTGCAAGGCTCTAGTATCTACTCAAAGATTGACCTAAGGTCAGGTTACCATCAACTTAGAGTTCGGGAGGAGGATATCCCAAAAACGGCGTTTAGAACACGTTATGGACATTATGAGTTTCAAGTAATGTCGTTCGGATTAACTAATGCACTTGCAGTATTCATGGATCTCATGAATAGGGTATGCAAACCGTATTTGGACAAGTTTGTTATAGTATTCATCGACGACATATTGATTTACTCAAAGAGCAAAGAAGAGCACGAAGGGCATTTAAGAACGATTTTAGGACTACTCAAGAATGAGAAGTTGTATGCCAAATTTTCGAAGTGTGAATTTTGGAACCGTAAAGTACAATTTCTTGGTCATGTCATTGATAGTCAAGGACTACAAGTTGATCCTGCAAAGATTGAAGCCGTAAAAGATTGGGCTACTCCAACAAATCCTACGGAAATCCGACAATTTCTTGGACTCGCCGGATATTACCGAAGATTCATCGAAGGTTTTTCAAAGATAGCTAAAGCTTTGACCAAGTTGACACGGAAAAACAAGAAGTACGAATGGGGAAAGAAACAAGAAGCTGCTTTTCGGTTGTTGAAGCAAAAGCTTTGCAGTGCGCCAATTTTGGCACTACCCGAAGGAATTGAGAACTTCGTTGTATACTGCGATGCTTCACATAAAGGGCTTGGAGCTGTATTAATGCAAAACGAGAAGGTGATAGCTTATGCTTCTCGACAACTTAAGGTTCATGAGAAGAATTACACCACTCATGATCTTGAGTTGGGGGTAGTTTTGCACTCAAGATTTGGAGACACTACCTTTACGGTACAAAGTGCACAAAGGTTTACGGACCACAATAGTTTACAATATGTTCTTGATCAGAAGGAACTTAACATGAGGCAACGTCGTTGGTTGGAATTACTCAGCGATTATGATTGTGAAATCAAGTATCATCCGGGAAAAGCCAATGTTGTGGTTGATGCTCTTAGCCGGAAAGAAAGACCCAAACCTTTAAGAGTCCGATCCTTTGGAATGACGATCAGTTCACCTTTACCATCAAAAATACTCGAGGCACAAATCGAGGCACTCAAGGAGGAAAACCAACCAAGTGAAAAGCTTTATGGTATGCCCGATAATGCAAATGGCTTTGTAAAGAGAGCAGATGGAGTATTATGCTTCAAGGATAGAATGTGGGTACCATTTATGGCGGGTTACGAGAATTGATTATGCATGAGTCGCATAAGTCAAAGTATTCTATTCACCCAGGTTTTGATAAGATGTATTAGGATCTCAAGAAACTTTATTGGTGGCCGAATATGAAAGCGAAAATTGCCACGTACGTTAGCAAATGCCTTACTTGCTCTAAGGTAAAAGTCGAATGTCAGAAACCTTCAGGGTTACTCCAACAACCAGAAATTCCCCAATGGAAATGGGAACATATTACGATGGACTTTGTCACGAAACTTCCTAAGACATCGGGAGGTTACGACGCTATATGGGTAATCGTTGATCGTCTTACCAAATCAGCCCATTTCATACCAATTAGAGAGACTTATTCCATGGAACAACTTACTAGACTTTACGTCAAGGAAATAGTCTCAAGGCACGGTGCACCAATTTCCATCATTTCCGACGGAGATAGTCGATTCACTTCAAACTTCTGGAAACCATTACAAGATTCATTTGGAACCAAATTAGAGATGAGCACAGCATATCATCCACAAACCGATGGTCAAAGTGAAAGGACAATTCAAACATTAGAAGATATGCTGAGGGCATGTGTGATTGATTTTGAAAATGGTTGGGCAAATCATTTGCCATTGATCGAATTCTCGTACAACAATAGTTATCACACCAATATAAAAGCGGCACCATTGAGGCACTCTATGGTCGAGGTGTCAACCACTTATTCACTGGTCAAAATCAGGAAAGTCCAACTCACTAGTCAATGACTCATTCATGAAACAACAAAGTGATCGTACAGATCAAAAATCAGTTACAAGCCACAACAAATAGCTAAATAAGCTACGTCGATATACGACGCAAAATATTGGAAGTATGTTCCATAAGTCGCAAACCATTAGAATTTCAAGTTGGCAACAAATTTATGTTCAAAGTCCCGTCTTGGAAGGGCGTGGTACGATTTAGAAAAAACATTGGATGACCCAATGCGACTCAAATACCCTCATTTTTTCACAAGTAACATCGTAGAACCTAACATGGACTGAATTCAGGGACTGGATTCCTTTTCGGTTGGGCGAATGTGACAACTCGTAATTTCAGGTCATTTTACAAAATTTAAAAATTTTACTATTCATCTCGGGAATTTACTATTCACCGGTTACTATTCAAAATTTTACTATTCACCGTTTTCGAAGTTGAAGTAATATTCTGAGAACGTATTTCAAAATTTACTATTCACGAAACACTATTCATTCCCGGAGAAAAACACTATTCAAGTTTCACTATTTCATCATTTATCGTAAACTAGGTTTACAGTATCAAATTCGTAACCTTAATGGTTTAGCTGCGAATTCATGAACCATCATTCAAGGACATTTCATATAGACTAGATTTAGTCTACATATCATTGATAACATCATTTCATATCAATTTATGCATGGGTTTGCATTTTTCATGAAACGTTTATTTTCCTATTAAATAAACGCTATCGCGTAAACATTTATTTTTAATATTGATCCGACACTTCCAAAAATATTCCTAATATATTTTTATACTCATTTTAAGACTATAAAAATTATATTATTATTTTACCCGAAGTTTTCAATTTATTTTGTATATAAATTGTTAGGTATAAATATTTACGACGGTTTTCGTAAATTCAACACGATAAATATTTATTCACTCAATTCTTGTAAGAAATATATTTTTATAATTTTTATGACTTCAATACATTTTATTTTGTTCCGTTAAAATCGATTTCTAGCCAATGCTACACTAAATAATTACTTTTACTTACCAAATATGCACTACACTTAACACATAACACATTAACTCATCAAAAACCCAAAAATCTTCCACCCTTTTTGAAAGTGGCCGACCCCCCCTCCTTGTCATCATAAGAGGCAAAATTGATTTTTACAACATGCATGTACACCTACACAAAAGTTCTAGATATTTGCTATAAACAAATGTTTCTTATCTAAAACAAATACAAGCACTTTTCAAAAGGTGAAGACAAGCTAAAATCCTCTCTTTTTCTTGTCTAATATTCGGCCAACTCAAGAACATCAAGGAAATCCATTAATTTTTCAAGATCAAGTAACTTTACAAGCTCTACTAGTGATCTATGTTAAGGTTTTGAAATAAAAACCTATAGATTAATTAAGGTTTTCATCATTTTCTTTCACAACATCATTCAAGTAAGCATTTCATGATCATCATAATTCTTTCATATTCATTTTTATGTTATTTCATCATTTTTGCAAGAAATCATGCATGTTACATATGAGTTTATACCACTTTTAATGTTTTTATTACTTATATTGAAATATGATCATCCTATAAATTATCCCTTGTAACATATCACTTTTGGTGATGTCTAGGAACCCATGACACCCTAAGAAGGTGTATGGTAGGATTTGAATAGCTTCGGAGTTGTTTTGAATTGGTTAGAATAGGTTTGGCGCGAGAAAAACTCATTTCGACAACTTTATTTAAAGGTCTGATCATATTTTTGAATTCTGGGAATTTCGACAGTGAGTAAAAATTATTGGGCTAGATATTTAGAAAATACACTTTAAAACGAAAACGTGGCCGCTTGAACGGATTAAAACGGAGCTATAACGAAGAAGTTATGAATTTTTCAAGTTAGACGACGAAAACTATAAAATCCTGAAAATTCAGCATGTTACGTCCAATTTGTACGAGTCAAAAATGAGGCTTAGGCGTTTAGTCACTTTCATGAAAATTTCAACGACATTATTTTACGACGAAAAGTTATAATTTCATAATAAATCATTAAATGACTATCGTAAGATATCATTTCAACGTATATACTTGTAAAGTATTTTATGACATGACGAGATGTCATAAACTTATATTTCGACGATAAATTCTATTTTTAAAAGCGTACAAGTGGTATAGATTACATGTGGATTTGCATGCACGACATTGTTTCATGATTTACATTAGAACATATCATTCATAATAGGTCACGGTCAGAGGTTGCGCCTCATTTCAGTATTGCCATTATATCATCATTATCATTGCAACAGGTGAGTTTTCATAGCCCCGATTTATTCAAGTTTTTACTTTATTTCAAACCTACGGGGTAGAATACATTGCACATCATTTTTATTACGATACCAAGTATATCAAATTCATTACATTGCTTAAGTTACCTCATTGCGAGTTAAATGTCCCCATTTCATAATCATGAACCGTTAATTTCATAGAAGCGAGGGTGAGTGGATAGATCTATCGAGGGTGACACCTCCATCCGGTTGGTGGATTCCAACCGGACGGATGCATTTCATTTCATTATCATTATTTGAGTTGTTTGGCAAAACACTCGTTAGGGCGAACATCATCAAGCTTGTGTCATGTGCTTAAGCAATTGTATCATTTTGTGACATATTGTCATACATGGCCTATACTTGTGGTAGTCGTATTAAACATTTTTAACAACTCTATGAACTCACTCAACCTTTGTGTTGACACTTTTAGCAATGTGATTTCAGGTAACTAAGGCATTCACTTCATGGCTTGCATGTGGACATATCATAGAGTCGCGATGACGACGCGTCTCACATGGTATTTATACACTTTAAAAACATCGTTTGACTTGTACCAAACTTATTTTCCGCACATGTTGATTTTCATTTGGGACCTATACTTTGTAAACTCTGATTATTTTATTAAATGAAACGATGTATTTTCCAAACGACACTTTAGGTCGTTCAATATAACTGTGATTGTGATGCTATGACAGTCAATCCCCAGGAATTCCATTCCGCTGCAAAACAGGTAATTTGGGGGTGTGACAGTTACTTTTGTTCGACAAGTCAAGGATCTTCATGATGTCAAGTATGGGTTATTGTATGATTATCTGAAACATCATCAATATGAGGTTCTCAAAGATAAAGAAGCTCGTGGCACACACAGTTTCCCTCCACCACCGATTGCTGATTAGATTGCTCTCATGGCACATGGTTATCCAACTCCTTACCCAAAGTCAAATCATGCTTTTGATCAACAACAACGTCACTTTGCTTATGCTCCACCCACACCTTCTCATCAACTCAAACTCGAAGGTGATTCTAACAATGCATACTATGCTCAAACCAATAATGATCAAGATGATGCTTTTGAAGCATTAAATCATGGAATGGCCTTTATTGCTAAAGCCTTCTCCAAGTTCTCTACTCAGTCAAACAATCGTCTTCGTTCATCATCAAATCCCACAAGTCACGCAGTTATACAAGGTGGCAAAGTTGAAGTTCAGAACAGAACTAGTGGTCGTCGAATGATTACAAGTGGGTATTCTGGTAATTCTGGGAATGGTCAAACATCATCAGGGGGATTAGGTAGTAATAACTTCAAGAGAAATGTTCAAGTTGTGGAAATAGGGAATTCACCGGATTCAGGGACTACTATTCGCTATTATAATTGTAAAAAGCAAGGACATCTTGCTAATGCTTGTCCTGAACCACGAACCAGAGGGGGTGATTATTACAAAAAAGTCATGCTGATGGCATACAAGGATGAAGCAGGGGGAGAACTCAGTGAAACTCAAAGAAGGTTTTATGGCGATACTCTCTCGATGATGAATATGAAGACTTGGAAGCAAATGTTGCAGTTGTTTTGATGGCAAATATGCAGGAACATCACATCGGTCAAACAAAGAATGGACCGGTCTATGACACAGACGGTCTATCTCAGGTACCTAACACTGATATATGCCTCATAAATGCAATTGTTTCGCATCGCACTTGATGAGCAAGCAATGTTCAACATGAATCATTATATAATCATACTAAAGTTGATCAAATTAACCCCGTGGTTACATTTGATGAACTAAGTGATGACGAAAATAATGAGCATATTGAAAAGAGTGAAGCAACTCATGGTCTAGATTCAGAATATCTTAATTCATTACTTCTGCCATTGCAAGCCCAAACTGCAAAATGTAATGAGATAAACCAAAACCTTAGGGCTGAGATTACCTCCTTGACCGCAGAACTTGAGAGTTGACGAAAACGGATAAATGATTTTGAAACAAAAACCACCCGAGAAACAAGTTTTGAAGTGGCCTTTCAAAAATCTTACGTTAACGAACAAAATCTTCAACATCAAATGCATGAAATTGTTGCTTCAAATAATGAAAAGATTTCTAAAATTGAACAAGAAAAGTCTGAACTTCAGAAAAACATTGAAAATCTTCAAACAGAACTTTCAAATACTAAACAAGATTTTTCAAAAAGTCGATCAAATTTTTCTGAATTCAAGAAGAAATCTAAGAAACGCATTGATGATCAAATCGAGGAAATTATTCGATTGGAAAGACGGTTAAAACATTTTGTATGTTGTATATAAGATTGGCCACTCAAGAAAAGCAGATTGAAATGTCAACTTTCCTTCCGAGTCCTGATGACTCAAAACGTTTTGCTCTTGGGTATAATCACCCACGTTTTCTTCATACAGCTCTCAAGGAAATGCCCAAATTGTATAATGCTCAATGTCTTTTAGATCCATGCATGCAACTTGCTGTATTTGATTGTGAGGAACAATGGGCACAAGATGATCGAAGTCGCTTAAACATGCGACAAAATAGAATTTTACCATATGATTACACAAGAGAAAATGATTCTTACAAACTGAATGTCATTTCAACACCATCGTATAATCTTTCTGAATTAACTGAGGCATCTTGCGTGGAAGGTCCCGTTCACAGTGTTGCACAAATAAATGGTCCTTTACCGTCCCTTTGCAAAAGCAATTCGTTGCCAAAAACTCCTAAATCTTGTTTAGTATTACGGTACTTTCAAACGTTTATGGAAGATATTTAATTTTTAGAAACGGCAATTGAGAAAAATTCTGAGTTAAAAGCATCTAATTTTCAATCTGCTTATGCAAGAGAGCAAAGACAAATGTTTCAAACCTAAATTTCACCTCATGTCACATTTGCGTGTGGTGCAACACACTGGAAAGGGAACTTCAACAAGAGGTGACTTCAATGATTGAAGCTTTTAACACACTTGAAAACTCGGCCACACGAACAATGCAAAAATCAAGATCTTCAAAATGCCTTTGATCAATTGTTAGAAGATGCTCTCTCTACTAATATTGCTTCTGTGGTTATATATTGTGAATTTGCTTCTGTGAATGATACTGTGTTAACTGCTGAGAATCTCAATATGGTTCAAACGTTGGAAATGGACAATCAGATGTTAAGGCATGAAATTGAGAAATTAAAAGTGGAAAATGAAAAAATGTTTTCACAAAATGATGATGTCCAATCTAAACTTTCAATGGAGATTTCTGAACTTAAACGACGACTTCAATGGTGTCAGTCTCAAACAATTGAATCTGAAATTGCTTTTCAAAATCAAAAGGAAAAGTTTTCTTTGGAACAGTCGCGACTATCAAAATTCGAATTTCTTGATGATGAAAATGCGCCATTAAAATGTCAAATTTTCAAATATGAACAAGAGATTGCACAAGTCAAAAAGGAATATCAAACGATTTTTGATTCTCTTAAAAATGTTCGTTCTGAAGCGTCAAAAGAACTTGATCACCATGTTGAATACAATCGGCAAATGTTGGGTGAACAAGGAAGATTAAATTCCATAATTCAGGATCAAAAACACATCATCATTGAGCTTAAAGAACAGCTAGCTAGACAAGAATCTAGCAAGTCTAATAACACAAACTTGATTTCTCCTGGCATGTATATAATTGATAAAACTCAGGGAACTAATTTGCTTTCTTCCACTTCTACAGGAATAGTTGCGTCTACTAATATTAGAAGATCCTAGAATAAGAGACAAAAAGAAAATACTAGGATCTCGCAACATAGGAAGAGCACTCGTCCGACATCAGAAGTAGAAGTTCATCTTAGGAAATCCAATAAAAATCATGTTGCATCTGCTTTAGATTCAAATTTGGCAACTTGTAATTCTAATGTCAGTGTAACAAATGATAAGTCTGTAAACTTTTCAAACGTTAATGCTTCGTGTGTTTTCTGTCATAAAAGTATGATGTCTGGTAATCATGAAAAATGTGTTGCAAATTCTCTGTTAGCTCGTTCTAAGAAATCTATAACTGGCCCTCCCTCTAGGTCCACTATAGTTGCAAAATCGAATTTAGGGAAGGTGCACAGTGTAGTTTCTGAGAAATCTGTAAACACACCCATTGCTGCAAAAACATCTCCTAAGACAGTGTACTCACCTAGTGACTTCACTAAGACCAAAGCGAAAACTAATTGGTTATGGAAACAATGGTTTCAGCGTACCTCAAGTTTTAAATGGATTCCTAAATGTGCAAATGTGTGTAACACTAACATAATGGAACCCACTAACTCTTTAGGTTCCACTGCTTCTATCATACCACCCTCTTTGTCTTTGTGTGTTGCAGGTGATTCAACTCATTTTTTGGATTGTTGATAGCGGATGTACCCGACATATGACAGGCAATCTAAAGCTGTTAGTAAACTTTGTTTCAAAGTTTATCGGTACTGTCAGATTCGGGAATGATCATTTTGCTGCAATAATGGGATATGGAGATTATATGAATGGAAACATCGAGATTAGTCGGGTTTATTATGTTGAAGGTCTTGGACACAATCTTTTCTCAGTTGGACAATTTTGTGATGATGATTTGGAAGTTGTGTTTCGCTCCAAAACGTGTTATGTACGTGATTTGGAAAGACATGACTTACTCACTGGCAATCGGAGCACAAATATTTATACGATTCCTATGTCCGATATGATTGCATCTTCACCGATTTGTCTTCTCTCAAAAGCAACTTCGACAAAATCATGGTTATGACACAAAAGGCTTTATCATTTAAACTTCAAAACCATGACTGAACTTGCTCGTCATAAGTTAGTTGATGGTCTTCCAAGGTTTCGATACACCAAAAATCACTTATGTTCGGCTTGTGAACAAGGCAAAAGCAAGAGATCTAATTTTTCCTCAAAACCAGAACCCAGTTCTCATCATGTTCTTCATTTGCTTCATATGAATTTATGTGGCCCCATGCGTGTACAAAGTATGAATGGAAAACGATACATTCTGGTTATTGTTGATGATTATTCACGATGGACTTGGGTCTATTTTCTTCGAACTAAAGATCAAGCTCCAACAATGATTATCACCTTTCTCACAAAGATTCAGGTACAACTCAAAAACACCGTTCGAATTGTAAGAACAGACAATGGAACTGAATTCAAGAATCAAACACTTCGTGCTTACTTTGAGAAAGTTGGAATCACACATCAGACCTCGATTGCTCGTACTCCCGAACAAAATGGTGTTGTTGAAAGACGAAACCGAACGTTAGTGGAGGCTGCTCGAACAATGTTGATTTTCTCACAATTACCGGATTTCTTGTGGGCTGAAACTGTCTCAACTGCATGTTTTACTCAAAACCGTTCCATCATTCAGACGCGCCATAATAAAACTCCATATGAGATTGTTCACAAACGCAAACCAGATATCAGATATTTCCATGTATTCGGTGCACTGTGTTGTCTGAAAAATGATCGTGATGATATTGGTAAACTTCAGCCGAAAGCTAACATTGGAGTGTTCATTGGTTACTGTGAAAATTTGAAAGGATTTAGAATTTGGAATCGTCGAACTCAACAAATGATGGAAACCGTTCATGTAAACTTTGATGAGCTTACATATATGGCTTCTGAGCAAAACCTCTTAGGACCCGCATCCAACCGTCTAAACTTTCCCTCTTCATCAGCTGTTCCACCCATGGAATTCACTCGTCAACAATTGGAATCTTTGTTTGCTCCTTTGTTTGATGAGATTCCCGACAGTAGTGCTCCAGATGTATCGACTGTTTCCGCTGCACACCCTGATCATAATCCAATACCCGATACACCTGCTCCAACAACAACAACTGTTGCACCAGATGCACCGCTGAATGATTCTCATTCAACAGAAGAACACATTTCATCCAACACTGATACAGCTGATGAAACACAAAATCAAGAAGTACGCGCACCCGCAGATTATGACAGAAATGCTTTCTTCAATCCATTTGCACCGGCTCCACCCATTCCTGACATTGGTGAGTCATCTTCACGTAATTTGGATCCGTCTAATATGCATGCAACATTCAATCATCACTTTTCGACACATAAATGGACAAAAGATCATCCCTTAGTGAATGTGATTGGCAACCCTTCTAACCCAGTCATGACAAGACAACGTCTTCACACCGATGCTGAAACTTGCGTTTATGCTCTTACCGTTTGTCAAGAGGAACCACGAAACATTAAAGAAGCTATGACATATGACAATTGGATTGAATCAATGCAAGAAGAGTTGAATCAGTTCAAACGTCTCGAAGTCTGGGAACTTGTTCCAAGACCAGACGGGATTTATGTCATTGGACTCAAATGGATCTGGAAAAACAAACTGGATGTTGAAGGCAATGTTATTCGCAACAAATCTCGTCTTGTGGCTAAAGGGTATTCTCAAGAAGAAGGAATCGATTATGAAGAATCGTTTGCTCCAGTAGCTAGACTTGAAGCTGTAAGGATATTTCGGCATATCTTTGGACATAAGAATATCACGGTTTATCGATGGATGTGAAAACGCTTTTCGAATGGTCAACTCCGTGAAGAAGTTTATGTGGGTCAACCAGAAGGGTTCGTTGATTCAGAACATCCTAACTACGTGTACAAGCTCAAAAAGGCTCTTTATGGTCTTAAACAAGCCCCAAGGGCCTGGTACGACAAACTGTCCAAATTTCTTCTCGCTAATCAGTTTACCAAAAGAACTGTTGATCCAACATTTTTCATTCAACGTCACGGGGAAGATATTTTAATTGTTCAAATTTATGTTGATGATATCATTTTTGGTTCAACACATAAAAAGTACTCAAACACTTTTGCAAAATTAATGAAACAAAAATTTGAAATGTCCATGATGGGTGAACAAAAGTTCTTCTTAGGACTTCAGGTTCATCAATCTCCCCGTGGCATATTTCTAAATCAGTCCAAATATGCTCTTGAAATCTTAAAGAAACATGGAATGACCAGTTGTGATACTTATAACACACCTATGTCTACAACCTCACCAAAGCTGGACGCTGATTTACATGGGAAAGTGATTGACCCTACAAAATACCAAAGTATTATTAGGTCTCTCATGTATATAACAGCCAGCAGACCTGACATAGTATTTGTCGTATATCTTTGCTCCCGTTATCGGTCAAGACCAACTGAAAGACACCTCAATGAGGCTAAAAGAATCCTTCGCTACGTAAAGGGAACCATTCACTTGGGAATCGGTATCCGAAGGATTCGGTTTTGCACTAATCGCTTTTCAGACGACCACGCAGGTGTTTAGATACACGCAAAAGTACATTTGGTGGTGCTCAATTTCTCGGAGATAAACTTGTGTCTTGGCAGTCAAAGAAACAAGACTGTACATCTATGTCTTCAACAGAAGCAGAATATGTTGCCATGTCAGCATGTTGTGCTCAGATAATTTGGATGAGATCACAACTGATGGACTATGGTTTTGTATTCAACAAGATACCAATGTATTGTGACTCCAAGAGTGCCATTGCCATCTCCTGTAACACGGTTCAGCATTCCAATTCAAAGCATATCGCTCTTCGATATCATTTCATTAAAGAGCATGTCGAAAAGGGTAAAATTAGAATTATACTTTGTGGGTACTCAATACCAATGGGCGGATTTGTTCACCAAAGCCTTGCCACCCGCAAGGTTTACTGAGCTTGTCCATTAAATTGGTATGCGGTGTTTGACTCCAGAGGATCTGGAAAATTTAATCAAACGTTCTTAAAACGTCAAACATCAAAATCATCTTTCTTTGTAAATACATATTTCAAAATCAAAATACAAAAATATAAAATCTTTTCAAAATCCAAAAAGATTTTCCATTTATTTTCTTAAAAAAAAAGTAAATAAAAACAACATAGCCCTCAAATATATCACAATAAATTTTTCTGTGATGTTGAAATTTTCAAATAACATTCATTGCTTGCGTTTTTTCTTCAAACCTTGAGCTCGAATTTTCACATGCATTTTCACATAACAGTTAATAATATGGATACAATTCGGCTCAAGAAGGCTATCTCTCAAATATGTTTCCGTATTTGAGGGGGAGTACTTTTGTTTAACGAAAACAAAATCTAATTCCACGAAAGGACCCTGTGGTACGCTTCAGTGCCTCAATCCTAATTAAAGGAGCGAAAGCTTCTTAACTGTTTGCAACACAAAATCTTTGTTCAAAATCAAATATTTTTGAAATCCGTTTCTTCCCAAAAGAATTTCAAACGCCTCAAAAAGCATATTTTAATCACCATGTATTCAAAAACAACATACATATGCTATTTGTGAGGGGGAGAAATGTGATTAAAATTGTTGATCAGGAAGTTATGGAATCTCATCATGTGCTCGACTCAGACATAACCTATGAATTGACGATCTTTGAATCTCAGTAATCGAAAAGATCTGTCTTCCAAGACTTATCTTAGTAGAATGTACCAATTCGAGACACTCTTGATTGACATGAACTTTGACGGGTCTAACCTCCTATTCAAGGAGTGTTTACATCTTCAAGGTAGTTATTAGAGTTAGTTGTCACCTAAAAGCTGATAATGGAACTCTTTAACTATACAACGTAATCGTGTCTCATGGGAATTGTCTATCAAGAGTCGATCAATTCAAAAGTGCGAGCTCTACTCTCTGTGTGCAGATTTCAGTCAAAACTCATAAGCACATATGGAGGGGGAGTATTTCTGAAAAACCAAAAACTCTCAAGGTGTTAGCAAAACATGTTTTTCATCATAAACATCTTGAGAGATTTTCAAGAAAAGGTTTTGTAGCAACATAGGATAGTCATGGAGTTAAAAGGTGACCAAGTTTAGGAATTAACGTCTGTTAGGACCGTTTAACATAGATTTATGTGGTTTGGAGGTCGTGGTTGGTGGAAGAAGATGAACATCTTCATCCTTTTTAGAGAGAGAAAGTAGAGAGAGGGAGGAGAAGATAAGGATAACTTTATAAATAAAACACACAATACAAATGACCAAATGCTTCACCTCACCCCTCATGGAGAGTCATGAGGGGTACTTATAGGCTCAACAAACCTTAACTTTGCCACTTAAACGATACTAGTCCCTATGGGCAAAGTATACTACGCATCTAGTCCAATTCACGTAAGTGACGTTATCTTTATAAAAGAGTGAGGCTAACAATCTCCCTCCAAGATAGCGTCTCACGTGAATGGTTACAATGAGACCTATAAATACAAAGCAGAGTAAATTACAATAGTAATGAACAATGTTGACTTTCTTGAAGCGTAGAGTCTCTGTAGTCTAGATACTGAGGCAAACTTGAAGTTCTCCCTTCCGACGATCTCGGCATTTGATCTTTGGCGCTGACGGCACAAATTCTTGTAGCTCTGAACTTCAAATGTAACGGTCTAGTTAGGTTATTACTCCCTCCTAACTAGTGAGCCTTTTTTCATTCTTTTGCTCCCTCCTGAACCGACAACTCTCTTCCAACACGTCTTTAATCTTCAGACACGCAGCGGAGAAAGTAAACTCTTGATCGTACAATGGTTGTCGTTCTGGGAACATCATAACATAACTCACTTAGTATTGCATCCAAGTTGGTAAAAAGCCCCGATGTACATACACTACTTCTCCTTCTTCAGTCTTAAGCACAAATTCCCTTCGTAATCCAATCACGGAAGATGAAATACCAACTTCTCCCTCCTGATGGTTGCGAGCTATCGGAATCATCATAATGTTGCGTACATGCCGTATTACCTTCTTGATGCAATCTTAACATCATAGCTTGATCAAAATTCCGTGAGAATATGTCGCAAAAATACTCTCAATACTACTCTCAAACCAACCTTTAATCGAACCTCCTTTGAATTCACCGGCTAATAGTAATGACCACATTTGGAGAGAACCCGATACGACTGACTTGAAAAGGAAGCAAACATCTCAACGTTGTGACTTACTACTTGTTCTAAATTTTTTGAACAATCCACAACGCCGTGTGACACCAAGTACTAAAACTTCCTCAGAGTGATGGTTACATACTGTGAGCACTAAAACGTAACTCCTTACATCAGTCATAACCAGATTGTCAAATTTCATAATGTGCTCAAACAAGTTACATGAGACATGCATCCAACCAACCATCGTCTCAAAGATAAAGAAGTCCACCCGTGAAACGTCACTTCAATTTCTCGTCAATAATACCGTACAAAAACTCCGTAGTCATTTTTTCACATCTTCGCTCAAGCCATGAATTATGTATCCCTCCGTGAAAATATACCATACCAAAGTACCATACTCATTATATTAAAAAATTGTATTCAAATATTTGTGAAAAATTCGAATAACAAGATGTTTCTAAATTACCCGTGAAGCTCAAGTCTACTGCCAGATACATAGGCCCACGTTAGATTCAATAGTTGAGGCCCAGTCCACTCACAAATACATATAACCAGTATTTTGATTAATTCGTTGAGGCCCAAATCTAATGACCACGAGATGATATGTGATCCTGCCCGATCCAACAAATCATATCCGATCCAGACACAAACAATAACCGGTTAGGGATGAGGTCTAGCATACCATATATATTACTTAACCTACACAAACGAACCCTAAAATACATTGAGAAAAGAACGCCTCCCACCAAACTTCTCTCATCACAATCTGAAAAAGATACGCCTTTCACATATTATTCAAGTTTCAACCATGACTAATCTCCGTCAATCCTTCTATCACAGATTCATCATCAACAATCACAACGAAATTAAACATACCGAACCTTCTTACTTCAAGAGTTGTTTGATCAAAGGAAATTAGAAGATGATAATTCTTCAAGATCCTTCTTGGGTCTAAGGTAGGTTTAATTTGTTTGAGTCTCTAACGAAACTAAGAAAAGATATAACACCCTTGTTATAGTATTTCTTCAGATTCGAATATTTATTTCTTACATGGTCTATGAGGATGAGTGTTCAATTGAAATAATCTACAAAAGATTACAAAAAAAAACTTGAACCAAATATGAGATTATGTATATTTTCAGTTTCGAATTATTGTTGAATGGAGTTGAGGAGAGATTTGTGAGGGTCCTTTGGGTTGAGTCTAGTTAAGTTTAGGTTTTGTTTTTGGACTGAAGATGTCAGTTGGACTGAGGTCGATTGTGTGATGGTATTTGGTGATGTGGTCGTTGTTGGTCATGGGATTTTTTTTACGCATACCTCATTTATTTTTTCTCTTCAAATCCTTATGCGTAAGACAGGTCTTGGTCCTTATGCGTAGCCTTACGCGTAACTTCATGCTTATGCGAAAGCATACGCGTAGGCCATTTCTTAGGCTTAAGCCAAGGCTTAAGCGTAAAAGACCTTACGCGTAACTTCACAGCTACGCGTAACAACTCTGTAGATCCTCCTTATGCGTAGAAAAAGGGTTTTGACCCTTTAACATTTTTCCGGCGAGTTTTTCCGACCAATTTATCCGACCAGTCTTCATACTAACCCAGAAACATCATAAAAAATGTTCTTGAATGCCCAGTTTGACCATATAAGACCATAAAGAGTCTGACTTTGACCACATTTTTTCACAGAATATTGGTACAAAAGTCTTATAAGGACTGTTTGGACAAGATATACCCAAGACAGATGTAAACGTGAAAGGCCAGGACTATTTGTATTACCAAAAAGAAGGATACGAAACATATTTTAAAACTGTTAACCCACATATCGGTAAAAAAAATTTCTGACCCACAAAATAAGCACAAAAACAGTAAAAAAAAACATGTATAAAACCAACATAAATCAATACAAGATAACCATGGCTCTGATACCAATTATAGGACCTTAAATCTATCAACCTTATCACAAACCCAACACGTATATCACTTTATGCGTAGAACACGTTAGCACACAAACACAAACTATGCGTAAATAAAGAAGGAAAGATTAAGGTGATGGTGACTTGAATGATATATGAATCGTGTATGTTATGCATATAAACAAGATAGAAAGATGAAAACAATAAGATGTTATATTGCTCCAAAGAAAACACACACACACACACACACACACACACTTTCAAGCACACCCCTCAAATGAGACTTTGAGGGGTTTATATAGTACAAGTAACTAGATGCCCTAAAAGGCTTTCTATGGGCTCGTTTAGGCTTGGGATGGATTGCATCATACATAAGGCTAGCTTAACTTAACTTATAACCAATTAGCTTAGCCCAAGTCCACGAGCCCGTTGACTATTCTATCATGATATCTAACACACGTTACAAAGTTCCTAAACGTGAATGGCCATCACTTCTAATAAAACTATTAAGGCTAACAATCTCCCCCTAAGGGGTGGTCATTCGAAAGATGCTCCACTTAATTAGGTCTTTACTTTCCATGAGCTTGAACTTTGCGTGTAGATATGGAATAGTCTTGATTTTCGTTCCTTCATGCTTTTTGATCAATTAATGTGGTTGCCTGCCGTTTTCAACTTCGTTGGTTTGGTGTCTCCACGTCTTTTTCCACCATGCTCACACTTCTATTTATCTTTTGGTTACCAATGATGTAGTTCTCGAGTCTTTAAACTTTGTAGATTCTTTGACATTGACGAAGAATCATCTTTAACTTTGAGTAGCTTTTGATTTTGATGAGAACTTTCATGTGTTGTTGGTATGAGCATGTGGAGAGTCTGCACGATCAATCCGCTCCGAAGCTTCCATAAGAAGAAAACATAAAACAGGTTAGTAATAAGCGGATTCCGGCACTTACAAGTTTGAATTTCGAGGGTGTTAACAGATAGTGTGAAAACACGTCTCTAATTCTCACAAGGGCCATTCTGAACCGAGTCCCACAAGTGAGATAACACGATATACCGAAGTACACCTACAGTTTGGATGAGTCGCTGAGGTACACCGAAGCATCACCCCACGACTGTAGACCGTTTGAGACACACTGCGTAATCAACGGAGAATTGCCGAAGTGACCCGCTATCGGGCTGCTGATGTTGACCTGGCAGGAGTTTCCATTCAATCATTGAAACAGATGTGAAACTTCTCATAAATGTTCTGGCAGATTGTTGAGATCTGCGTAGGACTCTAGAATATATCACTTGTGTCCTTATTGATGAACAACAAGCGATGTCATGTCAAGTGTTCCTATGAGATCTTTTGATGAATCTCGTGGTTCTAGACTCAATTAGTGCATTTTGGTTTTCTGAAGCGGAGACTAGGGAGGGGGTCTCCTTCTTCAATACCAACGATCTCTAAGAGAAAGTCGATAGATTATGTAGGGTTCCCAGTGAGAATGAAATAAATCCTTTTGAGAAGAATTGAGTGGCTAGAAGGTTTAGTGCAGTGCGTCACTAGGTCCATGACGTCTTTGTCTTCAATACCAGTGTCATCTAGTGACAACCAAGATGTGATAAATTGAACTCGGTTTTGCCTAAGGTTGAATATGGAGGGCTATTTCTTTTCACCATTTCTTTTACTTTTCATTTTAATTCTTCAACCCCTTCTTTCTCCTTTCTCACATTACTCCTTTTTTTTTCAATCATTCATAAGGACTTGTAATGCTAACTATTTGTGATGTCCTTGGGTAGATCCCTCCGGCTCTGGCGGATCATAGGACGGATTTACCTATCCTAAGTCACCTTATAACTCCATGACTGTCCTATTGTTGCCATAAAACCTATTTTCTTGAAAATCTCTCAGAGTGTTTATGATAGAAAACATGTTTGAGACACTCCAAGAGTTTTATATTTTCAGAAACACTCCCCCTTCACATGTGCTTATAAGTTTTGACAGAAATCTTCACATAGAGGGTAGAGTTTGAACTTTTTGAATTGATCGACTCATGATAGACAATTCCCCACGAGACACGGTTACGTTGCCTAGTTAAAGAGTTCCATTGTCAATTTTTAGGTGACAACTAGCTCTAATAACTAACTTGAAGTTGTAAACACTCCTTGAAAAGGAGGTTAGACCCATGAAAGTGCATATCTATCACAAGTTTCTCAAGATGGTACATTTACTAACATTGATTCCCGTCAATTCGTTGGTTCCGTCTGAGTCGAGCTCATTTTGAGATTCAAACAACGATCATTAAACTTTTAGATCACATTTTAATCACATCTCCTCCTCCTCAAAAATAGCATATTCGTGATATTTTTGATATAAACGGATTAAACAACATTTTAGAATCTTTTGGGGAGACAAACGGATTTGATTTAAGCATGAATTTGGAACATTTTAGTTTTATACTCCCCCTTTAATAAAGCATAATCAATTAAAGGGTTTTAGAGGGAGTTATCTTGAGCAGAAAATATTTTGAAAGATTTTGAAAATCTTTTTGAACAATCTTGAAAAGGTGCTCAAGATGATGATGATTTCTCACCAGTTATAAATGTAGTGCACTAAAGCGTACACTTGATTTTTTCTTTAAAAACACGAGTTTTGATCTGATATAATCAAAAGTCATCATTTTAGTCCGGGTTTCGTACTGAAGTATACGAAAGCCATATTTAAGAAATTTTGAGAAACGACATGTTTTGGAAAACATTTAAAGAGCTCTCGCTCAAGCATCTGTACATGCCCGTATCATTGTTGAATGAGATTTCTAGAAACGTATGTAATATCGATTATACGAGAGACATGTCGTGAGAAGAATATTTTTGGATTTTTGATTTTCTATTGGTTTTGTATTTTTGAAAGTTTTATATTTTTATATTCTGCTTTTGTTGGTTTTTCAAATTTTGTATTTTGTTTTTCAAAAATATTTACAAAGCTTTTTGGAAAAAAAATCATTTTCAAGAAGATTCGAGAAGACGATCTAACTCCTCAGGGGTTAGGCTTCGCATCCCAAGTCGTCGAACTAAATCGTCAAACCTTTCTTTTGGAAGGGCTTTAGTAAATAGATCGGCGAGTTGGTAATCTGTCTTCACGAAGAATAATTCAACAGTACCTTCTTCGACGTGTTCTTTATGAAGTGATAGCGGACTCTGATATGCTTAGTCTTTGAGTGATGAACAGGATTGCATAATATGGCTATGGCACTTTTCGAGTCACAATACATAGGTATTTTATCGAAAGTAAAGCCGTAATTTGTGAGTTGTGTTCTCATCCATAGAACTTGAGCACAACACGCAGATAGAGACACATACTCGGCGGTTGAAAGTGCAGATACAATCTTGTTTCTTTGAAGACCAACTTACTAACTTTTCACCCAAAAATTGTGCTCCTCCGGATGTACTTTTTGTCGTAACTTGATCACTGCGTGGTCGCATCGAAAAGGCAATTAGATCAAATCCATATTCCTTCGGATACCAAAGTCCCATGTGAATGGATGTCTTCGAAAGATCCGCTTAACCTCTTTGAGGTGCGGTTCGGTAGGCTTTGCACGAAACGTGCTAATAAGCAAACAGAAAAATGAATATCGGGTCGACTAGCAGTAAGATACATGAGAGAACCAATCATGCTCCGATATTTCTTCGGATCGATAGGTTTCCCAAACAAATCGGCTCCAATTTTTGGTGAAGTTACCATTGGTGTGCCAACAGAGTCACAATTATCCACACCATGATTTTTCAAAATCTCAGTTGTGTATTTAGCTTGATTTATAAAAATTCCACAAGGGGATTGATGTATTTGTAAACCAAGAAAAAACTTTAGTTCCCCCATCATGGACATTTCAAATTTGCTTTTCATGAGATTTTCAAAATATTTTGAAAGATTCGGTTTAGTGGACCCAAAAATGATGTCGTCCACGTAAATCTGAACAATCCGAATCTTTGAAAGATTCGGATTGTGTAAACAAGGTAGGATCGACCGTTCCTTTGGTGAAATTGTTTAGGATAAGGAAAGAGGACAGTTCGTCATACCACGCTCGCGGAGCTTGTTTCAAACCGTAGATTGCCTTTTTGAGTTTGTAGACGTAGTCTGGATGTTCCATGTCTACGAAGCCTTCTGTCGACTCACGCATACACTACTTCTTTCGTGAGTTCCATTAAAGAACGCGGTCTTAATGTCCATCTGATAAATCGTGATGTTTTTGTGAGCGGCATAGGCTAAGAATATCCTGACAGCCTCAAGTCTAGCTACCGGTCGAATGACTCCTCGAAATAAATCCCTTCCTCTTGTCTGTATCCTTTGGCCACAAGACGAGCTTTGTTGCGAATTACAGTCATCTCTTCATCCCTTTTGTTCTTCCATAACCATTTGAGATCAATGACTCGAATGTCAATTGGTTTTGGAACCATATCCCAAGAGTCATATAGTGTTGGAGTATTCTCATGTCATAATAAATAATTATATGGCTAGTCATATGTGAGCCTATGGGGTCACACACATATACACTTAGACACCATTTATTATAATGTATTTATCGTATTTACGTTATAAATAACCTTCACAACCCGGGATCAATAACGGGCCATTAAACATCAAGTTAGACTTTGTGTTTCGGGACTCGGGCCAACAATGGGCATGGCCATTGAAGGCCTTAGTATGGCCGGCCTCATGAAGGGGATCTAGGGGAGACTTAGGACTTTGAAGGACCTAATGTGTAACTTGTATATTGATATCAATTATCATTAATTGTGATTATGATAATTGATTATAATTTGTAGGTTACAATTATCTTCTCCTAATCCCTCTCCCACCTCATTGGGAACGCCCCAATATTCATCCAAGAATGGTTTTTGGTTGTAATATTCGACCTTGCTCATTCTATGGTAGTCTCTTGCAAGGTGTTGGTGAAAAGGTTAGACTAGCATCAAAGTGGTGGTTGCTTGACGTGTAGTGTGTTTCAATAATTGGGAAAGGCCAACATCATTGGTCTTTTGGTTTCTTGATTCAATTCGTGGAGGTGATTGGTGTCTTGTAACCGGAATCACGCTACAAAGGTATTAACCTTATGTTTGTTTTATTTGATTGATCTTATGGCAATATGGATCCGTTGTTGGTGATGATTCTGCTGCGTTTATATGATGTATTTATGTTTATTATATTCATCATCACCTATAGTGGTATCACGAGCCATCATATGTGCCATATGATTATCGGGTATCTTGAAAAATGGTCAAAAACGCGTGTTTTTAAGTGTTTTATGCAACCACTTTCAAAACAGCCCGAGGGCTCTATTTTTCATGGATTAGGAATATTATTAGTAATATAAAGATCTGTGATTTTTGGTCCTATGGCCATTGGTTTCACATACGTTAATTAAACAATGTGTTGATGCATAAAAAATGGCTTTTATCGCGTTGTTTTAATCGATTCTTGAAACGATTTGAAAACAGCCCCTAAGGCTTAATTTTCTGTGGTAAAATTATTTTTAGAAGGTCTAATTTCAGTAGGTTTGAGAACCTAAATCCATTTTACTCGCGTACCAATCGGGGTTTTAATTCTTGTTGATTATTTCTTCGATTCGTTGGCTAATTCTTTTATTTCATGTCATTTAAATTGTTCCCATGGCAAATACATGCATGTTTGCTCATGGGATTAGCCAAAACCTTGTTATGTTCATAATTTTATGGTATTATTATATGTATATGCAAAGCCGATGAAAAACTAGAGTAGATGTAGATGATGTTGATGGATTTGGTGCATTGGTTTCGACCGTTGTAGATGCATCTTCTGTTGGTGGTGATGGTAGATGATTTTGAGGTGGTGCAGCGAAATGATGGTTTGTTGCATTTGTCGAAGTTCCACCATAGTATTCATCGAACATTAACTCAAAGAATTTCTCCCATTCTTGTTCAAGAGGTGTGTCAGCAAAAGTTGATGGAGCTCTTTATGGTAATGCAGTCCCTGAACCGATGTGTCCGAAGTCAGGGTTTAGTGCGGGTTCTAGAGCGAGTCTCTCAGAAGCCATCTGTGAAAGTTCATCAAAATTCACATTCATCGTCTCCATGATCCTCCTAGTTCTCCTGTTATACACCCTGAATGCCCTCGAGCTGTCTGAATATCCAATGAAGATTCCAATATCACCTTTAGCTTTCAGTTTCCCTAGATCTTCTCTGTCGTTTGTCGGATAGCACAAAGTGCCAAACACGTGAAAGTAAGAGATATCAGGATTTCTATTGTTCACTAGTTCATATGGGGTTTTATTGAATCTTAGATGGATTAGGGATCGGTTCTGAGTGAAACAAGTGGCAAAACCGCATCGACCCATAGAAATAACGGTGCATTAGCATAAATTAGCATTGCGGCGGCTTCCACAAGAGTTCTATTTCTTCTTTCAACTACCCCATTCTCACAGCGTGGAGTTCTAACGGTGATGTCGATGAGTAATTCCAACATCTTCAAAGTAAGCTCTTAACTCCTGATTTGTGAATTCAGTGCCGTTGTCTGTTCTTACAACCCTTGCTGGAGATTGAAGAAGTACTTGAATACGTTTCAAAAAGGTGATGATGATGCCTGGTTCTTCGTCTTTTGATCTCAGGAACCTAACCCATGTATATCTTGAATAATCATCGACGATAACAAGAATATACTTTTTTCCTTGCAGGCTGCCAATATTATTTCTTGATTTTCTTGAAATAATACATTACTTTCCACACGTGAAGCATCATAGTTTATATAAGAACCATTGCATTAATTTTATTAGATAACTTGTCGCGTTCCTGATGTTGCTTCCTGAAATGTTATCAATAAATTGTTATGCATGATTCATTATTAAAACAATAAAGTTCTACATATCTATATTTTTATTTTGTATAAAATCATATCAGTGACACTATCATATTATGCATGATGTTGTGCGTGCACAAGTGGGAGAAATCTTAATTGTGTGCAAGGTACAACATATAACAAATAGTTTTTCTTGACTGCAAGGTAAGAAAACTAATATTCTACTAGGACTTCTACACATAAAATGTAAGTTGCCCTAATTAGAACAAATGTCAAGATAATATGAAAAGCTACTTCAACATATTCACCAAATTGTTCAGTAAATATGATTATGTATTATTGTAAATTCATAATCTTGAAGTATGAAATTAACTTGAAATTACTATTGAGGCCAAGAGCCGGCACTCTAAATTGCTTTACTTGAATATGTTTAGGTCTCTTGTAAAGACTTAAACATCAAGTCCGTTAATTGTGAAAGACTTATAACGTAAAGTAAGGCGTTAACTTGTTATGTATTCTTGTTAAATACATGTACATGAAGTCATTAAATTGTAAATGACGTATGACGTATAGTAAAATAATTAAATGTTTATGTTTTCTAGTCAAAACATGCACATGAAGTTATTGACTTGGTCAAAAACTTATAAATTAAGTATGCAATGGGCTGAAAACACTGTTGATGCCATCTGGTTTCACTTGGTTGGCAGATACGTAAGCCAAAGAGTATAAGTTCATCTAATGAGTTGTGGGATAGTCTCACAACATCAATCATCATGGAATACCACATCATTATGGTATGTCGATCATGGAAAATCAAGCTCTATTGATATTGTTTGATCTTTGATGACTAAAACCATCTTACCTCCAAAGCTATTAAGGTTACAAAATTGAATGTGCCATGGGTACACTCAATATGGTTCCAATCTGGAAGGTATTTAAGACGCCATTGTGTTATGGAATGGGATGAATTCCATTATGTCTTGATTGAAGTTCTTAATTTGTTAAATACCTTAGAGTAAGTAATTAACAAACCGAAGTCAAGAACTACTAATGTATTTTGGATGTCCCAATTGAAAACAATTTATTGTTTCTCAAGATGTTGTGTATCTAGAGATTAGTCTCTATGTACAAAGCAAGTGGGAGCACCTTTAGATCTTGAAGTTGTTCAAGAACTAATATACACAACCTTCTAGGTACACTTGTTGATGTCACACTAAGGTTGAACATGCATATGTTAAACCATAGTATGATATCTCTCATTCATAGATCCGAAAGGAAACTTCTTGCACCTGAATGATATAGTCTTATATCAATGCTAAGGGATATAAGTTAGAGGGTCATTGTGAACTGCTAACTAAGAGCTGCATTATTAGATTTTGAATCTGGTGAATGGCTCAAAGCTATGAATGATAAGATGTAGTCCATGGAAGACAATCACTCATGAAGCTTGATTGATCTCTTACCAATCAGTTAGATTGTGAGGTTAAAAATGAGGTTCTCAATGAGAAGTCTCAAAAGGACAAACTTGTACACACATTTAATTCATGAGTAGTGAAAGGAGTTACTCATACTCAAGAAATTGACTATGATTAAATCTTCCTAACTGCAGATATTAAATGTATAAAGATGATGAATCGTCATACTTGTCTTCATGAAAATGAAATATGACAATAAGATTTCAAAACTCTTTTCTTATTGAATACATTTCTGGGACGAGGTGTATTCAAAAGGGTTTATGAATCTATACAATCTTTATTATGTCTACAAGATACAAGAATCCAAGTGTGGATTAGATCATGCATCTCCGAGCTGAGATCTTTATTATTTTGATTTTGATTAAAATAAGACCAGTACGAAGTTCACTAATAGCAAGTGGGAGCAATATATTTATTTTCTTAAATCTCATATGATGATAACATATTAGAAACATTATTCCATCTAAGCTAGACTTTATTCCTTAGTTTGGAATGAAGTTTCTCTTGAGAGTTTTAGAAAATAAAACATGCAACCTTGTTACATATGTTTGTTTGAATAAACATAAGCGGTTATTAAGTCTGACACAATATGAAACATTATTGAGGGGAGTCTCAATAATCAATCTTACATGATGAGATTGAAAGCATGAATAGAAACCTTAAGTTTAACTAAAGGATTCATTATGTATATCATACTGTGCATTGGACTACTTATATCATTTGCATGAATGCAAGATGAGTTGATAACAACAAATATCTAAGTGAATGTCAGTAGATAATTGTTAAACGAACATTCTAATGGACCTAGCAAAGGACCATATATATGTTCAACATTTACGGATATTTGAGGATCTCTGTTCTATTTGCATACATTAATGCTTATTTAACTGAAATGATGCTCAAACCTAGTCATGGTAGCATATCATCATGAATGATGACATTGTTGACTAGATGTGCTCGACCGAGCATTAATGCATTATATATTAAAAGAATAAGAATACTTTACAGTTTGAGAAACTGTTTAGATGAATGTCTAAAGTAGGTGTTTTGCTTCAAACACCCTATGGAATGCATTGTTGCAATACTTGTATTGTACTTGAATGCACACATACAAAAGCACAATCATCATACCTTTCATGGATTTTGAAACAAGTATTCTCAAGGTTTACTCAGATGACTACTTGTTGTCTTGTACAACATAATTTGATCATGGTGGGAACAGTGGTTTTCCGACCTATATGTAGTCTTATGAATATCTGTTTTTAGTATTTGGATAATGGAACATTAAGCGTGATTATATAATGAATTGAAATACCTGGTATGATCGTATTCATTCATACTACTGTGTTCTATATTTGCATGTTTAATCCATGAATAATTTATTTATTCTAAAATAGTCTATTGCCGGTTGACGATATGGGAGTATCATCGAATTAAGGCAATTGTGAGTGTGTTGGTGACTATTTTGCCAAACTCACATGTTGTTCATGGTGATGAGCATTGGACTGACCCAACCTACGCAGTATTCAGCATGGATCGGCCAAATAGTGAAACTCAAAAATGGTTATGTCTATTATCCTTAGACTTGAGATGCAAGCAGGTCTTGCATGTGTGGAGTTTCATTCCTTGATATGGTTAAACGCTGTCCTGAACAAGGTAGTTATAAAGGCCACTATCAGGAATGTTTTGAAGCACATGAATGACACGTGTAGTCAAAATAGGATTTGTTCCTCCACATGGTTTGGAGTTAGATACCATGGGCCCCTCGATGATTTGAACAGATGTTTGTGGCGGTACCAAATGAGATTAAGATGAATCTTAATTCATTTGGTAATCTTGTTCAATATCAAGATCGAGAACATAATAGTTGAACAATTAGAATGACTTTTGATCCACGTCTAAAGTTCAACATGGTATCTGAAACAAAGGGATATATGACATATAAACCATTTAATGAAATGTTTGAGAAACTGACCTCACATATCACTAGGGGCATTGGCGTGTTGCTAGACGCTAACCATTGCTTGTATAATTACTTGACTATTATGACGTCGCAAGTGGGAGCTGTTGGAGTATGCTCGTGTCATAATAAATAATTATATGGCTAGTCATATGTGAGCCTATGGTGTCACACACATATACACTTAGACACCATTTATTATAATGTATTTATCGTATTTACGTTATAAATAACCTTCACAACTCGGGATCAATAACGGGCCATTAAACATCAAGTTATACTTTGTGTTTCGGGACTCGGGCCAACAATGGGCATGGCCATTGAAGGCCTTAGTATGGCCGGCCTCATGAAGGGGATCTAGGGGAGACTTAGGACTTTGAAGGACCTAATGTGTAACTTGTATATTGATATCAATTATCATTAATTGTGATTATGATAATTGATTATAATTTGTAGGTTACAATTATCTTCTCCTAATCCCTCTCCCACCTCATTGGGAACACCCCAATATTCATCCAAGAATGGTTTTTGGTTGTAATATTCGACCTTGCTCATTCTATGGTAGTCTCTTGCAAGGTGTTGGTGAAAAGGTTAGACTAGCATCAAAGTGGTGGTTGCTTGACGTGTAGTGTGTTTCAATAATTGGGAAAGGCCAACATCATTGGTCTTTTGGTTTCTTGATTCAATTCGTGGAGGTGATTGGTGTCTTGTAACCGGAATCACGCTACAAAGGTATTAACCTTATGTTTGTTTTATTTGATTGATCTTATGGCAATATGGATCCGTTGTTGGTGATGATTCCGCCATGCTTATATGATTTATTTATGTTTATTATATTCATCATCACCTATAGTGGTATCACGAGCCATCATATGTGCCATATGATTATCTATGCAAAAAATGGTCAAAATACGTGTTTTTAAGTGTTTTATGCAACCACTTTCAAAACAGCCCCGAGGGCTCTATTTTTCATGGATTAGGAATATTATTAGTAATATAAAGATCTGTGATTTTTGGTCCTATGGCCATTGGTTTCGCATACGTTAATTAAACAATGTGTTCGCACGCAAAAATGGCTTTTATCGCGTTGTTTTAATCGATTATTGAAACGATTTGAAAACAGCCCCTAAGGCTTAATTTTCTGTGGTAAAATGATTTTTAGAAGGTCTAATTTCAGTAGGTTTGAGAACCTAAATCCATTTTACTCGCGTACCAATCGGGGTTTTAATTCTTGTTGATTATTTCTTCGATTCGTTGGCTAATTCTTTTATTTCATGTCATTTAAATTGTTCCCATGGCAAATACATGCATGTTTGCTCATGGGATTAGCCAACACCTTGTTATGTTCATAATTTTATGGTATTATTATATGTATATGCAAAGCCGATGAAAACCTAGACCACTTGTGCTATGAATGATTGTGATTGTCGTTTATTTCTTGTTATTTGGGGTTTGCCATTGTTTTGGCCTTTATGTATGAGTTTTAATTTGGTTTTTGCCATTGTTTGGGCATTTTACAATAGATAGATAGTAGATTAGATGTATTTTACATTCTATATATTGTAACCGATGCTTGGAATTGAATGGCGAAGCATAAAAGACATAAAGACGCAAAATGGCTGCTCGAACAAGCTGCAGTAAAACGGCGTTTCCCGGTGATTGGTAGTGTATTTTTTAACCAAATTTTTTCTGCAGGTAGACAACTCATGGGCCCACAACTTTGTAGTTTGGTGCTAAGCTCGGGGATGACTCCTTCTAGGCCGTTTGGGCCTCCGAATGCAGAAATTCTGGGCTGGCAGATTCACTTTTCATGTGCATAATGGGCTTCTACTTGTCCTAGCTTGCTCTTGGAGCAAGTGGGAGTCCTCCGTGTGGTTGTGGTTTATGTCCCTAGATGACTCTTGGTTCTCGTGATGGCTCACGAGACCAAGCATAGGTTCATTCATCGGTTGAGGCTTTGCATATTGTGGTTGTGTGTTGGTTGTTTGCTTATTATGTATGTTGTGAATGTATATAACTTGCAAATCGTTTTCTAAAACTTAAAACACAACACAAACCATTTTCAAACTAAATCTTATGATTTAGTTTAACTAAGTTTAAATATGGATTTAACTTAAAATCATTGTTTTAATAATAACCCTTAATTTGTTATGTATGTTATTCGATTTATGTATTGTCCTATCTCTATTATAATCCACATAGGTTCTATATTTGACTTGAAAATGGACAACTTGACACACATAAATTAAAACAATGATTAGACTTAATTTAAGAAGAGTTTTTAACTTGTGCTACGAAGAATGAATGCATGCTTTTTTCGTACACCTTTTTTTTTATTCACATCAAAATATTTTACCCATCACAAATTTAAGTCATGCCGTCCAATAACTTGAGAACACTTGCAATTACTTTTTGCCTATGCGTGGGACCTAGGTTGAATTGTAACCCAAGGTGATTATTGTCTATGCGTGGGACCTAGATATATTTTCGCACGTTCTCAAATTGGATGACTTAATCGAGTTAAGCGGTGAGACCTTGACCCGAGGCAAGGATGGGACTAAACATGCCTACTTGACACTAGATGCTTGTTCACTAGTGCCATGAGTCCCATAAGGATCTAAGAGTTGCACATGTAATGCAATTGGTGATCGTCGCCTACCAATTGAATCTACTATTGCTATCAGATCAACTGATGTGATAGTAGAAGCACAATGTGGATCTTAGCCTTTTTTCGTAAATTAATTGTTTTAAACATGGGGTAATTAATTTGTAAAAGGATAATTATCGAAAATACTAAAAATTGAACTTTGTAAATTCATATTAATGATATAATGCATCACATCCGTAAACAAAAGTTTGTTCTTTTCTTGTTAAAAAGACAAACTAAGTACTTTTTTCTTGTAAGAAAGAGACTTGTTCCTATCTGTTTTCTTTATGAGGAAATGGCATAAAAGGAATATTTGAATTGTCCTAAATCTAATCAAACTCAAAGAACACCTATTCTAGAAATCGTGATGTCTTGCAAAAGTCAAAACGGTTAAGTATGGTTGCACATCTTATTCTTTCAAGTTTGTTTTATAACCCTAGTTCCGGTTCTGAAACATTGAAGTAAGATAAGATATTTGGATAACTAGAGAACACGTTTTCTATAGCTACCAAAATAATATGAGTTTTAATAATTAGAAGATGGAAATATCAATAAAACCGCAAAATGGTAAAGACAATTACTAGCATGATTACCTAGCAATTATCTTAACCCAATAAACCAAATAAGGTACTATACACCCTTGTGGTAAAATAGACCTTATGGAGGAATTGCATGACTATTTTCAAGTTAAAATATCAATGATGGCTAGCCCGTCATCTATATGTTAGAACTTGATGCACTTCATTGAATATCTAAGTACATGTTTACTAGTCCAAGTGACTCACATTAGCAATAATGTGTAGATGTTCAAAGAAAGAAGGAAAGTATCCAATCGACACTCAGTCTCCACTGGTGACATAACATTTATAATGTTGTATAATCCAATGGGAGCTATGTGACGTTAATTCTGGTGACGAAACACATGTAATGTTGTCTAATCCAGTGGGAGCCGTAATCTTTATTTCCTTGCAGGCTGCCCATATTATTTCTTGATTGTCTTGAAATAATACATTACTTTCCACACGTGAAGCATCATAGTTTATATAAGAACCATTGCATTAATTTTATTAGATAACTTGTCGCGTTCCTGATGTTGCTTCCTGAAATGTTATCAATAAATTGTTATGCATGATTCATTATTAAACAATAAAGTTCTACATATCTATATTTTTATTTTGTATAAAATCATATCTGTGACACTATCATATTACGCATGATGTTGTGCCGTGCACAAGTGGGAGAAATCTTCATTGTGTGCAAGGTACAACATATAACAAATAGTTTTTCTTGACTGCAAGGTAAGAAAACTAATATTCTACTAGGACTTCTACACATAAAATGTAAGTTGCCCTAATTAGAACAAATGTCAAGATAATATGAAAAGCTACTTCAACATATTCACCAAATTGTTCAGTAAATATGATTATGTATTATTGTAAATTCATAATCTTGAAGTATGAAATTAACTTGAAATTACTATTGAGGCCAAGAGCCGGCACTCTAAATTGCTTTACTTGAATATGTTTAGGTCTCTTGTAAAGACTTAAACATCAAGTCTGTTAATTGCTGAAAGACTTATAACGTAAAGTAAGACGTTAACTTGTTATGTATTCTTGTTAAATACATGTACATGAAGTCATTAAATTGTAAATGACGTATGACGTATAGTAAAATAATTAAATGTTTATGTTTTCTAGTCAAAACATGCACATGAAGTTATTGACTTGGTCAAAAACTTATAAATTAAGTATGCAATGGGCTGAAAACACTGTTGATGCCATCTGGTTTCACTTGGTTGGCAGATACGTAAGCCAAAGAGTATAAGTTCATCTAATGAGTTGTGGGATAGTCTCACAACATCAATCATCATGGAATACCACATCATTATGGTATGTCGATCATGGAAAATCAAGCTCTATTGATATTGTTTGATCTTTGATGACTAAAACCATCTTACCTCCAAAGCTATTAAGGTTACAAAATTGAATGTGCCATGGGTACACTCAATATGGTTCCAATCTGGAAGGTATTTAAGACGCCATTGTGTTATGGAATGGGATGAATTCCATTATGTCTTGATTGAAGTTCTTAATTTGTTAAATACCTTAGAGTAAGTAATTAACAAACCGGAGTCAAGAACTACTAATGTATTTTGGATGTCCCAATTGAAAACAATTTATTGTTTCTCAAGATGCTGTGTATCTAGAGATTAGTCTCTATGTACAAAGCAAGTGGGAGCACCTTTAGATCTTGAAGTTGTTCAAGAACTAATATACACAACCTTCTAGGTACACTAGCTGATGTCACACTAAGGTTGAACATGCATATGTTAAACCATAGTATGATATCTCTCATTCATAGATCCGAAGGAAACTCTTGCACCTGAATGATATAGTTTTATATCAATGCTAAGGGATATAAGTTAGAGGGTCATTTTGAACCTGCTAACTAAGAGCTGCATTATCAGATTTTGAATTTGATGAATGGCTCAAAGCTATGAATGATAAGATGCAGTCCATGGAAGACAATCACTCATGAAGCTTGATTGATCTCTTACCAATCAGTTAGATTGTGAGGTTAAAAATGAGGTTCTCAATGAGAAGTCTCAAAAGGACAAACTTGTACACACATTTAATTCATGAGTAGTGAAAGGAGTTACTCATACTCAAGAAATTGACTATGATTAAATCTTCCTAACTGCAGATATTAAATGTATAAAGATGATGAATCGTCATACTTGTCTTCATGAAAATGAAATATGACAATAGTATTTCAAAACTCTTTTCTTATTGAATACATTTGCTAGGACGAGGTGTATTCAAAAGGGTTTATGAATCTATATAATCTTTATTATGTCTACAAGATACAAGAATCCAAGTGTGGATTAGATCATGCATCTCCGAGCTGAGATCTTTATTATTTTGATTTTGATTAAAATAAGACCAGTACGAAGTTCACTAATAGCAAGTGGGAGCAATATATTTATTTTCTTAAATCTCATATGATGATAACATATTAGAAACATTATTCCATCTAAGCTAGACTTTATTCCTTAGTTTGGAATGAAGTTTCTCTTGAGAGTTTTAGAAAATAAACCTTGTTACATATTTTTGTTTGAATAAACATAAGCGGTTATTAAGTCTGACACAATATGAAACATTATTGAGGGGAGTCTCAATAATCAATCTTACATGATGAGATTGAAAGCATGAATAGAAACCTTAAGTTTAACTAAAGGATTCATTATGCATATCATACTGTGCATTGGACTACTTATATCATTTGCATGAATGCAAGATGAGTTGATAACAACAAATATCTAAGTGAATGTCAGTAGATAATTGTTAAACGAACATTCTAATAGACCTAGCAAAGGACCATATATATGTTCAACATTTACGGATATTTGAGGATCACTGTTCTATTTGCATACATTAATGCTTATTTAACTGAAATGATGCTCAAACCTAGTCATGGTAGCATATCATCATGAATGATGACATTGTTGACTAGATGTGCTCGACTGAGAGCATTAATGCATTATACATTAAAAGAATAAGAATACTTTACAGTTTGAGAAACTGTTTAGATGAATGTCTAAAGTAGGTGTTTTGCTTCAAACACCCTATGGAATGCATTGTTGCAATACTTGTATTGTACTTGAATGCACACATACAAAAGCACAATCATCATACCTTTCATGGATTTTGAAACAAGTATTCTCAAGGTTTACTCAGATGACTACTTGTTGTCTTGTACAACATAATTTGATCATGGTGGAAAAGTGGTTTTCCGACCTATATGTAGTCTTATGAATATCTGTTTTTAGTATTTGGATAATGGAACATTAAGCAGTCGTATTATATAATGAATTGAAATACCTGGTATGATCGTATTCATTCATATACCTGTGTTCTATATTTGCATGTTTAATCCATGAATAATTTATTTATTCTAAAATAGTCTATTGTCGGTTGACGATATGGGAGTATCATCGAATTAAGGCAATTGTGAGTGTGTTGGTGACTATTTTGCCAAACTCACATGTTGTTCATGGTGATGAGCATTGGACTGACCCAACCTACGAGTATTCACTGCATGGATCGGCGTCAAATAGTGAAACTCGAAAATGGTTATGTCTATTATCCTTAGACTTGAGATGCAAGCAGGTCTTGCATGTGTGGAGTTTCATTCCTTGATATGGTTAAACGCTGTCCTGAACAAGGTAGTTATAAAGGCCACTATCAGGAATGTTTTGAAGCACATGAATGACACGTGTAGTCAAAATAGGATTTGTTCCTCCACATGGTTTGGAGTTAGATACTACTGGGCCCCTCGATGATTTGAACAGATGTTTGTATGGCCGTACCCAAATGAGATTAAGATGAATCTTAATTCATTTGGTAATCTTGTTCAATATCAAGATCGAGAACATAATAGTTGAACAATTAGAATGACTTTTGATCCACGTCTAAAGTTCAACATGGTATCTGAAACAAAGGGATATATGACATATAAACCATTTAATGAAATGTTTGAGAAACTGACCTCACATATCACTAGGGGCATTGGCGTGTTGCTAGACGCTAACCATTGCTTGTATAATTACTTGACTATTATGACGTCGCAAGTGGGAGCTGTTGGAGTATGCTCGTGTCATAATAAATAATTATATGGCTAGTCATATGTGAGCCTATGGGGTCACACACATATACACTTAGACACCATTTATTATAATGTATTTATCGTATTTACGTTATAAATAACCTTCACAACTCGGGATCAATAACGGGCCATTAAACATCAAGTTATACTTTGTGTTTCGGGACTCGGGCCAACAATGGGCATGGCCATTGAAGGCCTTAGTATGGCCGCCTCATGAAGGGATCTAGGGGAGACTTTGGACTTTGAAGGACCTAATGTGTAACTTGTATATTGATATCAATTATCATTAATTGTGATTATGATAATTGATTATAATTTGTAGGTTACAATTATCTTCTCCTAATCCCTCTCCCACCTCATTGGGAACGCCCCAATATTCATCCAAGAATGGTTTTTGGTTGTAATATTCGACCTTGCTCATTCTATGGTAGTCTCTTGCAAGGTGTTGGTGTAAAGGTTAGACTAGCATCAAAGTCGTGGTTGCTTGACGTGTAGTGTGTTTCAATAATTGGGAAAGGCAAACATCATTGGTCTTTTGGTTTCTTGATTCAATTCGTGGAGGTGATTGGTGTCTTGTAACCGGAATCACGCTACAAAGGTATTAACCTTATGTTTGTTTTATTTGATTGATCTTATGGCAATATGGATCCGTTGTTGGTGATGATTCCGCTGCGTTTATATGATTTATTTATGTTTATTATATTCATCATCACCTATAGTGGTATCACGAGCCATCATATGTGCCATATGATTATCGGGTATGCGAAAAAATGGTCAAAAACGCGTGTTTTTAAGTGTTTTATGCAACCACTTTCAAAACAGCCCCGAGGGCTCTATTTTTCATGGATTAGGAATATTATTAGTAATATAAAGATCTGTGATTTTTGGTCCTATGGCCATTGGTTTCGCATACGTTAATTAAACAATGTGTTCGGTACGCAAAAAATGGCTTTTATCGCGTTGTTTTAATCGATTCTTGAAACGATTTGAAAACAGCCCCTAAGGCTTAATTTTCTGTGGTAAAATGATTTTTAGAAGGTCTAATTTCAGTAGGTTTGAGAACCTAAATCCATTTTACTCGCGTACCAATCGGGGTTTTAATTCTTGTTGATTATTTCTTCGATTCGTTGGCTAATTCTTTTATTTCATGTCATTTAAATTGTTCCCATGGCAAATACATGCATGTTTGCTCATGGGATTAGCCAACACCTTGTTATGTTCATAATTTTATGGTATTATTATATGTATATGCAAAGCCGATGAAAAACTAGAGTAGATGTAGATGATGTTGATGGATTTGGTGCATTGGTTTCGACCGTTGTAGATGCATCTTCTGTTGGTGGTGATGGTAGATGATTTTGAGCTGGTGCAGCGGAATGATGGTTTGTTGCATTTGTCGAAGTTCCACCATAGTATTCATCGAACATTAACTCAAAGAATTTCTCCCATTCTTGTTCAAGAGGTGTGTCAGCAAAAGTTGATGGAGCTCTTTATGGTACGAGTCCCAACTGATGTGTCCGTAAGTCAAGTGGCTAGTGGGTTCTAGAGCGAGTCTCTCAGAAGCCATTTGTGAAAGTTCATCAAACTTCACATTCATCGTTTCCATGATCCTCCTAGTTCTCCTGTTATACACCCTGAATGCCCTCGAGCTGTCTGAATATCCAATGAAGATTCCAATATCACCTTTAGCTTTCAGTTTCCCTAGATCTTCTCTGTCGTTTGTCGGATAGCACAAAGCGCCAAACACGTGAAAGTAAGAGATATCAGGTTTTCTGTTGTTCACTAGTTCATATGGGGTTTTATTGAATCTTAGATGGATTAGGGATCGGTTCTGAGTGAAACAAGCAGTGGCAACCGCATCAGCCCATAGAAATAACGGTGCATTAGCATAAATTAGCATTGTGCGAGTAGCTTCCACAAGAGTTCTATTTCTTCTTTCAACTACCCCATTCTGCTGTGGAGTTCTAACAGCTGATGTCTGATGAGTAATTCCAACATCTTCAAAGTAAGCTCTTAACTCCTGATTTGTGAATTCAGTGCCGTTGTCTGTTCTTACAACCCTTGCTAGAGATTGAAGAAGTACTTGAATACGTTTCAAAAAGGTGATGATGATGCCTGGTTCTTCGTCTTTTGATCTCAGGAACCTAACCCATGTATATCTTGAATAATCATCGACGATAACAAGAATATACTTTTTCCCGTAAATGCTTTCAACTCTCATTGGGCCACATAAGTCCATGTGCAACATATGCAACTTTGCTTCCGAACTAGGTACGGATTTGGGTTTATATGATGCTCTTTTGCTTTTTCCTTGTTTGCATGATGGACATAAGTGATCCTTGGTGTATTTAAACTTTGGAAGTCCGTTGACGATGTTGTCTTTGTCAAGTTTGTTGATGGCGTCAAAATTGAGATGGGATAAACGTATATGCCACAACCAGGACTTTGTTCCAGATGCTTGTGTCATAAGACATATTGGTGATGAAGAGGCCATTTGGTTAATGTCGATAGCATACAGGTTTGTATCACGATTCCCAGTTAAGAGATTAGTGTCATCCAAGTTTCTAACGAAGCAAGCATTTTTCCTAAAAGCAACCTCTAAGTCTGCATCATAGAACTGCCCGACTGAAAACAAATTGTGTCCCAACCCTTCGACATAGTAAACCCCGAGTGATCAAATAATTTCCAAAAGGTAGATCTCCATAACCCATGATGGCTGCTACATGATCATTTCCGAAACGAACGGTACCCATGAATTTCCAGACGAAGTTGATCAGCAGCTTCAGATTAATTGTTATGTACTTGGAGCAACCCGAGTCGACGATCCCAAGAGATATTTCGACAACCTGCCAATAACAGAAGAGGAAGATTTTGGAAACCGTTTTGATGTTGGTTCCTTTGGGTTAAAGGTAAAATGCATATCACACTCTAGAAGTTTTCTACTGGGAAAGTAGGCTCATTACTCATTCTACCATTCTGGAGTCTGAAAGTTCTACCCGTAGGTTTCCAAATGTCATCCCTATAGTAAAGACTATGCTTCTTATCAGTAGTGTAAAACCTAAGTCTTGTAACTAGTCTTCTTAGGGGTTTAGCATTGGTTCTTCTAGGAACGTTCTTCTGAACAGGCTTAACAATCTCATTCTTAGAAACACAATCATCATGAATATTAGGTAAAGATTTCTCGCAAGTTAAACAAACATATTCAACAGATTCATTAAACTTAGCAGAGTTCATAGGTTCAGTACATTCAGATGAAATGTCTTTCTTATTACAAAGCGGTAAATTCCTAGGGTGTTCTTCTACTTTCTTCTCATTATTCAAGCGACTACTCTTAGAGGCAAGCGAGACTCTATTGTTCCTTGTATTGCTCTTAGGGTTTTGTCTGCTGCTCCTAGAGGTGCTTCCTAGTCCTATAGAAGGTAAGGCACACTCATTAGGATTCACATTATTATATAGAGAAGTGGTTTCAGCTGTCCTAGTCTCTTTAGAGTGCTTTTCTAAACTTATGTCGTTTGTTCTATATGTTTTAGATGTGGAGGCAAACACATTAGTGGTACGCATCTTAAAAAGGCCAGGTGCTAAAACTTTTGGTTTCTCTATAACCGCTTTCCTTTTTCAACATTTTGTTTAGGCAAGGTGTGAGGACTGGTTTTGATAAATCATTTTTCTCATTGACTTTGGAGGAGGCATAGAAACAGCATATTTTGGTTTGAAAACCGGGTTGGGAACATTTGCTTTCTCCTCAGTCAATGGTTTTGTATTCTTAGTATCCACTGCCTTTCCTTTTTGACTTTCCAGCTGAGCCCTCAAAAGATCATTTTTTGCTTTCATGTCATTGTAGGCACGCTCATACGACAATTTGTCATACTTGCATTCCTCAGTTTTTCGATCAAGTTGTTTAAAATATGAGACATTTTCTTTTTCAAGTTTCTCAAGAGCTTTTTCATACTTTGAAACAATTTCGGAGGTCTTAGACTGGAGTCTTTCATGATATTCATCAGAATATGTTTGTAAAATAATGGACATAATATCAGTAGTCAGAACATCTTCGAAGAGAGAGTCATTTAAAGTTTCCAAAACTTTGATTTTCCAACACAGTCATTAGCTTGCTTTACCAGGGATTTATGGTCCTTGACAAAGTCACTGCTTTTCAAAAAGGCTTGTTCAAAATGAATTACCCTAGAGTTGATGTTATTCACGAGGGCAATTTCAAAAACTTTCTTTGTTAGATGTCAAAACTAGAGAACCAGTTGTTAGGTGTAATAGTGGTTTTAGTTTTAACAGTGTCTTGAAGATCTGCAATTCGAGTTTTCACATTTTCTAAAATACTTCTCGCATCACTTGTGTTAAAAGGATTGTTTGAAGACATTTGTTCAATGTTCGAAAGAGATTTTGAGACAACGACTGGTGTTGAAACTGGTTTTGAAACCGGTGTTGACTCTTTGTTTGAAACACTTGGTGTGATGGAGAACTTTGACTTTTTGATTAACAAAGTAATTCCGAAAGTTTGTTCCATTTATTATAATCAATAGGTTTGATTTCCGGACCTTTTTGTTTCATTTTTTCTCTACTCTCCTTAGATAGTTCTAACGTTTTAAGAGAATCACGAACAATTATGGGTTCATGTAAAGCATTTCCATTATTTAACAGATTCTGAGGTTTCTGAGCTTTCTTGAGGAACGAAGAAGGGTCGTTACCAAGTGTCATTCTATGATTAGTATGAAAACGTGGATTTACTTGATTAGAAAGAATCTTGTTTGTTTTATCTGAATGACCCGTTGTAAGAAGCAAATTGTCCAAAGATTTGATTTTTTCGTTTTTATCAAGAATTTCATCAAGAAGAGAATCTTCTCGTTTTGAAAAATCAGTTATCAACTGCTTCTTCTCTTTTTCAAGATCAGAAAACATTGCTTTTTGTTTTGAAAGTTGGTCATTTAGATCAAAAATTTCCTTGTTTAAAGATTTAATTTTCAAGTGCAAATTCACATCAAGTGTGTCATACTTGAGTTGTAATTCTTTTTCTCTTAAAACAGAATTTCGGTAACCAATTTCTAATTCTGATTCTTTGTTTTTATGAAATTCAAAGGCTTTTGCGTTCTCCTTATAACTCTCAAAATCAGCAGTCAATTTAGCATTCGCGGCCTTAACATCGCGATTGACATTTTTAACTTTCTCAATTTCAATGCCACAGTTGTTGATTAATGATTCAAATAAGCACGTTTCCTCATCAGTCTCAGTATTTTGTGCCACACACCCACTAGGATCCACATGTGGAGTTTCAGAGTTAGTATTGCTACAACTCGGATTGTCCATGTATGTATCATAAGTAGGTGCTGGCCACATAATGCTGTTCGTCATGAGAAAACACATCAAATATGACATTGTTATAGCATGGATCAATGATTGGTACCTCAGATCGCATTGGCCATAGACAGGAGGTGCGCCGAATCGTGTCGTACTTAGTCTCCTGAAGATTTGCCATGAAGATACAGTTTGCATTGATGTCCTCGAGGTCTTCAAAATCATCCATAATGGCCATGAAGTCATGTTCTTCAGCACTTAATTGAAGTCCAGCTTGTTCCTTTTGTACCAACATGATAGCTTTCTGAAGGTACGCAAGATCTTTCTTTTTCGGCTTAGTAGGACAATTCCTTGCCATGTGACCCAATCCTTGACAGTTATAACACTTAACCTGATTACCCTGATTTACATTTCCATAATTCCCAACGACTGGAGCTGCAACATTCCCATTCTGATTACCCACTGCTCTATTCCCAACATTCTGCCCATTCTGATTTCCAACATTTTGACCCAACTGATTACCCTGATACGGAACCGCCTGATTACCCATACGATATCCCAGTATATATCCTTGCTGATTCCCAATAACTCCAACCATTTGTCCTTGATTACCCATATTTACACCCGGCTGTAATTTGCTTGTTTGCGAGTGTTTGATAAAATCCTTTGGTTGTTGTTAGTTGGTGTGGAATAGCGACTTCTGAATGCTTTACCCAAAAGTGCAAATGCATTTGACAAAGCCTCTTCTTGTTCAATTTCAAGATCAGTGATTCTTTGTTCCTGGTATTGTTGATACTGTTGTTGTTGATTGACTTGTTGTTCTGGTGGATAGAATTGTTGTTGAGGAATAACAGCTTGTTGTGGAATGTATTGCTGCAAGTTGTTGTTAGTGGAAGATGATGAAGCTTGTTGTTGTGTATTCACTGGAGTTTGAGTCTTTGCAATTAGTGCCAATGGATCATGATTCTTTGCCAATCTTTCTTTCCTGACTTCATTCACTTCAGCTTGGTTTTGTTTTAGAAAATCGTTGAGTTGATCAAAGTTCACCTTATGTAAGTCTTTTGTTTGGTTGACAATAGTGACATAGCGTCCCCATTCTTCTGGTAGATTGTTCAAGAACTTGATGTTGCTCACGATAGTTCTGGGTGTCAACTTGTTTCTGATCAGCTCATTCATTAAAATGCAGAACCTTCCATAGTAGGATTCAATGGATTCTCCTGGAGTAGATGTAAACTTCTCCCATGCAGTTAGCAACTTGTTCTCCGTGTCTTGTTGACCAATTTCAGTACCATGACAAAGTCGTCTAACACGTTCCCACATGTCGAAAGCACTTTCACAACTGTCTCACGCAGCAAAGATGTCTCTTGGTAAACCCAGTTGTACAATATGAATTGCCATGTCATCTGCGTTGACTTGTTTCTGATCCTCTTCAGTGTAGTCAGATTCTTTTTGAGTACGAACAGATGGTGGGACGGGAGGTGTTCCATTAGGATCTCCAGGGACATGGACTTGTCGAGGTATGAAGGGTCCATTCTGAATGGATTGAATCATCAATTTTCCATTAGGTTTGGTCTTGATATAACGAAGCATACGACTTGTCCATTGAAGATAACCACCTTTTTCCAACATAGGAGGACGGTTTTCGGCACCGGCTGCATGAATGTCTTGTTGAGTTGCCATTGATGAAGGTATTTGATGATAAAGTTGATGTAGGATCGATTCAACGATAAAGGAGTTGTGTTTGATGAAGATTAAGCTCAGTTGTTGTAGTGAAAATTTTCTCTAAAGACTTAAAAACCTCAATAACTTCTGTTCGGAGCATTTTTAGGACTTTCGGGGTGCCAATATCCTCGTTCTCACGGTCGTTTTGATGGGTAGAACGCTGAAAACGGTGTTACGGTTCAAAAGTTATAGCCGTTTGAAGTTATGCTTAAAATCTTACTCGTAAACCTGTTCTTAAGCGTAGAAATGAGTGCTTATGCGTAGGATTGCTTATGCGTAGGATTCTTATGCGTAGACAACTTAGGCGTAGGATTCCTTATGCGTAAAACCCAACTTACGCGTAACCTTAGGCTTATGCGTAGACAAAATGCTTAGTCGTAAAAACCTTACGCGTAAGTGTTAACTTATGGGTAGAGTGCTTACGCGTAAGCGTTTATGCTTATGCGTAAACTTAGGTTTAGAACCAAAAATCCTTTACACTGTCACAACGTAAAAGATATCCACAAGTTGAAGTGTTCCACAAACTTATCCAAGTGAGGGAAGCACTGAGTAACCTTTGATGCTCGAAGATTCGTAACCAAATGCTTATGCGTAGAAAGTTATGCGTAAAAATAGGGTTTTGACTTTTTGACCTTTACGCGTAACAAATTCCCAGCGATTCAAACAATTTTGCTTGCACAAACAGCCTAAAAAACACTCAAATAACACAAATATTTTGACCTTTTTCACCCAAAGTGCTTAGATAGCTTATGCGTAGAAACGTACAACCCAAAAACGCACGAGTTAAAACTAATGAAAAACGCGTAAAGCTTCAAACTTTTTCTAAAAACTAGACTCTTTAACACTATAAGAACCTCAAACCATAAGAATCTTGAAGATTTTAGTGCAAAAAATAAAGTTTTAAGCGTGACAACTTTTAATAACGAGAGCTTACTACGCGTAACACTACACACAAAAACTTCAACCAAACACTCCTAAACCATTGTTAGGCGATTGATACCAATTGTTAGGACCGTTTAACATAGATTTATGTGGTTTGGAGGTCGTGGTTGGTGGAAGAAGATGAACATCTTCATCCTTTTTAGAGAGAGAAAGTAGAGAGAGGGAGGAGAAGATAAGGATAACTTTATAAATAAAACACACAATACAAATGACCAAATGCTTCACCTCACCCCTCATGGAGAGTCATGAGGGGTACTTATAGGCTCAACAAACCTTAACTTTGCCACTTAAACGATACTAGTCCCTATGGGCAAAGTATACTACGCATCTAGTCCAATTCACATAAGTGACGTTATCTTTATAAAAGAGTGAGGCTAACAACGTCCTATGATCCGCCAGAGCCGGAGGGATCTACCCAAGGACACCACAAATAGTTAGTATTTAGAAGTCCTTAGGTATGATTGAAAAAAAAATAAGAAAATGAGAATCGGAGAAAGAAGGAGTTAAAGAATTAAAAATAAAAGTTAAAGAAAAAGGGTGAAAAGAAATAGCCCTCCAAATTATTCAACTTAGGGCGCATAACCGGGTTCAATTCATATGCTACTGGTTGTCACAACATGACACCGGTATTGAAGACAAAGTCGTCATGGACCCAAAGTGACGAATGCACTAAACCTTCTAAGCCACTCAAGCTTCTCTCAAAAAGAGCTTGTTTCATTCTCACAGGGAACCCTACGTAATCTATCGACTCTCTCTTAGAGATTGTTGGTATTGAAGAAGGAGACCCTCTCCCTAGTCTCCGATTAGGAAAATCAAAGCGCACTAATCGAGTCTAGAGCCATGAGATTCATCAAAAGATCTCTTAGGAACACCTAATATTTTATCACTTGATTATTCAAACAACAAGGACATAAGTGACATTTTTTCAGAGTCCTACTCAGATCTTAGCAATCTGGTTAACATTTATGAGGGGATTCACAATTGTAATCCTCAGTGATTGAATGGAAATTCCTACCAGGGTCAACATCAAACAGCCCTGACAGCAGGTCACTTCGGTAATCCCTAGTGGGTTACGCTTAGTGTTCGCGGTGGTCTCAAACGGTCTCATCGTGGAGTGATACCTCGGTATACCCAATGCTCACAACAACAGAGTGAAGATATTGAGTACAGGGAAGTTCTAGCAAGTATCCGATCTGAGATTCGTCAAAGATCGCGCGAACTGAATGAATGTCTTGTATAAAATATCCAAACTCTTACGCGGAAACTTTATTGTTAATGTTTTATTGCAGTACGTGTCACGCACTATAACCACCATCATTTCTATCAACAGCTCATTTCCACATGCTCATACATACATCAGAAAGACATTCTCATCAAAGATCTAAGCAAAGAAAAGTTCAGCAAAATTTCACGCCAAAGTCAAAGAATCTGTAAAGTTATGAGACAATGATCAAAGTTAAAGAATGAGAGCTTCAAATGTATGAATCACAAACTTCACCAAAAGTATGAGCATGCTGGAAAAGACTTTCAACACTAACAACAAAGATGTTGATAAAAGGCAGAGTTCACAACTGATCACAACAACAAGAACAAAGAACAAAGATGCAAAGAATCAAAGACGTCACAAGCTATGAACGTCAAAGAAGTTCAAGATGTCGAACGACCTAAGCAAGACAACAAATGATGACCAACCCTTAGGGGGAGATTGTTAGGAACATGTTTTATTATCAAGTGTAGGTCATTTCATTTGTAATAGGTCGTTAATAATTATGGTTTATAAATTTGTATTAGATTCACAGCTCATATAGTAAGCCCATGAGCTGTGATAGAAGGTTCTTCTAGAACCAAGGGGAAACACCCTACTTATGTAAACACTATAAATACCCCCTCCCTTGAAGGGAGAGGGTGTTGGTTCTAATTGCAATTATCATTTTCATTAATACTTCATTAGTTCCTTCCACTTTCTCTCTCTAAAACTTTCTCTCTCTAGAAATACATATTGATGTGATAGAATGGTGACCTGACAATGTGGATCAGTTCAAAGACCTCCACTCAAAGTACAAAACTATGCGGACTTTGAAGAATCGCTACTAATGCACAAAGATTGCGGAAATTGAAGAATTGAAGTCTACGAGCTCAGAACTAAAGACAAAGATAGAATGCTAGGATGCAAAATGTATTTCATGGGGTGACCTCCCTTAGGGGGAGATTGTTAGGAATTGGAAATTCCATGTGAAAGTGTCGGTCACCCCAATTATGGTCTAGCATATGTTAGCTCGTAGACTTGTAGTTATTTACGTTATTTAGTATCTTATTAGTTAATTAGTAGCATAGACTAGTTTAGAGTATCACCGTGGAGGAAGGACGGGTCTTTACCCACTGTATGCCTGATCCACAGTCCGATAGGAGGACGTAGTAGATGTAACTATAAATACCCTCTACCTCCCAAGGCAGAGGGTTGGAACTAGTGAAGCTAACCTTGCATTTTGTGTTTTATTTCTCTCTCTAGAATTCCCTCTCCTCTCTTCATCTCTCTAAAAATGGCTATCTTGTTTAATCATAATCCAAGACCACCCGAAACATCTAAACAACGTAATATTTACGATCTTACAAAGTAGAGTTTGCACACTCGATTCATGAGGTCCATGAATACAGCCGGAGCATTGGTCAACCTAAAAGGCATAACTTGAAACTCATAATGCCCATAATGAGTTCTGAACGCGGTCTTCGGTATGTCTTCTTCTCGAACTCGAAGCTGATGATACCCGGATCTTAGATCGATTTTCGTGAAAACACTCGATCCTTGAAGTTGATCGAAGAGGTCATCGACCCTAGGTAAAGGGTATCTATTTTTCACAGCTAGCGATTTCCGTCTTCTTTAGTCGATGCAATACACGAAGGATCCGGCCCTTCATCTCAACAAACAAGACCTGAGTTCCCCAGTGAGGAACTTGGTCTGGCGAATCCCTTATCAACCACTTGGACAACCGCTTCGATAGTTCTTCCAACTCC
>OU343224.1:282858221-283059473 GCA_910596185.1 Chrysanthemum makinoi
TTTTTATGTTACTGATGATGATATTGAAACAAACTAATAACACAATGTTAGATCATTGTATTTGAAACATTATTAAGGTCTATGGGATTTTCTTATTTCTCTTCTGCGTGTTTGGATCTGTGTTTTATATCGAGTCAAATTTAGTTTAATACCTAGTTGGTCAATTAGGTCACTTAAATTTAGCTTTAAATTAGTTTATACTATAGATAAAAGGTAGATTTAACATTTATAAGTAGTTTGTTATGTTTTTTAACAATTTCTTTAGTCTCATGGTTTTTAAAATAATCATAATAGCTTTTTGAGTCATATTGCTTATTGAGTCAAAGTAAGTGTTAATTTGTGTCAAAATTTAGTTCAAGTGTCTGTTTAAGTCATTTCAGTTCTCAAAAGTAAGTGTTATTGCTTTTAAGCTTGTGCTAGTGCTCAAAAGTGCCCTATTAAGATTGTTTGGCTGCTGCTGATCAGTTGAGCTTATTTGATGTATATAGCTTAATAGGTTTTGTTTATCTATTATGGCTAAATATTAGGTATACATATCTAATAATATCGTTTATGTGTTTTTCTCAGCAGAATCTATGCAGATGCTACTTTAGATGCCGAAGCAACACCATTCTCACCTGATTAAGTAAATAAATTAGAAGTTGAAATTAATTTGCTATACTGGTATGCGTAGTCTGCAGATTATTTGATGTTGATAGGAAATTTATTTGTGGTTTGACTCTGTGATTGCTATTGTGATCAATTTTTAGATACATTTTTATGTTACTGATGATGATATTGAAACAAACGAATGACACAATGTTAGATCATTGTATTTGAACATTATTAAGGTCTATGGATTTGCTTATTTTCTCTTCTGCGTGTTTGGATCTGTGTTTTTATATCGGTCAAATTTAGTTTAATACCTATTTGGTCAATTAGGTCACTTAAATTTAGCTTTAAATCATTTATACTATAGATTAAAGGTAGATTTAACAAGTTTTAAGTAGTTTGTTAAGTTTTTTTTAACAATCTGTTTAGTCTCATGGTTTTATATTAATCATAATAGCTTTTTGAGTCATATTGCTTATTGAGTCAAAGTAAGTGTTAATTTGTGTCAAAATTTAGTTCAAGTGTATGTTTAAGTCATTTCATTTCTCAAAAGTAAGTGTTATTACTTTTAAGCTTGTGCTAGTGCTCAAAAGTGCCCTATTAGGACTGTTTGGCTGTTGCTGATCAGTTGAGCTTATTTGATGTATATAGCTTATTAGGTTTTGTTTATCTATTATGGATAAAATTTTAGGTATACATATCTAATAATATCGTTTATGTTTTTTTCTCTGCGAATCCATGTAGCTGCTACTTAGATGCCGAAGGCAACACCATTCTCACCTGAGTGAGTAATAAATTAGAAGTTGAAATTAATTTGCTATTCTGGTATGCGTAGTCTGCAGATTATTTGATGTTGATAGGAAATTTATTTATGGTTTGACTCTGTGATTGCTATTGTGATCAATTTTTAGACACATTTTTATGTTACTGATGATGATATTGAAACAAACTAATAACACAATGTTAGATCATTGTATTTGAAACATTATTAAGGTCTATGGGATTTTCTTATTTCTCTTCTGCGTGTTTGGATCTGTGTTTTATATCGAGTCAAATTTAGTTTAATACCTAGTTGGTCAATTAGGTCACTTAAATTTAGCTTTAAATTAGTTTATACTATAGATTAAAGGTAGATTTAACAAGTTATAAGTAGTTTGTTAAGTTTTTTAACAATTTCTTTAGTCTCATGGTTTTTAAATTAATCATAATAGCTTTTTGAGTCATATTGCTTATTGAGTCAAAGTAAGTGTTAATTTGTGTCAAAATTTAGTTCAAGTGTCTGTTTAAGTCATTTCAGTTCTCAAAAGTAAGTGTTATTGCTTTTAAGCTTGTGCTAGTGCTCAAAAGTGCCTATTAGGACTTTGTGGCTGCTGCTGATCAGTTGAGCTTATTTGATGTATATAGCTTATTAGGTTTTGTTTATCTATTATGGCTAAATTTTAGGTATACATATCTAATAATATCGTTTATTTTTTTTCTCAGCGGAATCCATGTAGATGCTTCTTTAGATGCCGAAGCAACACCTTTCTCACCTGAGTGAGTAAGTAAATTAGAAGTTGAAATTAATTTGCTATTCTGGTATGCGTAGTCTGCAGATTATTTGATGTTGATAGGAAGTTTATTTATGGTTTGACTCTGTGATTGCTATTGTGATTAATCTTTAGACACATTTTTATGTTACTGATGATGCTATTGAAACAAACGAATGACACAACGTTAGATCTTTGTTTTTGGAACATTATTAAGGTCTATGGGATTTGATTAGTTTTCTTCCTGCGTGTTTGGATCTGTGTTTTATATCGAGTCAAATTTAGTTTAATACCTATTTGGTCAATTAGGTCACTTAAATTTAGCTTTAAATCAGTTTATACTATAGATTAAAGGTAGATTTAACAAGTTTTAAGTAGTTTGTTAAGTTTTTTTAAACAATTTCTTTAGTCTCATGGTTTTTAGAATAATCATAATAGCTTTTTGAGTCGTATTGCTTATTGAGTAAAATTAATCGTTAATTTGTGTCAAAATTTAGTTAAAGTGTCTGTTTAAGTCATTTCAGTTCTCAAAAGTAAGTGTTATTGCTTTTAAGCTTGTGCTAGTGCTCAAAAGTGCCCTATTAGGATTGTTTGGCTGCTGCTGATCAGTTGAGCTTATTTGATGTATATAGCTTATTAGGTTTTGTTTATCTATTATGGCTAAATTTTAGGTATACATATCTAATAATATCGTTTATGTTTTTTTCTCAGCGGAATCCATGTAGCTGCTACTTTAGATGCCGAAGCAACACCATCACCTGATTGAGTAAATAAATTAGAAGTTGAAATTAATTTGCTATACTGGTATGCGTAGTCTGCAGATTATTTGATGTTTGATAGGAATTTATTTATGGTTTGACTGTGATTGCTATTGTGATCAATTTTTAGACACATTTTTATGTTACTGATGATGATATTGAAACAAACGAATGACACAATGTTAGATCATTGTATTTGAAACAATATTAAGGTCTATGGGATTTGCTTATTTCTCTTCTGCGTGTTTGGATCTGTGTTTTATATCGAGTCAAATTTAGTTTAATACCTAGTTGGTCAATTAGGTCACTTAAATTTAGCTTTAAATTAGTTTATACTATAGATTAAAGGTAGATTTAACAAGTTTTAAGTAGTTTGTTAAGTTTTTTTAAACAATTTCTTTAGTCTCATGGTTTTTAGATTAATCATAATAGCTTTTTGAGTCGTATTGCTTATTGAGTAAAATTAATCGTTAATTTGTGTCAAAATTTAGTTAAAGTGTCTGTTTAAGTCATTTCAGTTCTCAAAAGTAAGTGTTATTGCTTTTAAGCTTGTGCTAGTGCTCAAAAGTACCCTATTAGGATTGTTTGGCTGCTGCTGATCAGTTGAGCTTATTTGATGTATATAGCTTATTAGGTTTTGTTTATCTGTTATGGATAAAATTTGAGGTATACATATCTAATAATATCGTTTATGTTTTTTTATCTGCGGAATCCATGTAGCTGCTACTTTAGATGCCGAAGCAACACCATTCTCACCTGAGTGAGTAAATAAATTAGAAGTTGAAATTAATTTGCTATTCTGGTATGCGTAGTCTGCAGATTATTTGATGTTGATAGGAAATTTATTTATGGTTTGACTCTGTGATTGCTATTGTGATCAATTTTTAGACACATTTTTATGTTACTGATGATGATATTGAAACAAACTAATAACACAATGTTAGATCATTGTATTTGAAACATTATTAAGGTCTATGGGATTTTCTTATTTCTCTTCTGCGTGTTTGGATCTGTGTTTTATATCGAGTCAAATTTAGTTTAATACCTAGTTGGTCAATTAGGTCACTTAAATTTAGCTTTAAATTAGTTTATACTATAGATTAAAGGTAGATTTAACAAGTTATAAGTAGTTTGTTAAGTTTTTTAATAATTTCTTTAGTCTCATGGTTTTTAAATTAATCATAATAGCTTTTTGAGTCATATTGCTTATTGAGTCAAAGTAAGTGTTAATTTGTGTCAAAATTTAGTTCAAGTGTCTGTTTAAGTCATTTCAGTTCTCAAAAGTAAGTGTTATTGCTTTTAAGCTTGTGCTAGTGCTCAAAATTGCCCTATTAGGACTGTTTGGCTGCTGCTGATCAGTTGAGCTTATTTGATGTATATAGCTTATTAGGTTTTGTTTATCTATTATGGCTAAATATTTGGTATACATATCTAATAATATCGTTTATGTGTTCTTCTCAGCAGAATCTATGCAGATGCTACTTTAGATGCCGAAGCAACACCATTCTTCTCACCTGAGTAAGTAATAAATTAGAAGTTGAAATTAATTTGTTATTCTGGTATGCGTTGTCTGCAGATTATTTGATGTTGATAGGAAGTTTATTTATGGTTTGACTCTGTGATTGCTATTGTGATCAATTTTTAGATACATTTTTATGTTACTGATGATGATATTAAACAAAGAATGACACAATGTTATATCATTGTATTTGGAACATTATTAAGGTCTATGGGATTTGCTTATTTTTCTTCTTGCGTGTTTGGATCTGTGTTTTATATCGAGTCAAATTTAGTTTAATACCTATTTGGTCAATTAGGTCACTTAAATTTAGCTTTAAATCAGTTTATACTATAGATTAAAGGTAGATTTAACAAGTTATAAGTAGTTTGTTAAGTTTTTTAACAATTTCTTTAGTCTCATGGTTTTTAAATTAATCATAATAGCTTTTTGAGTCATATTGCTTATTGAGTAAAGTAAGTGTTAATTTTGTCAAAATTAGTTCAAGTGTCTCTTTAAGTCATTTCAGTTCTCAAAAGTAAGTGTTATTGCTTTTAAGCTTGTGCTAGTGCTCAAAGTGCCCTATAAACTGTTTGGCTGCTGTTGATCAGTTGAGCTTATTTGATGTATATAGCTTATTAGGTTTTGTTTATCTATTATGGCTAATATTAAGGTATACATATCTAATAATATCGTTTATGTTTTTTCTCAGGGAATCCATGTAGATGCTACTTTAGATGCCGAAGCAACACCATTCTCACCTGAGTGAGTAAATAAATTAGAAGTTGAAATTAATTTGCTATTCTGGTATGCGTAGTCTGCAGATTATTTGATGTTGATAGGAAGTTTATTTATGGTTTGACTCTGTGATTGCTATTGTGATCAATTTTTAGATACATTTTTATGTTACTGATGATGATATTGAAACAAACGAATGACACAATGTTAGATCATTCTATTTGGAACATTATTAAGGTCTATGGGATTTGCTTATTTTTCTTCCTGTGTGTTTGGATCTGTGTTTTATATCGAGTCAAATTTAGTTTAATACCGATTTGGTCAATTAGGTCACTTAAATTTAGCTTTAAATCAGTTTATACTATACATTAAAGGTAGATTTAACAAGTTTTAAGTAGTTTGTTAAGTTTTTTTTAATAATCTCTTTAGTCTCATGGTTTTTAGATTAATCATAATAGCTTTTTGAGTCATATTGCTTATTGAGTCAGAGTAAGTGTTAATTTGTGTCAAAATGTAGTTAAAGTGTCTGTTTAAGTCATTTCAGTTCTCAAAAGTAAGTGTTATTGCTTTTAAGCTTGTGCTAGTGCTCAAAAGTGCCCTATTAGGATTGTTTGGCTGCTGCTGATCAGTTGAGCTTATTTGATGTATATAGCTTATTAAGTTTTGTTTATCTATTATGGCTAAATTTTAGGTATACATATCTAACAATATCGTTTATGTTTTTTTCTCAGCGGAATCCATGTAGCTGCTACTTTAGATGCCGAAGCAACACCATTCTCACCTGAGTGAGTAAATAAATTAGAAGTTGAAATTAATTTGTTATTCTGGTATGCGTTGTCTGCAGATTATTTGATGTTGATAGGAAGTTTATTTATGGTTTGACTCTGTGATTGCTATTGTGATCAATTTTTAGATACATTTTTATGTTACTGATGATGATATTAAAACAAAAGAATGACACAATGTTAGATCATTGTATTTGGAACATTATTAAGGTCTATGGGATTTGCTTATTTTTCTTCTCTGCGTTTTGGATCTGTGTTTTATATCGAATCAAATTTAGTTTAATACCTATTTGGTCAATTAGGTCACTTAAATTTAGCTTTAAATCAGTTTATACTATAGATTAAAGGTAGATTTAACAAGTTTAAGTAGTTTGTTAAGTTTTTTACAATTTCTTTTAGTCTCAGGTGTTTTATATTAATCATAATAGGTTTTTGAGTCATATTGCTTATTGAGTCAAAGTAAGTGTTAATTTGTGTCAAAATTTAGTTCAAGTGTATGTTTAAGTCATTTCAGTTCTCAAAAGTAAGTGTTATTACTTTTAAGCTTGTGCTAGTGCTCAAAAGTGCCCTATTAGGACTGTTTGCTGCTGCTGATCAGTTGAGCTTATTTGATGTATATAGCTTATTAGGTTTTGTTTATCTATTATGGATAAAATTTTAGGTATACATATCTTCTAATATCGTTTATGTTTTTTTCTCGACGGAATCCATGTAGCTGCTACTTTAGATGCCGAAGCAACACCATTCTCACCTGAGTGAGTAAATAAATTAGAAGTTGAAATTAATTTGCTATTCTGGTATGCGTAGTCTGCAGATTATTTGATGTTGATAGGAAATTTATTTATGGTTTGACTCTGTGATTGCTATTGTGATCAATTTTTAGACACATTTTTATGTTACTGATGATGATATTGAAACAAACTAATAACACAATGTTAGATCATTGTATTTGAAACATTATTAAGGTCTATGGGATTTTCTTATTTCTCTTCTGCGTGTTTGGATCTGTGTTTTATATCGAGTCAAATTTAGTTTAATACCTAGTTGGTCAATTAGGTCACTTAAATTTAGCTTTAAATCAGTTTATGCTATAGATTAAAGGTAGATTTAACAAGTTATAAGTAGTTTGTTAAGTTTTTTAACAATTTCTTTAGTCTCATGGTTTTTAAATTAATCATAATAGCTTTTTGAGTCATATTGCTTATTGAGTAAAAGTAAGTGTTAATTTTTGTCAAAATTTAGTTCAAGTGTCTGTTTAAGTCATTTCAGTTCTCAAAAGTAAGTGTTATTGCTTTTAAGCTTGTGCTAGTGCTCAAAAGTGCCCTATTAAGACTGTTTGGCTGCTGCTGATCAGTTGAGCTTATTTGATGTATATAGCTTATTAGGTTTTGTTTATCTATTATGGCCAAATATTAGGTATACATATCTAATAATATCGTTAATGTGTTTTTCTCAGCAGAATCTATGCAGATGCTACTTTAGATGCCGAAGCAACACCATTCTCACCTGATTAAGTAAATAAATTAGAAGTTGAAATTAATTTGTATTCTGTATGCGTTGTCTGCAGATTATTTGATGTTGAGAGGAAGTTTATTTTTGGTTTGATTCTGTGATTGCTATTGTGATCAATTTTTAGATACATTTTTATGTTACTGATGATGATATTAAAACAAAAGAATGACACAATGTTAGATCATTGTATTTGGAACATTATTAAGGCCTATGGGATTTGCTTATTTTTCTTCCTGCGTGATTGGATCTGTGTTTTATATCGAGTCAAATTTAGTTTAATACCTATTTGGTCAATTAGGTCACTTAAATTTAGCTTTAAATCAGTTTATGCTATAGATTAAAGGTAGATTTAACAAGTTATAAGTAGTTTGTTAAGTTTTTTAACAATTTCTTTAGTCTCATGGTTTTTAAATTAATCATAATAGCTTTTTGAGTCATATTGCTTATTGAGTAAAAGTAAGTGTTAATTTTTTGTCAAAATTTAGTTCAAGTGTCTGTTTAAGTCATTTCAGTTCTCAAAAGTAAGTGTTATTGCTTTTAAGCTTGTGCTAGTGCTCAAAAGTGCCCTATTAAGACTGTTTGGCTGCTGCTGATCAGTTGAACTTATTTGAAGTATATTGCTTATTAGGTTTTGTTTATCTATTATGGCTAAATATTATGTATACATATCTAATAATATCGTTTATGTGTTTTTCGCAGCGGAATCCATGTAGATGCTACTTTAGATGCCGAAGCAACACCATTCTCACCTGAGTAAGTAAATAAATTAGAAGTTGAAATTAATTTGCTATTCTGGTAGGCGTAGTCTGCAGATTATTAGATGTTGATAGGAAGTTCAATTATGGTTGACTCTTGATTGCTATTGTGATCAATTTTTAGATACATTTTTATGTTACTGATGATGATATTGAAACAAACGAATGACACAATGTTAGATCATTGTATTTGGAACATTATTAAGGTCTATGGGATTTGCTTATTTTTCTTCATGCGTGTTTGGATCTGTGTTTTATATCGAGTCAAATTTAGTTTAATACCGATTTGGTCAATTAGGTCACTTAAATTTCACGTTAAATCAGTTTATACTATACATTAAAGGTAGATTTAACAAGTTTTAAGTAGTTTGTTAAGTTTTTTTAATAATCTCTTTAGTCTCATGGTTTTTAGATTAATCATAATAGCTTTTTGAGTCATATTGCTTATTGAGTCAGAGTAAGTGTTAATTTGTGTCAAAATTTAGTTAAAGTGTCTGTTTAAGTCATTTCAGTTCTCAAAAGTAAGTGTTATTGCTTTTAAGCTTGTGCTAGTGCTCAAAAGTGCCCTATTAGGATTGTTTGGCTGCTGCTGATCAGTTGAGCTTATTTGATGTATATAGCTTATTAGGTTTTGTTTATCTATTATGGCTAAATTTTAGGTATACATATCTAACAATATCGTTTATGTTTTTTTCTCAGCGGAATCCATGTAGCTGCTACTTTAGATGCCGAAGCAACACCATTCTCACCTGAGTGAGTAAATAAATTAGAAGTTGAAATTAATTTGCTATTCTGGTATGCGTAGTCTGTAGATTATTTGATGTTGATAGGAAGTTTATTTATGGTTCGACTCTGTGATTGCTATTGTGATCAATTTTTAGATACATTTTTATGTCACTGATGATCATATTGAAACAAACGAATGACACAATGTTAGATCATTGTATTTAGAAAATTATTAAGGTCTTTGGGATTTGCTTATTTTTCTTCCTGCGTGTTTTGATCTGTGTTTTATATCGATTCAAATTTAGTTTAATACCTATTTGGTCAATTAGGTCACTTAAATTTAGCTTAAAATCAGTTATACTGTAGATTAAAGATAGATTTAACAAGTTTTAAGTAGTTTATTAAGTTTTTTTAACAATCTTTAGTCCTTTGGTTTTTAATTAATCATAATAGCTTTTAGAGTCATATTGCTTATTGAGTCAAAGTAAGTGTTAATTTGTGTCAAAATTTAGTTCAAGTGTATGTTTAAGTCATTTCAGTTCTCAAAAGTAAGTGTTATTGCTTTTAAGCTTGTGCTAGTGCTCAAGTGCCCTATTAGAACTGTTTGGCTGTTGGTGATCAGTTGAGCTTATTTGATGTATATAGCTTATTAGGTTTTGTTTATCTATTATGGATAAAATTTTAGGTATACATATTTAATAATATCGTTTATGTTGTTTTTCTCAGCGAATCCATGTAGCTGCTACTTTAGATGCCGAAGTAACACCATTCTCACCTGAGTGAGTAAATAAATTAGAAGTTGAAATTAATTTTCTATTCTGGTATGCGTAGTCTGCAGATTATTTGATGTTGATAGGAAATTTATTTATGGTTTGACTCTGTGATTGCTATTGTGATCAATTTTTAGACCCATTTTTATGTTACTGATGATGATATTGAAACAAACTAATAACACAATGTTAGATCATTGTATTTGAAACATTATTAAGGTCTATGGGATTTTCTTATTTCTCTTCTGCGTGTTTGGATCTGTGTTTTATATCGAGTCAAATTTAGGTTAATACCTATTTGGTCAATTAGGTCACTTAAATTTAGCTTTAAATTAGTTTATACCATAGATTAAAGGTAGATTTAACAAGTTATAAGTAGTTTGTTAAGTTTTTTAACAATTTCTTTAGTCTCATGCTTTTTAAATTAATCATAATAGCTTTTTGAGTCATATTGCTTATTGAGTCAAAGTAAGTGTTAATTTGTGTCAAAATTTAGTTCAAGAGTCTGTTTAAGTCATTTCAGTTCTCAAAAGTAAGTGTTATTGCTTTTAAGCTTGTGCTAGTGCTCAAAAGTGCCCTATTAAGAATGTTTGGCTGCTGCTGATCAGTTGAGCTTATTTGATGTATATAGCTTATTAAGTTTTGTTTATCTATTATGGCTAAATATTAGGTATACATATCTAATAATATCGTTTATGTGTGTTTTTCTCAGCAAATCTATCAGATGCTAGTTTTTCTTAGATGCCGAAGCACCCATTCTCACACTTATTAAGTAAATAAATTAGAAGTTGAAATTAATTTGTTATTCTGGTATGCGTTGTCTGCAGATTATTTGATGTTGATAGGAAGTTTATTTATGGTTTGACTCTGTGATTGCTATTGTGATCAATTTTTAGATACATTTTTTATTTACTGATGATGATATTAAAACAAAAGAATGACACAATGTTAGATCATTGTATTTGGAACATTATTAAGGCCTATGGGATTTGCTTATTTTTCTTCCTGCGTGTTTGGATCTGTGTTTTATATCGAGTCAAATTTAGTTTAATACCTATTTGGTAAATTAGGTCACTTAAATTTAGCTTTAAATCAGTTTATACTATAGATTAAAGGTAGATTTAACAAGTTTTAAGTAGTTTGTTAAGTTTTTTACCAATTTCTTTAGTCTCATGGTTTTTATATTAATCATAATAGGTTTTTGAGTCATATTGCTTATTGAGTCAAAGTAAGTGTTAATTTGTGTCAAAATTTAGTTCAAGTGTCTGTTTAAGTCATTTCAATTCTCAAAAGTAAGTGTTATTACTTTTAAGCTTGTGCTAGTGCTCAAAAGTGCCCTATTAGGACTGTTTGGCTGCTGCTGTCATTGAGCTTATTTGTTGTATATAGCTTATTAGGTTTTGTTTATCTATTACGGCTAAATTTTAGGTATACATATCTAATAATATCGTTTATGTTTTCTTTCTCAGCGGAATCCATGTAGCTGCTACTTTAGATGCCTAAGCAACACTATTCTCACCTGAGTGAGTAAATAAATTAGAAGTTGAAATTAATTTGCTATTATGGTATGCGTAGTCTGCAGATTATTTGATGTTGATAGGAAGTTTATTTATGGTTTGACTCTGTGATTGCTATTGTGATCAATTTTTAGACACATTTTTATGTTACTGATGATGATATTGAAACAAACTAATGAAACAATGTTAGATCATTGTATTTGAAACATTATTAAGGTCTATGGGATTTGCTTATTTCTCTTCCTGCGTGTTTGGATCTGTGTTTTATCTCGAGTCAAATTTAGTTTAATACCTATTTAGTCAATTAGGTCACTTAATTTTAGCTTTAAATCAGTTTATACTATAGATTAAAGGGAGATTTAACAAGTTATAAGTAGTTTGTTAAGTTTTTTAACAATTTCTTTAGTCTCATGGTTTTTAGATTATTCATAATAGCTTTTTGAGTCATATTGCTTATTGATTCAAAGTAAGTGTTAATTTGAGTCAAAATTTAGTTCAAGTGTCTGTTTAAGTCATTTCAGTTCTCAAAAGTAAGTGTTATTGCTTTTAAGCTTGTGCTAGTGCTCAAAATTGCCCTATTAGGACTGTTTGGCTGCTGCTGATCAGTTGAGCTTATTTGATGTATATAGCTTATTAGGTTTTGTTTATCTATTATAGCTAAATTTTAGGTATACATATCTAATAATATCGTTTATTTTTTTTCTCAGCGGAATCCATGTAGATGCTTCTTTAGATGCCGAAGCAACACCCTTCTCACCTGAGTGAGTAAGTAAATTATAAGTTGAAATTAATTTGCTAGTCTGGTATGCGTAGTCTGCAGATTATTTGATGTTGATAGGAAGTTTATTTATGGTTTGACTCTGTGATTGCTATTGTGATTAATCTTTAGACACATTTTTATGTTACTGATGATGCTATTGAAACAAACGAATGACACAACGTTAGATCTTTGTATTTGGAACATTATTAAGGTCTATGGGATTTGATTAGTTTTCTTCCTGCATGTTTGGATCTGTGTTTTATATCGAGTCAAATTTAGTTTAATACCTATTTGGTCAATTAGGTCACTTAAATTTAGCTTTAAATCTTTATACTATAGATTAAAGGTAGATTTAACAAGTTTTAAGTAGTTTGTTAAGTTTTTTTTAACAATTTCTTTAGTCTCATGGTTTTTAGATTAATCATAATAGCTTTTTGAGTCATATTGCTTATTGAGTCAAATTAAGCGTTAATTTGTGTCAAAATTTAGTTCAACTGTCTGTTTAAGTCATTTTAGTTCTCAAAAGTAAGTGTTACTGCTTATAAGCTTATGCTAGTGCTCAAAAGTGCCCTATTAGGACTGTTTGGTTGCTGCTGATCAATTGAGCTTATTTGATGTATACTGCTTATTAGGTTTTGTTTATCTATTATGGCTAAATTTTAGGTATACATATCTAATAATATCGTTTATGTTTTTTTCACAGCGGAATCCATGTAGCTGCTACTTTAGATGCCGAAGCAACACCATTCTCACCTGAGTGAGTAAATAAATTAGAAGTTGAAATTAATTTGCTATTCTGGTATGCGTAGTCTGCTGATTATTTGATGTTGATAGGAAGTTTATGTATGGTTTGACTCTGTGATTGCTATTGTGATCAATTTTTAGATACATTTTTATGTTACTGATGATGATATTGAAACAACCGAATGACACAATGTTAGATCTTTGTATTTGGAACATTATTAAGGTCTATGGGATTTGCTTATTTTTCTTCTTGCGTGTTTGGATCTGTGTTTTATATCGAGTCAAGTTTAGTTTAATACCTATTTGGTCAATTAAGTCAGTTAAATTTAGCTTTAAATCAGTTTATACTATAGATTAAAGGTAGATTTAACAAGTTTTAAGTAGTTTGTTAAGTTTTTTAACAATTTCTTTAGTCTCATGGTTTTTAGATTAATCATAATAGCTTTTTGAGTCATATTGCTTATTGAGTCCAAGTAAGCGTTAATTTGTGTCAAAATTTAGTTCAAGTGTCTGTTCAAGTCATTTCAGTTCTCAAAAGTAAGTGTTATTGTTTATAAGCTTGTGCTAGTGCTCAAAAGTGCCCTAATAGGACTGTTTGGCTGCTGCTGATCAGTTGAGCTTATTTGATTTATATAGCTTATTAGGTTTTGTTTATCTATTATGGCTAAATTTTAGGTATACACATCTAATAATATCGTTTATGTTTTTTTCTCAGCGGAATCCATGTAGCTGCTACTTTAGATGTCGATGCAACACCATTCTCACCTGAGTGAGTAAATAAATTAGAAGTTGAAATTACTTTGCTATTCTGGTATGCGTAGTTTGCAGATTATTGATGTTGATAGGAAGTTTATTTATGGTTTGAGTCTGTGATTGCTATTGTGATCAATTTTTAGATACATTTTTATGTTACTGATGATGATATTGAAACAAACGAATGACACAATGTTAGATCATTGTATCTGGAACATAATTAAGGTCTATGGGATTTGCTTATTTTTCTTCCTGCGTGTTTGGATCTGTGTTTTATATCGAGTCAAATTTAGTTTAATACCTATTTGGTCAATTAGGTCACTTAAATTTAGCTTTAAATCAGATTATACTATAGATTAAATGTAGATTTAACAAGTTTTAAGTAGTTTGTTAAGTTTTTTTTAACAATCTCTTTAGTCTCACGGTTTTTAGATTAATTGTTAGGTCACCATATATGTAACACAAGCAGCAATAGAAGAAATAGATAAAGAAGAGGATCGGTTTGAAACCCTTATCAAACACAACGATATAATGAAGAAGGTTAATGCAAAGAGTGAAATAGAAAGAGAACACCAACCCTCAAGTGATGGTTATACAAGAGTATTTATAGGGCAAGGCTAGTGGCAACACTTATAGACTCCTTCCCTTCTTAATTGGCTGGCAAGGCTTATGGGCCTTCTACATAAGCCTTAGCTTAATACAAACATAAAGGCCATAATAGCTAACTATTACATATGAATCACTTACACTTGAATTAATGTTTGAGTGATTCCAACAATCTCCCCTAAGTGTTGTGATGAATGAAAGAGTGATAACGATGTAGGTGATGATGTAATAGTGCTTTGACGTCTTCTGACATTCTTCTTTCTTTGAAAGAAGTGCTTGATTAGAACATCTCCCCAGTGGTGAGAAATTGTTTTCCTTTGAACAGTTTTGTGCTTCTATGACGTCATATTTATTTGTTCTTTTATCTTTGTTCTTTGTGATGGTATTGATAAACAAGTATGTTGTTGTTTGTCTGCATCAGGTCTGATTCTTGCTCCGTGGGTTTAGGAATTTAGAAATTCCGGTATTAAGAGTCGTCACCTCAAGTATTGTAATCGTTAGAAGCTCGTAGTCATAGTTTATATTTGTTAGCCTTAATAAGTTTATATTAGAAGTGATGGTCATTCACGATTAGGAACTTTGTAACGTGTGTTAGATATCGTGATAGAATAGTCAACGGGCTCGTGGATTGGGGAAGCTAATTGGTTAAATGTTAGGTATGCTACCGTTATAATCTTACACCCAGCCCAATCCAAGTCCACAAAAAGCCCATTGGAAAGCCTTTTAGGTTTTCATGTATTCCACCTATAAATACCCCTCAAATGGTCATTTGAGGGGTGTGCTTGAAAGTGTGTGTGTGTGTGTGTTTCTTTATTGAATATACAACATCTTGTGTTTATATCTTATCATCACATACACGATTTTTATATCATTCAAGTCACCATCTTCTTCTTACTTCTAAGCATAACGTTTGGTTTTGTGTTGGTTTGTGTTAACGTGGTATTTGTGTTGGGTTTGTGATAAGGTTGATAGATATTAGGTCCTACAATTGGTATCAATCGCCTAACAATGGTTTAGGAGTGTTTTGGTTGAAGTTTTTTTGTAGTATACGCGTAGCTCTCGCTATTCAAAGTTGTCAAGCTTAAAGCTTTAATTTTTGCACTTAAATCTTCAAGATTCTTATGGTCTAAGGTTTATATAGTGTTAAAGATTCAGTTTGGCAAAAGTTCGAAGCTTTACGTGTTTTAAATCATTTTAAGCTCGTATTTGTTTTGGGTCATTTCTACTCGTAACTTTCTAGGCACTTTGGGTGAAAAAGGTCAACATTTTGTGGGTTATTCGAGTGTTTTAAGGCTATCTGGTAAAAGAAATCATTTGAATTTGGTTTTCTTACGGTAGAAGTCAAAAAGTCAAAACCCTAGTTTTCTACTCGTAACATTTTGGTGAAGAATCTTCGTGCTATAACTGTTACTCAGTGCTTCCCTCACTTGGATAAGTGTGTGGAACACTTCGACTTGTGGATATCCCTTACACTGTGATAGTGTAAAGGATTTTTGGATTCTACACGTAAGCCATTCCTACGCGTAAGCCATTCCTACGCGTAAGCTATTCCTACGCGTAAGCACTCTTGCTACGCGTAAGTTGGGTTCTACGCATAAGAACTTCCTACGCCTAAGGATTCCTACGCCTAAGCATCCTACGCCTAAGGATTCCTACGCCTAAGCATCCTACGCATAAGCTACGCTAAGCACCAGATCCTACGCCTAAGCCTCGCTACTCGAACTTCTGTTTACCCTAACTCTTCTACGCATAAAGGTTTTTTTAAAAAAAAAAAAAAAAAAAAAAAAAAAAAAAAAAAAAAATTTAAATTTTTGAGGAAACTAAACGTTAAATTTTTACGCGAAATTCAAATTTTGGTTTAACTGTGAAAATTTTGGTCAAAAATTCAAATTTTTGGGCCTAAATTCAAATTTTTCGGGTCAAATTTTGCGTCAAAATGGTCATAACTCAAAATTTTTCATACGACCTTAGAATTGATTTTTATAGTGAATTTCAAATTTTGGGCGAATTTTTTTAAGAACCAAGGTTACGAGTACGACTTTCAGATCACCTCAACTGAGCTTAATCTTCATCAACCACAACTCCTTTATCGTTGAATCGATCCTACATCAACTTTATCATATCATACCTTCATCAATGGCAACTCAACAAGATATTCATGCAGCCGGTGCCGAAAACCGTCCTCCTATGTTGGAAAAAGGTGGTTATCTTCAATGGACAAGTCGAATGCTTCGTTACATCAAGACAAAACCTAATGGAAAATTGATGATCAAATCCATTCAGGATGGACCCTTCATACCTCGACAAGTCCAAGACCCTGGAAATCCTGATGCAACACCTCCCGTCCCACCATTTTTTGTCTTCAAAAGGACACTGAATACTCTGAAGAGGATCAGAAACAAGTCGAAGCAGATGACATGGCAATTCATATTATACAACAGGGTTTACCAAGAGACATCTTTGCTGCTGTAGACAGTTGTGAAACTGCTTTCGACATGTGGGAACGTGTTAGACGAATTTGTCATGGAACAGAAATCGGTCAACAAGACACAGAGAACAAGTTGCTAACTGCATGGGAGAAGTTTACATCTACTCCAGGAGAATCCATTGAATCCTACTATGGAAGGTTTTGTACTTTAATGAATGAGCTGATCAGAAACAAGTTGGCACCCAGAACAATCGTTCAAAACATCAAGTTCCTGAATAATCTTCCAGAAGAATGGGGACGATATGTCACTATTGTCAACCAAACAAAAGACTTACATCAGGTGAACTTTGATCAACTCAACGATTTTCTGAAACAAAACCAAAATGAAGTGAATGAAGTCAGGCAAGAAAGATTAGCAAAGAATCATGATCCATTGGCACTCATTGCAAAGACTCAAACTTCAGTGAATACACAACAACAAGCTTCATCATCTTCCACAAACAACAACTTGCGGCAATACATCCCTCAACAACAAAACTATCCACCTGAACAACAACATTACACAGAACAAGGAATCACTTATCTTGAAATGGAACCAGAAGAAGCTTTGTCACAAGCATTTGTATTCTTGTGTAAAGCATTCAGAAGTCGCTATTCCACACAACTAACAACAACCAAAGGATTTCATCAAACACTCGCAATAGGCAAATTACACGGTAGGGTGTGACATGGGCAATCAAGGTCAAATGGTTGGAGTTATTGGGATCAACAGGGATATGCTACTTGGATTTCGCATGGTAATCGGCGGTTCCAAATCAGGCTAATCAAATGGTTTCAGAATGTTGGGAATAGAACAATGGGTACTCAGAATGGGAATGTTGCAGCTCCAGTTATTGGGAATTATGGAAATGTGAATCAGGGTAATCAGGTTAAGTGTTTATACTGTCAAAGATTGGGTCACATGGCAAGGAATTGTCCAACTAACCGAAAAGAAGATCTTGCGTATCTTCAGAAGCTATTATGTTGGTACAAAAGGAACAATTTGGACTTCATTGAGTCTTGAGGACATGACTTTATGGCTATTATGGATGATTTGAAGACCTCGAGGACTTAATGCAAACTGCATCTTCATGGCAAATCTTCAGAGACTAAGTAACGACACTGATTCTAACGCACCTCCTATCTATGACGCCAATGCAGTATCGATACCCATAACTGATCCATGCTATAACAATGTCATATTTGATGTGTTTACTCATGACGAACAACATTATGTGACATCAACACCTACTTATGATACATACCTGGACAATCCGAGTTGTAGCAATACTAACTCTGAGCCTCCAGATGTGGATCCCAGTGGAGGCTGTGTGGCACAAATACGGAGACTGATGAGGAAACTCGTGCTTATTTTGAATCATTAATCAACTGTGGCTTGAAATTGAGAAAGTTAAAAAGGTCAATCGCGATGTTAAGGACGCGAATGCAAAATTGACCGCTGAGCTTGAGAGTTACAAGGAGAATGCAAAAGCCTTTGATTTCAGAAAAAACAAAGAATCAGAATTAGAAATTGGTTATCGAAATTTGGTTTCTAAAGAAAAAGAATTGCAAATCAAGTATAACACACTTGATGTGAATTCGAACTTGAAAATTAAATCTTTAAACAAGGAAATTTCAGATCTAAATGACCAACTTTCAAAACAAAAATCATTGTTTTTTGATCTTGAAAAAGAAAAGAAGCAGTTGATTACTGATTTTTCAAAACGAGAAGATTCTCTTCTTGATGAAATTCTCGACAAAAATGAGAAAATCCAAACTTTGGAAAATTTGCTTTTTAAAACGGGTCATTCTGCTCAAACAATCAAGATGCTTTCTAATCATGTAAATCCGCGTTTTCATACAAATCATAGAATGGCACTTGGTAACGACCCTTCCTCGTTCCTCAAGAAAGCTCAGAAATCTCAGAATGTGTTAAACAATGGAAATGTTTTGCATGAACCCATTATTGTTCGTGATTCTCTTGAAACGTTAGAACTATCTGAGGAGTGTAGATCAAAAATGAAACAAAATAATTTGGAAATCAAACCAATTAATTATAACAAATGGAACAAAATTAACGGAATTACTTTTGTTAATCAAAAAGAAAAGTCAAAGTTTTCCACCTGTTTCAAACAAAGATTCAACACCTGTTTCAAAACCAGTCGTTGTCTCAAATTCTCTTTCGAACATTGAACAAATGTCTTCAAACAATCCTTTTAACACAAGTGACGCGAGAAGTATTTTAGAAAATGTGAAAACTAGAATTGTAGATCTTCAAGACACTGTTAAAACTAAAACCAATATTACTACAAACATCTGGTTTAATAGTTTTGATAATGAAAATAAAAAGTACTTTGAAACTCAATTTGCCCCTCAGCTGAATGCCATCAGTGCAAGGGTAATTCATTTTGAACAAGCCTTTTTGAAAGAAACAGCTGACTTTGTCAAGGACCATAAATCCATGGTAAAGCAAGCTAATGACTGTGTAGAACAAATAAAAGTTTTGGAAACTCTAAATGACTCTCTCTTCGAAGATGTTCTGACTACTGATATTATGTCCATTATTTTGCAAACATATTCTGTTGAAGATCATGAAAGACTCCAGTCTGAGACCTCCAAAATTGTTTCAAAATATGAACAGGCTCTTGAAAAACTTGAAAAACAAAATGTCTCATATTTTAAACAACTTGATCAAAAAACTGAGGAATGCAAATATGACAAATTGTCGTATGAGCGTGCCTACAATGACATGAAAGCGAAAAATGATCTTTTGAGGGCTCAGCTGGAAAGTCAAAAAGGAAAGGCAGTGGATACTGTGATTACAAAACCATTGACTGAGGAGAGAGCAAATGTTCCCAAACCGGTTTCTAAACCAAAAATGTCTGTTTCTATGCCTCCTCCAAAAGTCAATGAGAAAAATGTTTCATCAAAACCAGTCACTCCACCTGCCCTACCTAAACAACATGTTGATAAAGGAAAAGCGGTTATCGAGAAACCAAAAGTTTTAGCACCTGGCCTTTTTAAGATGTGTACCACTAATGCGTCTGCCTCCACAACATATGGAACAAACGACATAAGTTTAGAAAAGCACTCTAAAGAGACTAGGAAAGCTGAAACCACCTCCCTTCATAAAAATGTGAATCCTAATGCGTGTGCCTTACCTTCTACAGGACTACACAGAAAAAAACACCTCTAGGAGTAGCAGACTAAAGCCTAAGAGCAATACAAGGAACAATAGAGTCTCGACTGCCTCTAGGAGTAGTAGCTTGAATAAAGAGAAGAAAGTAGAAGAACACCCTAGGAATTTACCGCTTTTGAATAAGAAAGACATTTCATCTGAATGTACTGAACCTATGAAACTTGCTAAGTCTAATGCATGTGCTGAATCTCTTTGTTTAACTTGCAAGAAATCTTTAGTTAATGTTCAAGATGATTGTGTTTCTAAGAATGTGAATGATAAGCCTGTTAAGAAGAACGTCCCAAAAAGATCTACACTACTAAACGAGTAGGAATACTAGTTGCAAAACTTAGGCTTTACACTACTGACAGGAACTATAGTGTATACTTTAGGGATGATATTTGGAAACCCACAGGTAGAACTTTCACACTCCAGAATGGTAAAATGAGTGATAAACCAGAATTCCCTATAGAAAACCTCTCTGAGTGTGATCAAGATTTTACCTCTAACCCAAAGGAACCAAAATCAAAACGGTTTCCACAATATTCTTTTTCTGTTACTGGCATGTTATCAAAATTTGTCTTTGGATCATCGACTCGGGTTGATCCAAGCACATGACCGGGAATCTGAAGCTGCTGATCAATTTCGTCTAGAAATTCATGGGAACCGTACGTTTTGGAAATGATCATGTAGCAGCTATCATGGGTTATGGAGATCTACCTTTTGGAAATTATTTGATCACTCGGGTTTACTATGTCGAAGGGTTGGGACACAATTTGTTTTCAGTCGGGCAGTTCTGTGATGCAGATTTAGAGGTTGCTTTTAGGAGAAATGCTTGCTTCGTTAGAAACTTGGATGGCACTGATCTCTTAACTGGGAATCGTGATACAAACTTGTATGCTATCGACATCAATCAAATGGCCTCTTCATTACCAATATTTCTTATGACACGTGCATCTGGAACACAGTCCTGGTTGTGGCATAGAAGGTTATCCCATCTCAATTTTGACACCATCAACAATCTTGCCAAAGACAACATCGTCAATGGACTTCCAAAGTTCAAATACACCAAGGATCACTTATGTCCATCATGCGAACAAGGAAAAAGCAAAAGAGCATCATATAAACCCAAACCCGTACCTAGTTCGGAAGCAAGGTTGCATATGTTGCACATGGACTTATGTGGCCCAATGAGAGTTGAAAGCATTAACCGGAAAAAGTATATTCTTGTCATCGTCGATGATTATTCGAGATATACATGGGTTAAGTTTCTGAGATCAAAAGACGAAGCACCAGGCATCATCATCACCTTTCTGAAACGAATTCAAGTACTTCTTCAAACTCCAGTAAGGGTTGTAAGAACAGACAACGGCACTGAATTCACAAATCAGGAGTTAAGAGCTTACTTTGAAGATGTTGGAATTACACATCAGACATCAGTTGTTAGAACTCCACAGCAGAATGGGGTAGTTGAAAGAAGAAATAGAACTCTTGTGGAAGCTGCTCGCACAATGCTAATCCATTCTAGTGCACCGTTATTTCTATGGGCTGATGCTGTTGCCACTGCTTGTTTCACTCAGAACCGATCCCTTATCCATCCAAGATTCAATAAAACCCCATATGAGCTTGTGAACAACAGAAAACCGGATATCTCTTACTTTCACGTGTTCGGCGCTTTGTGCTATCCGACGAACGACAGAGAAGATCTTGGAAAACTGAAATCAAAAGGTGATATTGGAATCTTCATTGGATATTCAGATAACTCGAGGGCATTCAGGGTGTATAACAGAAGAACTAGGAGGATCATGGAGACGATGAATGTGAAATTTGATGAACTTTCACAAATGGCTTCTAAGAGACTCGCTCTAGAACCCGCACTAAACCAGAAGACTTTTGGACACATCAGTTCAGGACTCGTACCTCAAAGAGCTCAATCAACTTCGATTGACAATCCTAAAGAACAAGAATAGGAGAATTTCTTTGAGTTAATGTTCGATGAATACTATGGTGGAACTTCGACAAATGCATCAAACCATCATTCCGCTGCACCCGCTCAAAATCATCCTCCACCACCAATAGAAGATGCATCTACAACGGTCGAAACCAATGCACCAATTCCGTCTACATCATCTACATCTACTACAGTTATTGCACCCATTCTACCAGCAGTTGATGAGCAAAACCAAAACCATAACGATGCAACGTTAGATGAAGACTTATTTGAAAACCCGTTTGCTACGGAATCAGCTGAATCTTATTCAAGCTTACGAGAACCATCTAACTCGCATACGTATAACCAACGGTATCCTTCTACTCTGAAGTGGACAAAAGACCACCCAATTGAACAAGTTATTGGTGAACCTTCAAGGCCAATTCAGACGAGACGCCAACTTGCCACCGATTGCGACTTATGCATTTACCTTTGCTCAATTAGCAATATAGAGCCCAAGAACATTCGCGAGGCAATGGTAGATCCCGCATGGATAGAAGCAATGCAGGAGGAACTTCTCCAATACCGTCTACATGAATCTTGGGAAATGGTTCCAAGACCCATTGACGTTCGCGTCATTGATCTTAAATGGTTATGGAAGAACAAACGGGATGAAGAAATGACTGTCATTCGCAAAAAAGCTCGTCTTGTGGCCAAAGGATACAGACAAGAGGAAGGGATAGACTTTGAAGAGTCATTCGCGCCGGTAGCTAGACTTGAAGCAGTCATGATATTCTTAGCCTATGCAGCTCACAAAAACATCACGGTTTATCAGATGGACATTAAGACTGCGTTCTTGAATGGAACTCTGAAAGAAGAAGTGTACGTGAGTCAGCCAGAAGGCTTCATAGACATGAATCATCCAGACTACGTCTACAAACTCAAAAAGGCAATCTATGGATTGAAACAAGCTCCGAGAGCGTGGTATGACGAACTGTCCTCTTTCCTTATCCTAAACAATTTCACCAAAGAAACAGTTGATCCTACCTTATTTACACAAAAATGCAAAAACGACATTTTGATTGTTCAGATTTATGTGGACGACATCATCTTTGGGTCCACTAATCCGAATCTTTCAAAACATTTTGAAAATCTCATGAAAAGCAAATTTGAAATGTCCATGATGGGGGAACTAAAATTCTTTCTTGGTTTACAAATACATCAATCCCTCGTGGAATTTTTATAAATCAAGCTAAATACACAACTGAGATTTTGAAAAATCATGGTATGGATAATTGTGATTCGGTCGGAACACCAATGGTAACTTCACCAAAAATTGGAGCCGATTTGTTTGGGAAACCTATTGATCCGAAGAAATATCGGAGTATGATTGGTTCTCTCATGTACCTCACTGCTAGTCGACCAGATATTCATTTTGCTGTTTGCTTATTAGCACGGTTTCGGGCAAAGCCTACCGAACTGCACCTCAAAGAGGTTAAAAGGATCTTTCGGTACTTGAAGACATCCATTCACATGGGACTTTGGTATCCGAAGGAATCCGGATTTTATCTAATTGCCTTTTCAGATGCGGACCACGCAGGTGACCAAGTTACAGCAAAAAGTACATCCGGAGGAGCACAATTTTTGGGTGAAAAGTTAGTAAGCTGGTCTTCAAAGAAACAAGATTGCACTACACTTTCAACGGCTGAAGCTCAGTATGTGTCTCTATCTGCGTGTTGTGCTCAAGTTCTATGGATGAGAACACAACTCACAGATTATGGCTTTACTTTCGATAAAATACCTATGTATTGTGACTCGAAAAGTGCCATAGCCATATCATGCAATCCTGTTCATCACTCAAAGACTAAGCATATCCGTGTCCGCTATCACTTCATCAAAGAGTACGTCGAAAATGGTACTGTTGAATTATTCTTCGTGAAGACAGTTTACCAACTCGCCGATCTATTAACTAAAGCCCTTCCAAAAGAAAGGTTTGACTATTTAGTTCGACGAATTGTAATGCAAAGCCTAACCCCTGAGGAGTTAGAAAGTCTTCTCGAATCTTCTTGAAAATGATTTTCCAACAAGCTTCGCTGTAAATATGTTTGAAAAACAAAATACAAAATTTGTAAAACCAACAAACGCAAAATATAAAAATATAAAATTTTTCAAAAAATACAAAAACAATATAAAATCAAAAATCCAAAAATATTCTTTTCACGTCATGTCTCTCGTATAATCGATATTCTGTACGTTTCTAGAAATGTCATTCAACAATGATACGGGTATGTACAGATGCTTGAGCGAGAGTTCTTTATTGTTTTCTAAAACATGTCGTTTCTCAAAATTTCTTCATAAAATGGCTTTCGTATACTTCAGTACGAAACCCAGACTAAAATGATGACTTTTGATTATTTTTCAAATCAAAACTCGTGCTTTTATAGAAAAATCAAGTGTACGCTTCAGTGCACTGCATTTAAAAATGGTGAGAAATCATCATCATCTTGAGCACCTTTTCAAGATTGTTCAAAAAGATTTTAAAAATCTTTCAAAATACTTTGTGCTCAAGATAACTCCCTCTAAAACCCTTTAATTGATTATGCTTTATTAAAGGGGGAGTATAAAACTAAAATGTTCCAAATTCATGCTTAAATCAAATCCGTTTGTCTCCCCAAAAGATTCTAAAATGTTGTTTAATCCGTTGATATAAAAAATATCACGAATATGCTATTTTTGAAGGGGAGGAGACGTGATTAAAATGTGATCAAAATCGGTGTTTGAATCTCAAAATGAGCTCGACTCAAACGGAACCAATGAATTGACGGAATCTAAGTCGTAAATGTACCATCTAGAGAAACTTGTGATAGATATGCACCTTCATGGGTCTAACCTCCTTTTCAAGGAGTGTTTACAACTTCAAGTTAGTTATTAGAGCTAGTTGTCACCTAAAACTGACAATGGAACTCTTTAACTAGGCAACGTAACCGTGTCTCGTGGGGAATTGTCTATCATGAGCCGATCAATTCAAAAAGTGCAAACTCTACCTTCGATGTGCAGATTTTTGTTAAAACTCATAAGCACATGTGAAGGGGGAGTGTTTCTGAAAATATAAAACTCGCGGAGTGTTTCAAACATGTTTTCTATCATAAACACTTTGAGAGATTTTCAAGAAAAGGTTTTATGGCAACAATAGGAAAGTCATGGAGTTATAAGGTGACTAAGGACAGGAAATTCGTCCTATGATCCTCCAGAGCCGGAGGGATCTACCCAAGGACATCACCTATAGTTTAGAACTAGAAGTCCTTAGGAATGATTGAAAAAAGGAGTAATGTGAGAAAGGAGAAAGAAGGGGTTGAAGAATTAAAAAGAAATGTAATGAAAGGGTGAAAAGAAATAGCCCTCCATATTTAACCTTAGGGCAGAAACCGGGTTCAATTCATCTGCTACTAGTTGTCACTAAGATGACACTGGTATTGAAGACAAAGATGTCATGGACCCAGTGACGCACTGCACTAAACCTTCTAGCCACTCAATTCCTCTCAAAAGGGATTTGTTTCATTCTCACTGGGAACCTTACATAATCTATCGACTTTCTCTTAGAGATTGTTGATATTGAAGAAGGAGACCCTCTCCCTAGTCTCCGCTTAGGAAAACCAAAATGCACTATTGAGTCTAGAGCCACGAGATTCATCAAAAGATCTCATAGGAACACTTGACATGACATCGCTTGTTGTTCATCAATAAGGACACAAGTGATATATTCTAGAGTCCTACGCAGATCTTAGCAATCTGCCAGAACATTTATGAGAAGTTTCACTTCTGTGATCTTCAGTGATTGAATGGAAACTCCTGCCAGGGTCAACATCAAACAGCCCTGACAGCAGGTCACTTCGGTAACTCCCCGTGGATTACGCTTAGTGTGTCTCAAACGGTCTACAGTCGTGAGGTGATGCTTCGGTGTACCTCAGCGACTCATCTGAACTGTAGATGTACTTCGGTATATCGCGTTATCTTACTTGTGGGACTCCAGTTCAGGAACAGCCCTTGTGAGAATTAGAGACGTGTTTTCACACTATGCTGTTAACACCCTCGAAATTCAAACTTGTAACTGCCGGAATCCGCTTATTACTAACCTGTTTTTATGTTTTCTTCTTATGGAAGCTCCGGAGCGGATTGATCGTGCAGATTCTCCACATGCTCATACCAACAACACATGAAAGTTCTCATCAAAATCAAAGGCTACTCAAAGTTAAAGATGATTCTTCGTCAATGTCAAAGAATCTACAAAGTTTAAAGACTCGAGAACTACATCATTGGTAACCAAAAGTCAAATAGAAGTGTGAGCATGGTGGAGAAAGACGTGGAGACACCAAACCAACGAAGTTGACAACGGCAGACAACCACATTAACTGATCACAAAGCATGAAGGAACAAAGAATCAAGACTATTCTATATCTACACACAAAGTTCGAGCTCAAGAAAAGTAAAGACCTAATCAAGCGGAGCATCATTTGAATGACCACCCCTTAGGGGGAGATTGTTAGCCTTAATAGTTTTATTAGAAGTGATGGTCATTCACGTTTAGGAACTTTATATCGTGTGTTAGATATCGTGCTAGAATAGTCAACGGGCTCGTGGATTGGGCTAAGCTAAATGGCTATTAGTCAAGTTAAGCTAGCCTTATGAAAGATATAATCCAATCCAACCCATATCCACGGCCCATGCCAAGCCCATTAGGGTAAGTTGTAAGGTAGTATAAATACACCTCAAATGAGTCATTTGAGGTGTGTGCTTGAAAGTGTGTGTGTGTGTGTTTTCTTCCTTTGCAATAAACATCATCTTTATTGTTTATCTTTCTACGCATAACATACACGGTTTGTATAAACATCAAGTCACCAATCTTTCCTTTCTTCATTTCATCTTTGTATACGCATAAGTGTTTGTGGTTTAACATGTTCATCTTGTGATAAGGTGTGTTACGCGTAAGGTTGATGTAAAAGTAAGGTCCTACAGAGTTGTTGAAAGACGAAACCGAACGTTAGTGGAAGCTGCAAGAACAATGTTAATAAATGCTAAACTCCCAAATTACTTGTGGGCCGAAGCTGTATCGACTGCATGCTATACTCAAAACCGTTCTATGATTACAAAATGCCACAACAAAATGCCTTTCGAGCTTCTCCACAACAGAAAACCGAATCTCAAACACTTTCATGTATTTGGATCTCTTTGCTATCCGAATAATGATGGTGATGACTTTGGAAAGCTCAAAGCCAAAGCTGACATTGGAGTATTTATTGGATATTATGATAATTCTAAAGGTTTCCGAATCTGGAATCGTCAAACAAAGGAGGTTATGGAAACGATTCATGCTCATTTTCATGAACTTACGGAAATGGCTTCTGAGTATAACAGCTTGGAACCCGGTCGCAACCGCTTAAACTTTCCCCAAACCCCATCATCAGCTGACACAAGCCCTCAGCTTACTCGTCAATAAATGGAAAGACTATTTGCTCCTCTGTTCAGTGACGATATTGATGAACGTGCTCCAGGTGTATCCGCTGTTTCCGCTGCTCAACCTGATACTACTCTTATACCTGATACACTTGCTACAACAACCACTGTTGACGAAGCACCACCAGTTGACTCCAACACAATAGTTGAACAAACCGCTTCCAACAATGATGAACCGGCTGATGATGTTCTTCATGAAGTACCCCCACCTGCAGATTTTGATCCAAATGCGTTCTTTAACCCGTTTGCTAATGAGACTGCTGCACCAGATGTCGCGGAATCTTCAACAAGCCATTTGAATTCTCAAAATCTGCACAACGTATACCAACATCAACCCTCCAGACATCGATGGACAAAATACCATCCTCTTGAGAATATTATTGGCAACCCGAATCAACCAGTCATAACGAGACAACGTCTTCACACAGATGGTGAACATTGCATTTATGCACTCACTGTCTGCCAATCTGAGCCTAAAAACATTAAAGACGCAATGACAAAGGACAACTGGATTGAATCCATGCAAGAAGAACTCAACCAATTCAAACGTCTTGAAGTATGGGAACTGGTTGAAAGACCAACAGGGGTCTTCGTCATTGGTCTAAAATGGATTTGGAAAAACAAATTGGATGCTGAAGGAACCGTAATTCGGAACAAGTCACGTCTGGTGGCTAAGGGTTATAGACAGGAGGAGGGTATTTCCTTTGAAGAATCATTCGCTCCGGTTGCTCGTCTTGAGGCTATTCGGATTTTTCTGGCTTTTGCGGCTCACATGAACATCACGATCTTTCAGATGGATGTCAAAACTGCTTTTCTCAAAGCCAGAAGGATTCATTGACCCAGAGTTCCCTAATAATGTCTACAAACTGAAGAAAGCTCTCTACGGTCTCAAACAAGCCCCTCGGGCGTGGTACGACAAGTTATCATCCTTCCTTATTTCCAATAAGTTCACCAAAGGTTCGGTCGATCCTACACTCTTTATACAATATCACGGGGCTCACATTTTAATCGTTCAAATTTATGTGGATGACATCATTTTTGGGTCAATACATTTAAAATACTCAAATGCTTTTGCAAAACTTATGACAAAACATTTTGAAATGTCAATGATGGGTGAACTCACATTCTTCCTTGGAATGCAAGTTCATCAATCACCCCGTGGTATTTTCTTGAGTCAGTCCAAATATGCCCTTGAATTGTTACACAAATTTAGAATGCAAAAATGTGACACCTATGCCACACCAATGGCTCATACCAAGAAGCTAGACGCTGATTTACATGGGAAATTGGTGGACCCTACAAAATACCGTAGTATTATTGGGTCTCTCATGTATCTAACAGCTAGCAGGCCTGATATTGTCTTTGCCGTATATCTTTGCTCTCGTTATCAGTCGCGACCAACTGAAACCCACCTCACTGAGGCTAAAAGAATCCTCCGATACATCAAGGAAACCATTAATTTGGGTATCTGGTATCCGAAGGATTCTGGTTTTGAACTAATCGCTTTTTCAGACGCTGACCACGCAGGATGCTTAGATTCACGTAAAAGTACTTCAGGAGCTCTACAATTTCTTGGTGATAAACTGGTGTCATGGCAATCGAAGAAGCAGGATTGTACATCGCTGTCCTCAACCGAAGCAGAATATGTAGCCATGTCGGCATGTTGTGCTCAAGTCATTTGGATGAGAACACAACTCAAAGACTATGGTTACGTATTTGACAGAATCCCGATGTACTGCGACAATCGGAGTGCTATTGCGATCTCGTGCAACTCAGTTCAGCATTCGAAATCAAAGCACATCGATCTTCGATATCATTTCATCAAGGATCACGTGGAACAGGGTACAGTTGAATTATACTTCGTGGGTACAAAATACCAATTGGCAGATCTACTCACCAAAGCCTTGCCTCCCGCTAGGTTTAATGAGTTGGTCCACCGGATTGGTATGCGGTGTTTGACTCAAGAGGAATTGGATGAACTCTTAAAACAGTCTTAAAAACCAGTCAAACACCAAAATCTCTTTTGTAAATATTTTTCCAAAAACAAAATACAAAAATATAAAATCAGATAAACAACAAAAATATTCTTCTATCTATTTTTCTCTTAACATGTCAAGTACATTTCTTCCGTCAACACTATAATCTTTCTACATTCAGTATTTTTCCGATCAAGTGTTGAGGGGGAGAATATTTTATACTTAACTGTTTCAAAATAACCGTGTACTTGCATGTTACCTTATCCTGGTTGTTTCTTTAAATTGGTGGTCACATCTCTGGTTCACTGACACTCCTCGGACTAAAATTTATAACCTTTCATTATTTCTTATGTCAAGGGGGAGTGTCGTCAAGTTTCTGTCTTAAAATCTTTCGTTTGGTAACCAAAATGGAAGTTAAAAGGCTTTGGATGAAAATGGAAAAAGGTGGAGGGACTTCAACTGTCAAAACCTCAAAGTTATTTTTCATAAAATACTCCACCAACCTCATTTAATTCATATCATTTATTATCATCACCAACCCAATCCCACGCATAAGAATTCATCTTCAAATCCGTGTTTTTGATCATCATTTTGTAAGTGTTTCTGTGTTAGTAACAAGATTTTAAACAATTGTTTTGAATTTTTCATAAATCCAACGGTTAAAACTTGAGTTACAATGATTTTTGTGTTCTACGCATAAGCGTATGAACACACAATCAAGTTTGTGTGTTTGTGGTTGAAATGATTGTGTCAAAACGTTTTCTTAACATCTATGATCACATTTTCATCACTTAAACACATCCAGATACATGAATTAATTGATTTTGGGAATTAGGGTTTATGCGTGAAGTTTGGGTGTTTTCAAATGAGAGTGTTTATGGTTAAAAAGATTGTTGTATGAGGTTGCTTTTATGTTGAATTGAACCTATCCATTGCTAGAACTTGCCCAGAAACACCCAAAATGACAGAATTGAAATTTAGGCATTTTTGATTCATAGCTTATTTGATGTTAAAACTTGCATAAGACAACTTCATAGGCTTCTAAGACTTCCCAGAATAAGTTTGGTGCATTTTCCATGGCTAGATTTCTTAAGCGTAATTCTTGAAACTAGGGTTTAAGTCTACGCGTAAGTAATCTTACGCGTAAACTGTGTGATGAGTTTTCATGCCATGATCTGTTATAGAATGGATGTATGTGTTAATATTATTGCTATGATGACTTTATTTCAGGTCTGCTACACGTATAATTCAGAATCAAGGTCATTAGCAATCTACGCATAAGGATCACCTTACGCGTAGAAGGTTATGCGTAAGAGAAATCTTACGCGTAAGGTTCTACAAAGGGACTACGCGTATCCTGTGAAGGATATACGTAAACAGTGACCACTACGCATAAGGTCTACTCTTACGAGTAAGCCTTACGCGTAAGGTGTTATATGCGCTTACGCGTAAGCTCTACGCATAAGGTCCCCTTTTTCCTACGCGAATATTTCTTACGCGTAAGTAAGGTTCCTACGCATAAGCTCGTGTCTACGCGTATAACTCCTGTTTACGCATAAGCTACCATTTCTACGCCTAAGCCTTGATCAAACCTTCATTATGAATTGTTACACGTGCAAACTTGTAAATAAATAAATCATAATGTCACGAAACCAATAAATGTCACTAATATGCTTAAACGTTTAATATGTTGTGAAAAATATGTGATAACATAAACTTTAAAACTTAAAGTTAACTAACTCACGAAACTTTTCTCGACATCATTGGACTATTGAACAAACAAGTGACGTTGGACTCGTAACAATCATTGACATATATCATTCAATAAGTAGACAATAAAACCTTCTGTTGACTAACATTATGTCTTTCGATATGTTGGTTCTTTTGGCTAAATGTGTTTCAGATCACGACATGGAAGCTCAACTGAATATGGATGCACCAAATGTCCTCACCATTGCTGATATCTTCCAGCATGGCTATCCAATGAAGATTGGAAAGAATAATCTTTGTGTCGACTTTGAAACTTTCACCTGCTCGGAATCTTCTTGTCTCATTGCAGTGGATATTCTGAAGAATCATCCCTATCAGAACATGCTCACCAATTCTGCCACTGTTCCGGAGATCTACATTCAGTAATTCTGGAATACTATGCAAATGATCAAAGGACAGAATGCTGTGACTATAACTCTCAACCACAAACAACTCACCATCACACCGGCAGATTTAAGGGCTGTCCTCCTCATTCCTGACATCATACCAACTGAATTCTCTGCTGCACCAACTGAAGAGACTGTTGTGCAATTCTTGATTGATATTGGGTACGACGAAGCTTCAGGGGCTATCATTAAGCATTCTCACGTGGATCTCAAGAACATCCCTCAGCCTTGGAGAACCCTTTATATCATCATCACAAAATCCATTTCTGGTCGTGACAGCGGCTATGAGCATCCTAAGCTCGTAGAACTGCAAATCTTCTGGGCTCTGATCAACATGAAGCACATCGAAGTAGAAGCTCTGATTTGGGATGACATGATGACATTCCTCAAAAAGCTTGACTCAAAGATTCCTTATATCAGATATACTAAACTGTTGATCCAGAGAGCACTTGGGTATAACCTAGATATCCCTAAGAGAATCAATGACCCTGACAATCACGACATGTTGTCTGAACCTACCCTAACTGTCAGATTCAAGGAATCAACAACTAAGAAACAGGGTGCTGTGTTGCCAGACCATCTTCTCTCAGATAAACTCAAAAAGCTCTACTCTTATAGAAGATACTTGGTTGCTGTTGAAGAAAACAAAGTTGGTTTTCTAGATGATAAATCTTCTGGTACACCTACCAGAAAAACCAGAAGAGGAAGTGGAGGAAGTGCTGCAAGCACTGAGAGTCAGAGGAAGTTCCCCAAGAGGAATCCTCCACTTAAGAGGAAAATTCCCGCCAAGGAAGCTATTCCTATTCCCATTCCCAAGTCTGAACCGCAAAGAAAGCTAACAGACGAGGACTCGAAGGGTACTGCATCAGATGAAGAGATTTTCTACTCTGAAACTGCTAAAGATGACACTACAACGGTACCTAAACCTCCCAGTCCACCAGCTGAACACGACAAAGGGAAGACTCCAGTAATTGAGCAACAAGAAGAAGAAGATTCAGATGAAGAGCCTTTGGACACCAAGTACAGAAGGAAGTTCAAATTCCTTAGACTCCAACACGTTGCAAAAGAATTTGCTAAAGACCAAATGGGTGGCCCCGGAGGATCAAGTGGTGGTGTTCAACCCACACCAAATCTTGATGCGGTTAATCGACCCGATAAGGGATCTAGTGCCACCACTCTTGAGCAACAACAGAAGTGAGTGGAAGATTCTATTGAATTTGACATTGAAGAACCAGAATCTGAGAAGTTAGAAAAAGAAAAAGCTGATGAAGAAGCTGCAGCTAAAGCTAAAGCTGATGAAAAAGCTAAGTCTGGAAATGAAGAAGATGATGAGTATGATAAGTTTCTTCTAGATGCACGTTCAAAGGAAGAAACTTCTGAGCCACCAAAGGACCCAGAGTCTCCTCATATCTCATCATCATCAGATTCATCTTCTCACTTTTCACCACCACCATCAAAAAGAACAACCAGATCCACATCCAGATCAGTGAAGAAGCCAACTGCCTCTTGGATGTCTCATACAAAGTCACGAATCGTTAAAGCTGTCAAACAGGTCCGAGAGAAAAATATTACAAAGAAGAAGTTAGATTTTCTTGTTGACCAGATACAGTATCTTCATGATGAGCAAGACAAGATGCAAGTTGAAAGGGAGTATGTCCAGAAGCTCATGAATGATGATCTTCAAGGGAAAATGGACGAGATGATCAAAGGATACTCTCACAAGTTTCTTATGGAGGTCGTTCCTAAACTGACAAAGGAGATGTATACCAGACAACTTTATCCGAATCTCTTACATCTGGCCAAGCAAACCATGAAATCAACTCCAATGAATGTGAACATCAATCCAGTTGAACCCACAATCTTCTCAGATGATGAATTGGTGAACCGGCTAGTAGCTCAAATGTCGAAACGCTCTGCAATGTTTGCCTCCCACGAAGCTAAATTGTTTGAAGCATTGCTGGAATACCAACTCAGGTCAGCATACAGAGAAGAAGATGTAAGGCCTAAACGTCCAAGAGACGACGAAGACAAAGATCAGGATAAGGATAACGAGCCCAAACGCACGAAAAAGTCTGGTGAATCATCCTCCATTCAGTACTCAATGCAGCCTCCACCCCAAAGGACTCCAGCTCAACAAAGATCCCCTCCTCGCTCTTCAACTAAAAAACCTCAGGATTCTGAGACACCACCCCAGACTCAGAAAACCGGTGATCACTTTGAGTATACGGGTGGTGACGATGAGGAAATCCCTGAGCCACAACAACAACCCACCTCTCCTGACACAGCTAAGAAACCAGAATCTTCAACTAGGCCAAAGAAACAGAAGAAAAAGGCGCCTATGACCGACGTCTTATCATGGCTGGACGAAGATGATACTGAATTTGAATGGTTCTGGAAGCTTGTTGATTCCACTCCCTACCCATCTGAAGGTTAAGAGGTTACAGAATGTAGTACATTGGAGCATGCGAAACTTCTACAAGAAAAATTCCGTGTAAAGAAGATAACGAAATTCGAGTTGAAGCAAATCAAGAATGAAGCATTTCAACTTCTCAAAGACAGCTCGGAAAGTGCTATAGAAGTTGAGTATCACCTTGATAATATAGCCCGAGCCATGTCTAACAACATGGATTGGCTCAACCCAGAAGCAAACATCGACTTCACCAAATGGGACAATCCTCCATATTACACCGACTGGTCCAAACCTCTGCCAACAATTGGCCAACCAGATCAGCCTAGGATTCCATTCAGATATTTCTTCAACAAAGACTTGGAATTTCTTCTACACGGTGGCGATGGTTCAAGGAAATACGCTACATCACTGACACTTCCATTCCCGGCAGCCATATACTCTAACTGTATAGCCATCGAGGAAAGAGCTAACCACATGTTCTCCAACAATGTGGAAGAGTATGACCATGATGCACTGTATGGGATTCACCATTGGCCAGAACGCCGACTAATCTACTACAGAAGCTGCCAGGTTCAGAAGTCTCAACATGAAGTGTTCAGTACTAAAGGAATCGTTGCTATTAAACATGTTGATCTTTCGTCTAAATGGGACTACACTTTTCTCAAGAATATCGTGGTCAAAAGACAAGACAAAAGGGATTATGCATTCTCTGAAGCGGACTTTGAGAATTTGTCTCTCAACGACATTGAAGACATGTACCTTGCCAAAGTACAGGGTCGCATGAGACAATTTTCAACTGAAGTACAACGTGAATTCATCAAGTCCTTGCTTATCTTCATCAGACGCATAGTCATCAAAGAACGTGTATAGAAGATCTCCAGCTTGCGTTGAATCATATCGACCCGTGTCAACTTCACTCCACCTCAGCTAGATCTTCCCGACATCAACCAGCTTTCACAATATACACTCATCAGCCAACCATTCGAAGTGGTTTACCTTAGTGAAACACTACGCAACTGCATGATGGCGTGTAGAGATCTTCACAAGTTTGGGGATCACACATTGAAGAAGGTTAGGGACAGATTAACTTATAGGTTGAAGGATATTCATGAAGGAATTGGGTGTAAAAAGAGATGCAATTCTAAGGAAAGATGGGATGTGAAGAGAATCATCACCATGATTGATGAAAGGTTGTATCGAAGGGATCAGTTCAGAACACTAGAGAGCTTTGTAGGTCGTCGTCCCAGGATTGCTCTCGCCGGCTATCAACGCCTAGTTCGCATTCCTGGAAACATTGATGGACTTCCTGGTACCCCTTGAACTGCTTCTATTTCATAATATTTTGGATGTGTGATTTATATGTCAATGGCTTGTGCACACATAACAGTGCACAACCCGTACTTGTCAAGAAAGGACCCTATGGTACGCTTCAGTGCCACAATCCTTACAAAAGGAGCGAAAGCTTCTTAATTTTGAGTAAAACCTATCAAACCTTTCACTTTTCAAGGTTTTGCTCAAAAGAACAAGTACTTCCCCTTCTGATTTTCAAAACTTCAACCGTTTATATCACTCGTTGAGGGGGAGTATTTGACTCAAAATCTTTGTTCACAAATTGTTCTCAGTGGTTATCTTCCTACAAAACTCAAAATGGTCATATTTATTCTCAACATTTCTTCAAAAATAACATTGATATGCCAGTTTTGAGGGGGAGAAAAATACGTGATAAGAAATATGTTGTGTTTTGCTCATGAATTCTCGTGTGAAAAGACTTCAACCCATGAATTGACAGGAACTGAACAGTCATACATTGAAAAGATTTGTCTTCCAAGACTTATCCAAGTAAATTGTACCTATTCGAGAAGCTCTTGATAGACATGAACTTTGACGGGTTTGACAACCTTTCGGGGTTGTCCACATCTTCAAGGTAGTTATTAGAGCTAGTTGTCACCTAAAAGCTGACATTGTATCTCTTTAACTATACAACGTGATCGTGTCTCCCAAGGAATTGTCTGTCTTGAGTCGATCAATTCAAAAAGTGCGCGCTCTTTCCTCACTGTGCAGATTTATGTCAAAACTCTTAAGCACATGTTGAGGGGGAGTATTTCTGCAAAAGATCAAACTCTTACAGTGGTACAAAATGTTTTTCATTCATAAACACTTTAAGAGATTTTCATGTAAATGGTTTTATGGCAATGGAGTTATAAGGTGATTAAGGTTAGGAATAACCGTCCTATGATCCGCCAGAGCTGGAGGGATCTACCCAAGGACACTACCAATAGTTAGAATTAGAAGTCCTTAGGTTTGATCATAAAAAGGAGAAAATGAGAATCGGAGAAAGAAGGAGTTGAAGAATTAAAAAAAATGTAAAGAAAAGGGTGAAAAGAAATAGCCCTCCAAATTATTCAACTTAGGCGCATACACCGGTTCAATTCATATGCTACTGGTTGTCACTTGATGATGCCGGTATTGAAGATTAAAAGTCGTCATGGATCCAGTGACGCATGCACTAAACCTTCTTAGCCACTCAAGTTCTCTCAACAGAAACTTGTTTCATTCTCACAGGGAACCCTACATAATCTATCGGCTTTCTCTTAGAGATTGCTGATATTGAAGAAGGAGACCCTCTCCCTAGTCTTCACTCAGGAAAACCATAACGCACTATTGAGTCTAGAGCCACGAGATTCATCAAAAGATCTCTTAGGTACACTTGATTTTTCATCACTTGATGTTCAACAATAAGAACATCAGTGAATTGTTATCGAGTCCTTCACATATCTTAGCAATCTGTCGAGAACATTTATGAGAGGTTCACAATTGTGATCCTTAATGATTGAATGGAAACTCCTGCCAGGGTCAACATCAAACAGCCCTGACAGTAGGTCACTTCGATAACTCCTCGTGGATTACGCTTAGTGTGTCTCAAACGGTCTACAGTCATGAGGTGATGCTTCGGTTTACCTCAGCGACTCATCTGAATCGTAGGTGTACTTCGGTACATCGTGTTATCTCACTTGTGGGACTCCGGTTCAGGAACGGCCTTTGTGAGAATTAGAGTTTCGTTTTCACACTATGCTGTTAACACTCTCGAAATTCGAACTTGTAAGTGCCGGTATCCGCTTATTACTAACCGTTTTCATGTTTTCTTCTTATGGAAGCTCGGAGCGAATGATCGTGATTCTTCACATGCTTATACCAACATCATCACTAATGGAAGTTCTATCTAAAAGCAACACAAAAGTCAGAATGATTCTTCGTCAAACCAAAGAATCTACAAAGTTAAAGACTTAAAGAACTTCATCAGTACTGAAATCCAACGTTAAAGAGCGTATGAGCATGTTGAAGAAAGACGTGGAGACACTGGAGCAGCGAAGCAGACCTGAGGCAGACTTGATGCAGACAACAACAACATACTATCACTACCATCACAAAGAACAAAGAACAAAGATTAAGATGACGTCAAAGCAGAACTGTTTAAAGAAAACAATTTCTCTACACTGGGGAGATTGTTCAAATCAAGGCAATTTTTCTCACAAGAAAGAAGAATTTCAGAAGACGTCAAAGCTACTATTACATCAATACCTTAATCGTTCATATTCATTCATCACCAACACTTAGGGGGAGATTGTTGGAATCACTCCTAAACCTAAATCAAGTGTTAGTGATTCATATGTAATAGTTAGCTTAATATGGCCTTTATGTTAGTTATTAGCCTTAGGCTTATGTAGAAGGCCCATAAGCCTAGGCCTAGTCCAATAAGGAAAAGGATGGGAACTAGGAGTGTTGCACAAGCTTCCCTCCTATAAATACCTTGTAATAACCCTCACTTGAGGGTTGGTTGTTCAATTTATCTCTTTCACATACTCTACGCATAACCATATTATTATTTCGTGTGTGTGTGTTTGGTTTATTGTTCATCCGCCTCTCTATCTCTTCTCTTGATGCTTGTATTGTAAAACTAGTGACCTAACAGTCTTAGCTTATTAGCTTTAGTTCTGAGCTTATTTCTGATTATTAAGTGCTTGTTGTAGTTAAGTAAATGCTTGTTAGTTTCCATAGGTTAGGTTAGTTTATAATTAGTGCTTATTTAATGCTTATTTGTTCCTTGTTAGTTTAGAGTATCCCTTAGTCATTTTAAATCCCAACTGCTTATTTCCCTTTAATGCTAATCCTTTTTTTTATTCTAGCTTATTAATATATCTAGTTTGTATGCTCATGCTTGTTTAGCTTAGTTCTCTTTCAAAACTACTTATCTTGTTGCTTATTAGGCTTAAAATTTGCTCAAGGGTGCTTGTTTTCACTTCTTTCACAAACTGTGGAGATAAGCAGTCTTGAAACTGCTTATTTCAAGGGTTTGGTAAAAAGTTTTTTTACAAAAAATCACTGTTTTGATCTTGCAATCAAGTCTCAAAAGAAAAAAGTTGAAAAAAAAATAGTTGCAAAAAAAGAGTGCTGCTGAGATTTGAACCCTGGCCACCCAGCTCACCACACAACACTCTTACCAGTCGCCCTTGGGTCTTTTTCTGCCCATATTCTCCATGTTTAAAATTTAAGGCAACAATTCAGTTTTAGCTTATTTCCTTTAGAGCCTTTTTAACTTCTTATTGATAAAAGCAGTGCACCTTTTTTATATTTTTATTAGATCAAGCACTATTCAAAGTATTTTCTGTAGTTTTCCCATATTTTTCTAAAATAGTTTAGTATTTTTAATTAATTAATTAGTTTAATTTAGATTTTAATTCATAATAAATAATTTAAAAGTCGAAAAAATACCCGGCTTTTTCCAAAAATCATTTTTAGTTGTTTAGATCATAGGAAAATTACTTTTGTACCCGTAGGCCTTAAATTGCATAATTTTCACTTTTGGAGCGCCGGATTAGCCCGGGTTTTCACGTTTTTGCATTTTAGCACCCTCGGACTTTATTTAAGTTAGTTTTATTGTTTCTTATGCTATTTAGTAGTTAATTTGTTCCCCTTGCCTTAATTAATTTCCCGTCACTTAATTTGTAGATAACGTAATCAAAAACACAAAAACCCAAAACATCGAGCATTTTAATAACAAACCTAAAAGCGACGTTGCCCATTCACACCTCGTTGGGAAACGACCCGAATATCCTTATCCGGTATCACATATCTCACTCACGGGATTTGATTGACTAACCTTTTTCCTAAGAGGTTTTCGATTTGATTCTCGTGTTTATTTTGATATTGATATTATTATACTATTTTATCCATACACACCACCCTAAGCCTTATTTATCATATAACATGTAATTTCATTTAATAAAACTAGAGAAATGATGTACATAACTCCAAAAACTAAGAAAATGAAAAATACATGACTTGGAATTCCTAAATTTATCTAAGTTGAGCTTAAAAACAAAACAATTTAGTTTTCTTGTTTCCACCCCATTTCCCTCCCCCTCCTCCTGCATTTTGGTGTCACTATGGTGAATCACCAAAACATTATGTCTTGGTGATATTTTACTACAACACATGTTCAAATCCTATGGCACCCTTAATCACTAAGTTACTAAGTGAAAGATGTGACAACTGGCAATTTAGGGAGTCTATTTTAGGTAACCGCATTACGTTAAACTAAACCGAGTTTTGTCGTTAACACTATTTTTATCAACCATGACTTGATATTATATCGTCTATTGGTTTTTATGGTTTATTTCATTATTGGACGAGTTATCCTGTGAGTTTTAACTCTTTTTGGTAGGCATTATTCGATTCGGCACTAGAAAAGCCTAAAACGAGAAATAACATAACTTTTAGACCGTAACTCGAAAATTTACAAATAAATAGTCAAAACTTGTGGAAAAACATAAATAACGATAATAGAAAGTCGAATGAATGTCGTGGGACACTCGGGGGACAATATATGGGCTCGGGAATGGGTAAACGGGATAGTTTACGAAAAATGACACCTTCGGCCCCTCCTCTTTCTCCCTAGCCGGCCACCCCTCCCCCATTTTTATTAATTTTGAGGTCCCTCCTTCATAAGTATAAATACCCCATCACCTCCTCATTTCATCTCTTCACTTTCTCTTTCTAAAATACACACACTAACACTTTTCTCTTTCCCCTTTCTCTCTCTACAAAACCTAACCCTAAACACCATAGCCGCCGCCACTTTCCGACGAGATTCCGGCCACACCGTCGCGCGTCACCATACACCTCCACCACCATCTTAAAGATCTTTTCATCCTCTTTCCATCCATATATAACACGCGCCATATAGACCTCCATAACATCTCCAAATCTTGAAAATACGATTCGAATCTTTAGGGTTTCAAGTGGGTTTTGTAGCTCGTGTTTGTAAATGGTAAAAGGGACTTGAATACGCCATGTTTGGCCATGGAGCAGCCACGTACGAGCCATATAGGTCTCGTATGGGTGGCGACTTTTAGGGGTTTTGGGTGAAACATGGGATTAAATCTAATTAACACTTAAATAAACATGTAGATAGTGTTTTGGAATCATGTGGTGTATCATATTGTTGGGTCTTTGCATTTTAGGTTTGGTTTTATGTTTTTGATTAGAAATAGATGATGGGTTTGACGTTTGGTTAATGATTGGAGGTTGATTGATTGGTTTGGATGTTGTGGTATTGATTTGGGAGTGTTTGGATGGTGTTTGGTAGTGGTGATGAGGCGTACGAGCCACCAAGACCCACGTTGGGCATAGCTTGGTGGCGTACGTAACCCATATGGACCATGGGTCCGGGTCGAGTTGTCGTGGTAGCTTGTGGGTTGATGTTGTTGGTGTTTGGATGAGACGCGTGGAGCCGAAAAGCTTCTAGAGCTTGTTTGGTTTACGTGGTCTTAACCGTGACCGTGTCATGATCATTAGGGTCATAACATTGGTTTCGGGTATATTTGGTTGGTTGATTGGTTGGCGAGATTGTTTTGAGTTTATTTGGGATTGAATTGCGCTATTATGACTTTTATTTGGACTTGGTATATAAATTGTCAACTTTGAGCAACGTCGGTGTTACTTTGACTTTTTAGTCAATAGTTGACCCCGACAACGCCGTAACATGGACTTTAGTATAGTTTGGACTATTGATTGATTAAAAGCCGAGAAGTCATGACTCGTGCTTGTGGACTCGAAACGAATAATGATACGAAACTAATATTGGAATTTGACGAAACATATATATGAAAATGCTAATAAACTATGAAATATTAGTAACAAAAAGGCTTTTATACCAAAAATATCGATAACAAGACTTATCTTGTTATTTACCATTTTAAATAGAAACTAACGACTAAAAATGGAAATGTTTTATAATAAATAAGTAATTAATGTTTCGAGTACACGTTTATCGAAATATGCCAATTATGGGTATTTAATACTATTTTCAAGTATTTATTTACTTACGTTGTGTGCATGGGTTACGGATAACCTAACATTAATAGTGTTGATCCACGTAGGTAGCGGACTTATTAGGTTGACGAATCTAATTAGAGCCCGCTAGGTACGTTGGGTAACTTTATTAATGGGTGAATTATCCTTATGACTCTTTAGGATGCGACCGGTTTATGGAATAATAAGCGACACGAATAAATAATTGAGTTTATCGAGTTGACGAATTCGATAAGGTCTACTATTTATTCTGAAACTTATTGGACTATGGAGCTTTTCGCTTAGATGTCTCATTGTGTTGCATTGAGTCACATATTGGTTGTTTGAGTGCATTCATGGCATCATATTGAGTCGATACACCCACATGAGGATACCAAACACTAGGACTAAACGGTGAAACGAGACATTTTTGGAAATAACGAAATGTAATACATTGGGGTAGATAACATTGATTTTGGGAAATATATATTAAAATTGGTTTACATTAATAGGTTGTGCCGAGTCGATAGTTGTTGTGCCGTGATTATCTGTTATCTTCTGCTAGTGTTTATTCGTGCGTTGCTTGCTTGAGGTGAGTTTGATAGCCCCATTTTTATCTACGTTTTTAACTAAATTGGGGTGAGAATCATGCTACTGTTTTTGGACCTTTAAAACTGTTGGGTTTTTGGTTCCTTGGATCAAGATTTATTCTAAGTGTTGGAACCATGGACAGTGTTGATGAAACCACGGACAGAGGAATGGATCCACTGCTGAAGACAAACCGCGGCTAGTAGTATTGTGTAACCACGGATAATGTAATGTAACCACTACTAGTCTTGTATAGTCGATTTAGTATTTTGTATTAGATAAATATGGAAAAGATATTTATCTTGTAGGTTACGTATTGTATTATGTAAACGACTCCTTAGCCTATAAAAGGAGGTCCTAGGTTAGATTAGATATACGTATGTTTTGATATCTAAGGTCGATACACTTCAAGGTTGTAAAACCCTAATACTGATTAAAGTATTCGTATTAATAATAATATTGAGGTGTTGAATGTTTATTGTTCTTCTTCTTAAGATTAAGTATTAAATTCCGCGTGATACTTAATAAGTCTTTGTTTAAGTCAGTTTCTATATTAGATCTTCTTCTTAAGATTAAGTATTAAATTCCGCGTGATACTTGTGATCTAGAAACTGAAACCAAGAAGAAGCTTTGTTACTTTATGTTTGAGCTTTGTTACGTTCTGTTAAGATGACTGACGAAACACATATGGTTACTGCTTCCAAGGTGCCCATACTCAAGCATGGAGAGTACCAAATCTGGAGAATGCGAATAAGGCAATACATTCGTATGATTGATTATGGTCTCTGGGATGTTGTGGAAAAAGGTGATACTCTTCCTAAGAAGGGTGATGATGGCAAAGATATAACCATTGTTAGTGAGATCGACAAGGCTAAGAGAAAGATGGAGATTAAAGCTCGTAGTATTCTCTCTATGGGAATACCTAATGAATATGCTTTGGACTTTGAACAATATGAGTCTGCTAAGGAGCTTATGGATGCTATAGAAACAAGGTTTGCTGGTAATGAAGCTACCAAGAAATCAAGGAAAAATATGCTCACGCATCAGCTTGAAAACTTCACTGCTCTGAGTGGAGAAAAACTTGATGGCACCTATAACAGACTTCAAAGCTCATCAGCCAACTGAAGTCAGTGGACTACAAAGTTGCTCAAGAAGATATTAATCTAAAGTTCATCAGAAGTTTATCACCCGACTGGGCTATGCATACTGTTGTGTGGAGGAACAAGGATGACTTTGAAAAGATGACTCTGGACAATCTCTACAACAACTTGAAGGTATATGAGTCTGAGAACAACATTGCTGGTGCATCTTCAACGAGCCAAAACATTGCTTTTGTTTCCACTAATCACAAGAGTTCACAAGATGTATCCACTGTTGCCTATGGAATAACCACGGCTATTGCAAACAATACCACTGTTAGTGATAATGTCAGTGATGGTGCAATTTGTGCTTTTCTGGCTGATTTAACTACAAGTGTTACTGTTTTGAATCAAGATCTAGATCAAATTGATCCTGATGATCTTGAAGAGATTAATCTTCAATGGCAAATGGCAATGTTGACTCTTCAAGCAAGGAAGTTTCTGAGGAGAACTGGAAGACATGTCAAGTATAATGGTCAAAGGAGAGCTGGATTTGATAAAATCAAGATAGAGTGCTTTAACTTCAAAAAGAAGGGGCACTTTGCTAGGGAATGTAGAGCACCTAAGAGGATTGAAGGCATCAAGAAGACTACTGAAGAGCCTGCTCCTTCTTCAGCATTGGTGGCTCAAGATGGTATTGGTGATTATGACTGGAGTGATGAAATTGAAGAAGGACCCAATGCAGCTTTTCTTGCTAGTGAAGCTTCAAAAGAGCATAACTTTGCTCTTATGGCCTATGCTTCATCTTCTGGTTCAGATTCTAAGGTATCTAATGATTCTAAAACCTCTACTTGTTCATTTAAATTATGTCAAGATAACTTAGAATCTCAAAAAGCTATCACTGAGAGTTTAAGGAAAGAAGTAGAAAGACTATCTCTAGATAACTTAGGTTATAGAGTTGGTCTAGAAAGTGTTGAAGAAAAGCTTAATTACTGTATTAAATGTGAGTTTGAGTATGTTGATAAAATAAATATACTAGGTGGAGAAATTGATCTTAAGGATAGAGAGATTAAGATGCTTAAAGAGAAACTAGAAAAGGCAGAAAGTGTAAAGGTAGAAGCCCTAAAAGAAAAAGAAAAACATGTTGTTAGGGTTGTTAAAACACAGTATGCTTCTGATCTAGTAAATAAGCCAATAGGTCAAAAATTGTTTCAGGATGGTACTGGTCTTGGTTACAATTTCCACCATCTCTTATGAAACATGCACCACCTACTAAAGAACTGTCATTTAGCAGTGAATTTAGTTTCAATAAACCTGTAGATGAAACTAGCAATGCATCACCTAAGATAGGATCTGATAAGTCATCTGATGCTCCCATCATTGAAGATTGGGAATCAGATTATGGGGAAGATAGACCTAAATCAACACAGCCTGAGAGGATATAACCTGTTAAGAAATTTGATTCTAATCAAGCCAACCTTGTGCCTAGATTTGGAGCTCAAATTGCTAAGAAAATAGTAGAGTACAAGGAAGTACCTAGGGAACAGATGAAAAGATACATACCTAGGGGAAACCAAAGAAACTTCAATGGACTAATTTCAAATAGGTTAGGAGATGAGTTTCAATGTGTCAAAAAGGCTTGTTTTGCATGTGGTAGTTTTGAGCACTTACAAAGAAACTGTTATAAAAACAGACCACAAGTTTGGAATCAGTGGAGGAGGGTAAATCATCAAAACTTTTCAAAGAAAACAAACCCTCATTCTAATAGAAACATGATTCCTAGAGCAGTGTTAATGAGGAATGGGAATACAAAATCAATTGTCACTGCTGCACCCAAATGGGTTCCAACCACTGCTAAGCAAAGTGTAAAGACGGCTAAGCAAAATCAAACCATTGCTAAGCAAAATATCACCACTGATACAAAAGAAGTTTTAAAAATTCTAAAGGTGATAACCGACACAGTGGTTGGAAACCATTTTTATGCTGTTAAGGCCTCAGCTAGTTGGCAATGGAAGCCTAAGACCAAGGTTTTACATCATGTCAACTGTGCATCAATGGACCTAAACAAATTTGATTATGTTGATGCACAGGGCAGACCCAAGTCAGTATTGGCTTGGGTCCACAAAAGGAACTAATTTGTTTAATTTCATGTGCATGGCAATCTACAAGATGAGCTAAAAGATAAAGGAGTTTTGATAGTGGTTGCTCTGGGCACATGACTTGGTATGGGAGCAACCTGGAAGATTTTGAAGCTTTTGATGGAGGATATGTGGCATTTGGTAATGATCCAAAGGGAGGAAAGATACTTGGTAGAGGCACAATCAGAACAGGGAATTTAGACTTTGAAAAGGTCTATCTGGTACAGGGACTTAAGTATAATTTATTCAGTGTTTCTCAAATGTGTGATAAGAAAAACTGTGTACTTTTTGGTGAAACTGAGTGTGTGGTGTTGTCACCTGATTTTAAGATGCTAGATGAGAAGTATATACAGTTAAGAGTACCTAATAAGGAGAACATATATTGTTTTGATCTTAAAGATGTAATTCCTAATAGGTCCTTAACCTGTTTGTTTGCTAAAGCATCAGTAGATGAGTCTAAGTTATGGCATAGAAGGCTAGGTCACCTCAATTACAAAACAATCAATAAAATGGTAAAAGGCAACTTAGTGAGAGGGTTAACTTCTAAGGTTTTTGAGTGTAAGGAACTGTGTGTGGCTTGTCAAAAAGGAAAACAACATAGAGCTTCTTGTAAGACCAAAACTGTCAACACCATCACACAACCACTGTTTATGCTTCATATGGACTTATTTGGACCTACCTTTGTTAAAAGTTTGAACCATAAGCAGTATTGCCTAGTTATCACTAATGATTATAGTAGATTTTCTTGGGTATACTTTTTGGCAGCTAAGAGTGAGACTAGTGAGATCCTCAAGAGTTTCATTACTAAGATAGAAAATCTAGTAAATCATAAGGTCAAGGTAATCAGATGTGATAATGGAACTGAGTTTAAGAATGATGTGATGAATCAGTTCTGTGTAGTTAAGGGTATAGAAAGACAGTTTAGTGTTGCTAGAACACCACAACAAAATGGTGTAGCTGAAAGGAAAAATAGGACACTAATTGAGGCTGCTAGGACAATGTTGTCAGAATCTAAGTTACCTACTACCTTTTGAAGTGTAGGCACTGCATGTTTTGTGCAGAATAGAAGTAAGGTAGTAAAGCCTCATAACAAGACCCCTATGAGCTGTTACATGATAGGAAGCCAATGATTGCATTCCTAAAACCTTTTGGGTGTCCTGTTACTATCTTGAATACCATAGACTACCTAGGCAAGTTTCAAGAAAAGCAGATGATGGATACTTTTTAGGCTATTCTTTTAATAGTAAAGCCTTTAGAGTATACAATAGGAGGACTAGAATTGTATAAGAGAATCTACATGTTCAATTTAGTGAAAAGACTCCTAGTGTTGAGACCAAAGGACCAGACTGGCTGTTTAACATTGATATGCTAACCAAATCTATGAATTATGAGCCTACCATTGCAGGAACTTCCACTAATGTTAATGCAGGTACACAAAAGGATTCTGATGCAGAAACAGATTCTAAGGAAGCTGATTCTCCAAAGGAGTTCTATTTGTTTGAAAAGTGGAAAGCTAGTTCTGTCTCCCCCATCATTGATAAGCAAGGTCCTACTGATGATGATTGATTTAATCTTTTTAGTACAGATTATATTTTCCGAAGAAATACAAAGGTATGTATTTCCCGGGTCGTTTTCCCAATGAGGGATGAATGGAGTTAACAACTCACGTCGCGTGATTCGGGATTCGAATGGGTAAAAAGGGATTTGGATGATTTCTAAACTACAAGGCAAGCAATAATAAAGGAAAGCAATAAAATCGACTAAATCTATGATGCAATGAAGGAAATGCAACTAATTATGCAAGATTAAACTAAAATGCAATTAAACGTAATTAATGAAACGTGAATTAAATGCAACTACTCTAATTTTAATCCATGAAAATCAAATACTATTTTTCTACAGCTAAAAATGATATTTAAAAACTATTTGTGATTTAAAACTATTTTTTTTTATTTTTCTTGATTTATTTGGAATTAAAAACTAATTTAAGACATTTAAAATAAAGCTAAAATACTAAAAATTAGTAAAACAAGCAAGAAAGTTACAAAACTATTTTTCAAAAATCTTAAATGACTAAAAAGAATTTTAGAAACTGGAATCACATTTTTTTGACTTTTTCTCTATTTATTATGAATTTAAAACTATTTAAAACTAATTAAAATGCTAGAAAATACTATTTAAGCTAATAAAATTCAGGAAAAATACTTTTTATGACTTTTTGAATATTCTAAACCTAATAAAATTGAAATTGCATTTTTCAGAACATTTTATGAATTATTTGGATTAAATGCTAATTAAAAATGCTAGAAAATGACATAAAATGCAGAAAAATAGCAAATGAACAGTTAAAAATATGAAAACTTCCAGATAACTATATAATGATACTGAGAACAAGGGAAAATTAACAGAAACTACTGTGGAGATCAGGAACTATGATTTGGGCACAAAACTATTAAGAATAAGCACTTTAAAATAAGCAAAAAGCTACTAAAAAGCTACCTAAACCCTAAGCTAACCTAAACTAACTGTAAAACACCTACTGCAACTAAATTGGATCAGATAAGCACAAGATAGAAGCAATTGAGCACCATAACAGGTTCTAACACCATATCCCAAACGGCCCTAAACTACCCACTTTGAGCACTAATTAAGCTAGCTTAGAAAAATCGCAAAAATAAACTAAAAATACCCTGTTAACCACAACCAACCAGAGAGCTTAAGTCCAGAATTTCAGAACAAAAGGACTAATTATGAAGGAATGAAAAATCAAAACTATAAGCAACTTGGGACTTAAGTTTAAATTTTGACTTTTTTGTGAAAACTTGAAAGTTTGACTTTGATGAAATATGAATGTTATAATCTGATCCTAAATGATGTTATATGATGAACTAAGTCCTAAAAATGCATCCTATACTATAACTAATCCTATATGATAGAATAGACTAACTTGTTTCTTACTGATGTAAACTAAAAATGATGAACAACTGATTTTTGACTTTAGTGTAAATGTAAGTGAAATATATGATCAAACTTAACTAAAATAACCTCAAAATGAATAACTGTGCTAAATCTACCCTTAAGCTAACCTCTGGATCAGTTTAGGATACTGATCCAAACACTCATTTAACTACTGATATGTAATTTTAAACAGGAAAACTACTCTACTAGTCTAAGCTATTACTAGATCTAAATCTAATGACCAAAATAGACCTAAATGGAATGCTCTAAACACCAGACTATCTCAGAATCAATTTCAGGCTAGTGATGCAGATTATCTCAGATCAAAGCAGCAATAATGCAAATTAAAGGTAAAGACCAAACAAAGCAAATGCCACACATATAAGAAACTACTGATGATTTTAAGCTATATCCAACTTAAGCAAGCTACTAACAACAAATTAAGATCAACAAGCTGGAATTAGACTTTAAATGAAAACTTACAAAGGTCCAAAGCAACTGCTACACTAACTGAAATCACTAACACTAATCAACACCCCTTGCTGAACCTTATCAAACTCAGATTTCCCCAAATTATCATCTAATCTAACATGATTACCTCAAATCAACCTCAATGCTCCTTGTTTGACTTTCGTTGACTTTTTAACTTTTGTGAAATACGTTGAAATTAGACAAGTGTAAACAACAATAAGCACTTATAAGCTTTATTAAGCTTATATGAGCTTATGTAAGCAGTGAAAACAGCATATGAAAAGCATTTAATAGAAATGAGTGATTAATTGAAATTGAAACAATACTTAAAATTGAAAACTGAAATTATCATTAATAAACTGAAATACAAAGCTTAATTTGAAAATTCAATTAACATAACAGTAAATTTGACATAAAATAAAAAGTGGTAACACTTTTCTAAAAGCAGGAAAAATGGACAAAATTCCTTGTGACTGAATTGGGCTATTTATAGCTGATGAGGAGCTCTTCAGAAGCATCTAGGTCTTCTATTCTTGGCCATTGATCTCTTGTATCATCATCTCATCAAATCACGCCGTCGATCAATTTGAGTGATGTGTTCTGTCCAATAGAAATCCTTCCTTCTGCCATGTTGGCAATCCTGGTGCCACACCTCTGACAACGTGTCAGATGCTTCTAGATGCTCATTTAGTACGGGGTAACTTGAGGTGAGAAAGGGTAAATGGTAAGAATGGTGGTAAACAGTAAAAGGGGTGGATTTGGGCCTTGGGTACAGGGTGGTTTTTTTTATTTTTCTTTGACTTGGGGAAAGGGATGTTTGACCGGGTTGGGTAAAATAGGATACGGGGTGGGTGAATGGGGACCGGGTATGGATTGGGTCTTTGTATTAATTTTGGACCCAAGTGTTATTTAAAGGACCAAATTTGCACAAGCTGATTTTTCAGGGACTAAAAGTGTAAATCTGAAAATATCTTCCAAGGGCCATTGTTGACATTCTTCAAATAAGCAAGGACCAAATTTGCCAACTTATGAAAATTCCAAGGACTAAACATGACAATACTGAATCTTCAGGGACTAAAATCGCCATTTTGAAAATTGATTGTCCAAACTTGCAAATTCCTTTCCCAAACCTCACTTTTAGCATTCTTCTTTCTCTCGTGCTCGGTTGTCTTCGGTTTTGGCTTTCTTTTGTCTGTTTTGTCATATCCGTACCCGCACATGCATAAACTCAAGAAACACGCAAATATTAGCAATAAACGGCTCTTTCTTGGTTATTTTGGGTCAGTTTTGATAAACAAAAGATATGTGTTTAAGCACATATCAATGATGTATTGAATAATGGAGCCAAAGATGATCATCATCAAGATAAGGATGAGTTGTTGAAAGATAACTCAGTGTCGGTAGAAGAAATTCAAAAGAAGAAAAGGCATTCTGAAAGCACTGCTAAGCCAAATGAAAGCACGGATAGAAATAATGAAAGCACTGCTAAGCCAACTTCTACCACTGCCAGTACAAGTGAAACCACGGTTGTAAGTACTGATGATAGTACTTTGTTTGGACCAACTGCAAAGCCATTATTTGGTGAAGAGGAGTATCCACATGATCCTACCATGCATGCTTTGATAGAAATTGATACTCCTACTGATGATGAAGACATGGATGATTTTTTCAATGCTGATTTTACTAATTTGGAACATGTCATTCATGAAAGTCCTATTACCTCTACAAGGATACATAAGATTCATCCTAAAGAACAAATACTTGGAAATTTGAACACCCCTGTTCAAACAAGAAGCAAGGTTCAGAACACTAAAACCTTCCCTGAGCAAGGTTTCTTTGCAAGATCACTTCACAAAAGAAATAGTCATAAAGATCTGCAAAATTGCTTGTTTGCATGCTTTCTATCTCAAAAGGAGCCCAAGAGAGTGGAAGAAGCTTTATCAGAAGAAGGATGGGTAGAATCAATGCAAGAGGAGCTTCTTCAGTTCAAACTTCAAGAGGTTTGGACATTGGTTGATCTTCCAAATGATAAGAGGGCAATTGGGACAAAATGGGTGTTCAGAAACAAGAGGGATGAAAGAGGTATTGTTGTAAGAAACAAGTCAAGGTTGGTTGCTCAAGGATACACACAAACTAAAGGTTTGGATTATGATGAAGTGTTTGCTCCAGTTGCAAGAATTGAGGCTATTAGATTATTTTTAGCTTATGCTTCATTCAAGAATTTTGTTGTGTATTAGATGGATGTTAAAAGTGCCTTTTTGTATGGCACAATTGATGAGGAGGTTTATGTTTGTCAACCTCCTGGTTTTGAAGATCCTGATCATCCTGACAAGGTTTACAGGGTGGGGAAGGCTATGTATGGGTTGCATCAAGATCCTAGGGCATGGTATGAGTGTCTGTCTACTTATTTAATGGACCATGACTTCAAAAGAGGGTTGATTGATAAGACTTTGTTCATTAGGAAGCACAAGGATGATATTTTACTGGTTCAGGTTTATGTAGATGACATCATCTTTGGCTCAACCAATAAGGAGCTATGCGAGGATTTTGAGAAACTTATGCATGACAAGTTTCAAATGAGTTCTATGGGAGAACTCACTTTCTTTTTAGGACTGCAGGTTCAACAAAGGACTGATGGTATTTTCATTAGTCAAGACAAGTATGTAGCAGATGTTTTGAAGAAGTTTGGGTTTCAGGATGTGAAGAGTGCTAGCACACCTATGGAGACACATAAACCACTGCTACCAGATGATGGAAGTCCCAAAGTTGATCAGAAGTTGTACAGGTCCATGATTGGATCTTTGATGTATCTCACTGCATCTAGGCCAAATATAATGTTCTCAGTATATGTGTGTACAAGATTTCAAGTCACACCCAATTCAACACACATGAATGATATTAAGAGAATATTTAGATACCTTAAAGGTCATCCTAAACTGGGCCTTTGGTATTCTAAGGATTCTCCTTTTGATTTGGTGGCCTATACAGATAGTGATTATCTTTGGTGCAAGTTTGGATAGGAAATCTACAACTGGAGGATGTCAGTTTTTGGGAAGCAGACTAATTTCATGGCAAAGTGTAAAAGCAAACTATTGTGGCAAATTCTACAACTGAATCTGAATATGTGGCTGCTGCTAGTTGCTGTGGTCAAGTTCTTTGGATTCAGAATCAATTGCTGGATTTTGGGTACAACTTTATGCATACTAAGATTTACATTGATAATAACAGTACAATTTGCATCATTAAAAATCCAGTTTTATATTCTAGAACTAAACATATTGAGATAAGGCATCATTTTATTAGAGATTGTAATGAGAAAAGGTTGATTCAAATGGTAAAAATCCATAATGATTTCAATGTTGTTGATCTTATCACTAAAGCTTTTGATGTGGGGAGGTTTCAGTACCTTGTTGTTAGTATTGGTATGATTAATCTCTAATTCTCAACTTGTTTTGTAAAAGTTTGTATAAGTATTGGACTGTTATTATGTGATCTTAGTATTGCTATTCTTGTTTCTAACCACTGATAGTTATGTTCAAACCATCTTGCTTGTTGCTTTTGTTCCCACTAACCATTTGCAGACAAAAGAAAGCTAACCTATCGATGCAAAAGAAGTCTTTGAAGTTCAATTGTTCATTCATTCAAGAAAAGTTTACGACTACGACCTTACAATTAACTTCAAGTGAAAATAAAAGATCAGTTCTATACAAGATTTCCTACACCTACACTAGCCCATATCATCTATTCCAAAAGTTGGTGCTAAGCATGACCAAGACGATGAAGAAGCGAAAAGGATGGATTGATGAAAACGAAGATGATGAAGATGAATAAAGCAGATGGGTTTGTGATATGAGAAGTCTTCAGTTGACCCATCTACTCGTTCCACCATAAAGCATCACTCCATCTTCCTTTTACCCTTTCCCTTACCGATATGTGATGAAGCACCAAAACTTGGTGCTGGAAGACCAAGCACCACCTCTCTGTTCTTTGGGAGTGGTGGATTTCTGGCACGTGGCCTTGGTTGGGGTTGAGATGGTGAAGGTTGTGATTTCTTTGCTTCCTCATTCACCAACCTATTGAAGGTTAGCTCTAGGCGCTCAGTGGAATCATCTGATCCTCTTGATGACTCACTAGGATCAACCACACTATCATCTTCAGATGATGGAAGAAATGGGGACTTTCTAGGTCATGGTTCTTGTGGAGGAAGGTACAGACGCCATGGGTTAGTATCATCACTTGATGATGATGATGATGATGAGGAAGAGGATGTTAGATCAATGACTTCTGGTTGATTCCACATGATGATTGTTGTTGATTGTGATTTTTGAGAAATTAGGGTTTTGGATTAGTTGGTATGTGTGTTATTTGGGGCATGAGACTCTTTTATAAGCAGAGTCAAGGTATTAGTGAGTAAATGAGAGGAAGGTTTCAGTGGTTGAGAAGTTAATAAGGCCGTTTGAATTTGACTAAGAATTAATACCGGAAGTTGACCATATTGACTTAGCTTTAGCATTGGCTAACCACTGCTAGTGTTATGGAACCACTTCTATGTTTTGCTAACCACTGCTGACACTCATCTTCACTGTGTTTGGTTTATGTTTGTGATTTGCAGGTATGAAGGATTGTGTACATTGGAGCTTATGATGTTTTTAGCTTCTAGTGATTAAAAAAAAAGATTGTGTGATCCTTCATATTTTTGTGTGATATCACTAATTTTGACACAGATTTGCTTGCTATATCTTTTGTTCGACTGATTGGAGTGATACACTGTATCCACTGCTAGCATGTTTCAAACCACTGATAGCATGCTGCTTATTTTTGGATACTTCAGGGGCTGTTTGGTAACTTTGGCGAAAGCATATTTATCTCCCCAAATCACGGATGGATCATTTATTTGATCTTCAAAACACTTCAACTTGGCGCTCTATATCAACTCTAATCACTTTCCTTTGCATAATTCACAAATCCCACATCAGACCCATCATCAATCACAATGCCGGACCAGTACTCTCAAACACATAATCTTGTTGCTAATCTAATAAAAAATAATAGATCTGAAGGTTTTCATCAAATGATTGATTTCCTTATTCACAATCCTATTCACTTTGCCTTAACTGTCACACCAACCATTCTTAAAGCCTACATACATCAGTTCTGGGGGAATGCTAAGCTTGAGGAGGTCTATGGAGTAGAGGTGTTTAGTTCTGTTGTGGATGAGAATGAAATTTTGGTTGATGAGGAGATCATTAGAAGGGTTTTGAAGTTTGATGATGCTGATGGTGTTGTTAATCTTTTAGATGCTGAGATTTTTGTTGGTTTAGAGAGGTTAGGCTATACACACAGGGGTAATAAGGTAAAATTTTTAAGAGTATGTTTTCAACTCAATGGAAGTTTTTAATACACACCTTGTTGATGTGTATGAGTAATAAGACCACTGGTTTTGATGACTTTCCTTCCAAGATTGCTACAGCTATTATATGTTTTTCTGAGGGAAGGAAGTTTAATTGGTCCAGGATGATTTATGAGGGACTTGTACAGAACATTAGGAAGAAGGGTAAATATTATTTATATCCTAGATTTGTTCAACTGATTATGGAAAGTCAAATTAAAGAACCTGTTGAGCATACTAGAGAGTATGAAGTGAATTATATGCTTCCTAAGGTTTTTGCACATATGAGGAATCAAAAGCAAAATGTTCAAATCAGAGATGTTCCTTTGTTCCCACATATGATTCATTTGCCTGTTCTTCCTGAGTTTGATGAAGGTTTTGAGGAACGACCCATAGTATCTGAACCCACTGCTAGTACACCTCAACCCACTGATAGTACACATGCAACCACTGTTAGTGAAACTCAACCTACTTCTAGCCAAACCCAAACCACTGTTAAACCAATTGTATAGACTAGGAGACAGAAGGGCACTAAGCTACCTCAGGCTAGTGCTAGTGGTGTTGCTCATGAGGCTGCTCACGGTGGTGGAGGTGACATGATTGGAAGGGCTTCCACTACTGATTCATGCTTAGATGCTGGTCGGCTAGTGGAAACATAAATGAGACCCAACCTTTGGCAACTCCTAATGTGGAGAGTTCCTTGGAACTTAACACTGGTGGAGGAATCCCTAGCCAACCGCTCATACAGTGGTGCATAGATGATCGGGGCAAGGTCTGATGCTATGTTTACTATATCCAAGGATTCACCTCTTGGAGCAGTTAACACAACTCGAAGTGATGAGGATAGATTGGAACATGAACATGAATTGACGGATCCTAATATGGTACATGATGACTTTTCCAATGAACCACCTCTCGGACCAGTTAACACAGGTCGAAGTGGGGAGGATATTTGTTAGGTTCCCATATATTCAACACAAGCATCAATAGAAGAAATAGAGAAGAGATGAAGGCGGATGAACAAATAACCAAACACACATACACATATACTTGGAGAAAGGTTAGGCGTAGAGTATATGTGAAAGATAAATTGAATAACCAACCCTCAAGTGAGAGTTATTACAAGGTATTTATAGGAAGGGGAGCTAGGGCAACACTCCTACTCCCTTCCTTTTCCTTATTGGACTAGGCCTAGGCTTATGGGCCTTCTACATAAGCCTAAGGCTAATTACTAACATAAAGGCCATATTAAGCTAACTATTACATATGAATCACTAACACTTGATTAAGGGATTAGGAGTGATTCCAACAATCTCCCCCCTAAGTGTTGGTGATGAATGAATATGAACGGTTAAGGTTCTGATGTAATAGTAGCTTTGACGTCTTCTGACATTCTTCTTTCTTGTGAGAAGATTTGCCTTGATTTGAATAATCTCCCAGGTAGAGAAATTGTTTTCTTTAAACAGGTTCTGCTTTGACGCGTCATCTTAATCTTTGTTCTTTGATCATTGTTCTTTGTGATGGTTAGTGATAGTATGTTGTTGTATGCATCAAATCGCCAGTCCGCTTCGCTCCCAGGTGTCTCCACGTCATTCTTCAACATGCTCACACGCCTTTTGACGTTGAATTTCAGTATTGATGAAGTTCTTTAAGTCTTTAAACTTTGTAGATTCTTTGATTTGACGTATAATCATTCTGACTTTTGTGTTGCCTTTTGAGAGAACTTCCATTAGTGATGATGTTGGCATGAGCATGTGAAGAATCTGAACGATCAGTCCGCTCCATAGCTTCCATAAGAAGAAAACATAAGAAAGGTTAGTAATAAGCGGATTCCGGCACTTACAAGTTTGAACTTCGAGAGTGTTAACAAAATAGTGTGAAAACACAACTCTAATTCTTACAAAGGCCGTTCCTGAACTGGAGTCCCACAAGTGAGATAACACGATGTACCGAAGTACATCTACGATTGAATGAGTCGCCGAGGTACACCAAGCATCACCTCACGATCAGACCGTTTGAGACACACTAAGCGTAATCCACGGGGAGTTACCGAAGTGACCTGCCATCGGGCTGTTTGATGTTAGCCCTGGCAGGAGTTTCCATTCAATCACTGAGGATCACAATTGTGAACCTCTCATAAATGTTCTCGACAACGTACCACTGATGTTCTTATTGTTGAACAGCAAGTGATGAAATGTCAAGTGTACCTAAGAGATCTTTTGATGAATCTCGTGGCTCTAGACTCAACAGTGCGTTTTGGTTTTCCTGAGCTGAGACTAGGGAGAGGGTCTCCTTCTTCAATACCCGCAATCTCTAAGAGAAAGCCGATAGTTTACGTAGGGTTCCCTGTGAGAATGAAACAAGCTTCTTTAGAGAGAAACTTGAGTGGCTAAGAAGGTTTAGTGCATGCGTCACTGGGTCCATGACGACTTTTAATCTTCAATACCGGCGTCATCAAGTGACAACCAGTAGCATATGAATTGAACCCTGATTATGTGCCCTAAGTTGAATACTTTGGAGGGCTATTTCTTTTCACCCTTTTCTTTACATTTCTTTTTAATTCTTCAACTCCTTCTTTCTCCGATTCTCATTTTCTCCTTTTAACAATCATGCCTAAGGACTTCTAATTATAACTATTGGTAGTGTCCTTGGGGTAGATCCCTCCGGCTCTGGCGGATCATAGGATGGTTATTCCTAACCTTAATCACCTTATAACTCCGTTGCCATAAAACCATTTTCATGAAAATCTCTCGAAGTGTTTGTGAATGAAAAACATTTTGTACCACTGTGAGAGTTTTATCTTTTGGCAGAAATACTCCCCCTCCACATGTGTATAAGAGTTTTGATTGAAATCGCACGTTAGAGAAGAGTGCGACTTTTGAATTGATCGACTCAAGATAGACAATCCCCATGAGACACGGTTACGTTGCATAGTTAAAGAGTTACATTGTAGCTTTTAGGTGACAACTAGCTCTAATAACTATCTTGAAGGTGTGGACAAACCTCGAAAGGTTGTCAAACCCATCAAAGATCATGTCTACCAGGAGTTTCTCGAATGATACATTCTACTCGGACAAGTCCATTGCGAGACACGTTTACATCACTAGCGAACTAGCTTGAAATTATTACCCGTCCCGGACAAGTCTTTTCGAGTTACTGACCGTTAAGATCTTGTCAATTCGTTGGTTAAGTCTGTAGCCCAAAGATTCATTTGCATTTACACAACATATTTCTTATCACTTAGTTTTCTCCCCCTCAAAAATGGCATATAAATGTTATTTTTGAAGAAATGTTGAGAATAAATATGTCCATTTTGAGTTTTGTGGGAAGATAACACAAAGAACATTTTGTGAACAAGGTGTTTAAGTCAAATACTCCCCCTCAACAAGTGATATAAACGGTTGAGGTTTTGAAAATCATAAGGGGAAGTACTTGTTCTTTTGAGCAAAAAACCTTTGAAAATTGAAAGGTTTGATAGGTTTTACTCAAAAGTAAGAAGCTTTCACTCCTTTTATAGGATTTTGGCACTGAAGCGTACCACAGGGTCCTTTATTTACAAGTACGGGTTGTACACTGTTATGTGTGCACAAGCCATAGTCATATCAATCACACATACAAATTATATGAAATAGAAGTAGTTCAAGGGGTACCAGGAATTCCATCAATCTTGCCAGGAATGCGAACTGGGCATTGATAGCCAGCAAGAGCAATCCTGGGTCGACCGCCTACAAAGCTCTCGGTGTTACGAATCGGTCCCGTCGATACAACCTTTCATCAATCATGGTGATGATCCTCTTCACATCCCGTCACGTCCTTAGAATTCCATCGTTTTTGTGACCCAATTCCTTCATGTATGTCCTTCAACCTATAAGCCAATCCGTCCCTAACCTTCTTCAATGTGTGATCCCCAAACTTGTGAAGATCTTTACACGCCATCAAGCAGGTTGCGTTGTAGTTCATTAAGGTAAACTACTCTGAATGGTTGGCTGATGAGAGTGTATTGTGGAAGCCGTTGATGTCGGAAGATCTAGCCGAGGTGGAGTGAAGTTGACACGGTCCGATATGATTCAACCGCAAGGCTGGAGATCTTCTACACGTTCTTCGATTACTATTCTTCTGATGAAGATAAGCAAGGACTTGATGAATTCACATTGCACTTCAGTCAAGAATTGTCTCATGCGACCCTGTACTTTGGCAAGGTACATGTCTTCAATGTCGTTGATAGACAAATTCTCAAAGTCCGCTTCAGAGAATGCATAATCCCTTTCTTCTTGTCTTTTGACCACGATATTCTTGAGAAAAGTGTAGTCCCATTTAGACGAAAGATCAACATGTTTGATGGCAATGATATTCTTAGTACTGAACACTTCATGTTGAGACTTCGAACCTGCGACTTACGTAGTAGATTCTTCGTCGTTCCGGCCAATGGTGAATCCCATACATTGCATCACGGTCATACTCTTCCACTTTGTTGGAGAACATGTGGTTAGCTCTTTCCTCGATGGCTATGCGTTAGAGTATATAGTCTGCTGAATGGAAGTGTCGAGATGTAGCGTATTTTCTTGAACCATCGCCACCGTGTAGAAGGAATTCCAAATCTTTGTTGAAGAAATATTGGAATGGAATCCTAGGCTGATCCGGTTGGCTAATTGTTGGTAGAGGTTTAGACCATCGGTAATATGGAGGATTGTCCCGTTGAGTGAAGTCGATGTTTGCTTATGGGTTGAGCCAATCCATATTGTTAGACATGGCTCGTGCTATATTATCAAGGTGATACTCGACTTCAATAGCACTTTTCGAGCTGTCTTTTAGCAGTTGAAATGCTTCATTCTTGATTCGCTTCAACTCGGATTTCGTCATCTTTTTCACACGGAAATTTTCTTGCAAGAACTTAGCATGCTCCAATGTACGACCTTCTACCGCATCTTGACCTTCAGTTGGGTAGGGTGTAGAATCAACAAGCTTCGAGAACCAGTCGAATTCAGTGTTATCCTCGTCCAGCCATGATAAGACGTCACCATAGGCTTCTTCTTCTTTTTCTTTGGCTTAGAGGAGGATTCGTTTCTTAGGCGTGTCGGAGATATGGGTTGTTGTTGGGGCTCAAGGATTTCCTCATCGTTACCCCCCGTATACTCAAAGTGATCACCGGTTTCTCGAAGTCGGGGTGGTAACTCGAATCCTGAGGTTTTTAGTAGAAGAGCGAGGAGGGATCTTTGTTGAGTGGAGTCCTTTGGGGTGGAAGGCATTGAGTACTGAATTGAGGATGATTAACTAGACTTCTTTCGGGCGTTTGGGCTCGTATCCTTATCCTTATCTTTGTCTTCATCGCCTCTTGGGCGTTTAGGGCTTCGGCTTCTTCTCGTATGATGATCTGAGTTGGTATTCGGCAATGCTTCAAACAACTTACCTTCGTAGGAGGCAAACGTTGCAGAGCGTTTTGACATTTGAGCTACCACCGGTTCACCAATTCATCATCTGAGAAGATTGTGGGTTCAACTAGATTGATGTTTACATTCATTGGAGTTGATTTCATGGTTTGTTTGGCCAGATGTAAGAGATTCGGATAAAGTTGTCTGGTATACATCTCCTTTGTCGGTTTAGGAACGCGCGTCAAGAAGGAACTTTTGAGTGTATCCTTTGATCATCTCGTCCATTCTCCCTTGAAGATCATCTTTCATGAGCTTCGGACATACTCCTTTCAACTTGCATCTTGTCTTTCTCATCATGAAGATATCGTATCCGATCGCAAGAAAATATAACTTCTTCTTTGTAATATCTTTCTCTCGACCTGCTTGGCACTTTAACGATTCGGTCTTTGCTTGAGAGATCCAAGACGCTGTTGCTTCTTCACCGATCTGGATGTGGATCCGTTGTTCTTTTGATGGTGGTGGTAAAGAGTGAGAAGATGAATCTGATGATGATGAGATATGAGGAGACTCAGGGTCCTTTGGTGGCTCAGAAGTTTCCTCCTTTGAGTGTGCAGGACTATCTAGAAGAAACTTATCATATTCAATATCTTCTTCATTTTCGGACTTAGCTTTTCATCGCCTTTATCTTTCTTGGACTTTTCAGTTCGGTTCTTCAACGTTGTAATCAATAGAATCTTCCAGGCGCTTTTGTTGTTGCTCCAAAGTGGTGGCACCAGTTCCCTTATCGGGTCGATTAACCGCATCAGGATTTGGTGTACGTTGAACTCCACCACTTGACCCTCCGGGGCCACCCATTTGATCCTTAGCAAATTCTTTTGCAACGTGTTGGAGTCTAATGAATTTGAACTTCCTTCGTACTTAGTGTCCGAGGCTCTTCATCTCGATTCTTCTTCTTCTTGTTGCTCAAATACTGGAGTCTTTCCTTTTCCTTTATCTGCTGGTGGACTAGGAGGTTTAGGTACCGTTGGGGTTTCATCTTTAGCAGTTTCAGAATAAATGATCTCTTCATCAAGATGTCAGTACCCTCGAGTCCTCGCCGTTAGCTTTCTTTGCGGTTCCATCTTGAGAATAGGAATAGGAATAGCTTCCTTGGAAGGAACTCTCCTTTTGCTTCCAGGTTTACTCTTGGGGAACTTCCTTTGACTCTCATTAACTTGCACACTTCCTCCACTTCCTTCACGGTTTTCCTTGTAGGCGTACGAGAAGATTTTTCATCAAGAAATCCAACTTTGTTCTCTCTTACGAACCAGATATCTTTTATAAGAGTAGAGCTGTTTGAGTTCATCCGAGAAGGTGATCCGTAACACAAAGCACCTTGTTTCTTGGTAGTTGACTCCTTGAATCGAAAGTTAGGGTGGGTTCGCATAACATGTCGAGATTGTCGGGGTCATTGATTCTTTGGGGATATCGGTTATATCCAAGTGCTCTTTGAATCAACACTTTAGTATATCTGATATAAGGAATCTTTGAGCCAAGCTTTTTGAGGAATGTCATCATGTCATCCCATATCGGAGCTTCAACTTCGATGTGCTTCATGTTGATTAGAGCCCAGAAGATTTGCAGTTCTACGAGCTTGGGATGCTCAGCAGCTGTCATGACCAGACATGGATTTTGTGATGATGATATAAAGGGTTCTCCAAGGCTGAGGAATGTTCTTTAGATCCACGTGTGAATGCTTATTGATTACTCCGAAGGCTTCGCGTACCCAATATCAATCAAAATTGCGAACGTCTCTTTGAGGTGCAGAGAGAATTCAGTTGGTATGATGTCAGGAATGAGGAGAACAGCCCTTAAATCTGCAAGAGTGATGGTGATTTGCTTGTGATTGAGCGTCACCATCACAAAGATTTTGACCTTTGATCATTTGCATCGTATTCCGAACTGAATGTAGATCTCCGGTATTGTGGCGAATTGGTGAGCATGTTCGATAAGGATGGCACTTTGAATGTCAACATCAATGAGACAAGAAGATTCCGAAAGGGTGAGAGTTTCAAAGTCAACTCTGAGATTTTTCTTTCCAATCTTCATTGGATAGCCATGAGGGAAGATATCAGCAATGGTGAGAACATTTGGTGCATCCACATTCATTTGAGCTTCCATGTCGTGATCTGAAACACATTTAGCCAAAAGAACCAACATATCGAAAGACATAATGTTAGTCAACAGATGGTTTTATTGTCTAATTATAGAATGTGCAATGTCGATGATTGTTACGAGTCCAAAATCACTTGTTTGTCCAAGAGTCCAATGACGTCGAGAAAAGTTTCGTGAGTTAGTTAACTTTAGGTTTTAAAGTTTATGTTATCACATATTTTTCCACATCACATTACACATTTAAACTTATTAGTGACATTATTGGATTCGTGACGTTATGATTTATTTATTTACAAGTTTGCACGCGTAACAATTCATAATGAAGGTTTGATCAAGGCTTAGGCGTAGAAATGGTAGCTTATGCGTAAACAGGAGTTATACGCGTAGACACAAGCTTATGCGTAGGATCCTGACTTACGCGTAAGAAATATTACACGTAGGAATAGGAGGACCTTATGCGTAGAGCTTACGCGTAATCGTATATAAAACCTTACGCGAAAGGCTTTACTCGTAAGAGTAGACCTTATGCGTAGAGGTAACTGTTTACGTATATCCTTCACAGGATACGCGTAGTCCCTTTGTAGAACCTTACGCGTAAGATTTCTCTTACGCATAACATGCTACGCGTAAGGTGATCCTTATGCGTAGATTGCTAATAACCTTGATTCTGAATTTTCACTTGTAACAATCCTGAAATAAATTCATCATAGTATCAATATTAACACATACATTCATTGTACAACATATCATGGCATGAAAACTCATCAAACAGTTTACGCGTAAAGAACCTTATGCGTAGGCCAAAACCCTAATTGTTCAAAGATTACGCGTAAGATTTTTAACCATAGGAATTGAACCAAAGTTTTTCTGGTAGTTCTAAGATATCATGTGAGTGATATAACCAAGTATTAACATCCAATTCGCAGTGAATCAAAAGTACCCAAATCTCAAGAACATTAAACCCTAATCTCTAAATCTCAATCAATTAGTGTTTCTGGGTTGATTTAAAGCCTGGATATCATCAATTCACCATGATAACAACATCACACAACAATCTTTTTGACCAAAAACATTCACATTTGAAAATACCCAAACCCACGCATAAACCCTAGTTTTTCAAATTCAATCAATACGTGATTCTGGGTGCGTTATGAGTAGAAAAATGGTATCAATGATATTAAAGAAACGTTTTGACACTATTATCTTAACAACGAAACTCACAAACATGATCATGTGTTCTTACGCATATGCGTAGAACACAAAATCAACCATAATCGTAAATTTAACCGTTGGATTCATTTGAAAATCAAAACCAATGTTTAAAAACGTGTTACAAACACAAAATCACTTACAGATTGATGATCAAAACACCGGATTTGAAGATTGATTTGTATGCGTAGGATTAGTTTGGTGATGATAATAAATGTGAAGTGTAGGTTAGGTGAGGGAGTTTTATTAAAAAAAGGTTTGAGCTTTTGGCAGTTTTAGTCCCTCCACCTTTTCCATTTTCATCGAAAGCCTTTTAACTTCCATTTTGGTTACCAAACGAAAGATTTTAAGAACGAAACTTGACGACACTCCCCTTTGACTTAAGAAATAATGAAAGGTTATAAATTTTAGTCCGAGGAGTGTCAGTGAACCAGAAATGTGATCACCAATTTAAAGAAACAACCGGGATTAGGTAACATGCAAGTACAGTGATATTTTGAAACAGTTAAGTATTTATTTTTTCCCCATCAACACTTGATCGAAAAAATACTGAATTTTGAAAGATTAGAGTGTTGACGGAAGAAATGTTCTTGCCATGTATAAAGAAATATAGATAGAAGAATATTTTTGTTGTTTTAACTGATTTTATATTTTTATATTTTGTTTTTGGAAAATATTTACAAAAGAGATTTTGGTGTTTGACTGGTTTTTAAGACTGTTTTAAGAGTTCATCCAGTTCCTCTTGAGTCAAACACCGCATACCAATCCGGTGGACCAACTCATTAAACCTAGCAGGAGCTAAGGCTTTGGTGAGAAGATCTGCCAATTGGTATTTTGTACCCACAAAGTATAATTCAACAGTACCCTGTTCCACGTGGTCCTTGATGAAGTGATATCGAAGATCGATGTGCTTTCACTTTGAGTGTTGAACTGAGTTGCACGAGATCGAAATAGCACTGATTGTCACAGACATCGGGATCTGTCAAATACGTAACCATAGTCTTTGAGTTGTGTTCTCATCCAAATGACTTGAGCACAACACGCCAACATGGCTACATATTCTGCTTCGGTTGAGGACAGCGATGTACAATCCTGCTTCGATTGCCATGACACCAGTTTATCACCAAGAAATTGTAGAGCTCCTAAAGTACTTTTCCGTGAATCTAAGCATCCTGCGTGGTCAGCGTCTGAAAAAGCGATTAGTTCAAAACAGAATCCTTCGGATACCAGATCCCCAAATTAATGGTTCCCTTGATGTATCGGAGGATTCTTTTAGCCTCAGAGAGGTGGGTTTCATTGGTCTCGACCGATAACGAGCAAAGATATACGGCAAATACAATGTCAGCCTTAGCTGTTAGATCCATGAGAGACCCAATGATACTACGGTATTTGGTAGGGTCCACCAATTTCCCATATAAATCAGCGTCTAGCTTCTTGGTATGAGCCATTGGTGTGGCGTAAGTATCACAAGTATTCATTCCGAATTTGTTCAGAATTTCAAGAGCATATTTGGACTGACTCAAGAAAATACCACGGGGTGATTGATGAACTTGCAGTCCTAGAAAGAACGTAAGTTCACCCATCATTGACATTTCAAAATGTTTCTTCATTAGTTTAGCAAAAGCGATTGAGTGCTCTTTATGTGTTGACCCAAAAATGATGTCATCCACGTAAATTTGAACAATTAAAATATGTTCCCCGTGATATTGTATGAAAAGAGTTGGGTCGACCGAACCTTTGGTAAAATTATTGGCAAGGAGGAAAGATGATAGCTTATCATACCACGCCCGAGGAGCTTGTTTGAGACCATACAGAGCTTTGTTCAGTTTGTAGACATGGTTCGGAAGCGGGGGATCAACGAATCCTTCGGTGGCGACATAAACAGTGTTCTTTTAGTTGACCATTCGAAAAGCGGTTTTGACGTCCATCGAAAGACCGTTATGTTCATATGAGCTGCGAACGTAAATATCCCGAGCAAATGATTCTTCAAAGTCAATACCCTCTTCCTATCTATAACCCTTAGCCACCGCAATGACTTGTTTCGATGACATTCCCTTCAGCAACCAATTTGTTCTTCCAAATCCATTTTAGACCAATGACGTAGACCCCTGATGGTCTTTCAACCAGTTCCCATACTTCAAGACGTTTGAATTGGTTGAGTTCTTCTTGCATGGATTCAATCCAGTGAGTGCATAAATGCAATGTTCACCATCTGAGTGAAGACGTTGTCTCGTAACGACTGGTTGATTCGGGTTGCCAATAATATTTTCCAGAGGATGGTCTTTTGTCCATCGATGTGTAGAGGGTTGATGTTGGTATACGTTGTGCAGATTTTGAGGATTCAAATGGCTTGTTGAAGATTCCGCGACATCTGGTGTAGCAGTCTCATTAGCAAACGGGTTAAAGAACGCATTTGGATCAAAATCTGCAGGTGGGGGTACTTCATTAAGAACATCATCAGCCGGTTCATCATTGTTGGAAGCGGTTTGTTCAACTATTGTGTTGGAGTCAACTGGTGGTGCTTCTTCAATAGTGGTTGTTGTAGCAGTGTGTATCGTATAAGAGTAGTATCGGTTGAGCAAATGAAATAGCGGATACACTCGAGCACGCTTCATCAATATCGTCACTGAACAGCAGAGCAAAAAGTCTTTCCATTTGTTGACGAGTAAGCTGAGGGCTTTGTTCAGCTGATGATGGGGTTTGGGGGAAGTTTAAGCGGTTGTGACCGGGTTCCAAGTTGTTATACTCAGAAGCCATTTCAGTAAGTTCATCAAAATGAGCATGAATCGTTTCCATAACCTGCTTTGTACGACGATTCCAGATCCGATAACCTTTAGAATTCTCACAATATCCAATAAAGACTCCAATGTCAGCTTTGGCTTTGAGCTTTCCAAAGTCGTCACGATCATTATTCGGATAGCAGAGGGATCCAAATACATGAAAGTGTTTGAGATTCGGTTTTCTGTTGTGGAGAAGCTCAAATGGTGTTTTGTTGTATGCTTGTAATCATAGAACGATTCATAGTATAGCATGCAGTTGAGACAGCTTCAGCCCACAAGTAATCTGGAAGTTTAGCATTGATTAACATCGTTCTGGCGGCTTCCACTAACGTACGGTTTCGTCTTTCAACAACTCCGTTTTGTTCTGGTGTGCGGGCAATAGATGTTTGATGCTCAATTCCCACTTTCTCATAATATTCCCGAAGGGTTTGATTCACAAATTCAGTTCCTTTGTCTATTCGAATTTGTCTGACGGTGTTCCGGAGCTGAACTTGAATTTTCGTGAGAAAGGTGATGATCATTTGTGGAGCTTGATCTTTACTTCGAAGAAAATAAACCCAAGTCCATCTTGAGTAGTCATCCACCTTTGAAGGAATATGAGCACGAGTGCTTTTCCCTTGTTCACAAGCTGAGCATAGGTGATCTTTAGAATACCGTAATCACGGGAGACCTTTAACAAGTTTGTGTAGAGCAAGGTTGGTTATGGTTTGAAAGTTTAGATGTGATAGACGACAGTGCCATAGCCAATATTTTGTAGATGTAGCCTTTGAGAGTAAACAAATGGGAGATGAAGCGATCATGTCTTGCATGGAGATAGTGTATAGAGTGGATGAGCGTTGGCCAGACATAAGATCATTTCCTTGTAGATCACGAATGTAACAAGTTTTCTTCCAGAAAGCGACTTCCAAGTCTCCATCACAAAATTGACCAACTGAGAATAGATTGTGACCGAGGCCTTCCACATAATAAACCCTCGCATTTCGATGTTGCCATTAATGTAATTTCCGTAGCCCATGATAGCTGCGAAGTGATCATTCCCGAATCTGACAGTGCCAATGAACTTTGAAACAAAGTTTGATAACAGTTTAAGGTTGCCTGTCATGTGTCGGGAACATCCGCTATCAACAATCCAGAGGATGATCTGTATAACCTGCATTAGACACGCACACACGATGGAATAGAAGTAGATGTGGAACCCGAAGTGTTAGAGGGTTCCTCAACAGTTATAGTTGAAATACACACATCAATGATTTTAGGCACCCATTTAAATCCTAGTGTATTATGTATCCATTTCTGCCATCTCCAACTAGTCTTAGCTTTAGTCTTAGTGAATGTGCTAGGTGGTACAACAATCCTTGGAGGTGATACTGGAACTACAGGGACATCAAATCGTTTCGTAGAATCTAAAGAAGGCGGTTTACCAAGCACAGACTTAGAAGCATTAGTGGGCCTAGAGGTATTCCAATTCTTAGGATTCCGTAAACGTGACAAGATAGCCTTAGCAACACATTTATCATGACAATCAGAACGCATACTTTTACAACAAATAACACAAGATGCATTAGACTGAATATCAAAAGTACTTAAAGGTTCAACATTAGTTACAACACTTGTTCCATTACATTTTCCAGACGCAATATCTAAAGTGGGTGCATCTGGAGTCTTATTCAGAGTCCTACGGTGTTCTTCTACTTCAACATTCTTTATTTGTCTTTTCTTAGGTCGCAACTTCCTATTCTTCCTTGTATTGCTCCTAGGTTGTGAAGTGTGGACGTTTGGAAAAGAGGCAACTAGTCCTGTTTCAGTAGAGGAAAGCACATTAGTAACTTGTGTTTTGTCAGAGGTATTCTGGGACATGATTGCTAAGTGTTACAGGTGCAACTCTCTTAATGATGCTAGGTGAACTTGTTCATAGTTTCCTAACATTTCCCTTAACTTAATGATAGTGTGCACCAAATCTTGATTTTCAACGAAGATTTCAAAAAATTCATGACTTCTTTAGTGTTTGCAAGATAATGATCAAGTTCGTTTGATACTTCATCACGAGTCTGTTTTAGTAAATCAAATATGACACCATATTCCTTTTAACTTTTGCAAGTTCTTGTTCATATTTTGAGATTTGACACTTAAAAGACACGTTTTGATCATCCAGTTGCTCAATTTTAGGATCGGAAGATTTTGCACGCAACTGGGCGATTTTGTTATGATAAGCAAGTTGTTGATCGTGAATATCTTTTTGACACCAATTAAGACGACTTATTGCAGTTGAAAGCTCGTTTGACAATCGTTCATTTTCAATTTTAAAGACTCGAACTGAAGCACATTATCCGTATTTTCAACAATTTCAACAGAATCAACAAAGAGCAGATATAGAATCGATGCATATGGCAAAGAATGCAATAACACAACATTATAGATATCAAGCCAGATAACATCTTCCAAGAGTCGATCAACATCTTTTCTCAATAATTTTTTTTGCTTTAGTATTTGAAATTGATGTTTCTTTTTTTGAAATGTTTTCATGAGACCAAGTTCCTTGTGAAAATCCCTTTCCCAATATAGTGCACGGTTTTTCAAATTTTTGACATGGGGTAAAATTCTTTTCTGAAAAATATCTCGTTGTTCTCGTGCCCATGGCGAGATAAAATGTTCAACTTTTATTTCAGAATGAAATTCAATCGCATGTTCCAAAAGTTTGATGTCAGATAAGAAAGTGTCAAAATATTTGATAACACGACAACTTTCGGCTTTAGTTTTTACTTCACTAAGTGAAGGTAAAGGACCATTAACTTGTGTACCATTGTGTTGGGGACTAACTTCAGAAACTGGTGTGACAATCAAAGGTGTGTTTGAAGTATCTTGTTGTGTTACAAAAGTTACGGCTTTTGAATAGTTAAATGGTTTATTATAAACGACATTTTCCATTTTGACCGACTCGCCATCTGCATCTAATTCATCCATTCGATTATATTCAACAACAGTCATAATTGAATCATCAATTCTATGTTCTGCACTGTAAACTTCAGGATTTGGTTTGAGCTTGAGCAGTGTTGTTGTTGTATGGAACCAATTGATTTTGTTGAGGTTGTTTCTGTGACGGATAATAAGGTGTGATAGTTGCAGTTGGTTGAGGAGCGGGTTGAGGAGCTTGTTGAGGAGGAAGATTTGTTTGAGCTCACAAAGCAAGTTGTTGATTGTCCGAAAGTGAAGGTGAAACAGTTTGGCCACGGATAATCCTTTCCTTATCAACTTCTTTTTGATAAGGCTTCAGATAATCGTACAACAATCCGTAGGTAGAATGATGCATATCCTTAGCTTGACGGAAAAAAATGACATACTTCTCCCATTCCGGACCAAGACTACTTAGGAACTTTGTGTTGACAAAAATTCGTGGCATGATGATATTGTGTTTGTCCAAATCATTAATGATGTCTGAAAAGCGATGATGATAAGATTCTAATGACTCTCCTGGTTCAATCATGAAGTGTTCATAAGCCAAGTAGATTTTGGATTCCATGTCTTCCTGATTGAGTGTTGTGCCTTGTATAAGAAGATGAATCTGTTCCCACATTGCTTTTGCAGTCTTTTGAGCATCAACACTTCGAAGGATTGGATTGGGTAATCCTAAAAGGATGTATTGCATTGCAAGTTCATCGGCTTCAAAGTGTAGAAGTTGTTCAACAGTGAGGTCTCAGAATAGTTGCAATGTTGGTAACATCATCTCTGGTGGAACAAAGACTAGGATCTCCGGGTGTAACGACAATAGGCATCCGGAATGGACCTTCCATAATGACCTTCTTTAAGAACTTTCCATGTGGCTTCTTTAGATCACAAAACCTAAAGAACCTTATCACCCATTGATCATAATTACTGGGAGTGAGCATTGGAGGTCTATCAAGTGAGCCAGCTTCATGAATTGATTGTTGGCTACTCAAGGCTTCACACATCTTGCCAAACCATGCCGGTTCCTTCATAGTATTCCTTGATGAATGTTGATTGTAGAAGTTTGTGTAAGGTTGTACTTGAAGACTTGGTGGTGGTTGAACCATTTGAGGTTGTGGAATTGCTGCAAGTTGTGGAGTATGTTGTTGATTAAATTGTTGTTGATAAATCTGTTGTTGATGATTAAATTGTTGATGTTGTGGACTTAGTTGTTGTTGTTGTTGTTGTTGAGGATAAGTGTAAGGGAAATAGTTAGAGTATGGTGGTTGTGACATGTTGAAAAACTTGTGTTGTTAAATGGATCTTTGTAGTCGAATGAACCGTTGTTGATGAAGTATCCTTAGGCGTAGAAATCACAGAAAAGCCAAGTAGCACTTATGCGTAAAAACACCAAAGTTACGCGTAACAATAAGAGTTACGCGTAGGATTAGCTTACGCGTAAGTAAGGATAAAAACGCTAAAGTTATGCGTAAACAAGGAGTTAGGCGTAGAAAACTTAGGCGTAGGATTACCTTATGCGTAAGACAAGGCTTAGGCGTAAGATGAATCTTGGGCGTAAAAATTTCTACGCGTAAGCTTATGCTTATGCGTAATTTTAGGGTTTTGCCCAAATGATCTTTTACACTATCACAGTGCAAAAGATATCCAAAGTCGACGTGTTTTCAGGCTTATCCAAGCAAGAAACCACGGAGTAAACCACGAAATAGAAGATCAAACCAAGGAACAGGTTACGCGTAAGTTTAGGGTTTCACTTACGCGTAGGATATAGCCAAAAATGATTTCTTCCAACCGATGTTTCCAAACCACATTTTAGTGATGAGATAGCTTCAATATCACCAAAATAACACAAAAGTGTGAAACTTGGTATTCCAAAGCTCAAAAACAGTTATGCGTAGACAGAAAGCCACGTACAAAACCAAGCTTAAAAACAATGATCCACGCCAAAGTTTGAAACTTTTGCCAAAAATGCTTATTTTAACACCTTAAAACGTTGAAAGTACAAGAATCTTGGATTAAAAAATGTAAAAAATGCGTTTTTAAGCAAACCAAAGTATCAACAACGAGTCGTATGTTCTACGCGTAGGACCAAAACCCACTTCAAGAACAATACGTTCACCCAACTATTTGGCTCTGATACCACTGTTAGGTTCCTATATATTCAACACAAGAATCAATAGAAGAAATAGAGAAGAGATGAAGGCGGATGAACAAATAACCAAACACACATACACGTATACTTGGAGAAAGGTTAGGCGTAGAGTATATGTGAAAGATAAATTGAACAACCAACCCTCAAGTGAGGGTTATTACAAGGTATTTATAGGAAGGGGAGCTAGGGCAACACTCCTACTCCCTTTTCCTTATTGGACTAGGCCTAGGCTTATGGGCCTTCTACATAAGCCTAAGGCTAATTACTAACATAAAGGCCATATTAAGCTAACTATTACATATGAATCACTAACACTTGATTAAGGGATTAGGAGTGATTCCAACAATATTCTTGAACTTTTTAATGAATTGACGGCTAAATGTGCTAAAATGGATGATACAATCTCAAGTCTTCAAGAGTTGGCTGTGTTTCAGGGTAAAGAAATTCGGAGGCTGAAGCATAGGATGCTTGTTTTGGAGAAAGTAAGAAGACCTGGGGTTGCTATTTTGAGGTCTTTGAGAAAGATGAAAAAGAAGGTGGACTCCTCTCTAGCTGTGAATATGGAGAATGTACCCAAACAGGGGAGGAGTGAAGGCATGAATTCAGGGGAGGCTAGTGATGAGCATATAGAGACTGATGTGGATAGTGGAGATCAAGCAGCACAATTTGTAGTATTTGATAAAAGCTGTTCTTGAAAGTTTGAAGACTGTGGTAGAAGATGAAGTGATGCAGGACATAACCACTGATAGTGTGTCTGCAACCACGGCTAGTACTTTTGAAACCACTGCTGCAGTTTTAGACATGGCAATTGTACCCACTGCTATCATAACTACTTCCACGATTGTAACAACCATCTCTGTGTCACCACCTAAATCAAAAGAAGTTGAGAAAGAAGCTGCAAGTACACTGATTAATCTAAGCAAAACCTCAACTAACCCTACACCCATCATTGCACCTGTTTCATCTCTTAAATCTACTGCAAACAAACCCAAAGGTAAAATTTTGGTTATTGGTGAGCCTTTGAAGAAAAAGGTGGCTAAACCAGATGTTGGAAAAGGTAAAGGAATTGCAGAATTAGAGTTGAAGTTTAAAAGTAGAGAAGAACAGATTGCTTATGACAATGAGTTTTCAAGAAGTATACAAGCTGCAGAGGAAGAAGCTGCAATGAAACAAAAGCAAGAAAAGGAGGAGGCTAGTCAGAAATGGTTAGCTAAATGGTATGAATCACAAAATTATCTTCAAGCTTCTAATCAAATACATGATGAGTATACTCCACAAGAATGGGCATTGTTAGATGATGAGGCAAGAGCTAAACTCTTGGGTGAATAGGCAAGGAGGATCAGTAAAGAAAGAAAGCAAGTTATAAGAAAGAAACCTCTTACAATCGCACAGATGAGGAATGTACTGATGAAGATTATTAAGAATTCAGGCATACATATTCCTGATAATCTTAATAAATGTTCATTTGACAGAATTCATGAGCTTTATTTGATGTGTATGAGGATTAATAATGATAGTTTCTGTCCAATGAATTCTGAAAAAGAAGAAGAGTGGATTCAAAGTAGTCAAAAGAGGAAATCTGAGATTCAGGATGCATCTGGTTCTAAAAGACTGAAAGTGAATGAAAATGGTAATCAAATTATCTTTTATGAGTATGAGCTTAAGGGGAGTGAAGGATGTTGGAAAATTCAAAGACTCAATAATGAAGTTTCTGAGTATAATAAATTTTTACAAATGCTTCAGTATTTTGATAGAGATAATTTGCTGAATCTTTGGGAGCTTTATAGGAATAAGTTTGGTGATGTGCAACCAGATGATTATCATGAGAGAATGGTTTATCATCATTTGAAGATACTGTTTGAGCCTACTCATGATGAATCTGAATGGAAAGGACTCTGCAATGGACAAGTTACAAGCTGGTTTCTATATCAAACTTGTGGAGTTCATGTGATAACTATTTCTGGAGAAGTTATTCATATGTTTGTAGAAGGTGATTATCCTCAACTGAATAAGTATCCAGAAGTTATTACTCAGATGATGAAGCCTGGTATTATCAAGATGTTGATGCCCTATAATGGTCAAGCTTACAATTTGTTGCTGAAGTATGATAAAATTCTCAAATCTAGTAAGTGTTTGGCTACATCCTCTAATTCAGATGTTTTGAGTCTAAAGGAAACTTGAGAATTCTGTTTGAATGTATCAAGTTTAAGGGAGGATTGTTGGGTTTTTGGTTCCTTGGATCAAGAATTATTCTAAGTGTTGGAACCACGGACAGTGTTGATGAAACCACGGACAGAGGAATGGATCCACTGCTGAAGACAAACCCCGGCAAGTAGTATTGTGTAACCACAGATAATGTAATGTAACCACTGCTAGTCTTGTATAGTCGGTTTAGTATTCTGTATTAGATAAATATGGAAAAGATATTTATCTTGTAGGTTACGTATTGTATTATGTAAAGGACTCCTTAGCCTATAAAAGGAGGTCCTAGGTTAGATTAGATATACGTTTGTTTTGATATCTAAGGTTGATACACTTCAAGGTTGTAAAACCCTAATACTGATTAGAGTATTCGTATTAATAATAATATTGAGGTGTTGAATGTTTATTGTTCTTCTTCTTAAGATTAAGTATTAAATTCCGAGTGATACTTAATAAGTCTTTGTTTAAGTCAGTTTCTATATTAGATTGTTTGCTCAACTGGGATCAACAAAAACTATTTGGATTTGCTTATGTGCTTGACTGTTTAGATAGATGTGCGGTAGTCGTTGACTTAGACTAGGGTTGCAATCCTAATTGCTATAATTGTTGCCTAGCTAAGAATAGACTTCTACCTAGACCTAGTCCGGGGCTGGCAATTGTTCTAGACTTTGCCACGACAGTGCTGGACTAGAGTCGCTGGGCCCAAGTGATCCCTGGATGCGGGATATGGATTGTGATTTCAGATATGAAATGGTTTATGAACGATGTGTATCTATCTTTAGTCTTGCATAGCAAATCAACTCCTACAGGTCCACTACGATTTTATTGAATTTCAACCTATGAACTCACTAGCGTAAGATGACCTTTTAGCATGTTTTCTCAGGTATTTAAACGATGTTTGGAACACGTGTTCGGTGGAAGCTTGGCAAGGAGGCATGGTTCAAGGATCATATTTGACTCTGATAAATTACGGGGACCTATTTTATTAAATCATGTTTTGGGCCTAATATTTATACTTTTGGATTAATGTTTTGAATATTTAAATTTGGGATTGGTTTTGAATGAAAATGACTATCTTGTTTGCTATACTTGTGTGAGATACCAATCCAATTGTAACGCCCCGAAAACTTGATTAAGTCTTCCGATGTACCGAGATTTGGGGGTGTTACAGATTGGTATCAGAGCCCAAGGTTATAGAGAACTAGGTATTTAATAAACCCTAAACTATAACCACTTTTCAAGAAAATTGATCCTCGACCGACGCACGCCCGCTTGCCAAGCCGAAGCTTCCTATTTGATTATGGTATGAACTGCGATTTGACTTATGAGACGTTACGTTTTGGGATATGATTATTGATTTTGGGTAAACGTGGTACGATTATCGAGATATTACAGATTTGATTTGAGTTATCGATATGTTATGATTTTAGGATTTTGAGCTCGATTGATTTGATATGGGATTATGTGATAGAACTGAACTTACATGTTTTATTAAATGCATATTTTGAGTAATGCGGTACCTCTATTTTTTAAAACTTTCATTATGTGATACATGTTTTGGTTGAGTTGATGCGCTTATTAAAACTAGTTGTTTTCGAACACTTATACCTACCCTATGCCATTGTCACAGACTATGCCTTCACTAGCTTTTGATGTGTCTGAGGAGGTCCTTGATGTTGCTAGTTCCCCAACATTGACTCTCATGACGGTTGCGCAGGGTGATCCCTATCAGATTACCTGTCACGCTAGTTCATCATCATCAAATCGCCCTAGCTCATCTAGGCAGCTCACTTTACATCATGTCTTAGCACGAGCCCAGACTCCTAGACTTGCTCATAGTACTGCCCGCATGTCCGTGAGACCACCATCATCACCTATCCGCTTAGTAGCCCACTCTCTTCTGTCATCACCACCAACATCACCATGTCTTAGAAGACCTAGATCCCCTACTGTACCACCTCAGGATTCACCCGCACAGAGAATCCGACTCATGGACTCTCCCTCTGAGGATGAGGGTGAGGAGGAGCATGAGGTCGAGGAGGAGCATGAGATTGAGGAGTAGTATGTAGATGACGATGAGGATCCTCAGGAGGAGGATGATGAGGATATCCTAGAAGGGGGTACTCCTCCATTTCAGAGTCCTGCACATTCTCCAGGACCAGGCTCTCCTTTGCCTATGCCTGATTCTCCTGGACAGCCTTTTGATTTTGATTCACCTCCACATTCACCTGAGATAGGTAGCCCGTTAGGATCTGAGATACCATCGGAGATTGCAACAGAGCCCGAGGAGTATGGTGAGACGGGTCTGATGTGGGATAGGATTACATCACAGGGTACTAGGCTTAGTAGGTTGACAGATTGGTTGGTTGGAGTATCGAGGGCTAGTATAGAGGATTTGAGAGCTGATATGGGTACTATAGTCGAGGACTACGACTGAGTGAGGATATGTCGGAGCTCGTGAGCGTGTTGGGGACCTGCTGAGAGGGTTCGCATGCACTCGAGATGCGATAGAGCGATATGGTGTAGGATTGGTGAGTTGGAGAGAGAGGTCGTAGATCTTAAGAGTGATCGCGACGCTCGACGTGTTGAGTTGGAATCTTTGTGGAGAGAGGTTGACGATGTTAGGAGATCAGTTAGTGGTATTCGTGATCGTGGCTAGATAGTGTTAGATTCATGGCTTTGTACCGTCTTGAAACTAAGTAGTACTTGGTTCAAGATGTAGGTTTATCCTAGTTATCTTATTAGTATCATTGTTAGGATCGTTTTTGATTTCTCTGTATTCTTTCATGTATTCCACCTTGAAACCTATGAGTTATGGTTATTAGAACGTGCATCCTTTAGTTATGATCCGGTCTCTGATTGTTTTGTTCTGGTATAGCGTTATTTGGTGATCCTTGGAACCCAACTCTATCTTTAGAGCGTGAATTGTGAACTTATGAAACTGTTATTCTTTCCTTCAGAATGATGGCAACAAGAAGAAACCCGCCTAGGAACAACCGAGCAGCTCCTGCTGTTGAGGTTGCCCCGTCCGTCCGAGGTCGTCGTCCGACCCGACCACTCCACCGTTGAGAACCTGAACACTGATAACCCAGCTGTAGGAAACCCGATAACGAATCGTCGCGAAATGGTCCTGTTCCACAAAACCCTCCACCTGTGAACCCAGCCCACATTGACCAGCTTGTGACGCAGTGTGTCGCTGAACTGCTAGCTGAGTCAAATCTCTAACACCTCGTGGAACCCCATGCTGAATCGAACTCGAGGTTGTACCTACAAAGACTTCCGATTATGTGGTCCCATCGAGTTCGGAGGAACTGAGGGAGTAGTTTACCTAACTAGGTGGTTGGATAAAACTGAATCGGTTTACCGTTAGCAACTGTGATGAGGATTGTAAGGTTAAGTATGCAACATTTACCTTGAAGGACTAAGCATTGACTGGTGGAACAACTATCACAGATCAGTAGGAAGTGATGTAGCTTATAGCATGACTTGGACTCATTTAAAACTCTCTTGATCAAGACTTACTATCCTAGGAATGAAGTTAAGAAGTTAGAGATTGAGTTCTGGAACCATAAGGTTAAGGGTACTGACATGACGACTTACAATCGTCGTTTCCAAGAGTTATCGTTGCTTTGCCTTGATATGGTTCGCAGACCAAGACCTTAAGATTGAGAGGTATACTGATGGATTGCCTTTAGCTACTCAAAATGATGTCATCGCTGCGAAGCCAGTTAATTTGCATGAGGCAATTACTGTGGCTCAGCGTTTGATGGACTCTTATGTATTAGAAGTAAGAGACAAGGGTAAGAGTGATAGGAGTAATAAGAGGAAGAGGAATAAAGTTGTTAAAGGGAATGGTAACAAACGGCAAGAGACAGCCAGGGTGTTCGCCATAGGAAATGGATAAAGGAAGGGTTATGAAGGTAGTAGACCCATGTGTGGTCGTTGCAACCGACACCACCATGGACTGTGCCCGAATGTGTGTAGTAAGTGCTCTAAGGTAGGACACTTGGCCAAATACTGTAGGTCCCGACCACTTGCTGCAGCTCAAACTGCACAAGGAGCGGACTGGAAGGCCACTGTCACGTGTTTTCGATGTGGAAAGAAGGGGCACTACAAGAATGAGTGCCAAGAGCCATGGATGAGAGGAAATCCCGGTAATGTAGGAGGATTTGTTAACCGAGGTGTGGGAGGTAATTGATTAAACCCTGTGAAGCGTGAGGTTATGGAGAACCAGGGAAACCATGGTGCTAGGAATCAAGAGACACATGGGAACAAATACTGTATGCTTGTGCTGCGAAGGAAGCTGGTGAAGCCCCTAACGTAGTTACGGGTACGTTCCTTCTCAATAATCGCTATGCTTCCATACTGTTTGATACTAGTGCGGATATGAGTTTTGTATCCACCAACTTTATGCCATTACTAGGAATCCCCCAAACACCTCCAGGGTTTAGTTACGATGTCTAATTAGCTAATGGAAATAGGGAAAAGATAGACACCGTAGTCCGAGGTTGTACCTTAAGTTTCCTAGACCACCCGTTTAGCATAGACCTATTGCCAGTTACCATGGGAAGTTTTGACGTCATTATCGGAATGGATTAGTTTTTGAAGAACAGTGCACACATCATCTACGATGAGAAGGTCGTGCGTGTACCGTATGGCGGAAAAGTTCTGAGCATACAAGGAGATCGAGCGACGCGTGGAAGTCCTTCCCTGTTGAGCATCATCTCTTGTATTAAGGCCCAGAAGTACATCGATAGAGGAGTTGTCTTTTCTTGGCTCGAATTTCTGAAAAGAAAGGCGAGGAGAAGAGTGAAAAACACCTTAATTATGTACCTGTCGTTAGAGAATTTCCGGATGTGTTTCCCGACGATCTGCCAGGATTCCACTGTCCGACAAGTGGAATTCCAAATAGAGTTGATACCCAGTGCTGCACCCGTAGCCCAGGCACCCTATCGACTTGCTCCAAGAGAATTGGAGGAACTGTCTAAACAGTTGGCAGAGTTATCAGAGAAAGGATTCATTCGACCAAGTTCGTCACCATGGGGAGCACCGGTGTTGTTTGTGAAGAAGAAGGATGGATCGTTTCGGATGTGTATTGATTATAGGGAGTTGAATAAGTTGACAGTGAAGAATCGATATCCACTACCTAGAATAGATGACCTGTTTGACCAACTCCAAGGAGCTAGTGTCTTTTCTAAGATCGACTTACGATCTGGTTATCACCGGTTAGAGTTCGAGAGGAGGATATCCCTAAGACGGCGTTTAGGACTCGTTATGGCCACTATGAATTCCAAGTGATGTCGCTTGGTTTGACCAACGCGCCAGCGGTTTTCATGGATCTCATGAACCGACTATGTAAGCCATATCTGGATAAGTTTGTGATAGTGTTCATAGACGACATCTTGATATACTCCAAGAATAGTGAGGAGCACGAAGAGCATTTGAGGTTCATTTTAGAATTGTTGAGAGAGGAGAAGTTGTATGCCAAGTTCTCTAAGTGTGAATTTTGGATACCGTTCGTACAATTCTTAGGTCACGTAATAGATATTCGAGGTGTTCATGTTGACCCAGCTAAGATTGAGGCCATTAAGGAATGGGTAGCTCCTAAGAACCCATCAGAAATCTGCCAGTTTCTAGGTTTAGCAGGCTATTATAGGAGATTCATTGAGGGATTTTCCAAAATAGCTAAGTCGTTGACCAAACTGACACAGAAGGACGTTAAGTTTGAATGGGGAGAAAAGGAAGAAGAAGCATTCCAACTTCTGAAGGAGAATTTGTGTAGTGCGCCCATCCTAGCTTTGCCTGAAGGAAGCAAAGACTTTGTCGTGTACTGCGACGCTTCGCATAAAGGCTTAGGTGCTGTTTTGATGCAACGGGAGAAGGTGATTGCTTATGCATCCCGACAACTTAAGAAGCATGAGAAAAACTACACCACCCATGATCTTGAGTTAGGTTCTGTAGTGTTTGCCCTTAGGATCTAGAGACATTATCTGTATGGAACCAAGTGTGTAGTGTTTACCGACCATAAGAGCTTGAAGCATATCTTAGATCAGAAGGAACTGAATATGAGACAGCGACGTTGGTTAGAATTGCTTAGTGATTAGGACTGTGAGATTTGTTATCATCCTGGTAAGGCTAATGTTGTGGATGATGCACTTAGTCGTAAGGAGAACATTCTACCATTGCTCGTTCGATCCCTAGGAATGACCATTGTTTCACCTCTACCATCTCAAATCTTAGCCGCCCAGGATGCGGCATTGACGGAGGAGAACCGTCCTTACGAGAATTTTCATGGAATGGTAGAAAGTGAAAACGGCTTCTTGAAGCGTTCCGATGGAACCTTAGGCTTCAAAGACAGAAGCTAGATACCATTTCATGGTGGAATCCGTGAGTTGATTATGCACGAGTCGCATAAATCAAAATACTCTATTCATCCCGGAGCCGATAAGATGTATCAGGACCTTAAGAAACTCTATTGGTGGCCTAACATGAAAGCCGACATAGCTCAGTATGTCAGTTGGTGCTTGACTTGTTCTAAGGTAAAGGCAGAACACCAGAAACCCTCAGGACTCTTAGTTCAACCCGAACTCCCAGAATGGAAATGGCCGAAAATGTCGTTCTCCTGTTTGTTGGGCTGAAGTTGGCGAGAGTCAACTTACAGGTCTTGAACTTGTCCTAGAAACCACTGAGAAGATAGTTCAGATTTGTAACCGGTTGCAAACCGCTCGAGATAGACAAAAGAGTTTTGCCGATAGGAGACGTAAACCTTTAGAATTTCAGGTTGGAGATCGTATTATGTTAAAGGTTTCTCCTTGGAAAGGAGTGATTCATTTTGGAAAGCGTGGAAACAATCGGACCGGTAGCATACCGCCTGGAGCTACCTTCGGAATTGAGCAGTGTACACAATGTCTTTCATGTTAGTAATCTGAAGAAATATCTTTCGGAGGAAAACATAGTTGTGCCTTTAAGAGATATCCGTATTGATGAGAAATTGAATTTCGTTCAGGAACCGATTGAGATCATGGATCGTGAGATTAAACGGCTGAAGCATTGCCGTATTCCGATTGTCAAAGTTCGTTGGAACTCCCGACATGGACCGGAGTTCACTTGGGAACGTGAGGACGCTTTCCGTAGGAAGTATCCTAAACTTTTCATGACATCAAGAAACTCGAGTGAAACCCGGACGGTTTCTTCTGAGGTGGAGGTCTGTGACAACTGGCAATTTAGGAATTCTATTTTAGGTAACCGCATTACGTTAAACTAAATCGAGTTGTGCCTTTAACACTATTTTTATCAACCATGACTTGATATTATATCATCTATTGGTTTTTATGGTTTATTTCATTATTAGACGAGTTATCGTGTGAGTTTTAACTCTTTTTGGTAGGCACTATTCGATTCGGCACTAGAAAAGCCTAAAGCGAGAAATAACATAACTTTTAGACCGTAACTCAAAAATTTACAAATAAATAGTCAAAACTTGTGGAAAAACATAAATAACGATAACAGAAAGTCGAATAAATATCGTGGGATACTCGGGGGACAATATATGAGCTCAGGAATGGGTAAACGGGATAGTTTACGAAAAATGACGCCTTCAGCCCCTCCTCTTTCTCCCTAGCCGGCCACCCCTCCCCCCTTTTTATTTATTTTGAGGTCCCTCCTTCATAAATATAAATACCCCTTCACCTCCTCATTTCATCTCTTCACTTTCTCTCTCTCTAAAATACACACACTAACACTTTTCTCTCTCCCTTTTCTCTCTCTACAAACCCTAACCCTAAACACCATAGCCGCCGCCACTTTCCGGCGAGATTCCGGCCACACCGCTGTGCGCTACCACACACCTCCACCACCATCTTAAATATCTTTTCATCCTCTTTCCATCCATATATAACACGCGCCATATAGACCTCCATAACATCTCCAAATCTTGAAAATACGATTCGAATCTTTAGGGTTTCAAGTGGGTTTTGTAGCTCGTGTTTGTAAAAGGTAAAAGGGACTTGAATACGCCATGTTTGGCCATGGATCAGCCACGTACGAGCCATATGGGTCTCGTATGGGTGGCGACTTTTAGGGGTTTTGGGTGAAACATGGGATTAAATCTAATTAACACTTAAATAAACATGTAGTTAGTGTTTTGGAAAAATGCGGTGTATCATATTGTTGGGTCTTTACATTTTAGGATTAGTTTTATGTTTTTGATTAGAAATAGATGATGGGTTTGATGTTTGGTTAATGATTGGAGGTTGATTGATTGGTTTGGATGTTGTGGTATTGATTTGGGAGTGTTTGGATGGTGTTTGGTAGTGGTGATGAGGCGTACGAGCCACCAAGACCCACGTTGGGCATAGCTTGGTGGCGTACGTAACCCATATGAACCGTGGGTCCGGGTCGAGTTGTCGTGGTAGCCTGTGGGTTGATGTTGTTGGTGTTTGGATGAGACGCGTGGAGCGGAAAAGCTTCTAGAGCTTGTTTGGTTTACGTGGTCTTAACCGTGACCGTGTCATGACCATTAGGGTCATAACATTGGTTTCGGGTATATTTGGTTGGTTGATTGGTGGGCGAGATTGTTTTGAGTTGATTTGGGATTTAATTGCGCTATTATGACTTTTATTTGGACTTGATATATAAATTGTCAACTTTGACCAACGTCGGTGTTACTTTGACTTTTTAGTCAATAGTTGACCCTGACAACGCCGTAACACGGACTTTAGTATAGTTTGGACTATTGATTGATTAAAAGCCGAGAAGTCATGACTCGTGCTTGTGGACTCGAAACGAATAATGATATGAAACTAATATTGGAATTTGACGAAACATATCTATGAAAATGCTAATAAACTATGAAATATTAATAACAAAAAGGCTTTTATACCAAAAATATCGATAACAAGACTTATCTTGTTATTTACGATTTTAAATAGAAACTAACGACTAAAAATGGAAATGTTTTATAATAAATAAGTAATTAATGTTTCGAGTACACATTTATCGAAATATGCCAATTATCGGCATTTAATACTATTTTCAAGTATTTATTTACTTACATTGTGTGCATGGGTTACGGATAACCTAACCTTAATAGTGTTGATCCACGTAGGTAGCGGGCTTATTAGGTTGACGAATCTAATAAGAGCCCGCTAGGTACGTTGGGTAACTTTATTAATGGATGAATTATCCTTATGACTCTTTAGGATGCGACTGGTTTATGGGATAATAAGCGACACGAATAAATAATAGTGTTTATCGAGTTGACGAATTCAATAAGGTTTACTATTTATTCTGAAACTTATTGGACTATGGAGATTTTCGCTTAGATGTCTCATTGTGTTGCATTGAGTCACATATTGGTTGTTTGAGTGCCTTCATGTCATCATATTGAGTCGATACACCCACATGAGGATACCAAACACTAGGACTAAACGGTGAAACGAGACATTTTTGGAAATAACATAATGGAATACATTGGGGTAGATAACGTTGATTTTGGGAAATATATATTAAAATTGGTTTACATTAATAGGTTGTGCCGAGTCCATAGTTGATGTGCCGTGATTACCTGTTATCTTCTGCTAGTGTTTATTCGTGCGTTGCTTGCTTGAGGTGAGTTTCATAGCCCCATTTTTATCTACGTTTTTAACTAAATTGGGGTGAGAATCATGCTACTGTTTTTGGACCTTTAAAACTATTTAGATTTGCTTATGTGCTTGACTGTTTAGATAGATATGCGGTAGTCGTTGACTTAGACTAGGGTAACAATCCTAATTGCTATAATTGTTGCCTAGCTAAGAATAGACTTCTACCTCGACCTAGTCCGGGGTTGGCAATTGTTCTAGACTTTGCCACGACGCTTGCTGGACTAGAGTCAGGCCCGAAAGTGATCCCTGGATGCGGGATATGGATTGTGATTTCGGATATGAGGTTTATGAACGATGTGTATCCATCTTTAGTCTTGCATAGCAAATCAACTCCTACAGGTCCACTACGATTTTATTGAATTTAAACCTATGAACTCACCAGCGTAAGCTGACCTTTTAGCATGTTTTCTCAGGTATTTAAACGATGTTTGGAATACGTGTTCGGTGGAAGCTTGGCAAGGAGGCATGGTTCAAGGATCATATTTTACTCTGATAAATTATGGGGACCTATTTTATTAAATCATGTTTTGGGCCTAATATTTATACTTTTGGATTAATGTTTTGAATATTTAAATTTGGGATAGGTTTTGAATGAAAATGACTATCTTGTTTGCTATACTTGTGTAAGATACCAATCCAATCGAGATTGGGGGTGTTACAAAAGATCTCTTACACCATAATGAGTCATGCCATGATTTACTAGGACATTTTTTGGTTTTGGGTTCAATCTTGCCTATGATTAAAACACATACACATAACTTATATAACCCCCCCGATGTATCTTCTCCAAGGATTAGTAAGCTTTGTGAGTTATCATGCTTATCACCTCCTCAAGACTTTATAACACCCCCTCCCCCTTGTTGTCTTCCAACACAACAAAAACAACACACTCTTCATTTGATTTCCAACTTTAAGTATTGCTACAAGTTTGAAGATACAAGTACTTCTAATCAAGTCCTTTGCATTATTTGGTGATTCTCTTGAGTTTAAATCCACTCAAGTCACCAAGGCCTTATCAAAGTCTTGCACAAGCCCTAGTACAACCTTGATCATACAAAAGTAGTGAAGAAATCCAAGAGAGAAGAGCTCTAAGTTCTTGTCCTAGTTCTTGAATCTTGATTTCCCTTTTGTTAGTCCAAAAGTGTAAGCACATAATCACCACCATCATTATATGATTTCATGCTTTTTATGTGCTAAATATGTTTACTACACGCTATATATTGTTAACTATATTGATCATGATATGTACATATGCTAAAATAAGTAAACAAGTAACAACTAGTCTATGATCTTAGGTGAAAGTCTTGCTTTGAAAACTAGTTATAAAACAAGTATGTTATGCTATGTAAATGGAAAAAAACCATGATCCTATGACCATAAGTAACTTCATGTAGTTATAGAGGAAGTTTAAACAAAATCATATCAATTGGAATCAACTAAAACGAGCTTATGGTTTGTAAGTAACGCCAAGTTTAGGTTATTGAAGGAAATTTTGTAATTTGCAAAACTGAACCTATAACGATTTTGGAGTGCATTATTGAGGCCCTTCTGGTCCGATTCATAAAAAACTTTAAAACATGAAAGTTGTCCGGAACGATGTTTTCTATAAAAACTCAGAAGAGCATAACTAGAAAACGCAAAAAAGGGGCCTTTTACTATAAAAACTAAACTAACATGTTACGACACAAAACTAAGTAAAGGTTTGTAAATGGTTTCTGATCCGATTTCTAAACTGCCATTTTGACCACTTTAGAGTCCGATTCAACAAAAGTGTGAAGCACAAAGATGTCCACAAGGATGTTTTCTATTGAAACTCAGGAAGGCTTGGCCTAAACATGCCAAACAAGGGCAGTTTTTTGCTAAGATGTGTAAGGACAATTTTGACGTAAATTTTGGTTTTCACAATTTAAATAGTCAGAAACCATGTTGTTTACAAGACTAGTTACTTACTAAACATAATAAACCTTATAAAAATAACAATCTTCATTCAAATAACTTCCCTAAGTTTATTTGACTTTTGGAATAGTGTATTTCACATATGAAAACCGACTTTACGATTTATAACTCGTAAAAGGTGAAGAAATGAAGATTTCATGCACGTTTGGATAATTCCCGAGAAAGAAAGAGAAGTGAGGAAGCTCTTGGACTCAATGATTAGGAAGCGCAATGATTTCTAAGTGTCTACATCAGATAAAGATCAAGTTTCGTCTTGAAATCAGATCGAAAGCAAAGGAAAAGGCAGAATCAAGAAAAGTCAACTAAAGTCATTGGGTGACGAAGGCTCCCGACCGACTGTCGGAGCCCGAAACCGATCGCTGGGGTGATGGACAAAACGCAACCGGATCGGCTGCGTCGCAACCGATCCGGCTGCAACCCCTGGAGTTACATTTTTAGTCATTTATTGTTGCCTTAACTTCTATTAATCATGTGAGGCCGATCATTTCCAATTAACAACTTGTTTGGGATGTTTTTAGCTTGATAGTTAAGGGTTCTTAGCTATAAAATGAACCTAGACTTAGTAGTCTAGTGTGACACAACCAAAAGAGTAATAGTTTGCACCAAAGCTATTACCAACCTTTATTATTCATCCCAAAAGTCTTGTATCTGCCGTAAAACGTCCAGGAAAGTGGTGAGACAAATTCTTATCGATTGTGTAATCATTTGGAGTTGTACGCTTAGGCTAAGACGATTGGAGGCGTGTGGTTGCTATATTCCACAATTTCTAATTCTTGTAATCCAAAGCTTAGGTATTCTACTTGTCATGAATTTCTATTCTATTGAATTATTTGAATTACCTTGTTACTACTTTTGTTATGTTATGATTGTTATGGAGTAATTCTTGAATATACTTGTGTGTAAGGATGTAGGAAATTGTAGGAGTGTTCCTATATATGATGCATGTAAATGATCTTGTTTAAATGAGTTTGTTGGAAAAAACTACTAGTCTTGTTTGATTTGTCGGTAAAACATTTTCAAGAAAAAGGACCGAAATGATTTCTCTTATGTTTTATTCCAAAAAGTTAAGTGACAAACTAGTATGGGGATATGGTGATTGACACTCACCATGTTTACTTATTAAAACAAGACTAGAAACGTTTTCATCACGAAAGGGTCGAAAGATTCGTAGGAGCAAGTTTAATGAGAACCTTTTACAAACAAATGGATTTTCTAAAGAATAATCATTAGGATAAGTACTGAAAGGATTACCTATATGTTTTTGTTCTTAAAATGATTTTACAAAACATAAACCATGGGTTGGAAATCATTTGCTTATGATTTGTGCATTACATCAAGAGTTTACACCAAGCCTTCATGAACACTCTCTATGATTGCCTATAGACTTCACACAAGTATATGTTTCTTAAATTTGATTTTTACTAAACCACAACTTTGAAGGAAGCCTTGACAAGCTTTCTTGTCTCGAATATTTTAACAAATTAAAACGCAAATCTCTTGGGACGATCTCGACTTACCCACCTTTGCTATCGCGAACGAGTATACTTGCTCGTATGTGTTTATAGTAATTGCCGGATAAATCGTGTTTATAAATATTAAAACTTGCACACGGTTGGTCGTCTCGGTAAAAAATATGTTTTTATTTTTTCTAGTTTCTAGTTTATCTATTGTTTTGTGTTTTAGTTATAGCTTATTGCTTGTCATTTCTGATTTTTTTGGCTAGTTTAGAGATTGCTTATGATTGTTTTTGTCATTTTTAGATTTTTGGTTGTATGTCATTTTTAGTTTTATTTAATTTTCTAATTAATATTGTCTTGATTAGAGTAATGGTCTAGTTAATTTTTAGTTTTAGATGTTTTAGTTGGTTTTAATGATTAGTTAATTAAATCTAGTTAATGTTAGTTTATGCTTAATTAGTATAATTAATGATTTTAATTAGTAGGGTAATGAGTAGACACACTTATTAGAGTTTAAGTTTTAATTAATTGTCTTTAATTAGTTTTTAATTAATAATTTTTTTTTAAAAATAAAAAAATAAAAATTGGAATTCACTTTAGCCTATTGGTCAGAGCCCGTAACCGGATCGGCTGGGCGAGTTTTGGTTTGAGACATACCACCAACCGAATCGGTTGGAGGGCCAACCGATCCGGTTGGAGCTCTCGATAACAATTTTTCTATTTTCTTAAATTCGAGTTTTAGCTTTTGTTTTTAGCCTTAATAAGTGTCTTTACTTGTTTAGAATGTGATTCTGTAGTTTGTTTTGATTTTCACTAACTCTAGAGCTAATAATTTGGATGATTTATTTTTGGTTTTGTTTTGTTTTGTTAGATAAGTTTGTTATGGATAGTTTGAGTGGTATTTCCGAGTATCTACGCAACTTGGATGAAATGTTTAAGGATACCGGTAACTCATTGGAGAAGACTGGAAACATCTTGGAAGAAAGTAAGAAAGAGTTGGCTATTGATTCAGAATGTTTGGAAGAAGTTGGAGAAAAAAAGGTTCAAGTTCCTAAAAAGACTAGGGTTGTGATTTTCACGCAAGCACCTCTCACGGGGTACGATTCACCATTTATGAGGTTTGGGACACCGTGTAGTGTTGAAGGGGTGAGCGCGTGGGATGCTCAATTGAACATGGCTTATGGGGACAACTATATTGTGGACAAGGTACTTGACAAAATTGGCCACGTTCGTTTGGATTATGAAGCTTATGGGAGGAAAATTGTTAAGAATCTTCGGATCAATATCCATGGTCATATCTTTGACGCCGATTTTGTAGTTTTGGAAGAAGGGAACGCGGATGAACCGGATGTATGCTTTGGACGTGATTTCCTTGTGACAATTAAATGTCAATTGGATTTTGCTCTAGGTGAGATGAGAATCAACATTACCGATTTGCAGGAAGAGAAGGAAGTGAATAACATGCTTGCGGAATTGTGTGCAAACATGGAGAAGGAGAATGTGGAGATTGTGAAAATGGGAAAGGCTAGTAGGAAGAAGACCTCATCAAATAAACTAACTCCCACCACCTCTACCACCAACAAGACCCATGATTAGACACCATCACCACCAAATTCACCAAACACCTTCAAGCCCTTAACTCAAGAGCAAAAGGAAGCCATCCTAGCAAACCTTGAACAAAAATTCCTTGAGCTTAACGAAAAGAAACCGGTGATCGAAGTGTTACAAGATTATGTTGTTTACCGCAAAAAGCTAGATGCAGTCATGTTGGCTAGAGCACGATTGGAAGATAAGGATCTTTCGGATGAAGATAGGGATAGGATCTTATTTTGGGGTATGCCGCGGAAAGAGAGTGACCCGGGTAACTTCGTTTTGCCTATAAAAGTTAACGGGACCACTCCGGTTTATGCTTTGGCGGATACGGGATCAAGCGTAAACGTTATGCCTTATCCACTATTCAAGACTTTGGGACTAAGCAAACCTCAACCAAATCATTCTAAGCTAACCATGGCTGACAACTCTCAAGCTAAGGCTATGGAGGAAGTGATAAATGTGAGGGTACAAATTGGCTACCAACCTTATTTAGCCGATTTCCTAGTCTTGGATATACCGGTTGATAAAAGTCTACCTCTCTTACTTGGAAGACCTTTCCTACGCACATGTGGAGCGATAATAGATATGGGGAGGGGGACTATGACAATTGATGATGGGATCTCAAAGCAAACTTATTATCCCAAGCCTAGGGGTAAAGTGTTAGAATTTATGAAGGATTTGGAACTCTTTGATGGAGAAGATGATTTAACTTGCTTCGAAGTTGGGCGTGATGCCCAAGGAAATCCTATGTATGGGCCACTTGCCCCACCATATTTTGATCTCGATGATGAAATGGAACGTGCACTTGCTATGGAAGCCTTCAACAACCCATTTAAGAACATCCTTATGTACAAAACGCTCACGGACTTAGGATCTCTACCCGTACAATTGAAAATTTTGAAATGGGGACCCAAAGGAACGAGTGTATACAAAAGAGAAGAGGGAGATGGGGAATGGCATGTCAAATTCGATATACTATGCCCTAGTGGAACGAGATTTGTTAGAAAGTTCAAGACTCATGAGATATATCGTGAGTTGACCGGAAAATCCCAAAGCGAGGATATTTTGAGGCATGAATATTTTGAGGAGTGATAAGGAGAAAAACATCGCAACAATAATAACAAGCATGTGTTTGCTTAATCTTCATCTTTTGATGAAATTTTGTTTTATGCACTTAGGGAGTTTGATTTCATTTGGTTTTTATTTTCTTATTATTATGGTTTGAAGTTATTTTAATCAATTCCTTTTGAGTTTTAGTTTAAGTTTATGATGATTTAGTCTTTGAGCTAGATGTTGTTGAAATTTGCAAATGGTTGGATGAATGTTGTGTGCATCTTTAATCGGATTTTTGAGTAAACAATTTTTGCTTGGAAGGTAAAATGCCCAAGTAAAGTAAAAAGGTAAAATTCTGCAAAAATGCAAACCGAAACGGTTGTGTCCATCACTGAATCGGTTGGATGCAAGTATAAGTACCAAAAATTCATTTTTCTATAAAAACACACACACACTAATCCTCCATCTGGTTTTCACAAATTCGACCACTAAGAAGTTGTTTGAAGGTTGTAAGAGTTTTAGAAGATCATCATGGCACCTAAACAAGTAAGCATCTGCGATCAATTAACTTAATTAGGGTTTAATTTGAGTATTTGATTCGCATTGCAAATTAGGTCACCAATTTGGGGGTTTTTGATGGGATTTGAATTAAGTTGTAATCTTTTAGAACTAAGTGGGTAATTGATATAGGAATGCATTGCAAAAAGAATTGTAGTGATTGATTCAACATTGAATGAGTATTAGATGATTGAATTTTCGGATTCAATTAGGTTGTGCCATTGAATCAATTTAAGTTGCAATTGATGATTCCTAGTTGTTAGATGATGTATTGTCAGTGAATTTTAGATGCCACATTGTTGTTAGAACAAGTAATTGATGAATTGAAATTAAGCTTGTAAGTTCTAAGCATGATGAACAAGTGATGATTGGAAGTTTTGAATGCGAATTAAGAGCAAATTGAGGTTGTAGAAATCATTGGTGATGTTAAAATGAAGTTTAGGAGTGAATTGGAATTGGAAAAATCTAGTGGGAAATCAATTGGAAGGCCATAGCCTTATGCAGATCAGGAAACCGATTCGGCTGCGTAACGCAACTGAACGGTTGGACCAAGGTTAGGGGAGGAGCCGGATCGGCTGCCCCTCGACCGATCCGGTTCCAGGTGTGGAAAAATGCAAATTTTGAATTCGACCCTAGAGGCTTCTATAAACCTTATCGTTGGTTCTAACACTCTTATATTAACTTATATTTGTGATTTCTATAGAGAAATGTTGTAGGTTGTTCGAGTTTGAAGCGGATTCCACCAAACCCGATCGTGACCAAGTATTGCCAAAGGAATGCCAGGAATAAGGTTACATATAGCTTGAAAGCTGAAGGGAATGTAAACTTGAAGTTTAAAGATCTTACCAATGAGGAGAAACATGCTTTTAGGGAACGTTTGTCAAAGTTAAAACATAACTATTTCGGTTCCTAGGTTGGTAGATTGGGATTTGTTTAACGAATATGAGCGTGAGAATGAGTTGTCGGGTATGATGCGGATGTCTTATGTCTATCCGATTGATGGAGATTCATTTGAAGATTTTTCATGGGAGAGAGCTTTCAGCATTAATGAAGAAGTTTACCGTGAATGCTGTATGGAGTTATTTTTGACAATGTACTTTGAAAGGAAGGTCAATGTTCGGAACATCATGAATGAAGTTTGTGTTTGGTTTAGGCTTTGTAGGCAGGATCACACATATACTTTGCCGGGTTTTGCTATTGCTCTTGGATTGTATGAACCGGATGAGGTTAATCATCGATTGTTTGAAGCTCATTTCTCAAGGCTTAGGAGATTTGAGAAAGATTACCCTAGTGTTCCCCCAGAGAATGAATGCGGGGAGATCCTTCTTGTACTCGTAGGAATTCTGCAACCCTTAGGAGTCCATTGTTGAGAGTGCTACATAAGTTGCTAGTACGGGCCGCTTGAATGGGAGCCAGGACAAATGCCAAAAGCCGGACTTGTGGATTATGATGTTGTTGGAAGAGACCAAGGATGGGAATGTGGCTTGGCTCATAGCCGAGTATTTGTCTAGGAAAGCCCCGGGTATCAAAGGTAATAGCAACATATGTGGAGGTCATTATGTGACGAGGTTGGCAAAGAATCTTGGGTACTACAATAGCAATGAGTTGGCTAAGTGTGGAGATCTAAAGGTTAGTGAGACATGGGATGCAATGAGTTTTGGAAAAGCCTTGAATAGAAGGACAAAGACTTTGGGAGCATGGATTGAACCACCACAACCACAGCAGCCGGGCAATGCACCAATGGGCAATGTACCGATGGGTAACATGCAAACGGGTACGACTAGTAGTTTTGACTCAGGTTGGGGAGATTGGAACCGGCATTTGAATGAAATTAGTGTAGGGATATTTGGAGAGATTCGATGATGTTGAAGAACAACTACATTAATGATTATTCGATTCCGTTCTTTCAACACATGGCTCAAGAAGCCAATTATGAGTTGCCTTCCTACAATCCACCTAATGTTCCACCATATCCTTTCCCCTACACCTCGTATCATGGACCGTATTCGTACCCATATCCTGGCTATGCACCATTTCCCGACCCAGTTCCTGAGTATGGTAGATTACCCGAGGTTGGAGGATCTAGCTATGATGTTGGAGGATCTTCATCGGGAGCTGCAGGAAAGAAGAAGAAGAGGAAAGTTTACACGGTGTTTGATGAGGAAGAGAACTATGAGACCGAAAGTGGTGACGAAGATGATGATGATGATGATGAAGGTAATGAAATGAGCGAGGATGACGAAGGATAGTGGATCATTCTTTGGATTATGATTTCAAAAACAATGCTTATGTGTGTCATACAATATTTTCTCTATCTCTATCTCTTAACTATTTCTTTAGGATTATTATCATACTTTGTTTATTTTTATTTTTAAGTAGCGTTTGGATTGTTTGTAGTTTGTTTGTTTGTTTTGTGTGTTGTGTATATTTTGCAGTTTTGTTTGCAGGATGGATGTGACGTAAGCTTATTGATGATCAATATTTGGATTTGGATAACTCACATGCGTGCTTATGACCCAATATGCATATTGCATATTCTATCCCGTGGTATCTTTTCGACTATCTCTTTTTCCCATTTTCTTTACTTTGAAGTTCATTTTATTACATTGAGGACAATGCAAAACTTAAGTATGGGGGAGGGGAGAAAATAGGAAAAAATGATACGATTTTTAAATTTCTTTTAGTTTTTAGTCTTATTTTTTATTTTTAGGTAAAAGTTTTTGGATTCAAGTAGAAAATCGCCCTTGATTGTCTAGTTGTTTTCACACGTTATTAAGATATATTTAAAAACAACTTGGGTATTTCAATGGTAAAATGAGGTTTTTGAAAATTTTTGATTTGGACCAAATTACGAAAGTAATTCATTTTGGATTCGATAGCATTTTCTAGCGCGCATTGTAGCCTTTTTTCACTAAATTGTGAGGATTCTTTTTATATAAAACATATCTTTTTGTTTTATATTTTGCTATGAGTGTGCCGGTGATTATGTCGATTCTAGAACTTGTATTTGTTATGCATTACGGTTAAAATCACTCTCGAGTGATAAAAATATGTTCAAATGATAAGAGGCAATCGTAGGATTTAACCCAAATGGCGTTCCATTTTACATCTAATGTTTTTTTTTTGATAACCACATCGGTTAGTTAACCAATTTATATGGACCCATTTGTTAATGCTCATTTTTATCACTAGATACCCTTAGTTACACCCTTCGAGCCAATCTTTTCGTTTTTGTTAAATCCAGAAAAATACAAAAATATTTTACACCTTAAACCTTAGCCAACCCATGTCGATGTCTATTGGTTTGTTGTTAGTTGTTTGAAGTGTTGGATTGTTTTTGATGATTATGAAAAAAGCTACACTTTATCATTTGTGTGTACCATTCTCCAACAAAGATGAAGGACACGTCTTTCTCATTTGTATTTTTTTTTGTAGTGTATGCTCATGCTAAGTGTGGGAGAGGAAAAAAAATTTAATAATAAAAAAATAAAAATAAATAAATTATGGTTATAGCCAATGTGCTATATTGACTATATTGATTAGCCAATGCGCTAAATTGAGTTATATATGTTTGGAGATCGATATGTGAAGAAGAGGAAATTATAATCATTTTCGGGAGTGTGGTTTGTGTGATGGCTAGCAACATGGAGGTTTAGACTTGACTTTATTTTTCTTTTAAAACCCATTTTATAAACTATCTCATGCCTTATCCATACCATTTATAAACCCAAAGCCTTAACATTATAACCCGAATAAAAGCCCTCTTTGATGAATTTATTTTATTTGTCTTGATACTTGTACAAGCATATGGTAAAAAGCATTGATCTTGACTAGGCATTGAGTGATTTACATATACCCACCAATATATGAGTGTTGAGTGAATTCTTAAAATCATTCGTGAGGTGTTTAGTTATGTTATCTAAAGTCATTTGGTTCATGTTAAAATTTTCACATATTAAAAGTAAATTAACAATTATTTCTCTTGAGGTGATTGTTAGATTTTTGGAACCACGGTGTCGAGACCATTGAAATCGATTTTCATAAATGCTAGACCTACTCAAGGGAAGCAGAACTTAAGTATGTGAATCGATAATGTTCAAAATGAGTATGTTTTTAGTAGCGTTATTGTTGGTTTTGTGTATGATAATCGGCTATATTTACTCATAATTGTTGCAAAAGTGCAAAAGAAGCGTATTTGTATGTGAATGTAGCCAGGTATCGTAAAAGGTGAAGAAATGAAGATTTCATGCACGTTTGGATAATTCCCAAGAAATAAAGACAAGTGAGAAAGCTCTTGGACTCAACGATTAGGAAGCGCAATGATTTCTAAGTGTCTACATCAGATAATGATCAAGTTTCGTCCTGGAAATCAGCATCGAAAGCAAAGGAAAAGGCAAGAATCAAGAAAAGTCAACCAAAGTCAAGATCAAGTGGTACGAAAGGCTCCAAAATACCGATCAGCCTCGAGCCCGCAAACGGATCGGCTGGGGTGATGGACAAAACGCAACCGGATCGGCTGCGTCGCAACCGATCCGGCTGCAACCCCTGGAGTTACATTTTTGGTCATTTATTGTTGCCTTAACTTCTATTAATCATGTGAGGCTGATCATTTCCAGTTAATAACTTGTTTGGGACATTTTTAGCCTGATAGTTAAGGGTTCTTAGCTATAAAATGAACCTAGACTTAGTAGTCTAGTGTGACACAACCAAAAGAGTAATAGTTTACACCAAAGCTATTACCAACCTTTATTATTCATCCCAAAAGTCTTGTATCTGCTGTAAAACATCCAGGAAAGTGGTGAGACAAATTCTCATCGATTGTGTAATCATTTGGAGTTGTACGGTTAGGCTAAGATGATTGGAGGCGTTTGGTTGCTATATTCCACAATTTCTAATTCTTGTAATCCAAAGCTTAGGTATTCTATTGAACTTGTCATGAAATTCTATTCTATTGAATTATTTGAATTACCTTGTTACTACTTTTGTTATGTTATGATTGTTATGGAGTAATTTTTTAATATACTTGTGTGTAAGGATGTAGGAAATTGTAGGAGTGTTCTTATTTGTGATGCATGTAAATGATCTTGTTTAAATGAGTTTGTTGGAAAAAACTACTAGTCTTGTTTGATTTGTCGGTAAAACATTTTCAAGAAAAAGGACCGAAATGATTTCTCTTATGTTTTATTCCAAAAAGTTAAGTGACAAACTAGTATGGGGATATGGTGATTGACACTCACCATGTTTACTTATTAAAACAAGACTAGAAACGTTTTCATCACGAAAGGGTCGAAAGATTTGTAGGAGCAAGTTTAATGAGAACCTTTTACAAACAAATGGATTTTCTAAAGAATAATCATTAGGATAAGGACCGAAAGGATTACCTATATGTTTTTGTTCTTAAAATGATTTTATAAAACATAAACCATGGGTTGGAAATCATTTTATTATGATTTGTGCATTACATCAAGAGTTTACACCAAGCCTTCATGAACACTCTCTATGATTGCCTATAGACTTTACACAAGTATATGTTTCTTAAATTTGATTTTTACTAAACCACAACTTTGAAGGAAGCCTTGACAAGCTTTCTTGTCTCGAATATTTTAACAAATTAAAACGCAAATCTCTTGGGACGATCTCGACTTACCCACATTTGCTATCGCGAACGAGTATACTTGCTCGTATGTGTTTATAGTAATTGCCGGATAAATCGTGTTTATAAATATTAAAACTTGAACACGGTTGAGCACATCACACATATAAATGCTAGTAACTTTTAAATACTTGAAATATATTTCATAACGATAATCATTTACGAACCCGGTTAAGTGTATTTCACGAAAGATGTCCTGTTTCACGTAACCCCATCTGAGTGTATTTCACATATGAAAATCGACTTTACGATTTATAACTTGTAAACCTATAAACACTTATAAATGCTAGTAACTTTTAAAGACTTGCAATATATTTCATAATGATAATCATTTAGGAAACATGACGAAACCATATTACTCATTGTATTCCTTATGAGTACGAAATATACGTTTTATATAATAAAGTACCACAATAGTAGGGAGCTTCATGTGAGGGGCCTCTTTGGGGTGATCGTACTGACGAGTTGTTAGATTTTACGAATTAAAGTATCCTAACTCCTCATACGTTCACTACATGACATCTGGATTGTGATGGCTCGAACGGTAGTACGATATATATAAACTAAACACATTTTCACAAACTAAAATGTTTTCATAAACAAACATACACAAACTACCAAGTACTACAACATGATCAAATATTATGACGTATATAGGCTCGTTTATTATTTCAAATCTAAGCCACAACATCATATTTTAGGTTGCACGTAGAAGTTTCCCGGCTTATCCATCAGATTCGTTAAGCACTATACATCAGTAAACTCACGGTGAGTTCATAGCACCACTTTCTATTAGTTAATTGTTTTACAAACCCTTGGAGAAGATACTTGCTATTTTTACATGAACACACAAACATTTGAACTGTATGCTTATCTGATTACTTTATTGTCACTAAGTACCATCATTGCAAACATAAGGCCCCATATCATGAACCAGTTAATCACTAAGTGTAGTGAGCGCAAATATTGTGAATAGGCCTTTTAGGATTGACGAATCCCGTTTGTATTGACCAAGGACATTCAAACAAACGCACTATATTTGAGAACATAGGAATAACGACAAATTACCTACAGGGATGACAAACACGCCAATTGATATTGGTACACGTTAACGCTTTGGTTTTATAAGCTTAGTGAAATAATAACTGTTTTGTTTTCAAACCATGAGTACGAGTCCAATGAACTCACACTATAAACATATTGTGTTCAACCACTTAACAAACCTATAAATTTCACTCAACCTTTGTGTTGACCTTTTAAACATGTTTTATCTTATGTCCATAATGCTCGAAGCTGGCACCGAGGGGCGCGGGATCAATCAAGAAGGCTATAACTTATTTTATCATTCGATAAATATCAATTACTTTATATTGATGTATTTTGTAAACATGGAACTAACTGGACATGTCTTTGTAAACTCTGATATAGTGTAATCGAATGATAAACCTTTTAAACGACTCGATGAGAGATCGTTTTCTTTTATTATAATTGTTATACCATGAAGTAACACCCAGTTTGAATTTCGCTACATTCACGAAATTAGGGTGTTACATATGTTTTGTTAAACAATGAAACACGTACAACATACGCTAAAGATAAACCTTGTCCTGTTTACACAACTGGACGATAAACACTAATGGGTTTTGTCCTGTTTACACGACTGGACGATAAACACTAATGGGTTTTTGTCCTGTTTACAAGATTGGACCCAGCCCGCTAACACTTACCTCTTCTTTTATTACTAGCCGGGTACCCGCGCGTTGCGGCGGCGGGTACCCGTGTGATTATATTTTTTGGCGATAACAAGGTTTTTCCGATGCATTACTTTTAAAGAAGGAAAAAAAAACGTCCAACAGAGGTTATTAATTGAAAATTAGTTTATTTTCTTACTTACGCATTTAGTAACATAATAAAAAGCTTTTATAGCAGGGTGCCTACGCGATTATATATTTTTCATGATGCTAACTTAACACATGGCAATAACTTAATGGAACAACGTACCGCACAATGTTGCTTTAAAAAATGGCAGACTTGCATCACGATGCAACGACGATACGAAAACGATGGTCAACGATATTACTATTCGTTTAGGACGTGTAATATTATATATTGTTTAAACATATAAGGTGTTTTAAAATAGCGTTTTTAGCACCATCTATTGCTGTCTATATTGTTAAGTTGTGGTGGTAAATGATGGTCCATTGTGTGGTCGAAAAAGGTGATGTCAGAAATTCTGGCTACATAAAAGATTGGTTTCTATGATCCGCTTAATTATTGTAAATTTTATTTAATGAGTGTTTTAAAGAAGAAATATAAGATAAGATGATTTATGCGTTATTGTTTTATACCATGTGATATATTAAGTATACATTTGAGTGAAGAGTATTTTAATAATATCATTAATGAATTGTAAAATTCATTTAGTGAGTGTTTGACAGATATAAATGATAAAATGATTTATGCATTATTGTTTTGTACTATTTGATATATTAATTGTACTCTTGAGTGATGAGGTATTTTAATTACTCCCTCCGTCCCAAAATTATTTTCCCATATTGACTTTTTTAGTGTTTCTTCTTCAACTTTGATCATAATTATTTTTGTTTGTGTTATATAATACTTGATGAAAAATATATGAATATATTAGGTTTTAAATGTATTTTCATTTGGTATAATTTTCATCAAATATAATATAACACAAATAAATATATTAATGGTCAAAGTTGAACAAGAAAGACTGGTCAAACTCAAATGAGACAATAAAAATGGGACGGAGGTAGTATATTATTAATGATTTGTAAATTTTATTAGTGAGTGTTTTAATGAAAAATAAAAATTAGATGATTTATGTATTATTGTTTGTACCAGGTGCTATATTAATTGTAACTTTGAGTGAGAGTATTTTATTGATTCCATTAATTCTAACATTAATATACACGAATAGTATAAGTTAGATGATTTATGCATTATTATTTTGTACCAAGTGCTATATTAGTTGTACTTTTGGTTACAAGTTTAGCGGGTTACTTTTATTATAAATGTTTTTTGTATTAAAAATTTTAAAACTTCTTTTTTTAGAATGTTCTAAACATTTTATATAGTAGTATAGATAATACAATTAAAAAACATACTGAAGTCTTCATCTTTCATTCTTAACAGGGAACCAAAGGTACTGTAAAAAAACAAAGTAAACAATACAACTTATATTCACCCATACTAAAATGGAACAATTTCAAATTTTACAGTAACTAACTAGTCAACATACTCGTATTACACATATCCAGGTGGATGCAAAACAATTATACTTTATACTATATATTTAAAGGGCAGGAATGCTGCCTAGGATGAACAGTTGCCCAGATGGGTGCTGGACGGTAGAGATGTGTGCGGTTTGTGGGTTGAACGGCTGAGATTTTCATTTTTACTGTTCATGACACTGTAGAATCAACAGCGCATGCATTTCTCTATTTTGTTAGTAGGAAATATTAGCAAAAGGCAACAGTTTGTCGGCTGTTCTCTCCTTTTTTTTTTTTTTCTTTTTGTTTTTTTTTTGTGTGGACCATGACCAACACACATGTATATACTTAATACAAAAAGATTATGACAAAGACTCCCGTACATAAAATAATAAAGGCTAACGTGACTTCTCAGAAGAACAACGCAAATGGTATCCCGGCCAGTAACATTAAAAAAGAAAAATGAAAATAAAGAAAAATAATAATAAACAGTTGTGGGACTATGCATCATCCAAGAACACCCAAAAAGGATAAAATTTGAAGTGCATTGAAGTGATTGAATACCATGGTTGTTTATGAGCTACGAGGAGCTCGACCTCTGATGCTACCATAGCCGCCACTAAACCTACCCACACGGCTGCTGCTAAACCCATGACCACTATACCCACTTCCTACACCCCGGCCGCCACTGGAGCCAATTCCCCTACCCCAGCCACCACCAAATCCAAGACTTGCCCTAGTTGCAACATAACCAAAGGCATTTGCTCTACCCCAGCTGCCACCAAATCCACCCCTACTAGACCCACTTTCCCTACTTCCACTAGTACCCCGGCAGCTACCACCATAACCTCTTTCACTATGCCAGCTAATGTTACCATAACCACTTCGTCCGCTACCATGCCAGTCATTACCAGACCCACTTTTTCTACCTGAACCGCTTTCAGTACGGTAGCCACTATTTTCTCTACCTGATCCATATCCTCTACTGCTCCAACCACCAGAAAAGCCACTTTCTTTAACCCACCCACCATCACCATACCCATATTCAGATCCTTCACCTCTTTTCCTTTTTTTCGCTTCCTCAACAATTAGCTTGCTGCCTCCAAGTTCAGATCCATTAAGTTGTAGAGCTTTACGAAATTCATTATTGCCCGCAAAGTCAATAAAAGCAACTCTACACAAACACAAAAAAACAATACCACCATTTTAATCAATAAATATAAGCATACAAGTCAATAGTTGCCACTGATCTGTCTAATTAAGTTTTGACAACATCATCCTCTATTGCTTTCTTCATAAGATTATCCTAATATTAGTTTTTTCAATCATTTTATACGAATTTAAGAAAAATGACAACGTTTGTAGGTAAACCCAGCCCATTGTGGGTACCTATCAAAAGTCAGCATCCCAAGGCATGAGGGACAAGCTTACAAACCCTTTAGGAAGCCCTGACTCGTGATCTTTGAGTATGCCCACACGTGTTATATCTCCACATTTCTCAAAATGCTTTACAAGTGTGATCTTAATCTGCAAAACATAAACAAAAAAAAATACTCAAATGGAGGATTGAAATCGTTTATATACCAAATTCAAGTATTGGAATGTGCGATTTTCATGGTAAATGGAACATACATTGTCATAACTATCACTTGATTTAAATCCCCGTACATATATAGTTTTCACTTGACCCTCACCTCCCCTTTGGCTAAATGTGTCCATGCTACAGTCAGTCAGTATATATTATTAGTTTACAATAACTTGTCTGGCTGAAGAAATTAAAAGTATATTGCCAGGCATGATACCTGCTGCTACCCCGAGTATATACACCTCGTTGCCTCGCCGAATCAAGGTTCCGAGTATATGTACCTCGTTGCCTTGCCAACTCAAGTATCACGCGCCGATCAACTATCACCTTGTTGTTTAGTTTCAGAGCCTGGAAGGTAAGTAGCATACAGCTATCACTCACCATTGTTATGTTTAGTAACTGTAACTCAAGAAACAACATTACATGTTCTCTTCCTATCCCACTGTCTTCATCAATCTCAACGTAGCTTATTTATGGAAGAACATAAGCACCTCTGAACCGAGTAATAAATAAACACTATCATTTAAACTATCTTTGCAAGATATTTTTTGGTAAGAAATAGATGTCTCTACAAGAAAAGGAAAAGAAACCAAAAACACTCAAAAATCTTGTTTTGCATGTGAAGGGTGGATCTGTAAAATTGTCATTTTTTTATCTACTTTTTGCCTCCAGCTCAAGAACACAGGAACAAAACTAAACTTTCTTTTTAAGTGTGAAACCTGAGAATACAATGTTAAACAAAACTGTTGAGAGTCAAATGGTTATACCTCTTGAGCTGCTTCAGCAGTAGTGAACTCTACGTGTGCCCAGCCCAAGAATCGTTCATCTCTAATTGCAAAGCGGAGTTCAGCGATTTCACCAACATCTTTGAAGAAATCCCTCCTAAATAACATGAAATTACATGTCAAAAGCAGACAAAACCATCCTACCAACTAACTAGCAATAGGCTTAAGCAGAAAAGTCCTTACACGTCTTCTTCTTCAATGGAAAAACTTAAATTGCCAAGATACAAAGTTTTGGTCACCAGTTGAGGAGAAGTCAGTTCTGCCTTTTCCCGTGACAAATCAAGTCTCACTGGATGATCAAGTAACAACTGACTGTTAAGTTTGAGAGCCTGTAATATTAAAGGGTGATCAAAGATCAATTTAACCACTTTTCAAAACATTATCTAATTTGAAAAGTAATTATATGTTGATATCAAACATTAAGTGAAGAAACGAACAACAAACAAAATTATTAAAAGCAACAATGACCTATATTTACTCTATTTATTATAGAATGAACTAAAACATGGAAAACATATCTTAAAACCAGATGGTGGCAAATCTACCATTTACCTAAGTGTGGGTCGATTTTTTTATCTGTTATATATGGAGGTCCAAATGGGTGAAGTAAAAAACTATCTTAAAAATAAAATAAAAAAAGTCAAACCGATTTCAAAGTCACCCAAAGTTTACACAAGTTAAAACATCCTAGATAACCCAAAATCACCAAAACTAGAATGATAAATTTTGGCCAGTCAACACAACCTGTACCATTTGACCTGCTATATATAATTGCCACCTCTACTTACAAAAGTTGGTTACGTTATTCAAGAATATTGATGAAGTTTTAGAAACCATCATTTAAAATAAAATCCCCCTTGATCGATTACCAAAAGGGTGCTGCGAGATTGTTCTAAACCATACAATTACAAGCTTATACCTCATGAGCAGCTTCAGCAGTGATGAATTCAACGTGACCATGACCCGTAAAATGGTCATCTTTCATGTCAAAGTGGACTTGAGCAACTTCACCCACATTTTTGAAGAACAAAATCCTATCAAATCACTACTTGTCAGAAATGCAGATACCCGATAAACTTGCAAAAGGAAAAAGTAAAATAAGTTCATACACATCATCTTCCGTGGTTGATAGATTTAAGTTGTCCATATGCACAATGGCTGATCTTGTTGCCTGAGAATTAATTTGAGTTTGAGGCTGCAAAACTTAGCATGCGTTATAAAGTTCCCTAGACGATAGATCAAGCTCAACAAAGTATGCTTACACTTTTCTTTGAGGTTTCTAAGTGTCGTGAACCATCATCTCCTGCTACTTTCTCATACTCATTAGAGATGCTCTCTCTGTTTGCATCAAGTGTAGTTGTTGCTACAGACACCTCAACCTACACAACATCAATCATTATCTAATTGTACTGAACAGAATGATAAACACCGAGATAGAAATCTCAGCTATTCTTACACTTTTCCTTAAATGTTGGTCATCTTCGTTGTTAAAACTGTCATCATTTCCATCTTCTTCCTTAGACTCGTTAGAGGTGCTAGAGTTTTTCCCATCTGATGCAGCTGCTGTCGCTGACTGAACAGATAGAGGAACTTCAACCTACATAGAAAGTTTAGCCATCTTCAATCACTGAAAGAATAAAATGGCACTGAAATAAAATGACAAATCTTCAATCAAATCATATAGTTTAGCCTCAATATATGATTGAGAAAATTTAAGTTACTTTTAGCTCTAGTAGGGATTTTATTTGTTAGGGAATCCATATCCCGTATAGATAATATAAGATATTTAAGTTAACAAACATGATGTTAGAGCTGAAGATGGCAATTAAAGGTAAAAAATATTCCTAGTGGTTAATTACTTGGGACATCATTTGTTGTATTCCTTGGTCAATGATTCATCAGTCTCTGGAGGGTGATGGTCAGATAATCTGAAATGTTGTAATGATTCAACTTTAAAGCGTGACAATTACTAGCGCTCATGCTTGAACAACAAATCAATTTGTTTCCCTCGCCAATGGAACCAGACAATTAGTCATTAGTTACTAACAAATAAGGATCCACCTGAGCCTGTTGTTTACCTGTTCTGCATTGAATTTATTTAACAGGGTGGTTATCATTCCTATCATAATCTATAGTATACAATAACTAATTTATTGCAATGTGATACTGCTGCCAAATGGATCCCTAAAGCCACGGATGATCATATGTTTCATGATGATATGCAGCTCTTATATTATATTCACCTCTAAAAATATCCTGCTTCCGGATCTTGCTTGTTGGGTGTTTCGAATATAAATTTTTTTCTGTTGGCAAACTCTATGATCAACTTTGCAGGTACAAATTGGTTTCTAGAGGATTCTATCGGAAATGGGATCTAATATAATCCAGCTATTCCTACATGTTTGATACGAACCCATCCCATACTAGGCCCGCTTCATGCCATAAGCTAGGTGTAGAACTCACTCCAAAAAGCTAGCTCAAAGGAGGAGGGGACACCAAGACTTTATAAGCCACCAATTAATCCCATATTTGGCCGATGTGGGATCGTAACAATGTTTTAATACAAATAAACGTTCGTAGGTGTTTAAATCATACCTACAATTTAGTTTAATTTCAGTACGTATTTCATGACTGAGGTGCACCCCGCCTTTCTTTTAATTTGAAAACATCATATGAAAGATAAATGTTTTGAAAACATGACAGAGGTGCACCCCGTCTTTCTTTTAATTTGAAAACATCATATGAAAGATAACTGTCTTGAAAACGTATACTTGACAGTGCAACAAAGAATCTATAATAGTTAGGCAGAAAACAAAATTCTCCATTTTATCAATGATTTGACTGCTATCATCAGGCTCTTGTTTGCAATATCGCCACGTGTGGTTAAAAAGAAAGCAAGGGTAGTAGATATGAACCTGAGATTAAATGGGAAATCATCCAGAGACATGTCTATCGAGGTACATATATAGAACTGTTCATTTCCAAATAGTAGATTTTCAGCTTTGGGATTTCGTTGTAAGCTTCAAATCATAAGTTTCTTAGTAGGGATGGTACCTAACGCATTGCAGACTCTACGCAACGATGTAAAAGCTGATGCTACAACAATGTATGGACATGGAGACTCTGCACTACCAATTGTCCTTGTTAGCTAATATAAAGATCAACTCACGGCTGACTGACTGCTAATGTTTTATGGGTATGGAAATGAAGAGCAAGTTCCATTCTTTAAACAGTTGTTTGGTTGGATTTGGAAATTAGTAATCAAACCCAAGAAATAGTTTAAAAAAGTTTGGCTTAATCTCTCGTCAATGATACTCATACCTACACCTATACCGATACCCATAAACACGACCAAACAACACGCCACTTAAATTAACTATAGTTAAAGTGATTTACTTTACATTATCCACTGCGTGCAGTATGGGTGGATTTGTTGCCGTGCATGTGGCAACAAACAAAATGTTACCTAGTCTTGCTTGACTTTTGAAATAAAGAATCTATATCTAAATCCATATGTATATTATAGATCACTTAAGTTGTGAAGCGCCCAACTTTAAGACCAAGACACTAGCCTCCAATTTCAAAATTTCTTCCCTCTTTTTTACGCATTCTAAATGCACACTCACATTCTACCTCTCCAAACCCGAAGGGCGAAGACCATTATTAACCACTGGAAATCCGCAAACAAAAAAAAAGGAAGCGAACCTTGTTAGCGATTTCTTCAGTGTTTACAATCCTTTGCTTCTTGCTAACCACATCTTCCCCTTGAACAACAACATTATTAGACAAAATATAGAGCACAAACAAAATCAGAGAAATAATAATAATAATAATAATATAGGTTAGATGAAATAAAAGAAATAAGATACCTCCTGGTGCATTGGTGGATGGGGGATCTGGATGTGGGTCAACCTGGAAACCAAATTCCATTATACAAACATTAATTAATTCATAAACAATATAAACTAAACTGTGAGGATTAAGAAACTACTGTACTTGGGAGGCGTTTGATTTGCTACCCATTTCGGTTTAATTTCAGTTTCAGAAACAACCTCACTGGCTGGCTTTATACTCTTTCAACCACTCCCTAAATTTTGCTTTTTATAATGTTGTGCAATGTCAACTTTAACCTGCTACTTTTACCGTAAGTTGATATCATTAGCTACAAGATGTATTTTGCTTTTTAATAGAAGTGTTTGATAAACTTGTACATATAAGGTGTCAAATGGTTATTATATTTTAGATATTTGACCACGTCATAACATCACATATATGTATAATCACCTTTAGACGATTTTGAAAAGTTCATCATTGGTGTGTTAATAGCATGAAAAAACATGTGTGTCGTGTGTTGATCTCTCCCAACCAATCGATATAAAATGTAAAACACATATTAAAATCGCATGTTGCCATTACATTAAAACTATGTATGCCCTTTCTACCAATATAACACACTTGTTGAGACTCCGGAGATGCATGTCCCAATGTGTGTGCTATCAATACATCAAATGCTATCTAAAAATCAAAATAAATAATATTAACTATAACAATATGATATTTGAAATTATAATCGGTACACGATAACTCTCGATTTATACATATATACTTTAGTGTTATTTATTAGTTTTATAATGTTTCATGTAAACTTTCGATACTTAAAAGCATGAAAATGTATTTTCAGGTTCACTTGATAAAAGATCTCAAAAGAGTACAAGAATAGTTCATATATCATAAAGTAATGCAAGTCTTGGAGTCACGTATGAAATAAAGTGTATAATCCTCAAAAGCACGCCGGTCTTAATAAAATGTGTGCCGATTACGTGAAGCTTGGGCGGATATACTATCTGAATAAATACAGGAAGTACGCCGGTTATGTCAATATGTACAGCGGTCTTCATTTCAATTATGACATTTTGGCGCCAAGAAAATCGGTTTTGTCTGAAAATGTGGCGTACTTCAGAAGTTGATCAGTTTCCAGCTTATTTGTTCCACCCCATTTCTCTTCATTTGGTACCCATCACAAAAACCGATCATCGGAACTTATTCTCTACGAAAATAATCCATCATTCTCAGTTAATACTCAACTAGAGCAGGGATTTTGATACTTGATCTTAGGGAATTTATACAAATTGGGTTTTCATATATTTGGTGCTAGTGACAGTGTTGTATCCATATATCCGATTCAAAAGTTGCATGTCCTCTGTTTCATTTCATATTGCTACTGAAATTATGTATGTTATGGCCATATTAGGCTAAAATACTTGTGATTGCTTGGATATGTTGATATAATAAAGTTTGTTTGGTGATAATATGATCTTACGGGATTTTTTGTTTATGTTAAGAACCTGTTGTGCTTGAAACTTGTTTCCATTGGATGTCACTTTTGATTGTGTGTGCTAATTAGGATAGGTCGAAAGAACTACTTAGTATATTACAATTATTGAATCTTGTCTATGAATTTTGATCAATTGGTTGGAAGATTCCACTCTTGTTAAGTGATAAAAAATTAAGTTTCTTGTGTTGTAGTAATCTAGTAACATGTGCAAACAAGCTTGCTTGATGATTATGCATAAGTCTTAATTTAGTCTATTTAATTTATGAAACTGCCATTTTGACGAAAATAGCTAATTGTAAATTATACTTAAGAATCTGTTCTTGCAACTGAGATCATTGTTCTTCATCTTACCACTGAGTTACAAAGACTATCCAAGTAATCATATCCGTCTCATACTTGAACTCTATTTTAAAACGCTCTCATTTGCATAATTACTTAAAGAGTTAACTACATTTTTGGTCCTTGTGGTATTCGGATTCACTTTTTGGTCCATTTGTTGCCCATAGTCCAAAATGCATAGTTTGGTTCCAATTTTGGTCCATTTTTCTAACGAAGTTAGTTCAGTTAGTTAAGTCGTTTGTAACGTTAGTCCTTTATAACGTCGTTGCAACGTTAGTCCTTTACACCAAAGATCTTTTGCAACATTTACAACGTTAGTCCTTTCAGTTAGTTAGTCCTTTAAAAAATCTAAAAAAATTCAAAAAATTTAGAAAAAAATTATAATTTTTTTTTTTCTAAAATAAAATCGAAAAAATTTCAAATATATTCTAAAAGAAAACTTTTTTTTCCGAAAAATTCTAAAAGAAACTTTTTTCAAAAATAACTTTTTTTCCTAAAAAAAATTTTTTTCGAAAAAATTTAAATATATTCTAAAAAACTTTTTTCCTAAAAAAATTCTAAAAATATTCTAAAAATTTTTTTCCTAAAAATTTCAAAATATATTCTAATTTTTTTTAAAATGTATATACATTGAAAAAACGTTTTTTTAAAAATGTATATACATTGAAAAACGTTTTTTTAAATGTATATACATTTTTTCTAGAATATATTTCGAAATTTTTTCAATGTATATACATTTTTAAAAAAAGTTTTAAATTTTTCTAAATTTTTAAAAAAATTCCAAATTTTATACCCAATTTTTTTGGAAAAGTATATACATTGAAAAGTTTTTCCAAATGTATATACATTTGGAAAAACTTCTAGAAAAATTTTCAATGTATATACATTTAGAAAAAAACTTAGAAAAAAAATTCTAAAAATTCGGAAAAACTTTTCAATGTATATACATTTGGAAAAACTTTTCAATGTATATACATTCGAAAAGTTTTTTTGGAATTTTTTAAAATGTATATACATTGAAAACATTTTTAGAATTTTTAAAAATTTTTCTAAAAGTTTTTCCAAATGTATATACATTGAAAAGTTTTTCCAAATGTATATACATTGAAAACGTTTTCCAAATGTATAAATTTTTCTAAATTTTCAATGTATATACATTGAAAAATTCTAAAAAATGTATATACATTGAAAAACATTTTTAAAAAAAAATTTTGGAATTTTTTTCGAATTTTTAGAATTTTTTCGGAAATTTTTTTTTTAGAATAAACTTTTTTTTTCCTAAAAGTTTTTTCTAAATTTTTTCCTAATTTTTTTTTAGAATTTTTTTTAAATGACTAACTAACTGAAAGGACTAACGTTGCAAATGTTGCAAAAGATCTTTGGTATAAAGGACTAACGCTTGCAAACGATCGTTATAAAGGACTAACGTTGCAAACGACTTAACTAACAGAACTAACTTCGTTAGAAAAATGGACCAAAAGTGGAACCAAACTATGCATTTTGGACTAAAATCGCAACTTTTTGAACAAATGGACCAAAAGTGGAATCCAGGTACAACCACAAGGACCAAAAATGTAGTTAACTCTTACTTAAATTTAATCTATACCATTCTAAGTAGTATTATGTGATAACTAGAATAAAAAGTCTTTGTGGGTTGACCTGGTCTTACCTATTAACCTTACTATTGATAAGGATTTAAAACGTACACTTTTAAGGGGTCATTTAAGCCCTTAATCGCCCACTTTTATATCCGTTACTGCTTAATTTCGTTCCTTTTCACTTTTTAGGTCTCTTGAAAGTAAAATGCTGGAATGATGCATATTTGGACGAAAAGGAGTGACAATATGAAGAAAATGGCAAAGTCAAGATCGAAGACACTCAAGCTGCTAAAACTAAAGGATCGTCCTAACTAAAGGGCATGACGCCGTCCCTCTACAGATTTGATAATAGATGCACCCGACGGCTTAGTAGACTTTTGATCATAACACCCCGTCAAGGCCTTTGAAGAGGAAAGGCGCCACTAAGAATTTTCATCTCGTGACCCTGCATCCGAATTAGACGACGCCCCCGCTAAAGCCCGATGGCGTCACAACTACAACGCGGACGCCGTCCCATCGATAACTTGGCCAAGACGAAAACCCTAATGACGGCGATCTGACAACGTCCCACCTATAAGGCGACACCGTCGCAAGTGTAAATCTATATATAGAATTCGATTTTTCTGCATTTAGAGAGGTAGACTTTTGGAATAAAAACCTTAAACGTTTTTAGTCCGAATTGGACAGTATCTTAGGGTCCCAAACCCTATTTTACACATCAAGATAAGTGTTTTAATCCATTAGTATCATTATGTCTTCCATTGAATGTGTGTATGCTTGCTTCTTTAACATGTCCGGCTAAATTTCTTGTGTGTTTGCTTAGATCTATGAAACCTAGTTGTTAATTATTGATTGGTTGTCTCTTATCTTAATTGTAAATGACTTAGGAGTGCACTAGGCTATCGTTGTGTTTAAATGCTTGAGTAATCTTTATGAACATTAGTTTATGAATCATTTAGTGGATTTCGTAGTCTAAACATCCAAAGATAACCTTAAAGTTAGTTTATGAATCATCTAGAGGACTTCGTAGACAATAACCTAAAGGTATTCTCAAAGAGTTAGGGCATAAGCATTCCCTACGACCTTAGAAAACACAACGTTAAGAATAAGGACGTGACAATTCAACCAACAATAAAAGATAACTAGGGAGTAATAGTATCTAGGTAAACACATTTTTAATCATCATACGAGCACACATCAAAAAGACATAGCTACCCGTAGTATTAGATAATTAGAATAGTAGAAGTAATCGGTAGAAGTACCACCCCCAATCCAATTGCCTCGAGATTTTACCCTTAGCTTTCTAAAAAACATATTAAAAAAAAAGAATCATCCTCAACCCCAACCTTAGCGTAGTACACTTCTTGCTAGCATTCCTATTCCCATAGAGAACGATATCAATACCCGAGGCTTACCAAATACTACACTACAACGATTAGGTTCACTGTCTAGGGTGTTGAAAAACTTGCTCGACGAAAAGGAAGTTCCTTTGACCCGCCAACGCTGCCATCAAGTTTTACCGCCGGGAATAGAATAGCTTGTTAGATTTCTATCTCGTTTAGGTTCCCTTGCTTGATTCCTATCAAGTGAGATTTTTTCTCATTTTTAGCTTCCTTGTAGTCTATCCCCCTTCTTCGTGACTTTGCTAGTAATTCCATCATTTTTCATCATGGAAGGTGATAACCCACCACCACATCACCCAATTCCCATCGACCCACCACCAATTGACCCGCCAAGAGGCCGTACTCTTGGTGAATACTCTAGACCAAGCCACCAAGGCTATAAGAACACCATTGAGCTCCCCTATTGATGAGTGCTTATTCACTCATCGTTTTTACCCACCTAAGACCTCAAAAATAACCAAAAACACCCAAAGATGATCAAAATATGTTAAAAATATCCTCGGAGTGTGTTTTGTGTCTTGCAGGTACAAAAGGATTGAAAACAGAGCGAAAACGAGAAAAATCAAGCCGAAATCAGAAAAAGTGCTTTGCGGACAGAGCCGAGAGTGGATTTTCTACATTTTCAGAGCTCGGGACATGTTTTTGGAGTGAGCAGGGGGAAACAAACCTTAAAACCTAACCCAAAAATCCCATTTCACCATTTTTCCGATACCGATAACATCCAAAATACCTCTTAACCCAAAATCTATTTTAAAAACCTACTTTTGTAAAATTTTATTTTTCTAAAACCAATTATTTTTAGTTTTCAAAAAAAAAAAAAAAAAATCTTAAAAACAAAAAAAAATACAATTTATTTCTAAACATTTTAATCCTTTTTAAAACTTTTTCAAATAAAAAACCCTTTACCCTTTTTAACCCCTCTCCTCCCATTATCCTAAAAACAGGAAACACAAATAAAAATCCATTCCCAGAAACACTTTTCCTCCCACCCAAAACATTTGCCCGCCAAATCCAATTCACCTCCAACTCAGCTTCCACTACCTCCCCCCATCACTCTCAAACCTTGTAAACTGCAACAAGAAGAAGTCAAACGAGGTTATCACGAGATGGCAAGCCATGTTGGCAATCCCTACCTTTCTCATTGGAGCTCAAAACCATCCATGGCTGTGATCAAAAGGGTTATTTCTCCAAGCTTTTTGGATGGCCAGGATGTGCTCAAAGAAGCACAAAGTCTTCCCAACTCCTTTTTCACTCACTGAAGAAGCACACCCTTGAAGAATGAAGACCCATGAAGGTTTAGTATAAATAGGCATTTTGTAGCAATTGTATGAGGCACCCTTAATTTTAGTTTTTAAAATTTAATCTTCTGTTTTAATTTTCTCAGTTGTAATTTATTTTCTTTAAGTTAATGAAAGTAGTTTTAATTTTTATCCTATTTTCTTTATAAGCTTTCAGTTACTGTTTCTAGTTGTCAAGATTTGAAAAGTGTCTGTCTTAACTTGTTACTTCAGTTTTCTTACAAGGAATCAAAGTCTAAGTTTTTCTTTTAACTGCTTTAGTAAAAAATCCTTAAGGACCTGTTTGGGTCAAGATGAGTTGTGGGTCAAAACCTGCTTTTGCCCCATGTTGGGTCTCCAATTAGGATTAGTTAACTATTTATGCAATGCTTTATAAGTATTCTCGTTGTTTTATTTACAAAACAAGATTGAGTTTGAGTTTTAAAAGAAAAAAAATCAGTCTCACTTCTCTTTTCTGTCCATATTAGCCTTTTCATAAGCTCATAGCAAGCTTGTAAAAGCTCCTCATAAGCTAGATGTAGGAGCAAAAGTGTGTCAGCTAGGTGAACTTCAAGAATCCATAAGCTCATAAGCTCATTCCCATTGTAGCTTATTTAGAATTTGCTTCAAAGAAGCCACAGTGGTCAAGTTTGGCCTCAAGTACCACAACAGTCACTCTTCACTTTTAAATTGCTTATCATGTTCTCATTTTAGCTTATTTATGATTTTATTGCTCTCTAGTATACTTAGGGTAGGATAGATTTATTTTTTAGCTTAGCTTTGCTTATTCACAAGACTTTATTGCTTATTGCTTATTTTCCATGTACTTAACTTAGGACTCCCCTAGCTTATCATCTCTTGCCAACTGTTTTCCCTTTTTCCTTTGCTTATTTTCAGCTTATCTATGCACATTTTAGTTTAATTGTTATTGCTTTATGCTTATGTAACATTTCCAAACCGCTTTCATACTTAATTTGTGCTCTAAAGTCGATAAAGGGGTGTTTGGTTGGTTGGTAATCATTGCACATAAGTCCGCTTACAAACTTTAAATTGAGTTTTCCAAAGTTTAACTTTTTTGTTAAAAGTCTTATTTCAATCTAATTTTCAAGTTCCAAAAAGAAAAAGAAAAAAAATGGTAACAAAAAAAATGCACAGAACAGGAATCGAACTTGGGTCTGTGCGCTCAGGAACCCAACAGACACATCCACTACCATCAATGCCCTTGGGTCTTTATTGTTTTATTTTGCACTAGTTAATCATTTAACCCAGTTTTCTTTATTTTAGCTTATAACTCCTTTCTGCTTATTTTACTGCTTATCTAAACTGCTTTTTCAGATTTGATATTTTTTCTTAGGTTAGTCTTATCATAAAGTAGTTTTCATAAATTTTTCAGGTTTTTCCAAAATAGTTTAGTATTTTTTATTAATTAATTATATAAAATTAGTTTTTAATTCGTAGTAATTATTTTAAAAGTCGAAAAAATTCCCGGATTTTTCCTAAAATTATTTTTAGTCATTTAGAATGTAGGAAAATTAGATTTGCACTCGTAGGACTTAAATTGCATAATTTTCACTTTCGGGGCTCGGTGAGTTCCCGGTTTTTCGCGTTTTTGCATTTTAGCATCCTAGGATGTAGTTTAGCATCGTTTTATTGTTCCTTAGGCTTAGTAGTAGTTTATTTATAGTTTACTTAGTTTTACGTGCTTAGTTTTAATTCTCGTTCTTTAATTTGTAGATTAGCGTAATCCAAAATCCAAATTCGTTTAACCAATTCAAGTTATAAATCACAAAACTCAACGAATCCTTCCATTCACACCTCGTTGGGACACGACCCGGGAAATCACTTTTCCGGTATCACTTTATCACACCCGTAAGATTTGGCACGTTAACCCTTTTCCTAAAAGGTTAATTTGTCGAATTTTACGGTTAATTTGATATATATTGATATTGTGTTTTTCACCACTCACAAACAACTCAATCACCTATCAAGCTCAAAATACGGCCCTGCGATCCGACACCATCCGGTTGGTGCAAACGGATGTGCATTCCATGGACTTCATTCCGAAGATCCTAATCAGCATCTCAAGGACTTCCTTAAAATCGTTGATTCCATCGACCTTGATGCTACCACACGGGAGACCACGCGCTTGCGTCTCTTACAATTATCTCTATGGGACCAAGCTAGTAATTGGCTTGAGCGACTTCCCGACGGATCCATCTCAAGTTGGGATGATCTCACCACTCGTTTCCTTGCCCAATTTTTCCCACCGGGAGAACTACCAAACTTAGGAATGAAATCTTGATGTTCCAACAACGTCAAGGTGAATCTCTCTATGAGGCATGGACTCAATTCAAGGACTTGCTCCATAAAGTCCCTCATCACAAAGATCGATCTTGGCTTCAAGTTCAAATCTTTTACGATCATGTCAACTTCTCAACTAAGCAATCCATCGACCATTGCCGGTGGTGGCAAACTTAGTGATCTCACCGCTGAAGAATCATGGGGTATAATAGAGGACCTTGCCCTCTATGACAACGAAAGTTGGAATGACCCCCGTGAGTTGCCCAAAACCGTCATGGCAATCTCCTTGCCTCCCATTGACTCACAAACTTCCAATTGTAGGATGCTCGAACTTGAAGATCAAGTCAAATTCCTAATGAGCTCCTATGAGAATCCTAAGTCTTCACACCAAGTGAGCAAAATCACTCTACCTTATGAGTTATGTAGTGGTCCCCACGACACTCGTGATTTCACAAGACTCCCCGAACAAGCTTTTGCGGACTACGCCTCCACACGTACCGACAAAGCGGGAGAAAAGTGGTACACTTTCAAGCCCGAGCAAAACAACTTAGGAAATTCCTACAACCCCTCATGGAGAAATCACCCTAACCTTAGGTGGAGCCAAAACTCAAACCCGCCCCAAAACTCATTCAGTCCATCCAATAGGTCCAACCCTCCAAATACCGGGAATTCCACTAGTCTCGAGGCAATGGTGTCTAGGTTCATGTCATCTCAAGAAGCTCTATTGACTAAGCTTGAAGCCGATTTCAAGCAACGACAAGGCGAGATGACAAACAAGCTTGACGCCCTCTTAAAAGCCTTCAATGATCGGGAAATTGGAGCACTCTCGAGTGACACTATAAACAACCCAAAAGTAAATTCGATTTCGTCTACTTCATGTTCTTGCTCACCATGGGATAGTGCATATCCATGCCCTTCACACCCAAAATGTAACACCCCCAATTTCGTGATACGCAGAGGAATTCAAACTGGGTGTTACTTCATGGCACAATAGTCATAACAATAGAAAATGAACTCTAATGGAGTCGTTTTAAAAGATTTATCATTCGATTTATATAAATATCAGAGTTTATAAAAATGAGGTCCCAAATGGTTCCAAGTTTACAAAATACATTAAATTGGTTTTCGAATGATAATAAAATTTATAGCCTTCTTGAGTATCCGTTTCCCGTGCCGCTTCCGACATTATGGACCTGAAATACATGCTTAAAACTGTCAACACAAAGGTTGAGTGAAATTCATAGAGTTTAGGAAATCAGTTGAACACCATATTCGTAACTTGAGGTAATTAGTCTCACATTCATAGTTTAGAAAACAAAATGATATTATTACACTAAGCTCATGACACCTAAACGTTAATGCTTATCAATCGCAATTGATATAAAGAATAGCTTGCCCTAATAGGAAATTTGCCAATTAACCTATGGATCTTCAAATATAGTGCGTTTGTTTACCGGACTTGGTCAAACAAACGGGATTTGTCAATCCCAATAGCTATCCACATTATTCGCGTTCACCCGCAAGTGATTAATCGTTTATGATAATAGGGAATTAAGATTAGCAATAGTGGTACTTAGTGCAAATAATACATTCAACTATAATTTCAAAGCAATGTGTTCGATTTAAAATAAAGCATGTATTTCCCCCAAGGGTTTATAAAACATTTAAGTAATAACAAGTGGGGCTATGAACTCACAGTAGTGATCAGCAGCAGAGTGTAACGATATAATGTTTATCAACGGTAAAGTATCACAAGATCACGATCTTTAATGATTACCTAAGAAGGCATAGTATTCGTGTTTTAGTATAGTGTACGATATAAGTGTACAAGTATATGTAGTTTGTTGGCTTATGATGTTGTACATGAATCCTTAAGTTAACGTATTCCTTAAATGTTGTTTGGCTATCAAAATCAAGAGGTCGTGAAGTAGTTTAGCATAACATTTATTATGTATAAATGTTATTCACTCAATGAGTGTTGTGATGAAAATATTACGGCGTGTCATATTATAATGTCGTGAAATACAAAGGTTTCAAAAATAGTTTTTAAGTGAATATAAGTTCATAGGTTTAAACAAGAGTTAAGACTTGTGAAAATGGTATTTAGATAGTTTATATGTCATATGGTCATTTATCTAGTTTTGTCAAAGTCTAGTAAAGTTCAATCTAATGAACAAGTTTTTGAAACAAGTTTCGAGTTAACAAACCCAAACTAGCCGTGCGGCTAAGTTACAGTTAAGCAACTTGAAATAAAAATTAAGGTCAAACCTAATGGCTATATTTAAGTTAAAATACCTTGAGACATCAGCCTTGGCTTAACCTTGGCTTTGTTTTGGCCTCAAAGAATCAATATATCACTTAAGGTTTCTTACTAAGGTTGTTTTCTAGTCAACAACAAGTCAGTTTAGTTTTTGCCGTTTTTAGGCTTTTTTGTTCACTTTCTTCTTATGTGCACCAGAGTTCTTGTAGAAAAACTCATTCTAAGCAACTTTCGTGTTTTACACTTTTGCTGATTCGGACCAGAAAAAGGTCAAAATCGTGATTTAAAATCGTATCAGCAAGCTTTTGTTCCAACACTATATTTTCATCTAGTAAAACTTAACTAGGCATAACTTTTTAACCATAAGTCCTTTTTAAGTGATTCAAAAGCTCAAGTTCATATTTTTATAATCTCTAACAGATTTTAAAGTTTAATTAAGTCTAAGGTCCAATGTTTATTTATATCAATAGTCTAATTACAAGTATTTACTTATATTTCATTGCAGAAAGTTTGGCTGCACATTCAGTCCTACCAAAATAACCATAAGTTGAGTTCTACAACTTGTTTTGACATGCGGCTTTCGCCAAACTTCAATTTTAGTTCTTGGCTACATTTCATAAAACTGAGTTGACTGCCAGAAATGGTCAAAACCATGGGTTTTTCCAAAATGAAATCTGGTGTGCAGATTTTGACATGTTTTGCCATTTTGGCTCTCATTTACTCATCGGGAAGAGTTATGAGGTGCGCCACCCGGAGAAACGACCGAAAGACATAGTTCTAAAAGCCTATCTTACTGAATTAACCTCAAGATTTACTAACATGATCAGTTTAATCAAACTTTGTGACTGTTTCAGAATTCATGTTCATAGAACTTACCTAGGACTTGTTTTAGCTTATTTTTATTGTCACAACCTCATGTACAACATCAATTAAGCCATATTACATATACTACTTATATCAAATTACATCAAATAATTATAGAGATTATTACAATCATATTGAATGACAAGAAAATAAACTCAAATCTTACAAGGATTAGGATGACAAGTTACTAGTACAACAAGAACATTTCAACCCTTAACCCTTCTAATCTCTAATCATTGTCTTGAATATTCAACCCACTTGATTCTAACCCTTGTTAATCACCAAATAATCCCCTTTATATCAGCCCATAACACCTTGAATAACTCCAAATCTAACTATGGAATCACTAAAACAAGACTTGGACTATGTAGAGCTCACCTAGGCCTTCATCTTTCTTGTGTAACTTATGGTATGAATCAAAGTGGATGATGGTGAAGTAGTAGTGAGGGAGAACGACCATGGAGGTGAGATGAGAGGGTTTTGGTTGATTTTTTCATGTCCTAATGAAGAGAATGAGGTGATATCATATAGTGGGGGACAAGGGTGGATGAGTGGAAGAGTTGGTGTAATAAGAGATGACCAAGTGGCATTGTGGCTTGTGTTTGCATGCCACCTCTCATATGAGGTGGTAGTGTGTGTTATTTTACCTAGTTTTTGGTTTATGAGGTGTAGTTTGGTCCCCGGTAATTACTAATGTTAAGCCCTTAAGTCACGAAACTTAAAACTAGGTAACGTAAAAAAGTAATACTTATAAAAATGTTAAAACTTATCAATATACTCCAACTAGGTATATTAAATGTCTGATAAGTCTCATAGAGTGCATTTATGTTGTTAAAGCCTAATAACGTAGGTTTGAGTACGCGCCTTATGTAAAAAGTAACATATCTACTTAAAATGATAAAATAATAATAGTTCATATAAATTATGATTATTGGTGAAAATAAAGTATTTTGAACATATAGACTTATCGTGGTCTTGTGTTGGTCACAAGGAAAATTACCAGCTACTACCGGTTATCGTATTTGCTTTTACGTTACGGTAAAATTCAAATAGTCAAAAGCCAAAGGTCAACTTAAAAAGTCAAAGGGTAAAATAGTTATTTTACCTTATGAAAAATTACGGTTGCTACAGTCTCTACCCCTTAAGGGAATTCCGTCTCGGAATTCAGTGTGTGTTATCCGATGTTGATGTGTTTAGGAAAATGTGGGTGTATGCGCCGAATTCTAATCTTTGCGTTCTCAAGTTTCTGGTCATAGGATATGTTATGTACCATTCTAAGTTTTTGGTGGTGGCTTAAGTTGATAATCTAAAGCGTTTTGTTAAAATCTTATAGAGTCCAATATACCTAAAGTTTGGCTTTTCCCGATTCTCAAAACGAATCATATCTTATTGTATTTGAGGCTTTCAACAAAATCTTAATTTCTAACATGGAGTTTTTGGTAAATATTAACGCCTTACATCTATGAAAATTTTGTTTTAGGCGATAGTCTGCGGCATGCAGCCTAATTTGTATTTGTATGCTTTCATTAGTTGTTTCGTGTGTGATCTCTGAACACCTTAGTCCAGCAAATGATGTATTGACACTTTCGTCTATATAGTGCCTTAAAGGGAATAGTTTTGTTGTTGTTACGGTAATTGTTGTTAATCAATGGTGTAAGATATTGTTGATGTGAAATGGTTTATAATGATGTGATAATTGTTGTTGTAGGAAAGTTTTGATAGTGGCAAGTGGTTGTCCAAATCACTTCCAAAATCAATCATGCATTAGGTAGTTTTGAGATGAAGGCTAGATCTTATAGTGTTTATGTCTACTAGTGTTTGAAAGAAACGTGATACTGTGAAGTTTTACATACTGACTTATAATGGGGTTTAGATAATGAAGTTATATGTTGATTATTAGAAGAGTGTAATGTATGTTTACCATTATTCTTCGGTAGAGAGGTCAAGTTTGTTTTAAAATCATAAGTGAATTTTAAAGGATTATGACGGAATGATATCCTTGAAACCTAAACAGGCTAGTACTTCTAAGAAATGACGAGAAGATTTGATGACTATTCCAAGATAGTAGTTAGGATTATTTCATGAATGGAAACTTTCAAGAATGAAATTAGGTAGTATAAATAAGTATTAAGATCTCGCTGAGTGGTAAGACACTATCATGTCTCTAGATCTTTTTAATGAATTCTAGTGGTTTATCTAGTTTAAGTAGGAAATTAACCTGAATATAACCCCTGTATAACTATTCTCAATGTTTGAAAAATTTAAGTCGAACATAGTTAATCGCTATGTTCCATCAGTCCCTAGGTTAAATATAGATGATTAGGCTATATTTAGCCGAGGTTCGATAAATTTTCCAAATACCTAAATTAGGTATACTTGTGATATGTCCATAGCTTTTGAGAAATTGTCCACTAAGCAAAGGCTATATCAAACCATCCAGTTGCAAGTCCCGGCCATAAAAGACTTGTAACCTATGTTTTCACATTCCATTGCATAGAAGATAGTATGGGTAGATACGTGTGGAAAGGAAGTTTTAAGTAATTTTAAAATAGTCCATACTTGGCTAGCATCACGGACATTTAATAATGAAGGTTTCAAAAGAGAATTTTGATGAATGTAGAGAAAGTTGCTGAACTTCAGCTTTTGTAGGTGATAAGTCAGTTTGTCCTTTAGAAATCCTATTTCTTGTATTTCCATTAGGGAAATTGTTAGATTGTGACGGGTTTTATGTAAAACAATATCACATAAGGTTTTAAAAGATAATTTCTAGAGTCTATTGTATAATTTATAATGTTTGCGAAGTAAATTAGACCATTGTGTAACTCACAATGTCTGAGAAGTAGTTGAGACCATTGTGCAACTCACAATGTCTGAGAAATAGGAAAGACCATTGTAATCAGTTATAATGTCTGGAAAGTAAATGTGACCACTGTTTCACTCATAGTGTCTGAGGATGAAATAGAGACCACTGTAGGATTTACACTGGAAATGTAATTGAGACCATTATAGGATTTACAGTGTCTGAGAATGTAATAAAGACCATTGTATAAATTACAATGCCTGGGAAGTAGGAAAGACCATTGTAATCAGTTACAATATCTTGGATAAAGTTTCGAAATCCTAAAATGCATGAGTAGATACATGATTGGGAAAATATGATTATGCCGTAATGCCTTAAAATAGGCATACGCAAATATGTTTAGTACATTGTTTATGATTGAAATTATGTCAAGTGTATATACAATATACTAGTACATTTTTGTAGCTTAAAATGCTTAAAAGTCACATAATCGTTGGTATGTGCTAAAACACATACCTTTTCATTATCAAAACTGACCCAAAATAACCAAGAAAGAGCCGTTTATTGCTAATATTTGTGGTTTTCTTGAGTTTGTGCTTGTGCAGGTACGGATATGTTAAAACACACAAAAAGGAACCAAATCAAACGTAAATCCGAGCACGAGAGATTAAGAGAGTTTGAGCTGAGCCGGAAGGTCGAGTTTGTGCATTTTTGAAGATTTTATTCGCTGAGGATGATTTTTGGAAGTTATAATCAAGTTTGAAGAAATGTCAAGATCTGTCCCTGAACTTTGAGCCTTTGGCAAAAGTGATCCCTCAAGTTTCAGAAAGTGCAAAATCAGTCCTTGGATTATTTTAGATTTACAAGAATAACCCTTGAAAGACATTCTCAGAATTACATGTTGGTCCCTGAAATTTCAGCATGTACATCTTTGGTCCCTATGGTTGCCTTTGGATCAAAATACTAGTCCAAAATCCAATCCTATATCTAATCCACGGCCCAACATCACTTTTTACCCAAGTCCACACACCATCCAACCCATTTATTACAACCCGGTTTAATAATATCACCCGAATACCACTTTACCCGTTTTTTATACCCTGGTCAACCCACCCATCCAACCCAGTCAAATTATAATAAAAAACACTCCCACACCCCAAACGCGCCCAAACCAGAGAACACCCATTTTCACTGTTACCCTCCCTTCTCACCTTTTACCCACGTCCCCTCATTTACCCACACTTAAGTGAGCTTCTAGAACCCTCTGACAACGTGTCAGAGGGTATGTGTCATTGGATTGCCACAGTGGACAAACAAAAGAATCTCATTGGTGGAACCACCTCACCTATTTGATCCAAGGGCTGAAGATTGAAGAGATGACAAGATGAAGAATCTATGGCTGAGATTAGACATCTAGGAGCTTCCTCAGAGCATCCCAAGCTTCCTCATCAGCTATTTATACCCATTTCAGTCACAAGAGTGAATGATCCAATTCCTTATGTATTTAGAGGAGTTTTGATCATTTACTGTCCTGTCATTCTAAATTTTTCAGTAGTTAATTAGTTTGTAATTTCAGATTTAAGTTTGTAAACACTTCTCAATTAATGCAATTTTATAATTCCTTGTCATATGAGCTTTTACTCATTTTAAGATTAATCCTGTTTCAAAAGCTTTTCACTGCTGAAATAAGCTCAAGTAAGTTTGTTAAAGCTTATGAGAGCTTATTCTTGTTTTCTTTTGTTCTCAATTTCAGTTTTAGAAAAAGTCAAATAAAGTCAACCTTCAAGGTCAAACTAATTTTAGTGTAATTTCTGCTTTAAGATTGTTAAATTGATGAGTTTAAAGGTGTTTTGAGTTGTTGGATTGAGTTGAGTTAAGGTTTCATTAATTTTCTAATGATCATTTGTGATTTGGTGTTTTGAAGGTGTGTTTGGATTTACTTTAAATCTGTTTTTAAAAGGAGTTTGGTAAGTGTGAAATGGAGTAAATCAGTATTAGTTTCAGTTTCAAAGCTTTCTCAGTTAAAATCTCAAGGTTTTCAAGTTAAATTTGTGATTTAAGCATCTGTCTCAAATCTTTGGTTCTGTCCCAACTGCTTTGTTCATCAGTCTATCTAGGGATCTAAATCAGGTTCAAATTCAATTTAAAGTGCTTTTACTTGTTGATTAGATAGCATAGATGATCTGATTTTAGCTTGTGTACCATTTAAAAGTTGTTTGTTGTGCTTAGTTTTGTTTGCAAAAGTGCCATTTGTTCTGTCTTCTGTTCTGCTGCACTGGCTTTGCTGTCCATTCTGCTTCATTCATAGCACTTTATCTGCTCTACCTTTTGATGTTTATGTTTGAACTTTGTTCCTCATGGTAACTCTTAGATATTAGCTTAACTGATTTAACCCTTATTGCTGTCTAGAGCCTATTTAGTATATTCTCTTTAGGCTGCAAGTTTTCTTATTGTTCCCATGTTATGTGTTACTGATGTAGAACAGACCCCATGGCTCTCCTATTGTAGCTTGGTAAAAGCTTGATAGATTTAGTCTCATTTAGGATTAGCTCACTTATTTGGTTAATCACTTTGCATCTGTTTCAACTAAAAGTCAAAATCACGTTCCTCTTGTTCTTATCATTGCATCAGTTAAGTATTTGAAGATCATAAGCTGCATTTAGGTTTAGATTGTGTTTAGCTAGCTTATTTCAGTTGTACTTTAGCTTATTACTTCACAATCAGTTCATCATTTGGATTTAAAACTCAAGAAAGTCAACATTTCATTACTGTCTCAGAAAGTCAAAATTGCTCATGACAGTTTTTTATCAAAACTTGCAGGTCTTGCACAATGCTTATTTTTTATAAATAGAAGCTAAAATTTGGTTTATAAACTCTTTGCTAGGTGGGCTTAAGTCCCAAACTTCTGGATTTCACTTAAGCTTATTGAATAAGCAGTTGCAACAGCTTAAACAGTAGGGTCAGTAGCTTATTTGCTTAAGTAGTCAGTTAGCTTAATCTTAGGTAGACTGCTTATTAGGTGTTAGGATTAGCTTGCATTAGTTGTTTTAAAGTAGTTATAATATAATCTAGCTTCTGTATTGGATTGGTGCATTATAGTGCTTATTTGCTTATTTTAAAGTGCTTATTTCATATCAGTTTACACTACAGCCCTCATATCCTTCACATAAGCTTATGATTTCTTATTTTTCATAGATTTAGAATAGCATTTTAGAATTTTCCTGAGTTTTTCATAATTTTTGGTTACTGTTTAGTATTTTTTTTATTTAAAATCAGTTTTTAGTCATTTTTAAATAGCTTTTATTGCAAATAATTAAGAAAAAGTTCCAAAAAATAATTTTTCAATTTTCCCAGTTTAAGAAAAGTATAAAAAGCATAAAAAATATTTTTCCCTATTTTTCCCCTTTTGTTTGGTATTTTTCACAATTTAAATTAGAATTAAATAGTTTTAAATTCATAGAAAATAGAAAAATAATCAGAAAAATACAAAAATAGTTTTGAAAATTCTCTTATGGTATTTTAGATTTTATAAAAATATTTTCATATTTTTCCCTTTGATTTTCATAATTTTTAGAATTTTAAATTAGTTTTAAAAGTTAAAATTTAGTTTTTAATTCTAATAAAATTCAAGAAAAATCCTAAAAATCAGTTTTAATTCATTAATAGTTTTCAAATATCATTTTTAGTGTAAAAGTAATTTTAGGTTATTTTTAGGATTTATAATAGACGTAGTTGCATTTTATTCGCGTTTCGTTTTAATCCCGTATTTGCATTTTAGTATAGATTTGTGTAGTTGCCATAATTCTTAGGTTTTCCCCATAGAATTTAGTCCCATTTACTTTCCTTATCCCGTAGTTTAGAAAACATCAATTTATCCCCTTCTCTTATTCAAATCCCGATAATCGCGACGTGAGTTGGAAATTCCATTCAACCCTCGTTCAGAACGATCTCGGTGCTCAAACCTAACACGTTTGAGTTACCCGTATACTACACTTATCTTCTATTATTGGTTCTGAACTGTTTTAAGTTTCTTACGGTTAGTCATTCACAAGTGGCTAGCTTGTGTGAGATAACTTGACAGTTTGGCATTGCGAATCAATCGCCTGGAGGATGGACGACACGGAGAACGGAAGGCTAGAAAATGTTTTTGTTTGTAAAAGTAGTTATAGTTTAAGTCTCAATTTAGACTCGTTTCTCTATAATTAAGGCTCTGATACCAATCTGTTTCACCCCCAATTTCGTGATACGCAGCGAAATTCAAACTGGGTGTTACTTCATGGCACAACAGTCATAACAATAGAAAACGAACTCTAATGGAGTCGTTTAAAAGATTTATCATTCGATTTATATAAATATAAGAGTTTACAAAAATGAGGTCACAAATGGTTCCAAGTTTTCAAAATACATTAAATTGGTTTTCGAATGATAATAAAATTTATAGCTTTCTTGAGTATCCGTGCTTCTCCGTGCCAGCTTTCGACATTATGGACCTGAAATACATGCTTAAAACTTTCAACACAAAGGTTGAGTGAAATTCATAGAGTTTAGGAAATCAGTTGAACACCATATTCGTAACGTGAGGTAATTAGTCTCACATTCATAGTTTAGAAAACAAAACAGATATTATTGCACTAAACTCATGACACCAAACGCTAATGCCTTATCAATCGCATTTGATATAATAGTAACAGTTTTCCTAATAGGTAATTTGCCAATTAACCTATGGATCTTCAAATATAGTGCATTTGTTTACCGGACTTGGTCAAACGAACGGGATTTGTCAATCCCAATAGCTATCCACATTATTCACGTTCACCCGCAAGTGATTAATGGTTCATGATAATAGGGACTTAAGATTGGCAATAGTGGTACTTAGTGCAAATAATACATTCAACTATAATTTCAAAGCAATGTGTTCGATTTAAAATAAAGCATGTATTTCCCCCAAGGGTTTATAAAACATTTAAGTAATAACAAGTGGGGCTATGAACTCACAGTAGTGATCAACAGCGGAGTGTAACGATATAATGTTTATCAACGGTAGAGTATGACAAGATCATGATCTTTAATGATTACCTAAGAAGGCATAGTATTCATGTTTTAGTATAGTATACGATATAAGTGTACAAGTATATGTAGTTTGTTGGCTTATGATGTTGTACATGAATCCTTAAGTTAACGTATTCCTTAAATGTTGTTTGGCTATCAAAATCAAGAGGTCGTGAAGTATTTTAGCATAACATTTATTATGTATAAATGTTATTCACTCAATGAGTGTTGTGATGAAAATAATTACGGTGTGTCATATTATAATGTCTTGAAATACAAAGGTTTCAAAAATAGTTTTTAAGTTAATATAAGTTTATAGGTTTAAACAACAGTTAAGACTTGTGAAAATGGTATTTAGATAGTTTATATGTCATATGGTCATTTATCTAGTTTTGTCAAAGTCTAGTAAAGTTCAATCTAATGAACAAGTTTTTGAAACAAGTTTCGGGTTAACAAACCCAAACTAGCCGTGCGGCTAAGTTACGGTTAAGCAACTTGAAATAAAAATTAAGGTCAAACCTAATGGCTATATTTAAGTTAAAATACCTTGAGACATCAGCCTTGGCTTAACCTTGGCTTTGTTTTGGCCTCAAAGAATCAATATATCACTTAAGGTTTCTTACTAAGGTTGTTTTCTAGTCAACAACAAGTCAGTTTAGTTTTTGCCGTTTTTAGGCTTTTTTGTTCACTTTCTTCTTATGTGCACCAGAGTTCTTGTAGAAAAACTCATTCTAAGCAACTTTCGTGTTTTACACTTTTGCTGATTCGGACCAGAAAAAGGTCAAAATCGTGATTTAAAATCGTATCAGCAAGCTTTTGTTCCAACACTATATTTTCATCTAGTAAAACTTAACTAGGCATAACTTTTTAACCATAAGTCCTTTTTAAGTGATTCAAAAGCTCAAGTTCATATTTTTATAATCTCTAACAGATTTTAAAGTTTAATTAAGTCTAAGGTCCAATGTTTATTTATATCAATAGTCTAATTACAAGTATTTACTTATATTTCATTGCACAAAGTTTGGCTGCACATTCAGTCCTACCAAAATAACCATAAGTTGAGTTCTACAACTTTTTTTGACACGCGGCTTTCGCCAAACTTCAAGTTTAGTTCTTGGCTACATTTCATAAAACTGAGTTGACTTCCAGAAATGGTCAGAACCATGGGCTTTCCCAAATGAAATCTGGTGTGCAGATTTTGACATGTTTTGCCATTTTGGCTCTCATTTACTCATCGGGAAGAGTTATGAGGTACGCCACCCGGAGAAACGACCGTAAGACATAGTTCTAAAATCCTATCTTACTGAATTAACCTCAAGATTTACTGACATGATCAGTTCAATCAAACTTTGTGACTGTTTCAGAATTCATGTTCATAGAACTTACCTAGGACTTGTTTTAGCTTGTTTTTATTGTCACAACCTCATGTACAACATCAATTAAGCCATATTACATATACTACTTATATAAAATTACATCAAATAATTATAGAGATTATTACAATCATATTGAATGACAAGAAAATAAACTCAAATCTTACGAGGATTAGGATGACAAGTTACTAGTACAACAAGAACATTTCAACCCTTAACCCTTCTAATCTCTAATCCTTGTCTTGAATATTCAACTCACTTGATTCTAACCCTTGTTAATCCCCAAATAATCCCCTTTATATCAGCCCATAACACCTTGAATAACTCCAAATCTAACTATGGAATCACTCAAACAAGACTTGGACTATGTAGAGCTCACCTAGGCCTTCATCTTTCTTGTGTAACTTATGGTATGAATCAAAGTGGATGATGGTGAAGTAGTAGTGAGGGAGAACGACCATGGAGGTGAGATGAGAGGGTTTTGGTTGATTTTTTCATGTCCTAATGAAGAGAATGAGGTGATATCATATAGTGGGGGACAAGGGTAGATGAGTAGAAGAGTTGGTGTAATAAGAGATGGCCAAGTGGCCTTGTGGCTTATGTTTGCATGCCACCTCTCATATGAGGTGGTAGTGTGTGTTATTTTACCTAGTTTTTGGTTTATGAGGTGTAGTTTGGTCCCGGTAATTAATAATGTTAAGCCCTTAAGTCACGAAACTTAAAACTAGGTAACGTAAAAATGTAATACTTATAAAAATGTTAAAACTTATCAATATACTCCAACTAGGTATATTAAATATGTGATAAGTCTCATAGAGTGCATTTATGTTGTTAAAGCCTAATAACGTAGGTTTGAGTACGCGCCTTACGTAAAAAGTAACATATCTACTTAAAATGATAAAATAGTAATAGTTCATATAAATTATGATTATTGGTGAAAATAAAGTATTTTGAACATATAGACTTATCGTAGTCTTGTGTTGGTCACAAGGAAAATTATCAGTTACTACCGGCTATCGTATTTGCTTTTACGTTACGGTAAAAGTCAAATAGTCAAAAGTCAAAGGTCAACTTAAAAATTCAAAGGGTAAAATAGTCATTTTACCTTATGAAAAATTACGGGTTGCTACACAAAAGTTCACTCGTTCAACGCCATCAACACGGGTTCCAAGCGATCCCTCATGAAATACCAAGGACCCGAACCAATGGTCTATCCAACTCGTGAGAAATCCATCAACCAAGAACCCAAACCTAATCTAGAAGAAGAGTACAAGGAACTCCACCAAGAAAAAACGGTTCTTGAAGTCTTGACTCATGCGCATTTGTGAAATGTTAGGAATTAGAAATTCCAGGTATTAAAAAGTCGGTCACCTCAAGTATATGTAATCGTTAGAAAACTCGTAGTCGTAGTTATTTTATGTTAAGTAGTATTTAGTTTTGTAACACCGTGGAGGACGGACGGGTCTTTACCCACTGTATGCCTGATCCACAGCCCGTTGTGTGGCGTTTTATTGTAAGACTATAAATACTCTCTACCTTCCAAGGTAGAGAGTTGGAGCTCATAATAAGATTTTTCTTTCTCTCACTAAAGTTCTCAAACCTCTAACTTTCTCTCTCTAAAACCTCTTGTACACCTACTTTGTGTTATGGTTTGATGTGTATGTGAAATCCAATATGTTACAATTGGTATCAAAAGCCAGGTTTGATCATCTCTTACATATCTTTGAATTTCTAGTGACTTTTAGGTGGTTTTAGAGTTTGAAAAAGTTTAGTGGTTTTTGCATTATTTGGATCATTTCTAGTGTTAAAGTTTGAATCTTGGGTGTAGTTTTGTGTTTAGAATCATTGTATGTGCTTGGGTTTTGATTTGGTAAGCTTGAATCATTGTGGTTGGGTTGTTTTTGGATTGAAAATTGGTGTTTATGTGATTTTTCTACCTAGCGACTTAACCCACGGAAAAGTTATCTTGGTAGCGACTTGCTTTGAAAATTGGTAGCGAGTTGTAGTTGATGTTGTTAGAGATTTAGGCGTAGCGACTTGTCTATTGAAACAAGCCGACAAACAGTACACTTAGTGGATTCTCCACTACGGGTAGCGACTTGGTGAAAGTTAGCGACTTGTAGTTAAGTTTGTTAGCGACTTGGTGTTAGCGATTTGGTGCTTAGCGAGTTGCTCTTTAGCGACTTGACAACTTAGAGATTTGGTGATTAGCGAGTTGCTATTTAGCGACTTGACAACTTAGCGACTTGGTGCTTAGCGACTTCTTTGTCAAAATTTTGCTAGCGACTTGGTGCTTAGCGACTTGACTGTGTCTTAGCGACTTGGTGCTTAGCGACTTGGTTCAGTTTTTCTTAGCGACTTGGTTGACACTGTCTGTAATACGGTTTTCTCTTGATTTAGTAAAATCCCGTGAAATCATCTATTTCCCGGTTTAATCATAGAGTTATAAAATCCCATTTAATCTGTCAACATGTCTACCAATGTTCCTACAATCATCTCCACTGTTGCCGAGGATGTTCAAGCAGTTGGTTCAGATACTCGTCCACCCATGCTTGATGAATCTGACTACGACTCTTGGGCTCAACGAATCAGATTATATTGTCTTGGAAAGGAAAATGGAGTCAACATTCTCAAATCCATTGATGAAGGACCGTATAGGGTTGAGACTACTAGAGACATAATTGATACAACTGAAGATGGAACAATGATCTATGGAATAGATAGACCAAAAACGTATGATGAGCTCAATGATAAGGAGAAGAAGAGATTCGATGCGGATATCGGGGCTTCTAACATCATATTACAAGGTCTTCCAAAAGACATCTACAAGCTTATCAATCACAACAGCAAAGGCGTATGGGATAATGTCAAGATGCTTCTCTCGTGTTCAATTAACTTGAAGACAGAGAATCAAAATTATATGATGAATTTGAGCATTTCAAGATGAAACCAGATGAGAGTGTCTATGAGTATTATGTGAGATTCCATAAGCTTGTGAATGACATGAGGAACATCAGAATGACTATGCCAAACATTCAGTTGAACTCAAAGTTTGTGAACAACATGAATCCCGAATGGCACAAGTTTGTTACCTTTGTGAAGCTAACCAAAGGATTGAAGAATACAAACTATGAGCAACTCTATGCCTTCCTTCTTCAGAATGAGAGACATGCCATGTTTGATAAAAGGATTCTTGAACAATTCAAAACAAATCCAGGAGAGACAAGCTCATCAAATGATTCAACCGCCTTCTACTCAAACATTGGGATTACTACTAAAGCTTCACAAGTTATACCCATGGGTGATGGAACTCACAAACTCATTCCCGATCCAATGTTCAAACAAGCCGATGCCGATGCACACGTGGTAACTTCATTAATCAATTGGCTCTCATGATTAGTCAAAACATGAACTCTCTCCCACACACCAACAATAACCTCAGAACAGCGTCTAATCCTCACAATCAAGCCACTTTCGGAGATGGGAAGGTTATTGTACAACCAGTTCAAGAAAAGCAGTATGAACAAGGAAGAGGTGGAGTTGGTAGAGGCTTTGTGAGAAATCGAGAATAGGGAAGAAATGGAAATCAAGGACAAGTTAAGATGATCAAGTGTTACAACCGTGGAGGTGAGGGATACATTGCAAGGAACCGCACATCGCCAAAACGCCTCAAAATGCAATACTTCAGGGATACGATGTTGCTTGTTCAAGCCCAGGATAATGGTGTAGCTTTGGATGAAGAAGAGTTGTTATTTCTTGCTGAGGAAATGCCAAGACATATGATGCGATGTGGATGAGCGACCAATTGGAGATAGGCCATAATCATCAGAATGCCTTTCAAGTAGCTGATTGTGATGCATACGACTCTGATGTTGATGATGAACCTACTACACAAACCATTTTCATGGCTAGCATTTCTCCAATGGTCTCTCCTAAAGTCTCTTCATCACCACAAGTAGGTCCATCCAAAGACAAACTCATTTCGAGATACTAAAACTATATGATGATGCTTGATATGCAAAAGATGCATGATGAAGTACAATCAACTGAAACTATTGAGTCAAATATTGAAGATATGGGTAATATCAATGTTGTCCCATATGATCAATATGTGAAACAAAGTGAAAGTGAAGTTGTACCAAGTGATGCATCTTCTGCAATCAACGATGACTATGTTTTTATGAATACACTACATGTGCCCCGATGATTCTTATCTCCGAACTTAATGCCTATAAAGAACGAGTTGCCATTTATGAACAACGTGCTAAGTTTGAGCTAACTACTCGTGAGTAGGAGTTGGATAACCAAATGCGTATAATTATTAGAAAAAGTAATTTTAGAGAAGAAGTGTTAAAACAAGAGTTAAACTCCTTACAAGAAAAGCTTTCAAAAACTGCTAAGCAAAAACAAGAACTTCAAGAAAATGTTAAAGTGCTTAAGCAGGAATTTCATGCTAAGGAATCAAAACTTTTAAATGATTTTTCTAATCTAAAAATTTTGAAGAACAAGCTTGAAAATAAGTTGTACGTACAAGGGAACACCATTCAGACTGCCCACATGATCACTAAGCATAGAGTCTTAAGCGATAAGCATAGCATTCCCCTTGTTGAGGAACCAAATCCAGAGGTCATTAAGAAGGCCAGAAATGCTCATAAGGTACTTTATGATGGCAATGAAATCCTTAAACCTAGACAGAAACCTAGTTGCGCTGAGTGCACTGAGGAAGATGATGAAGTCACTAGGGAAAAGATGAACAAGAAGTTAGATGATCCTAAATGTAAAGAGAAGAAAATAAATATCACACCCCATGATTACAAGAAGGAGAATTGGATTTCCTTGAACATGTTTAAGCCTCAGACATTGTTAACACCCGAACAAGTGTTCTGGAAAAAGGATTTGGATAAGCAAAAAGCAGAGAATCTTGTTGAAACGAACCCCCTCTTTAGGAAAATGCCTTCAGCGACTGTGTATCCTCCCAATACACCAATGCATTTAGTTCCTAGGACTATTGCCACTAAAAGCAAGACCTTAATCAGTCAATATGTTATTCTTCAACTATTTGTCGATTTTGAGAAAACTTGTAAGAAAAGGATCACACCCATTGGGATAACTGAAGGGGAAAGGGGTTTTGAGCAAACAAAAGAATGTTATCTAACTGAGGTCATGCCTTTCTTTAAACTACTAAAAGATCATTTTGAGAGTCTTAAAAAGGGGATAGATTCAGATATTAAAGGAATGGAAAAGGAATTTGATGCAATGATAGTTGAGGTTAGTGACTATGAGCGAGCATTAAAATATAATGAGATTGAGAGGAAGAACTTGCATACATTGAATGAGAATCTTATTTCTGAATGTATTGCTCAAGATGTGTTTTACATCGCTACTTGCTCCATTAATGCTTCTTAATTTCATGAATTATCTGTTGCTTTGAAAGTCTCTCATGATCGTGTCATTGAGCTTGAAAAGATTAATTCAAAACTTAATGAGAAAATTGATCAGGATGATCACGATAATTTGGTAAAGCATCTTTCTAAACTAGAAGTTGAACATTTTGATTTACAACTAAAATATCAACATCTAAAAGAAAATGTTAAAACCTCAAATATCAAGACATCCTTGGATGCTCCTGAATTTGATGCGGTTTTTGAAATTAGCAAACGTGATGAACATATTCGAGCTCATTGTAACACGATCAAAAAGTTGAAAGCCTAAATCTCTCAATTGAAGGGTGAAAAGTGCAATGTGACTGGATCCCAAATGCCTCCTCCTTTAGATTCTCAGTACTCTCAAACTTTTCATCTTCAAAACTTAGTTAATGCCTTACAAAAGGAAAACGAGAGTTTTCTAGAAGAAAATGAAAAAGTTAAACGACACTTTAAAGAGTTATATGATTCAATAAAAGTCACCCGTGACCAAAACAACGAAAAAATAACGTCTTTACAAAAGGAAATTGAGAATCTGAGAAGTCAGGGAAATGGGAAACTGCCACTTGTTTTTAATAAGAATGTTGTTTCAAAGTCACCCTTAGACTGCAAATACACTGTGACGGTTAAATATATCCCTCCTCATCTTAGGAATAATGAACCTGCGTTTCATGACTATTGTGCTTACCTTAAGGATAGTCTAGAATGTCTCTGTGAGATTGTCGAAGAGGATTTCATTAACAAACCTCTTGATAGAGAAATTAGGTTTGCTTGCCTCCGGGCCAAACGATCTCAAGAGCTGCTAGAATGTGTAATCGCAACATGTCCTAAATCCTTAGGTGCAAAAGGCAAAGCTGTGATGCCTTGTTCTATGCCTAGTGCCAAGCATTCAAACCATTCTAGGCCCAGTTTTAAGAAAGTGAACATCAATGTGTCGTCTAGTAGTACAGATCCTTGCATGTCTAGTTCAGGAATGCAAAAAGTAGATCAACCAACTAATGTTCCCATAATTCCCTCTACAGAGTAATCGGTGACATTAAAGCGAGCAGGTCAAAGTCTCAAGACAATACAAGGAATGATAGGACCTCGCAAGCTAAAAATGTGTATTGGAAAAGAGTAGAAGACCAATCTAGGAACTTTAAGTTTGAGTCGAATAAAATGAATCGTGTTGATTCTAGTATTAGCCATAGGCGTCTTGTAATTAATTCGAATTCGATACTATTTGCAAACCTTGTAATGATGTCCGCTTGAATTACGCTTTGCTAATCATGAATGCGGTGTGAATGCTTTGTCTAATGCTGTCAAATGCCCAGTTAAAATTATTAATGCTAATAATCGTGCAAAGAAGGCTAAAAGGCAAAGACGAATGATTGTTAGAAAACAGTGGAAACCCACAGGAAGAACATTCATAAAGATAGGTTATTATTGGATACCTTTTGGCCATAAGAATAATCAGTTTTGCCCTCAAACTGCTAAGACTATGCCTACTAGAAAATGGATGCCTACTGGTAGAACTATTCCCTTAAAAAGTGAACATACTTTGAATAGGTCAAATACAGACACCAGCATTGCATCTATTCCCAATGATTCCATTGCTTCTACTTCTGATATGGATGTTTCTATTTCTGATGTGGGTGTTCCAATTACTGTTACTAACCAAGTGGAACCCATTCTTGCATGGGGATCCCAATTATCCAGTTATCCATTCTTGTCTGTGTTTAACTGCAGATCGTTCAAATCGTTCGTGGTACTGGACTCAGGCTGTTCCAAGCATATGACTGGAGACCGGTTGCGGCTCATGAACTTCGTGAGCAAATTCATCGGAATAATTAGATTCGGGAATGATCATTTCGGTGCAATTATGGGTTATGGAGATTATGTTGTTGGTAAAAGTGTTAGCTCCAGGGTATATTATGTGGAAGGTCTTGGTCATAACCTGTTCTCTGTTAGTCAATTCTGCGATTCTGATCTAGAAGTAGCCTTCAGAAAACATACTTGTTTCATTAGAGAACTTGATGGTAAGGATCTTTTAAAAGGTTCACGTGGTTCAAATCTATACACCATCTCTATCGAAGATATGATGAAGTCTTCTCCAATTTGCTTGTTGTCAAAGGCTTCTAAAACAAAGTCATGGTTATGGCATCGTCGTCTCAATCACTTGAACTTTGGCACCATCAATGATCTCTCCATAAAGGACTTAGTTGTAGGTCTACCTAGACTTAAGTATGAAAAGGATCATCTTTGTTCAGCATGCCAATTGGGAAAAAGCAAGAAGTATGCCCATAAACCCAAACCTACAAACTCAGTCACAAAAGTTCTTCATACAATTCACATGGACTTATGTGGACCCATGAGAGTGCAGAATATCTTTGGGAAGAAATATGTGTTAGTTGTGGTTGATGATTTCTCTAGATTCACCTGGGTAAAGTTCTTAAAGACAAAGGATGAAACTCCAGATATCATCATCAAACTCATCAAACAGCTGCAGGTTCGTCTTAACAAAACGGTCAGAATCATCCGAACATACAATGGAACTGAGTTTGTTAACAAACAACTTGGTGAGTTTTATGAAAGTATTGAAATCAGTCATCAAAGAAGTGTTCCTCGAACTCCTCAACAGAACGGTGTAGTTGAAAGACGAAATCGAACTCTTGTGGAAGCCGCAAGGACTATGCTGATTTACTCAAAAGTTCCAATGTTTCTCTGGGGTGAAGCCATCGCCACTGCATGCTACACCCAAAATCGATCCCTGATTCACACTGCTCATGGAAAAACTCCATATGAACTTGTCCACAACCGAAAACCTAATCTTTCATTCCTTCGTGTGTTCGGTGCATTGTGTTATCCAACTAATGAGGGCCAAGATTTAGGCAAACTTAAAGCTAAAGCTGACATTGGAATATTTGTAGGATATGCACCAAACAGAAAAGGATACCGAATCTACAACAAGAGAACCTAAAATATCATGGAAACAATTCACGTCACGTTTGATGAGGTGACCGGTCAAATGGTTCCTGGACAATCCAGTTCTGGACCCGCACTTCAAAACAGTCTCATTGGTTCATCCCTTGTACCAAACTCTTCTCAAGCAACTCCATATGTACCTCCATCTGAAGATGATTTAAAGAAATTGTTTGATCCTATGTTTGATAAGCATTATGAGCCAAGTGCTAATGAACTGTCGATTCCTACAACAGAGGCTGCTCATATCCCTGTGAATGAAGTCAATCCTTCAGTCTCAATATCATTAAGTCAAGAAGCGCATGCTGCTGATCACTCAGTCTCATCAACAAATCATCAATCTTCGAATGTACATCATGGAACTGTTTCTGGCATCAATGATGAAGTTAATCCCTTTGCTACTCCTGAAGATGCTCCATTTGAAAACATATTTGCTCCTGAATCATCATCAGAACCATCTTCTTCAGGAGACATCGACTCTGCTACTTCAGTCCCTCAACAACTACCACATGAACACCTCAGAAAATGGACTCATGATCATCCATTAGACAACATCATTGGAAATCCCTCTCGTCCAGTATCCACACGGAAACAACTTGCAAACGATGCCTTATGGTGCTTCTTCAACTCCGTACTCTCAAAGATTGAACCAAAAGATGTTAAAACCGCCATGAATGAAGATAGCTGGTTCAATGCCATGCAAGAAGAAATTCATGAGTTTGATTGACTTGATGTATGGGAATTAGTACCTGATCCAGATTGTGCTATGATCATTGCTCTAAAATGGATCTTCAAAGTGAAACTTGATGAACATGGTGATGTGTTAAAGAACAAGGCTCGATTGGTTGCTAAAGGATACCGTCAAGAGGAGGGCATAGACTTTGAAGAATCATTTGCTCCTGTGGCTCGAATCGAGGCAATCAGAATATTCTTGGCTAATGCTGCAAGTAAGAATATGATAGTCTATCGGATGGATGTAAAGACGGCATTTCTGAACGGAGATCTTAAAGAAGTCGTCTACGTCAGCCAACCTGAAGGCTTTGTGAATCCAGAGCATCCTACTCACGTTTATCGTTTGAAGAAGGCTCTTTATGGTTTAAAGCAAGCTCCAAGGGCATGGTATGATACGCTATCAAAGTTTCTTCTGTCTACCGGCTTCAGCAAAGGAGCAGTTGATCCAACGTTGTTCACCAGGAAGTCAGGCAAACACTTAATTCACATTCAAATTTATGTTGATGATATCGTCTTTGCCTCGACTGACCCCAATGAATGTGATCGTTTTTCTAATGAAATGGGTTCCAAATTCCAAATGTCTATGATGGGACAAATGTCATTTTTCTTGGGATTAAAAATTTCACAAAGTCCCGGAGGCATTTTCATAAATCAATCTAAATATGCAAATGAGATTTTAAAGAAATTTGGATTTGTATCATGTGACCCTGTTGACACTCCCATGATTGAGCGTAGTAAACTGGATGAGGACCACTCAGGGATTATGGTAGACCAAACGAAATATCGTAGCATGATCGGATCCCTGATGTACCTCACAGCCAGTAGACCTGATATTCTGTTCGCTGTATGCATGTGTGCTAGATACCAGGCTAAGCCTACCAAAAAGCACCTTGAAGCGGTTAAACGGGTCTTTCGGTACCTCCAAGGAACCATCAACATGGGACTTTGGTACCCGAAGGACACCGGTATGTCACTAACAGGATATGCAGATGCAGATCATGCAGGGTGTCAAGATACTCGTCGAAGTACGTCTGGAGGTGCTCAGTTTTGGGTGATAAGCTTGTGAGCTGGTCGTCAAAGAAGCAAATGAGAACTTCTATTTCCTCTACAGAGGCTGAATACATAGCCATGTCATCTTGTTGTGCTCAAATCCTATGGATGAGATCTCAATTAACTGACTATGGCTTTGTATTCAACAAAATCCCTCAGATCTTGTGATAATAAAAGTGCTATTGCTCTTTCTTGCAATAACGTTCAACACTCAAGGGCAAATCATATCGACATTCGACATCATTTCATCAGGGAACAAGTGGAAAAAGGTGTGGTGGAACTCTATTTTGTGAGGACTGAATACCGTTAGCAGACATCTTCACCAAAGCTCTTCCAAGAGAACGTTTTGAGTTTATTCTTCCACGACTTGGCTTGAAAAGCCTTCAACCAGAAACACTCAAACGTCTTCAGGAGGAAGACGAGGAGTGAAGGTCTTTCTTCATCTATCTCTTGTAAATATCTATTTGAAAAACAAAATACAAAATTACAAAACCTTAAAAAATCAAATAGAAAAATATAAAACTTTCAAAATCCATAAAAAATTGAAAAATTCGAAAAATCCTCAAAAAAAATATATATTGTCATTTTGTCATGCTTTTCTCGATTCGATAATATCTACGGTCTTAATGCTGTCATTCAAAGAATGATACGGGACTTTAGATGTTGTTCGAATGTTTAAAAAAAAATCAAAAAATCAAAAAATATTTTTTGGGAGAAAGAGAAACAATGGTTTATTGTTATTTCAGGCAGTAACCCGCTTTTCAAAGATAGAACAGAGCCATGCTTTATCGTGGTTTTCAAATCTCATGCTCTGATTCTTTAAACTAATTTTTACCATATAATGAAAACTAATTGCTTTGAAAAATAACTCGGACTCTATTTTTTGGAAATCATTTGGACTTAAAGTATGTCAAAATATCTATCTCTCAATCAACAACTTAGGTCATTGATTGAGGGGGAGAATGATTTCAATTAAATCAAAAAGTTATTGGTCATACAATTTTTTTCAAAAGATAATCATGCATGTTTAATCATTGGAGTTTAAAGTCTCAAAATCAGATCCTTATCAGTTAAAACGTTTTCACAAATCTAGTCACAATTCTCCTTAAAATCCTTCAAAATCAATTTAAATCTACAGAGATCACAAATCTCAAATGATTTGATAATTGTGATCGGGGGAGAATTTGTGATTTAAATTGGATTTAAACTGATAGTTCGATAAATGGTTTCATAAGTGTTTAGCATGTTTGCCTCCCCGCATGTGCCGCAAGTGTCAAACGATTTCAAATTTTCCATGCACATGTTGAGGGGGAGCAACTATTTTAAACCTCAAATTATTGAAACGTGACTATGTGCAGGTTCCCTCTTGTATGTGCAAAACTCTTTCAAACCTCAAGGCACATATTGAGGGGGAGCAAGCTTGTGAAAACCTCATCCTTTCCTAAAATGCTTTATCTACCTGTTTTGATCAGGGAAGTGATGTTGATATCTTTTAGAAAATGGTATTCAAAGAAGTTAATTCTTTCTCTTGCCTCCGTGTGCAAAATGATTTCAAATACTTGATGCACATGTTGAGGGGGAGCTCTTGTTCTAAAAATATCAAAAACAATTCAGGTACAAAATGCTTTGATAATATATCATAAGTATCTGGATTGATTTTCAAATGGTTTTTAATTGGTTCCAATGGCAGATGAACAATACCAAAAAGACCGACCAACTTTACTTTATGTATGGTGATATAAGGATGATAAGGTTAGGTTGAGGTCCCATGATCCGCCAGAACCGGAGGGATCTACCCAGGGACAATCCACTAGATAGTGTAGAAGTCCTTAGGTATGATGAAAAAAGGAGAAAAATGAGATATGGGAAAAGTGCAGACTGAGACTGAGCTAGTAATGGAATAAACCCAACAAGGTTCTAGTAATGAAGTCTCGGTAAGTACTGAAGGGGTTGAAGAATGAAAAAGAATTGAATGTGAAAAAGGGTGAAAAGAAATAGCCCTCCATTTATTCAACCTTAGGGCAGAAACCGGGTTCAATTCATATACTACTGGTGGTTACCAAGGTAACATCGGTATTGAAGACAAGACGTCATGGACCCAGTGACGCACTGCACTTCAACTTCCCAAACCACTCAAGTTCCTCTTAAAAGGACTTGTTTCATTCTCACGGGGAACCGACATAATCTATCGACTTTCTCTTAGAGATTGTTGATATTGAAGAAGGAAACCCTCTCCCTAGTCTCCGGCATAGGAACCAAATGTGCACAAATTGAGTCTAGAGCCACGAGATCATCAATAAATCTCCTTAGGACACGTTCAATGAAGACTCTCTGTTTCACACAATGTGGAAAGAGAGATTATATCTTGAGTCCTTCGCAGTATCCTTGTGGTATTGCCAGAACATCTGAGTGATATGCAATCATATTCACAATGAAGATGGAAAGCCTTCTGGAGCCAACATTAAACAAGCTCCTGGAGGGTGGCATGTGAGATCTATTCTATAGATCAACCATGTGACAACTGAACAGAAACAATGGGGCGATTCAATTTTTTGAATCTATCCTGGTTCAGGTTATGGATTGACGGATACCTTTGAAAAACCGGTTGTTGTGCTTAAAAACTCTTTTCTTTAGCACATCGACCGTGTACGAATATTTCAAATCAAAAGGTGTTTATGATTGATAATTGATTTTCACTAAAAAACCTTCGTTGTATTGCAAAAAAAATTTCTATTGAGCGATACACGATTGTTTTTCAAATCTCTTTTCATCAATCAGTGAATCTCTATTCGCTGATTCACTCACTCCGTGTTGTCTTCTTTGAGACGTTCCGGTTTGAGAACAGCTAGAGCAGTTGCGAAACCCTGTCAAGGAAATTCTTCGGAATTATACCTGATCACAGGCAGTACTTGTACTGATCAACGGGGAACCGTGGGCCGTGTACCTCAATTCATCGAAAGTGATCAAAGACACTTTCGTGCACTTTATTGCTAACTGTCTTATGTAGGTACACCCCGACGTTTGCAGCTGATCAGAATGGAGCAGTCAATCCATAGCCGCATGCTCACACAACACATTCATATCTAAAGAAATCATGATTGGTGCATCAATGACTCTGATATTTTCACTCCCTGCTTCTGCTACGCTAATAAGAAGATATCATGATCCAGAATGTGAGCATGTCGGTCCAAATGTCACAACATCACATGATATCAACACCACAAAGGAAGAGTAAGAGATTTAATGTGGCTAATAATCTCAAAGCTGGCTCAAAACTCATTATCACGTGGATCAGAAAAAGACCTCCACTTGGATTATCCAAACATGCAATGTGAAGAATCAATGACTACGAGCTTCAGAGCAAAGTAATACATCAGGAATGCAAGAACAATTTATAATGTAATATCTGTTTGTATTCAATGTAAGTTTAATGTGTGTTTGGGGTGACCTCCCTTAGGGGGAGATTGTTAGGAATTAGAAATTCCAGGTATTAAAGAGTCGGTCACCTCAAGTATATGTAATCGTTAGAAAGCTCGTAGTCGTAGTTATTTTATGTTAAGTAGTATTTAGTTTTGTAACACCGTGGAGGACGGACGGGTCTTTACCCACTGTATGCCTGATCCACAGCCCGTTGTGTGGCATTTTATTGTAAGACTATAAATACTCTCTACCTTCCAAGGTAGAGAGTTGGAGCTCATAATAAGAGTTTTCTTTCTCTCACTAAAGTTCCCAAACCTCTAACTTTTTCTCTCTAAAACCTCTTGTACGCCTACTTTGTGTTATGGTTTGATGTGTATGTGAAATCCAATATGTTACATGAAAAATATGAGCAAGAACTAAAATTAGGAGAACGTGGGTCCGCATTTGTGAAAAATAAGCTACCTAAGAAGTTAGAGGATCCCGAGCTATTCATTCTTCCGTGTAGGCTTGGAAATTCCAAATCTTTCGACACATTAGCCGATTTAGGATCAAGCATCAATCTTCTTCCGTTATCCCTCCATATAAGCCTTAACCTAGGTAAGATAGATCCAACGGAAACCATCTTAGGTCTAGCGGACGATAGTATTGCATATCCGGTAGGGATAATCATGGACATGGTAGTACACGTAGGTCAATTAACTCTTTTGGCAGATTTCCATGTGCTAGACATGAATAAAGACCCGACATGCCCATTGCTAGTAGGAAAAGGATTCTTAGCTACCGCTAGTGCAATAATTGATTGTAAGATGTCTAAGATAGTGGTAGGAGAAGGGAGTGCTAGGTCAATTTATGATGTCAAGAAGCATATCTACTACAAAGAGGAAGAAATACCCTATGAGATTATGTTGGATAGAAAATCATCTAGCTATAGACCTTGGATTAATGGAGATTTTGTAGGTCCTCAACGACCTTTCTATCTAAAAGAGACCTTTGTAAGTAATTCAACTTTCCATGAGCAACAATTGGCTAGGGACATTGAAGTGAACCCGATCGAGGATACCTTAGTGTTTAGAAAGATGACCAAGTTCCTAGGAACCTTGCCGTTAATCTTAACATGAATAAGTGGAAAGTTGAGAGTGAGAAGCCTAAGCATATTTGAAATTGGGATAGACCACCTAGTGATGGAAATGGAGAATGGCACTTTAGGATGACAATCTGTGATCCCGATAGAGAAAAGTTTGAAAAGGCATACCGGACTAAGCGTACCAATAGAAAGTTAAATGATAAGTTTGATCCCTATGACATTGTAGAGGATAAAATTACTTACATTGGTACGTAGGAGCATGACTCCGAGTCTAGCTACAAGACTCGTAAATAAAGAAAAGCGCTTCGTGGGAGGCAACCCATGCTTAATTGTTTGCTTGTTTGTGTGTCATATATCTTTTTCATTGTTGTTTATTCTCATGTTTGAATTTGTGAAAATGCTTTATTTTGTCTTTAACCTCGTCTTAATTACATATAAAGGTATTTTACAAAAAGATAAGTGTAGGGAGGATTACATACGCTTTTAAAATAACGAGAACATGAGAATTACAATTAGTAAAATTTATATATATGTGTGTTTGTTAGAGTCAAATGCTTGTATCGAGTCATAATGAACGTTTTGCAGGAATTTTTTCCAGATTCTAAAGATGTAATTTTTCTAGAAATTTTCCAGGAAAACGCAGCAGACCAGTTTCTGTCATGAAAACATGACGGCGTTAGGATTAGAACCTGACGACGTCAGGTCAAGCAGAAACAACTTATAAAATTTTGTCATTTTCTGTGCTATGTATAAATTTTTGGAAATTCTCAGGTCTTAATTTTCCAGAAAATCTGCAAACATCCATTCAACAAGCATTATATCCTAGTTTAGTCATGTCATATATAGTTTTACCGCCGATTTTACGCGAAGGTTTCGTCTATTTTCTTAAAGTGTGCAGGTTATACTTGGCAAGAAGAAGAAACTCAACATTGGATGGAGCTTATCACGTTTACATTCTTCTTGAGAAAGATTTTAACCACTACTTCACACGGATCCTACCGAGCTAATCAGGGGAGTACTAGTTTCTTTCTCTTTTAATTACCTTCCTTTATCATAACTTTGATACTTTCGGGGAACATTGGGGTGTTCAGTTTAAGTGTAGGGAGGGAGAATAAAACGGGAACTTAGAAACTATGCTTATCCTTGATTATTTGTCTTATCCTTGGTCACTTATGTAATAAGCTATGAGAAATATTCGTTAGGGCAATTTTAGCACCAAATTTAAATTTTTTTGTGACATGTACGAGCAAAAACTTAAGTCTTAATAAAGCTTCTCATGGATAGGAGTTATATGACTAGCACAAAAACCGTTTACCACTCAAATTCCACCCCAAAAATGTGAGGTTCGCCCCTAGATCTTTAGGAATAAAAGCATTCACCTTTAATGCTTAGAGAGTGTACCGGTAGTATAATAGATTCTAGAACTTGTTTTGTGATGCATTTTGAGATCGTTAGTGAGACTACACTTGTGTAGTTAGGAATAACTAAATGATAAGAGGCATTAGGATAACCCTTGTTTGAAACCCGTATTATAATTACTTTTTCCACATCTGTCGAGTAATTACCCCACACCCTTGCGATGTACTCATCTTTAGTACACGATACCCCTAGTTAACCCCTCAGAGCCTATCCTTTTTGCAGTTCTCGTGATGTTTCGGTTTTCCAGAATATCAATTAAGAGCATTGTTTACAATCCACCCCCAAATATACACCCAAATCACCTTAGCCTACCTTGTATGCACTTACCTTTAGTGCATTATTGTTATCATACTAAACCCTTAGTTCAATTATCTAGTTACTTGCATGATTGCTAAGTCGAGTCATATCTTTTGTACACAGTTTTGGGATGATTGGGACTCATGGGCAAAAGTAATATTTTATGGAGTGACGAGAAAGAACGTTAAATTCAAATTCCCTTTATTTATGTAATTAAATACTCCGCTCACTTTTATATCCGTTACTACTTAATTTTGTTCCTTTTCACTTTTTAGGTCTCTTGGAATCAAAATGCTGGAATGATGCATATTTGGACGAAAGGGAGTGAAAACATGAAGAAAATGGCAAAGTCAAGATCGAAGACACTCAAGCTGCTAAAACTGAAGCTGACGGCGTCCCAACTAAAGGGCGACGCTGCCCCCCTCTACAGATTTGATAATAGATGCACCTGACGGCTCAGTAGACTTTTTGCTCATAACACCTGACGGCGTCAGGCTTTGAAGAGTTTTACACATCAAGATAAGTGTTTTAATCCATTAGTATCATTGTGTCTTCCATTGAATGTGTGTATGCTTGCTTCTTTAACATGTCCGGCTAAATTTCTTGTGTGTTTGCTTAGATCTATGAAACCTAGTTGTTAATTATTGATTGGTTGTCTCTTATCTTAATTGTAAATGGCTTAGGAGTGCACTAGGCTATCATTGTGTTTAAATGTTTGAGTAATCTTTATGAACATTAGTTTATGAATCATTTAGTGGATTTCGTAGTCTAAACATCCAAAGATAACCTTAAAGTTAGTTTATGAATCATCTAGAGGACTTCGTAGACAATAACCTAAAGGTATTCTCAAAGAGTTAGGGCATAAGCATTCCCTACGACCTTAGAAAACACAACGCGTTAAGAATAAGGACGTGACAATTCAACCAACAATAAAAGATAACTAGAGAGTAATAGTATCTAGGTAAACACATTTTTAATCATCATACGAGCACACATCAAAAAGACATAGCTACCCGTAGTATTAGATAAATAGAATAGTAGAAGTAATCGGTAGAAGTACCACCCCCAAATCCATTGCCCCGAGATTTTACCCTTAGCTTTCTAAAAAATATATAAAAGATAAAAAAAGAATCATCCTCAACCCCAACCTTAGCGTAGTACACTTCTTGCTAGCATTCCTATTCCCATTGAGAACGATATCAATACCCGAGGCTTACCAAATACTACACTACAACGATTAGGTTCACTGCTTAGGGTGTTGAAAAACTTGCTCGACGAAAAAGAAGTTCCTTTGACCCCGAACGTGCTTGGTACGCGCATCAACTACAAAATGAGGGTTATACTTTTACCCGTGTGTTTTGAATTAAGAAAAACGGTAGAAGTAATATCATAAATTTAAAGCTCTCTAAATACATCAAAGTTTTTGCCGCCGCTTCCTGGGATTAATTCTTGTTTTGTTATCACTGTTTAAATATCTTAGTTAAAATTGGATTGTGTTTTTGGGTTAATTTTGTTGGTCTACAAATTTTTATATTTCTGTTAATGAAAAACCACCAAACAATTTGTCAAACCGTCGCTCTTTCGCATGAACCCGACATACTTTTCCTAAAGTACACAACGTTTCTGAAAAACGTGACGTTTTTCCTAAAGTGTCACGATTTTATGCCAAAACTTATAACAACAACTAGACAAGTTTTAAAAACTCAAATAAACCCCCAAACCCATAATTCATTTCAACCCATAATCCAAACAATTCAATTCGAATACAAAACAACCTAGAAGCACACCGTAATTTATTTTAAGTACGCCATGCTTATTTACTCATAAGAAAAAATTCATTTCATCCTACTTGAATTTTTCCCTCGTTTTGATAAACCATTACCCTTAGCAGTTTAATCTCGCATGAGCACACGATCTTCCAATGTAGAACTTGCTACTCCTCTTTTCGAACCCGAAGGAACTATAAATAAAAGACGTAGAAAAAATAAAAGATGTAGAAAAATTTAAAAAGTACCATTTTCACAAAAGGATTTAATAACAGAAACCCTAAATCCCAGCTGTCGACGATTTTTCTCGTTATCAATTTTTTTGTAAATCATTGAACTATATGATCCTATGGATAACGCCGATAATGAACCAATGTAGGTAGCTGACCAGACCGTTGCTCCTACTCCCGGTTCAACAATCACCATACTCGACACCTCTAATGAATTTGCCATCAAAGGCAACCATTTGACCCTTGTCAAAGGTAATCAATTTGACGGACGAACGAAAACAGACCCTCACAAACATATCCACGAATTCCTTAGAATTTGTGAAATGTTCAAATACAAAGCCATCGTAACAGAAGTCGACCGACTTATGATGTTTCCATTATCAATAACTAGGGAACAAAAAATCTAGTTAGACGAACTCGATGAAGGAACCATAAAATCATGGGACGAACTTCATACTTCTTTTATAAGCAGATTTTTTTTCCTCCAGCATTATTCGACCGACTTCTCAGAGAAATTCGTGCTTTCTCTCAACACGAACGAGAAACTCTCACTGAAGCTTGGATTGCATGAAAGAGTTACTCGGAGTTGTCATGGACATGGTTTAAGTAAAGGAAATATAATCAAAATATTTTACCTTGGACTTGACAAAACCGCACAAAAAGTTTTAAATGCTGTAGCCAGAGGAATATTCCTTTCCGAAACTCCAAACCAAGCATACCAACTTTTAGAAGACAAATTCTTACTCAATCATGATTGGACTAAAAATCAAAAACCAAAAACCGCTATTCGCAAACCTGTTACTTTCACCGATGAAGGCAGCAGTGATTCTAATACTGACAAAATTATGCCTAGAATGGATGCCATGGCCATAAAATGGACGCTCAGTATAAAGAAATGAATGAAAAACGTGAAGGATGCAACAACTGCGGAGGAAATCACTCGACTGAAAACTGCAATGATGAGATACACCTATGACTCGCGAGGAAGAAGCAAAATTTATGCAATCATTCCGACGCACTTATTTTACAATAACTATCGTAATTGCGATCGAGATCGAGATAAATGACGTACTGATGAAAATGATCATAATACAATCGAGATCAAACCAGATCACCTCGTTTTGACGAAAAAACAGATCTCCAAAAATAACTTAGTGAATTTATGAAATCCCAAAAATAAACAAACTTTTTCGTGTAAGAAACTTTCATGGATCTCAAAGACATATTAGAAACCTCTACCAGAAACCATCAAGCATCTTTCAAAATCTGGAAGAAAAATTCAATGGATTAGCTAAAAAATAATCTGATCGACCTTCTGGATCTCTTCCCAGTAATACTCAACCAAATCTTATAGGTAGCTCATTTGGAAGCAGACCCTATCAACTATGTGGAAAACTATAAGGGGGATTGAATAGTTTTACCAATTTAAAACTTTTCTTTTAAATATTTAGATCGACTTGTGTCAATATATTTGGTTGTTTATGCTGGACGTTGATAGATAGATATATAAGCATGTAATGAAAGATAAAGAGTAAGAAGCACATCACCACGACACAAGTATTTATAGTGGTTCGGCTACAAGGACACCTTCCTTGCCCTACTCCACTCCCCGAGTCACCTACTCGAGAGTTGGTAAACACTACACCAATCTCCTTATGGCGGAGAAGCCTTCACAACGTCGCTTACACCTTTTTTCGGTACAAAGCTAAATACCGAGTTCTTTCACATCAAGGCGAACCACACCTAACACAACGTCGCCTACCCTTTATACGGTGCTAGGCTAACCACCGAGTTCTTTCACTCCAAGGAGAACTAATTCTATCACAACGTCGCCTACCCTTTATTAGGTACTAGGCTAAGCACCTAGTTCCATTACTATGGAGGAACTACTACCCATCACAACACAACACCTAATCTCAAGGAGATCTACTCCTTGTTACAACACCATCAAGGATATCACCATCCTTGGAAGTAAACAAATACTTATATGTATAACGATGCACCTCATAGATTATACGACCTAGGCATTCTTCCCTAATGCCACTTGATTTGATTCTTAGGCATCCTTCACTAATGCCTTTGACACAACTCTTGGCACTTTTCACTAATGCCTTCGTCTTGACACCTTTAGCATTCTTCACTGATGCTTTTGACACGGACATTTAGCACCTTTCACTAATGCTTTCGGCTTGACTCTTTCGGCATCCTTCACTAATGCCTTCAACACAACATCTACGGAGGAAGAAAGAACTATCAACAAGAAAACCTCAGTTGACTTGATGATGACGAAGCATGGCAACTCATGGACTTGAGCTTGCTCGACTTCAAGAAGTGGTGATCTCGCCTTTAAGAGGAACCTAGAGAATCACACAAAAACAAAAGACAAACTCCATAGAAAGATCCCTTAGGATCAGTGGTTAGAGAGGTACAATACTTGGAGAAAGTATGTGTGAAAGTGGTGAGCCAAAAGGAAGAAATGGCTCACTATTTATAGAGGAGAAAGTTCATTGTTCCCCGGATCCCATGGATCCCTCCCATAAGGGATTCGGCTAGCGTAAATCTAGGGATCCGTTGGACGCTCCTCTTTACCCATAGGTATTTTTGGTTATGGGTCATGGGTCATGGGTCATGGGTTATGGGTTGATCCATGGGTTTCTTTCTAGATACAATGTATCTCTAGAATACAATTAACCTAGTTAAATGGTTTGTACAAAACCATGGGTTATGGGTCAATACCATTTGTTAGTTTTTACCCATTTTAGTATATACTACTTTAAGTATATATTTACCCAAATATGTAAACACTAGTTGTTGTACATATGTATTACTACATCATAAAAACACTTATACTTGTTTTAGTGTTTTATGTGAAAACGTAAGTGTGTTAGAAAACTATTGGCTAAAACAGTTTACGTATTTTATTTGTTTCATTAAAATGATTTTACGTTTGTTGTCGACAAAACATTAGAAGATCGTAAAATATAAATAAACGTTTTTACAGCTTATTTGTATTAACAATCTCCTCCTTTTTGTTGATGACAAAACATAAAATAATTTTAAGGAAAAACTAAAATTCGTAAAAGTTCGAATTGGAGTTTTTACTCTCTTCTCCCCCTTTTTGTCGAAACAAAAAGAGCGTCGAAAAGAAACTAACACAAAGTTTTAAGAAAAATATGTAAAAAGAAAAGATGTAAAGTGAGTAAGTGACGGGAATGGTTCTCGTCTTAACTCCCCCTTGACTAGTCCATCCCTTTGTGAGGGCGTCAAGTACATAAAAAATAAATGAGCTAATGTATTGCAATTATGTTTGCAATTGGTTCGTCCTTGTGACGAAAAATGCTCCCCCTTGAAGATTGCAATTTTGCAATGGTGTCATGAAGACTAATCCAAACAAGGATTAAGTTGCAAATGGATTTGCAATGTATGGTTTGACACAAAGCTCCCCCTAGCTTTATAGTGTCAAAATCTTCATGTGTATTTTGAAAATCTACAAAGTAAAGGTTAGAAAACAAGAGTATAGTGTATAATTTCTTGCAAATCAAACTCAAGTTAGTAGTAATTTGTGCTTCTGGACCACGGATCCCACGGTTCCCTTGATGGAGGGATCCGTCTAGGACATTTCTAGGGATCCGGCTGTCTGGTGACACTTTCTTCAGCAATGAAGATATGCCAAACAATGCTAATAATGAGGTGAGATATGTATATAATTAGCAAGCATAAACACAAAGTAACATGGCATATAATTAATCATTCAATAAAACCAAGAGATAATCAAACAAATCTCTAAAACTAAGAGAATGATCTAGCCATACATTTTCTACTAATAAGTTACTAAGGCCTAGAATGCAACAAAGTGCTCGAGTCTAAGGATGAGTAGACTTGTTGATTTGATCTAATCTTTCAAGAAGATGATTAAACATGAAATGTAACTCATTTCATACTTCTTGAACAAGTCTTTGAGTGATTAGACAATTTGGGCAACTATTGCCTTGATTGGGAACCGGAGGAAAAGGGATGTTTTGAGGAGGCTCTACGAATGATTGAGGGGTTTCATCTAGAGGTGTGGGATGAGGTTCTACTAAAGGTGAGGGTGGTGGTAGTGGAAATTCCTCCATATGATCATGTCCATGATTGTTCCTTGTTTCCCATGATGGACTATTCGGTGTTGTGGGTGGTTCCCTATTTAATGAGAAAGTTGGTGAGTGGGAGGTTCTTGGTGGAGAGTGCTCTAATGCATAGAGATTTGGGTGAGGAAGAGGCTCGTCAAATCTATGTTCAAGAAATGAGGACTTAGACGGTTTGCTAGAGCTAGCAATGTTTTGTTTTGAACTAGGTGATCCTTTTTGTAGTCCAAAAGGTTTGATGCTAATCCTTGCGGTTCTCTTAGCAATTGTTGAGTGGGTTTGTTGAGGCGGGATTCTCCCATTGTTATCTCTTATGGGAGATGATTCGGTGGATGAGATTTCATGGATCATATGACCCTTTCTTTTGGATGAGCCATTTGTTGAGGAGTTGTTGCTAAGAGCTTTAGTCGTGGTGGTGGTAAGGATGCTATATGAGCTCTTAGTGACTGATTTTTGAGAGCTAGGTGGAAGTGATGCCTTATCCTTAAGAGTGTTTGGTTTATAAAGGGTAATTTGAATTTAGAGAATTAAATTCTTGACCACTAAGAGGATTAAGCATGCACTTAGGATTTTAATCAGCTCTAGAGACAATAAATGAAAGCTAAAAGTGGTTAGATAACCAAAAGGTAATTAAAATTGAAGAGGGAAGCTGGTTTCAGCTTTCTGCAGCCACGGATCCCGCGGATCCCTCTCACCAGGGATCCGTCAGGTTATAAGCCAGGGATCCGCCTGTCAGACAGGTTCTAGGTGAAATGATTATGCTTTAGTGAGGTTTATTTCCTATGTATTTCGAGGTTTTTACTTAATTTTGAAGTTTTTAACTGTTGGATATCTTAAATGCTCAACCATAATGAGTGATGGTGCTTAATGATGGTTTTGGGTAAGAAAATTGACTTTAGGTAGTCTAACTATGTGTTTGACAAGGATACCATTTAATTTGATATGGATAAATGGTGGTAGATAGTCCAAGAAGTCAGATGATGACCTAAGAAAAAATTACTAAAATCTTTAAAAATAAAGAAAAAATAAAAAACTAGTTTTGAGCCTAATTTTGAGTCAAAAAGTGATTAAGATCAATTTGCTAAAATTGATGGATATACCTAACTAAGTGCTATGAGATGTGATAAATAATGTGTGAGCGTTGGAGCAGAATTATGGTGAGTTTTGATGAGTTGATAAATCAAAAACACTTCGAAATATATCCTAGGTAAGCCATGGGTGAGTGTGAGGCTTTCAACTATTTGAGGAAGATTTAGTTGGCTCTAATATCTTATGTTTGACTAGTGTGAGGTGATCTAGTAAGCTATTTTGATGTAAGCAAGTCTGTATTGCTCATCAGTGGTCACGGATCCCGCGGTTCCCTTCTGGGAAGGATCCGGCTAGTTAAAATGCTGGGATCTGCCTACTGCAGATCAGAAGGCTTTCAGCAAATGTGCAACTTTGCACTTTTTAGTAAATGCTTCTCCTAGTTGTTTCTGTAGGGACTAAATGCAAGAACACAACAAATATAAGGCATAGCAAAGTAAGGAGACCTAAAATTTCCTAAAATGAGTGACGACGGCCACTTGAATGTTTTCAAGGAGTCGTAAAATATCATTCTACAAGTTCCTAAGTTAATATTGTTTAGTGCCAAGATATGGCAAGACCTACATACTACACTATCCTACATAAGCATTGTTTAAGTGTTACAACCCTTTGTTTGAAATTGTTCATCACAAATTTAGGTCCTATGACCTTACCTCATTTCTCCTCCCCATCCCGTCTTCACCCATCCTCCACTCTTTATCATACCATTTCTACCTCTTTTTCTTCAAGAAGTTGGCAAAGCACTTGAAGATTCCCTTGGTTTGTTGCCATTCGGGTGATACACCAGGAACGTCCGGCAATTGGTTGATATACTCCAAGGGGTCGAGTTCGGTATTTCCGAGTGGGTTGCTACTTCCTTCACCTTCTCTTTGCCTCTCCCTTTCTTTCGAGGAATCCGTGGGTGGGTGAGGCCTTTTATCATCTACCATAAACCTTGTGGTTCTTCCCTCGGTCAATGATACCATAACCTTATTGCAAAATCTATGGTCATAGCTTTGTGGAGAAGGATCCAATGCAAAGATGAATTTAGCAAGATGGGTTAGGAGCATTGCATACGGGAGCACCATCTTGTCCATGCTTCTTACACTTGCCATTCTCTTGATCATGTAGTAGACAAGGTTAAAGCGAGTCTCGGTCACTAGGCAATAGATCATGAAGCTTAGACATGCGTTGGGGTGATCCTTGTTTCCTACTAGGCACACCACATTCTCCCTTATCACATCCTCCCATTTCCTATACAATCCGTACATCTCGGAGAATAATGATTGAGGCTATCGAATAACCAAGATATCATTATTACGAGTTGGTAGTGTAGTCTATACAAATTAGTCAAAGAATACTATTCTTGATGATGACTTTAATATAGATAACTACTTAAGTAATTATTAATAGATATAAATCATGCAACTAAGATTTTAACAATAATAAAATCAAGAGTAAATTATTAGCGATCATACATTTGCTAAATATTCTTTTTAAGAAAAGAAGTATTTAGATGAAGTGCTTTGTGGTCTTCTTGGAATCTTCAGATTCATGTTGTGAGAAGGACAATACTAAATATTCTTTTTGCGAAAAAAATATTTAGATGGATTCTTCATGATCTTCTTGGTAACTCCAAATCCAAGTATGGAGAATACTTAACAAGAAAAATGTTAGAACATTCTATCATTGTCCAACAATAAACAGTATAATGATTTTTAAAACATGACTTGAGAGAAAAGAAAAAAAAATCATTCTTTGTAGTTTTCAAACATACACGGATCGTATCAAGTTTTTAAAGTTCAACATACTCTAAGAAACTTGGTAACGAAGCTCTGATGCCAATTGTGGAAAACTAGAAGGGGGGGTGAATAGTTTTACCAATTTAAAACTTTTCTTTTAAATATTTAGATCGACTTGTGTCAATCTATTTGGTTGTTTATGTTGGACGTTAATAGATAGATATATAATCATGTAATGAAAGATAAAGAGTAAGAAGCACATCACCACGACACAAGTATTTATAGTGGTTCGGCTAGAAGGACACCTTCCTTTCCCTACTCCACTCCCCGAGTCACCTACTCGAGAGTTCGTAAACACTACACCAATCTCCTTATGGCGGAGAAGCCTTCACAACGTCGCTTACACCTTTTTCCGGTACAAAGCTAATTACCGAGTTCTTTCACGCCAATGCGAACCACACCTAACACAACGTCGCCTACCCTTTATACAATGCTAGGCTAACCACCGAGTTCTTTCACTCCAAGGAGAACTAATCCTATCACAATGTCGCCTACCCTTTATTAGGTACTAGGCTAAGCACCTAGTTCCATTACTATGGAGGAACTATTACCCATCACAACACAACACCTAATCTCAAGGAGATCTACTCCTTGTTAAAACACCATCAAAGATATCACCATCCTTGGAAGTAAACAAATACTTATATGTATAACGATGCACCTCATCGATTATACGACCTAGGCATTCTCCCTAATGCCACTTGATTTGATTCTTAGGCATCCTTCACTAATTCCTTTGATACAACTCTTGGCACTTTTCACTAATGCCTTCGTCTTGACACCTTTAGCATTCTTCACTAATGCTTTTGACACGGACGTTTAGCACCTTTCACTAATGCTTTCGTCTTGACTCTTTCGGCATCCTTCACTAATGCCTTCAACACAACATCTACAGAGGAAGAAATAACTATCAACAAGAGAACCTCAGTTGACTTGATGATGACGAAGCATGGCAACTCATGGACTTGAGCTTGCTCGACTTCAAGAAGTGGTGTTCTCGCCTTTAAGAGGAATCTAGAGAATCACACAAAAACAAAAGACAAACTCCATAGAAAGATCCCTTAGGATCAGTGGTTAGAGAGGTACAATACTTGGAGAAAGTATGTGTGAAAGTGGTGAGCCAAAAGGAAGAAATGGCTCACTATTTATAGAGGAGAAAGTTCACTGTTCCCCGGATCCCACGGATCCCTCCCACAAGGGATCCGGCTAGCGTAAAGCTAGGGATCCGTGGGATGCTCCTCTTTACCCATGGGTATTTTTGGTTATGGGTCATGGGTCATGGGTTATGGGTTGATCCATGGGTTTCTTTCTAGAGACAATGTATCTCTAGAATACAATGAACCAAGTTAAGTGGTTTGGACAAAACCATGGGTTATGGGTCAATACCATTTGTTAGTTTTTACCCATTTTAGTATATACTACTTTAAGTATATATTTACCCAAATATGTAAACACTAGTTGTTGTACATATGTATTACTAAATCATAAAAACACTTATACTTGTTTTAGTGTTTCATGTGAAAACGTAAGTGTGTTAGAAAACTATTGGCTCAAACAGTTTACGTATTTTATTTGTTTCGTTAAAATGATTTTACGTTTGTTATCGACAAAACATTAGAAGATCGTAAAATATAAATAAACGTTTTTACGGCTTATTTGTATTAACAAACTACCTTAAGCTCGTATTGAACATGTGAATGCCATATCCACATGGAGTGAAACATCGTATGACCCACCACCCAACCCTAACAAGTCACAACCTACTGTCGAACTTGACATTGATGTGAAGATGAATGAATACCTCAGAAGCCCAAAACAACAAAAACAATACCTGAAACACATGTTCTCAAACCATGAAAACCAAAAATATTGTACCCCCAACATCTCAGAAAAGAGAAAATGGAAGCTCAATATGGAAAATTCTTAGACATGATTCATGTTGTTGGAATCAACGTACCTCTTGTTGATACTATTGCAGGAATGACAAATTAGGGAAAATTTCTGAAAGAAATCGTCGGTAATAAACATAAATTAGAACAAATTTCTGCAGCTTTCCAAAGCGACGAATCTTCAGCAATCATTCAAAACAAAGTACCACCTAAACTCGGAGACCCGCGAAGTTTCCTCATTCCTTGTACTTTTAGCAAGATATTCTCTTGCAACGCCTTGGCCAATCTTGGCGCAAGTATAAATCTAATGACATACTCCCTATATATAAAAATCTGAAACCTACCAAGATGAGTGTTCGATTAGCAGACCGATCTTTTCGATATCCTATTGGGATAATTGAGAATATGATCTTCGAAGTCGGTAAGTTTACATTCCTGGTAGATTTCGTTATCCTAGAAATGGAGGAAGACAACAAAGTTCCTCACATTTTAGGAAGAACATTCTTACACACCGCTGATGTAATAATTTGTGTTAAACAAAAGAAACTCAATCTCAGAATTGGAGAAGACCAAATGACTTTTTCAATTGATTCAGCAATGAAGTACTCATATTTCAATAATGACACTTGTTTCAGCATTGACGTACTTGAAGAAGATTTTGGTGTTTTACTAGCTAAAGGAAGTAAAATTCTTCATTCAATAGAAGGAACTATCTTCGAAAAATAAGAAGATTTCTTTGCTGAGTTTAGTAAATACATGGCTATGAATATCGAAGAAGATATCAAACCTGAGGAAGATGAAGAAATAACCTTTGAAAAAATAACGTTTAAAACAAATCATAGAAACAAGAAATCTCTTTAAGAACCTCCTACGGATCTTGAACTTAAACCTCTACCTAGTCATTTAGAATATGCATTTCTAGAAGGAACATCCTTACTTCCAGTGATCATTTCATCTGAACTCTCAGACAAAAACAAAGCACACTTAATCACTATCCTTAAGAACCACAAACGAGCTTTTTCTTGGAGAACATCAGACCTACCTGGTATCTGTCCATCTTTTCGCAAGCTCAAAATTTAACTGCTAGATGATAAGAAACCAGTTGTTCAAAAACAACGGTGACTAAATCCGAATATGCAAGAAGTTGTAAAGAATGAAGTAACTAAACTTCTTAACGCTGGAATAATATACGCGTTCGTTGATAACCCATGGGTTAGTCCTATTCATTTTGTACCAAAGAAAGGTAGTATAACCGTAGTTACCAATGAAAAAGATGAACTAGTTCCAACTAGAACCGTTATTGGCTGGCTTGTCTGTATCGACTATAGAAAACTCAATGAGGCAACTACAAAAGGTTACTTTCCTTTACCCTTCATGGACCAAATGCTAGAAAGATTTGCATGAAATGAGTACTTTTGTTTCCTCGATGTATTTTCTAGATATTTCCAAATTCCCATCAATCCAATGGATCAAGAAAAGACAACATTTACATGTCCTTTTGGAACACACGCTTATAGGCGAATGCCTTTTGATCTTTGTAATGCACCTGCCACTTTTCAGAGACGCATGATTGCAATATTTCATGACATGATTAAAGAATCCATGGAAGTCTTCATGGATGACTTTTTTGACTTTGGAAATTCATTTACAAATTGTCATGTCAATTTGGATAAAATGCTCAAGCGATGTAAAGAAGCTAATCTAGTTCTCAATTGGGAAAAATGTCACTTCATGGTTAAAGAAGGAATTGTGCTCGGACAAAAAGTGTCTGGAGCAGGACTGGAAGTTTACAAAGCAAAGATTGAAGTTATAGCTAAACTTTCACCACCTACTAACATCAAAGGAATTAGAAGTTTCCTAGGTCACGTCGGATTTTACCAACGATTTATTAAAGATTTATCTAAAATAACATGACCTTTAACCAAACTACTTGAAAAGGATGCTCCATGAATTTGATGACGAATTTCATAAGGCATTTGAAATATATATATATATATATATATATATATATTGTAACACCCCAACCCGATACGGGTCAGAATGCCATATTATGGTGTTATACAAAGCATACATTAACGCAAGCAGAAGTCTTATCATACAAATAAAATAAAGTCATGAACATCATAAATCCAAGATGATAAATACAACCACAAATCCAAAATAGAAATACCAAAAGAAATACAAATCTGAAACATAAATCCATAATGAAACATCAACACTGGGTGGTCTCTAAGTCCATGTCTTACTCTTTCCCGTTTCCCTGCTTAGTACCTGCCGCATGGAATAAAAATGCGGCTGAGCTTAAAAAGCCCAGTGAACAGATATGACAGAAACCAAAAGCTAAATATAACAAAGGTACAAAATGAATCAAAAGGTGACAACGAAATCATAACGAATGAACGGAAAGGAATGAGTCCATGAGTAACCTGCATAAACACATCATAACATATATCTACCAAGAACAAAATCAAAGGAAATCCATAGCAAAACAGTACATCCTCAAATACATACCAATACATACTAATCTTCAAAGCATTCAAAGGTTTAAACATAATCGCATAGGAGATAGTAAGCAACATCTTAATCCAGCAACACCCAAATCTTGTGGAAACATAACAAGCAAATCATATAATAAAATACATATATCCTAAGTTGAATTATATAAGAAATTAGCACAACAGGATATTACTCAAGTATGACAAGCATTAAATTAAGATAATCGACAATAGACAAGTTGACATCCATCAAAACAGGCAGTAACATCTGTAGCAGTACTAGAAAAGAATATAGCATGGCAATCACACAACATAAGTTATATCAATTTCTGTCAGCAGGGTGTCATGTATATAAATGTAATCATGGCAAATCAATAATTAGCAGATAGCACATTAAATGATAATTATAACTTAAGAAGTAATTATTTAAGGACATCACCAAAAGCCGCTAAGTCACGTATTTACATACAAGCATGGCATCTAGACAAATCACATAAGCACATCTTAACATGGTAACCGGATAATTTCATACTAGCATGGCTACAGATAATTCATGTAATCACATATCAGCATGGAGAGTATGCAAATCACGTAGTCATACATCAACATAATAAACAAGAGAATCACATACTCATGTCATATCATTATAAACATATGAAATAAAAGTCTGATAGCATAATTTTGGTATTCACAATATATGGAATAAAAGCATCATAAAATAAAAAAACGATAACACCACATAGTTGTTGGATGGACTAGACAAGGAGTCTGAGTGAACGAATAGTCAAACGAGTAACTGAATCAACATATAGCATAGTAACCAGATACGAATCATACGAAAAGTGATGTCCAACATGGTACATGAAGGACATAACATACATACATATGAATAGCATAATCAAAGTGAAACATAATGAAATGATGCCCACGAGCGCATAACCTAACGTCCAACATGACACATTAAGGACACTACATACATACATAACCGTCAATTCATAAGTGTACAAGGAGGGGAGACCTCTCGAGTACCATAAGTGCGAGAGGGGTGCAAGGCACGCACAGCCAAACGCCATAAAAATATCATAATATCATAAGCCTAGGATGCATCCATATTCCCCCCCCCCCCACATAACATAAATCATATATGTACCATGCTCACATGACAGGTATATACATACATCATAATGGACAAGTGATCACATAATCATACATATCATAATGGGGATGCCGGGGACTAATCTCACTGCCCCAGATGGTGTCATGCCATTGGTGTCATCAATGACATGGTCATGGTACCTCCATGACTAGTTGGCTCGTAACATATCGTTAGTCACATTACTTAGTAGTTTATTTATTAGTTTGTAGCGTAGTATAGCTTAGTGCAACACCGTGGAGGAAGGACGGGTCTTTACCCACTGTATACCTGATCCACAGGCCGATAGGAGGTCGTATTTCATGTAACTATAAATACCCCTTCCATCCATGGAAGGGGTGGTGCTTCTCATTCAATCTAACATTCAACATTTGTGTAAACCTCTAGCAAGAACACCCTCTCTCTCTACTAACTCTCTAACTATGGCAAACATGTATTTTGATCATCCAAGACCACCCGAATCATCAACACAATAATATAAAGATCCTACAATTGGTACCAGAGCCAAGGTTTTTGTGTTTTGATGATTATTTGTGGTTTTGATACTTGTTCGAAACTGTTTATGTATTTGTATGGTCGGAAAATATCTTTTCGAGTATTGTGGTATATCAGTTTTGACAAGTCTGTATTTTTTGTGGTCAATAAATTAAATGTCTTGGTTCAAAGTTCATATCTGTCCTGTCCTTTTTGTCCTAAGTCAGTTAATGAAATATTTTTTATATGACTTTTGATCCAAACCGTGCATTTTGTTTGGTCAAATGGGTCATACAATGCTTTTTGCTGCATGTTTCTGGGTTTGTTATTAACATGGTCGGAAAAGTATTCGGAAATCTCATACATTCATGCTAGCGAGTTGTTAGAAAAAGATGTCCAAATACACTGAATCTACCTAGCGAGTTGGGTCACCTAGCGACTTGTTATTTAACAAGTCGTAGCGAGTTAGCTTAGCGACTTGGCTAGCAACTTGGCTAGCGAGTTGACTAGCGAGTTGGCTTAGCTACTTGGCTAGCGACTTGACATGTTGCTAGCAACTTGACCCGCAACCTAGCGACTTGCTTTGAAAACAGAAAGGATGAAGAAGAGACTACGACCACTAGACCAACAACATTTACCATATATCGCAACTCATCTCGACCTCAGGTTTCTTCAACCATCACCGATCCAAGAAAAGTGACACATGATCTCAGATTTCTTTACGGTTTGTGGCTAACCTTTTCAGATCCAAACTACAAAAAAGAAACTCTTCATAGATCAAGACTCAATGAACTAACCTTCATTCAAGACTCCAACTTTACTATTAATTATTCTAAGGGATCTCAGATTTATTTATTTCACGGCTTTCAAGGAACCACCAAGACCATTCAAGGTCGTTGTTACGAAACAAATAATTCATCTCTGATCCATGGGTTGTCTTTGAATTGAAAAACATGATGAAAATGAAAGACAATATAGCGACTTAACATTAGACCACGACCACAAGATCTTAACCATCTCGCATTCATATTCACATACAACATCAACCCATCTCGCATTCAAATTCAAGACTCGAAATGAAAAAGAAATAAAGATCTCAGTCACATTCATTGTGTATGGTTCATTGAACACGTAGATCTATATAAATCTATACACATGGATGTTTACATCATTGATCTTGGTAACTGCTGTCAAATTTTTTCAAAGAATCAAAGGTGTGAACTATTATATTATTTCGATCTCAGCCTCACTAAACTCGTGGAACTCAAAAGCTCATCATAACCAAAGGTCTAGTACACGAAGTTAGTAATCATCATTGATCCAATGACTTGACAATATACGAAATATGAAAACGATTTTAACAATATTGTTAACTCGTGTTTCATTTGTTCGTGTTTCATTGATCTAAATCGTATGGACCTAACAAGTAACCTACCTTGTTATGACTCTGAAGCTTCGTCCTTAGCTCTCGAAGCCATCCCTGTGGCTGAGAATAGTCTAACCGATTCATAACTTGATGAGTGTAAGCTGGTTCGCCTTCGGATTTAACTTTAAGATGTTGCTTGAGGTTTATAAGATTTTTGTGATATGTGAATGATTAAGGAGGCGGACAGAAATGGATTCAGAGATTAGGGTTTGATGTGAATCTGTGAATAAATTTGAGATGGGGGGCGCATATTTTGAGAGAGTTTAGGGTTTTGAAGGAGAGATATTAGGGTTGAAGTGTGTGATTATGTACTACTTTATACTCCAAAGGGTTATAACTGGTTTATTAGTATCAACCTTATCAGGCTTTTCACTTGGATCAGACATGGACCTAGCATGAATGAACTAAATTGGTAATGGGCCGAGGTGATAATGGTCCATGAAATTTATGCTTGTGATTAACTGATCGTGTAATACTTGGGTTTGAGATAACCAATGGGTAAGTATTATTTGGATGTATTGTTTCTACTGATCGTGTGAAATATTTGTGAGTGATTGATATGTTTTACATAAGAAATGATAACTTATTGGATCCGAATTTTACATGAGCCGCAGTTGAAATTTGTGATACATGGTAAATGAACCAAATCGTTTTGGGCTAAATTGGATCGAGTCATATGATATTGGATTTTTCTATGGACTGGGTGTTCATTGAATATTGGTACCTGATCGTGAATTTGGAATTATGGTTTATAATTATCTATGGGCTGCGAGCTATAAATTGATCTTTGATGATAAGACTTGTTAATGAGACTTTATAATTAGAGTCAATGTTGAGATTTGTTGTGTCGTGCGGGTTTATACTTTGGTCATACATTTTCACAGAGAATTGTTTCACGGCTTGAGTTAATATTTGAACATGATTGCCTACGGGGTTGTTGTTCGGTATTTCTTACTTGGATTTGAAGTGTGGTTTTCCGGGCACGTTTACTTAAATCGTCTTCTTCCTTTCTACCCTTCCGCGAAGATGATTTGTTTGGGCTTTTAAAGAGTGTGATAAAGACTTGGCTATCTAGTTACGGTTGTGATTCCTTTCTCGCTTAACCCACAACGTAGCTATCACTTCGGTGTCTCACTCAGTTGAGAATGTCAAGAGATTTTGTACATTGGGTACACCGTTTCTTCTTCACAAGGATGAGTACAAGTTTAAGTAACAAATCTGGGGAATTCTACTTCATGATCAAGTTTGGTATATCGGGTTTACTTCTCCATGTGGTCACTACAATATCCGACAGAATGCGTGAATGATGTGTTTACCAAAGTATTGGTTGGTTGGTTGATGATGTTGTTGATATTGGATAATGAACCATTGATATACCGCTGCATGTTCCCCTAAAACAGATATTCACTGAAACCAATGTTGTCGTAACACATTCAAGCTGACATTGTTTACGGTTTTGTCTTGATTTTGTAAAATCCCGCGAAAGAACCTATTTCTCGGTTTAAATCATAGACCTGTAAAATCCCGTGACAATGGAAACATCCTGGTAATTGTAAAGTGCATTTTCGGAAATATCATACGGATTATTCTTGGTTTTGTAAAATCCCGCGAAAGAAACTATTTCTCGGTTTAAACTATAGAATTGTAAAATCCCGTGATGATGGAACCATCTTGGAGAAAGGAAAGCGTATTTCAGGGTCTTCTGATGCTGGTGTTACGGGTTTCTGCTTCGAAGAAGGGATAAAAGGGTGTACTTCATGAATTGGGTGTGTGTTTGGATTTTCGTCATGGCAGTTTGGTTATTACATGGTTTTACGGGGTTATGTGCTTCTGACCATGGTCGGGATGAAACCATTATCAAAGTTCATTTAAATATCAAAGAAGGCTAGATTTGAGCAGTTAACCAGAGGATGTGACAACGGCGTTAATTCAATATTATTTATTTGAGGTTGAAGTGAATTATCACGGGCGAGTGTACTTAGTATCTGAAGGTATCGGGGATGGTTGGATGAAGATTCTTCATGATCCTTTTTCGAGCTTACTATCAAAACGAAGACTTGGAAATCTAGTTATTGTTGGGTGTCTTTTACCTTTTCTTTTACCACTTGGGGGAATTGGGCTCATACCACCACAAAATAACTATCACTTTAAGGAGTTACGTTGTAGTGCTCAGTGTCACATTCAATTGTGGATTTTCAAGAGGTGATGTACGTCTATTACTTGATGGTTGGTTGGTTGAAGAGTATAGAGTACTTAGAGATTCAATGGAGCATGATTTCTCGGCACCGCTCTTTGTTACACATGTGCAAGTTTAAGTCACGAGTTCGGGTTAGTTTACTTCAGGGTCAAATTCATCATATTGGGTTTTCTCCATCAGCTGTCACGACAAAGAGCCTAATGAATGATAATGGGGTTGATTACATGTTTTGCTAAGAGAGCTGAAAAGAGAGAGATTATGACGTCTGTTCACATCAGTTCAGGCCTCGTACTCCAAAGAAAAGAAAAGTGTACGTTTCAGTGCGCATTATCTTCGAAAGAAGAGAAATCTTCTTATGACGTCTGTTCACATCAGTTCAGGCCTCGTACTCCAAAGAAAAGAAATGTGTACGTTTCAGTGCGCATTATCTTCTGAAGAAGAGAAATCTTCTTATGACGTATGAACACAACAGTTCATGCCTCGTTCCTCAAAGAAAAGAAAGGTGTACGTGTCAGTGCGCTTTATCTTCTGAAGAAGAGAAATCTTCTTATTTATGACCATTCTCATCAACATGCTTCATACTTTTTCCATGCGCTTCAATTATCAAGTGAACCGGGCTACCACTGATTGTTTTCTCATTCCACTTGCTCGATTATAATGAAGATGGCGACATCATGTGCTTATTTTTGCGGGAGAGAAGTGTGAATAGAACATTTGGATGGATTTCACTTATTTAGTCAAGAATGGCATCTCCGTATGCAATTCTTGAGGGGGAGAAGAAGTGTGAATTTTTTGCATTGTTGATTGATATTTGAGAATATAAATGGTCATACGGCTCTAAACTCATGTAAGAACCGAGCTTCTTCTTATCGGGTCATCTTCACATGTAGTTTCTTCTAAGAGCTGCTGGTTGACATCTTCACACGGGCTGATATGATTAAATGACAAAGTGCTTCTAGTTGCTGGGCTGATTTCTTTGATGAACATCTTTCTGTTCTTGTTTGATTGGAAGGGATTTTAATTAAGGGGATTTGCTATTTACAAGTTAACGGGAATGCCTTTGGTGTGAAGAAGATGTTAACTATCTATTCCCCAACTGGACAATCTTGAAGAAGGTCGAGTCTACAGTCGGTTCTACATTTTCTGCTATATGTTAGAAGACTAAAAGACGAGTTGCATGTGATTATCAAAAGACTTCTTCTTATTCTGGGCATTTATCAAACAGATTGTCAGTTTAGGGGAGAGCACTAATTGGGGGAGATTGAAATGCCAAATATAATCTCTAATTAGACTTGCTCACGTTATTATTCAGCATGTTGATTCTCACAAAGACTTCAAGCGATCTTCTCAACAAATTTCTAGTATACGGGCTTACAATGAGTTGCTGATTCTGAAGTGTCTAAACCAGCAAGGGGAAAGGAGACACACATCTATACGCGAGTAATCTTGACGAGCTTAATACTTCTAAGTGATTGAAGATATCCCGGGAAGACTATTGTCATTACCGCAGAGAAACTCAAGATTTGACTCATGGCGTTCAGTGTTTTTTTATTCCAACTATGTGGGGGAAGAGATGGAAGAGTTAGTTTCTGATGATAAAAGAGGTACACAAGTGTGTGATGATGCTATCGCATTCATCAGAGGAGAGAGATTGTGTACATTGGGGATGCTCAGCTGTCTCACTTGAGGGCTTAATCTGTGATTCAGAGATATAATCACTTATTCCGGAGTGGACATCCACAGAGATTGTCATCCGCAGAGATAATCAGTGATTCGGCCTGCTTCTTCAATGTTATCGATTGTTCTCTCTTTGGGCATTCGGGTATTTCGGGTTCTTGAGCTTCATACACTTTCTTTAAGGGAGAGAAAAGTATACATCGGGGTTATTCTTTGGCTATTGGAATTAATCTGCTACTTCGATGGTATAAGTTTCTTTGTCTTCGGGTATATGTATTCGGGTTCGTGAGCTCTAGTCTAAGAGACTGACTGCATCAATTCGACTACGTGGGGGAAGTGGTCTCTTGACACCTTTTTGAATGGATTGCTTCAGACGTCAGTAGAAAAGAAATTTGAGAAGATTATTTTATGTGTGGGATGATACGTTGTTGTTCTTCTTGATGATATAACCCCGAATGGAGATCCTCGATCATCATTTTTAAATGGAGCAGCGGGATTTATGATAATGGTGTGCTTCCTTGTGCACCTGGCTAAGAGAAGCTTGTAAGAAAGCTTTGATTCTGCTCAGCTAAAGGATTTTCGGTTTGGGGGGAAGCTGCCAAAGTCTCACTTTTAGATGGTTCAATTTCTTTCTTCAATGCAAGAGCCTTGGAAGCTTTGGTGGTGAAAGTTTTAGGGATGATGACTTCTATCTTCTACAACGGGGCTGTTCGATATCCTTATCTCGGTACTCGTATCATCATCTTCTTTAACTATATCATCTACTCTATCCTTGTATATATTTATTCAAAAAGCAAAATACAAAAATATAAAACCAACAAAAGAAAATAGAAAAATATAAAACCTTCAAAAACCCATAAAAATCAGAAAATTTCAAAAATACCAAAAATATGTTTTCACATGACATGTCTTCTGGTATCGATAACATCTACGGTCTTAGAAATGTCATTCAATAATGGCACGGGACCATAGATGAAGTTCGAGCAGGAGGTGTAAATATTCTTTTCAAAACATGTCTCAAACTATGGCTTACAGTTATTTTAGACTGTAACCCGGGCTTCAAATGATGGCTTGCAGTTACTTCAGACTGCAACCCGTGCTTAAACTATGGCTTGCTATTATTTCAGATAGCAACCCGTTCTTTAAAGGAAGGAAAGTGCTGCGCTAAACCTATTTTCAAAATATTTCGTGCACTTATCCTAAAAACAATTTGAGGAAAGTATGTCAAAGGACTGCTGTTCCTACACAAATGTTTTTCCGTCTAAAATTCTTCAGAAAAATATTTGTTGTTTTCAAAAATGGTGGAAAATGAGTTGCTTAAAATCAATCAGATTCAGAGTTCTTATAAAATTTGGAAACTCAATCAATGACTTCAGCACTTTTAAAATCTTTTATAAAATGAGTTATTGGTTGAGGGGGAGAATGTTTTCAAATCTATATCTTCTAACGAGCTTTCTTAATTATCCTAATATGCTTAATTAAAAAATAATGTTAACCTATGTTGAAGGACTAGGTGCCTAGGATATGATTGCTAGGATTAGATGATTAGAGTTTGATGAACACATTTTTCCCATACATTTAAATGATCTGATTGATATGTTGCATTGACTTTTATTAGTCGATTGCTGTTTGGGTGATGTCGACCACCATATATCTGTATGTGTGTTCACTAACGTATGCAGGTATATTGGTTATAAGAATGTTCCCGATCCGGATCCCACAATTGAAGATGATTGGATGCCGAAAGGAAAGGGTAACTATATCTTGGGTTGACAAATGAAGAAACGGAGCTTAATTGGACTTCTATGGAGAGTTGGCATAAATGCAACGTAAGAGGTCTCACTGCATCAGCAGATGGTTTTCTTCTAAGTGATTGAAGAAACGGAGCTTAATTTGACCTCAGTTGGCATTCAAAATGCAACGTAAGAAGAAGTCTCACTGCATCTGCAGACGGTTTTTCTTCCAAGCCCTACAGCAACAACATAAGCTTCTCAACCATCTAACGTATCTTGTGCAGGAAAAAGTAGTGGATGATACCATTTTTCTTAAAACAAACTTGATAAAATTGTTCTGAAAATGGAAAATATTGTTTTGAAAATATATTGGACTAATTTTGAAAATCACCGGACTTCATTTTATCAAAACCTAAGTCACTCAATTATTGACTTCTGTCATGGATTGAGGGGGAGAGTGATTTAAAATAAAATATTTTCAAACGATATTTCTTCACAAAAGTTCCGCTTTGTACGTTAATAAGTGGTGATCTAAAGATTTAATGTTATGTCATGGTATGATTTTCTTTTGAATCAAGGTCTTTCAAAATGAAATATTTTCTGTTCTTGTTTGATTGTGAAATTGTTTTATTTTACTTAAAGATCTCATAAAACAATCATACCTGATACTAACAATCTTTAATGTCTTAAAATGGTCCTTATCTGTCATTTTTTCAAAGTTAAAACAAGGCCACATTTTCTCCCATGTTTTCTAAACCTAATTAAATCACTTGGGATCCAAAATCTCAAAGGGTTTGATATTTTTGATCGGGGGAGAATTTGTGATTTAATAATGAAATTTGATAAAAGGTGATCGTTTTTGATTTAATTGTGCAGGCTGCTCTCTTATATGTGCTAAACGCTTTCGAATCTCGAAGCACATATTGAGGGGGAGCAAATACACTATCGAGGTACGAAAGATTTTTAAAATTTATAAAGTACCTTGATTGAGTTTTAAAATGGTTTCTTAATGGCGCTTGTGATTGTGGATGTGCTTCAAATTAACTCTTGCCTCTATGTGATAAAAATGATTTCAAAAATCCTATGCACATATTGAGGGGGAGAATTTACCAAAGAAAATCAAATGGCTTTTTCTATGAAAATTGTGATCAAAGAAAATATTTCAAAGTCCTCTTGCCTCCATGTGCTAAACAATTTCTAAATCATATGCACATGTTGAGGGGAGGTTTTCTAAATGATCAAAACTATTAAGGTACAAAATGCTTTGATCTCGTATCACAAGTACCTTGATTGTTTTTCCAAATGATTTTTCAATTGGTTTCAAAAAGGATTGAACTGTACCAAAAGACCGACCATTTTACTTTATGCATGGAGTTATAAGGATGGTTAGGTTAGGTATTTGTTCCCACGATCCCGCCAGAGCCGGAGGGATCTACCCAGGGACAATCCACTAGATAGTGTAGAGTCCTTAGGTATGATGAAAAAAGGAGAAAAATGAGAATATGGGAAGAGTGCGGACTGAGACAGAGCTAGTACTGGAATAAACCCAACAAGGTTCTAGTTATGAAGTCTCGGTAAGCACTGAAGGGGTTGAAGAATGAAAAAGAATTAAATGTGAAAAGGGTGAAAAGAAATAGCCCTCCAATAATTCAACCTTAGGGCAGAAACCGGGTTCAATACATATGCTACTGGTTGTTACCAAGGTAACACTGGTATTGAAGACAAGACGTCATGGACCCAGTGATGCACTGCACTAAACTTCCCAAGCTACTCAAGTTCCTCTTAAAAGGGCTTGTTTCATTCTCACGGGGAACCGACATTATCTATCGACTTTCTCTTAGAGATTGTTGATATTGAAGAAGGAGACCCTCTCCCTAGTCTCCGGCATAGGAACCAAATGTGCACTATTGAGTCTAGAGCCAAGAGATCATCCACAATATCTCATTAGGACATAAATTTAATGAAGACTTGCTGTTTCACACAATGTGGAAAGTAAGTATATATTAAGAGTCCTACGCATTATCCTTGTGGTATTGCCAGAACATCTGAGTGATATGCATACATATTCACAATGAAGATGGAAAGCCTTCTGGAGCCAACATCAAACAAGCTCCTGGTAGGTGGCATGTGAGATCTTTTCTAAAGATCAAACTTGTGACAACTGGACAGAAACGATGGGGCGATTCATTCGTGAATCAACCTTGGTCCAGGAATGGAATTGACGAATACTTTTGGAAAAACCGTTCGATGTGCAAATCTTTTCTTTTCTCTAGCACGTCGAATGTGTACTTATGTTTTCAAATTCAAAAAGTATCTCTGATTGAAAAAATGCTTTTGAAAAAACCGTTCGATGTGCAAACCTTCTTTTCTCTAGCACGTCGAATGTGTACTCTTTTCAAATATAAAAAGTATTTTTGATTGAAAATTGATCTTTCTCATAAAACCTTCGTCGTATTGCAAAACTCTTTCTTCTAAGCAATACGCGATTGTTTTTCAAATCATTTTTCATCAATCAGTGAATCTCAATTCGCTGGTTCACTCACTCCGTGTTGTCTTCTTTGAGACGTTCCGGTTTGAGAACAGCTAGAACAGCTGCGAAACCCTGTCAAGGAGATTCTTAGGAATCCTACCTGATCACAGGCAGTACTTGTACTGATCAACGGGGAACCGTGGGCCGTGTACCTCAATTCAACGAAAGTGATCAAAGACACTTTCGTGTGTTTTATTGCTAACTGTTGTTTGCAGGTACATTTGGACGGTTGCAGCTGATCAGAATTGAGGAGTCATTCCAAAGCCGCATGCTCACAGCATCCACACTTAATTTGAAGAAATCATGACTGGTGCATATCTACATAACCTGGCTCAGATATTTCTATACTATGTTCGTGCTGCGCTGCTGCAAATATCTTGAACCAGTAAGGCTTCCGCTACTCTGATGGAAAGATGTCATGATTCAAAAGTGTGAGCATGTCGGTCCGAAAGTCACAACTTCACATGATGGCAACACAATAAAGGGTGATCCAGAGATTTACTGTGGCTGATGATCTCAATGAAAGCTCGAAGATCATCAAAGATGTGGATCAGTTAAAGGCCTCCACTAAAAGTACAAATCAGTGCGGACTTTGAAGTTGCACTATAAAAGCACAAAGATTGCGGAATTGAAGAATTGAAGTCTACGAGCTCAAGAACAAAGTCAAGAATAGAATGCTAGGATTCAAAATGTAAAACATGGGGTGACCTCCCTTAGGGGGAGATTGTTAGGAATTAGAAAATTCCATAATGAAGAGTCGGTCACCCCTAATATTATCTAGCATAAGTTAGCTCGTAGACATATCGTTAGTCACGTTATTTAGTAGTTTATTTATTAGTTTGTAGCGTAGTATAGCTTAGTGCAACACCGTGGAGGAAGGACGGGTCTTTACCCACTGTATACCTGATCCACAGGCCGATAGGAGGTCGTATTTCATGTAACTATAAATACCCCTTCCATCCATGGAAGGGGTGGTGCTTCTCATTCAATCTAACATTCAACATTTGTGTAAACCTCTAGCAAGAACACCCTCTCTCTCTACTAACTCTCTAACTATGGCAAACATGTATTTTGATCATCCAAGACCACCCGAATCATCAACACAATAATATAAAGATCCTACACATGCCATTGGTGTCATCAATGACATGGTCATGGTACCTCCATGACTAGTTGGCTCGTAACAAAAGGGGCAGAACGTACAAATCATAATCATATCAAAATCATACCGAATCATAATCATACGAATCATGGAAACTGGATCATATCATATCGACGTCATAATGAAACGAATCATATCGAAGAATCATAGCATACGAATCAATCCAGAAAGCAAACAAATGATCATCAGAGGGGAATCATAGCAAGGGATCATATCAAAGGATCAGAACGTACAAAAGTATCCCTACTGAAAAGGGAAAGAATATATGTACCTCAACCGTAAAGCAAATCACCTGAACACACAAGTAACCAAGACTACTCCTTCTTCCGCGGATCTACACGAATAGTGATCGCTCGAGTTTTAGAAACCATTTCATATTCATAATTGTTCATATTTACAGTTTCATTCTATTTTTAGAAACTTTCCAAATTTAGCCACTTTCCATAATTAGCAGGTTTCTTTATTTAGTAACTTTCCCGAATTAGACAGCTTTCCGAATTAAGTAACTTTTCAATATTAGTAACTTTCCGGGTAACATTCCAAATCAACCAATTTTAGGTTTACTTATGATAATAAGTTACATGTAGGGCTTAGAATATGTTTAATTCCAATTTAAGAGTCCAAGTAAAATTCTTACTAATTATAGCCATCAAAGTTACATAATTAGGGTTTTCAACATTTTCAGAAATCTGCCAACATTTTTAAGGTTATCTTTTGACCCATTCGACACATCACATAAGCTCAACAAAATTCAACAAAAATGATAGATGTTCCCACATGTTTTAGGTTACTCCTAGAATTTTTGTAGATTTTATTATAGGGCAGAAGTGTGGGTAGAAAATCAAACCTCCAGACTTGTCCATAAAGTATCCAGAAACAAAACCCCTAAAAGTTTAGACCAGAAGCACGCATTTTCACAACTCCAAAAATTCCACCAAAATTTCCAGAAGTCACCCATGTCCTAAATATCAAGACTGTAAATATCAAGACTGAAGAAGGAGAGGTCAATCAATGGTTTGTTCATGGTAAATAAAATACTACAACCCAAAATTTTACTCAACTTTCCCAGATTCGACACCTTAAATTGTAAAAATGAAAAATCAACCTTCCCGACCTCCAATCGACACAAATCTTATATTTCCAGAAAGTAGAGAAGTAGTACTTATGTTTAGAGCCAAAAATCACTTAAAAACACGTTGGCATCCTCAGTTTGGACACTCATCAATCCAACCCAAATTCTTCATAGCATCACAAACAAAATCCTAACCCTAGCCAACGCAAGATAAAACCTCTAACACATCCGTAATTATGTTTTAATGATAAAACATGTTTAATTAATGGGGTTTTAATCAACCCTAATCATATTCATCAATTATAGTTATATGAAAAAATTAAAAAACACAAGATGTTAAAGAAAATAGGCGATTAATCATGCCAAACATTCGCGGAATTACCACGAATCTTGATCTTGAGTTCTTGATGACAACCAATTATGGAGGCTAGGGGTTTCCTTTTTTTTCCCTGTATTTCGGTTATGGGAGGGAGGGGAGAAACCGGTTTCTTTTTTTTTTTGTTTAATGGGTTTATCAAATTCAAGTTGGGCTTGGTTATATGGGTTTAAATAAGAAAACTTAGCCCATATATTATATATATATATATATATATATATATATATATATATATATATATATATATATATATATATATATATATATATATATATATATATATATATATATATATATATATATATATATTAAATCAATTGGCCCAATGTTAAATTTATATTACTATTTATTTATTTAACTTATGGTATAATTAAAGTAATAATTAAAAAGTTATTCCGAATTTTAAGGTGTTATAATTATTCCCCTTTAAAAAATAATTCGTCCTCGAAATTGAAGTCGTAGAATTAAACGGAGACGTACTAGTTTAAGGCACACGTAGCAATCCATAGTTTAGCACAAATCATAACAATTTCTGGTCCAACGAGTACAAAACTGATACGTAACAGATGTCAGTGAGAATCTCGCAAGGAGGTACAGAATTCCAAACGAATATGAAAAGTGACAAATAACGGATTTGAGTCATAGTCCATCCAACGTACCAACCTCAGGCATTTCCCAAGACGTCATATGATCCCAATAAATTCAAATTATATGATCTCGGTATTATCACGTTGATCAGGCATCATAATGCTTGCATCACATAACAAGTCCTTATTGCCATCATATTCTATCTTGGGTCATGACGAACCACATAACCAACATCACGTCAAAAACATATACACATACAGGTAGCAAGTAACATACCAAATCAAACCAGATTCACATACAGGCAACACGTAATACATCCAATCAAACTTACCATTTCACAAAGAAAGAAGGCCACTGTCTTGCTCGAGAAGGTTCCTCATGACTCATTACTGACAATCCAAAAATAGTATTAGGTTCACAAAAATGACAAAGTGCCGCAAAGTCTAACCTTACTGATACAAATCATATAAACATAATGGATGAAAATTACGATTTCTCAAAGAGATATAAAACATAACGTGAAGTTGTAGTAACACCGAATAATCAAACCATAGAACTCCATCATCCAAGCTAAGCTCCAAACAAATAGAAGAAAAGCACCATTGGTCAAAATCATATAACGAAATATCAACCTAACTCAAAATGCATGACGAAAAAAATCAGAATAACATAAATCGCGCCCAATCATATGAAGCAGATGAATCCTCTCATCATCTCAACGGTTGGACTGTTGACCACAATATGCCCGAATCTTGGTAGTAGTTTCTCCGCACGTCTAAAGTACGTCAGTCATAGTTCCTCTGCTCATACGTCTTCCAAGTGTCCACCAGTTGAATCTTGTCTGTGTCTTTGCTCCTCTGGTTGATCCGTCCAACTCCCTCTAGCAGCATCCTGATGTCTCCAGCAGTATTGTGCGGCTTCTACTTCACGAACCTCTCCAGTTCATAAACTGTTGCAGCAACGCAGGGTCGGCACCATCATCTTCGACTCTACGAGTAGTCTCCATCTAAACGATCGGCAAAAGAATACGCGAAGATAAAACAAACAAAATCAAATGCGAAAAGAAGAAGGTTAAATCAGCGAATGACAAAAGAATATCGAAGTCAACTCTGAACGAAAATCAAAAGAATCGGAAAAGATCGAAACAGACGAAAGCCTAATGTCTACCCAAGTCCTCACAAGTCAATCGTAAGGTCAACAAGACGAAACCTTAGCTCTGATACCATATTTGTAACACCCCAACCTGATACGGGTCAGAATGCCACATTATGGTGTCATACAAAGCATACAGTAACGCAAGCGAAAGTCTTGTCATACAAATAAAATAAAGTCATGAACATCATAACTCCAAGATGATAAATACAACCACAAATCCAAAATATAAATACCAAAAGAAATACAAATCTGAAACATAAATCCATAATAAAACATCAACACTGGGTGGTCTCTAAGTCCATCTCTTACTCTTTCCCGTTTCCCCGCTTAGTACCTGCCGCATGGAAAAAAATGCGGCTGAGGTTAAAAAGCCCAGTGAATGTAACACCCCCAATTTTGTGATACGCATCAGAATTCAAACTGGGTGTTACTTCATGGCACAACAGTCATAATAATAGAAAACGAACTCTAATGGAGTCGTTTAAAAGATTTATCATTCGATTTATATAAATATCATAGTTTACAAAATGAGGTCCCAGTTGGTTCCATTGTTTACAAAATACATTAAATGGGTTTTTGAATGATAATAAAATTTATAGCCTTCTTGAGTATCCGTGCTCCTCCGTGCCAGCCTCGTTCATTATGGACCTGAGATAAACATGCTAAAGTGTCAACACAAAGGTTGAGTGAGTTCATAGAGTTTATAAAAAAAATAATGTGAAGACCTTGTAAAAATCATCGTTACTAGAATAAATAAATAGTAATTGTAGTTTTCTAGGATTCCAAGTGTATGACTATTGTACTAAATATAATATCACATGTAGGTATTGTTTCTGTTGCTATTATTTCTTGACATCGAAACCTTAAGTTTCTGTTATGAAACCAAAATGTAAATCTCGTACTAATAGAAATTGGAATAATTGCCTAGTAGGTAATTTGCTCTTATACCTAGTGTTCTCAAATATTTGTTGCGTTTGTTTGCTCTAACTGAGTCAACTTAATGGTTACATTAATCCCAATAAATCTAATGATAATATTCGTGCTCACTACGCATAGTGCTTAATGATCCATGATATCGAAACTCTAAGTATGACAATACTGTTACTTAGTATAAATAAACATTTAGTTCAGATACAACATATAGTTTACAAATAATCATGATTGTTATAAAAGCAGTTAAAAGCATGTATCTCCCCCAAAGATAGTTCAAAACAATTAAAAGAGGGGCCATGAACTCACCTGATAATAACTGATGAATGATACTAGCAAATTGGGCAGCGCTTCCGCATCTAAATTCAAAAATCCATTTCCTAAACTATAAAAACCTCTAAATCACCTCATATCAACCCCAAAACTATCCTAATTGCTCCCATAATAAAAACCCATCCTTAGAATTAGCCGATCTATCCTTGCCAAAGTTTCAAGAAATTTCTGAGAACCACAGCTCCTATCCACCATTGTGTAGCTCTTAATCCAACCGCGGAAATACAAAATAAACTTAATTTTTACGTAGAGAATAATTATGCCTTCAACTTATGTATATAACTCGGAGCCTGAAAATCAAGTATGGAGGGTGTATGGAGGGTTGAGGGTGGCGGCATCAAGGAGGAGGAGGAGGTTTTGTGTGTTTTTCTGTGTAAATAATGAACTAGTTTTCTTAATATTTATAGGGAAAATATCTGAAAATATCTAGATATTTTGATTAATAGTGTTTAGATATTTTGATAAATAGTATTTAGATATTTTTGAAAATATCAAGATATTTATAAATAGTAACTAGATATTTATATATTATGAGTACCGAGTACATTTTTTATGCATGAAAATCATGTAAAAGTATTAACTTGTTCAATTTACGCGAAATTAGTAAATAATAAAAAAATACGATGAATAGTAACTTGTGAATAGTAATTTTTCAGGAAAAAGTTGGAGTTTAAATAATGACCCAAAATACAATGAATAGTAAAAAATGAATAGTGAAAATGAATAGTAATGGTGAATAGTGAAAATCCAAGGATGAATAGTTAAAACCTGAAAATGCTAATTGTTACAGTGAACAGATATGTAACACCCCCAAATCTCGGTACAACGGAAGACTTAAACAAGTTTTCGGGGCGTTACGGGATTGGCACATCACACAAGTATAGCAAACAAGATAATCGTATTATAGTTCAAAAACCAATCCCAAATTTAACTATCCAAATACAAACTTCCCAAAATAGTCAAATGTAAGGCCCAACATGATTTATAAAATAGGTCCGCATAATATTATCAGAGTTTAATATGATCCTTCAACCATGCCTCATTGCCAAGCTTCCACAGAACACGCATTCCAAACATCAACTTATATACCTGAGAAAAACATGCTAAAAGGTCCGCTAACGATGGTGAGTTCAAAGGTTTAAGTTCAAATTCAATAGTGGACCTGTAAGAGTTTATTTGCTATGCGAGACTAAGATAGATACACAAAAACACATCATTCTCATACCAATACCACAATCAATAACACCATCAATAACATAATCGACGTCATAGTAGGGCCCTAAGCGACTCTAGCCAGCGCAGTCGTAGCAAGGTCTAGAACAAATGCTACCCTGGACTAGGTCGAGGTAGAAGTCTATACTTAGCTAGGAAAGTGTCATAGCAACATGATTGCTACCCTAGACTAAGGCAACAACTACCACATATCTATCTAAACAGTTAAGCACATAAGCAAATCAAAAGAGTTTAAGGAGGTCCAAAAAGTAGCATGACTTCTCACCCCAATTTAGTTAAAACAGAGATAAAAGTGAGGCTATAAAACTCACCTCAAGCAAGCAACGCACAAATAAACACTAGTAACGAAGATAACAGCTAACATGGCTCAGCAACTACTGACTCGGCACAACCTATTAATATAAACCAATTCTTAATATATAATTCCAAATTCAACGTTATCAACCCCAATGTATTCCTTTTCTTTATCTCCAAAATATCTTGTTTCACCATTTAGTCCTAGCGTTTGGTATCGTCGTGTGTGTGTATCGACTCAACAAGACATTATGAATGCACTCAAATAACCACAATGCGACTCAATGCAACACAAATAGACGTCTAAGCGATAAGCTCCATAGTCCAATACGTTTCGGAATAAATAGTTAGACCTTATCGAATTCGTCAACTCGATAAACTCAATCATTTATTCGTGTCGCTTATTATTCCATAAACCAGTCGCGTCCTAACGAGTCATAAGGATAATTCACCCATTAATAATGTTATCCAACATGCCTAACGGGCTCTTATTAGGTTCGTCAACCTAATAAGTCCGCTATCCATGTGGATTGACGCTATTAATGTTAGGCCATCCGTAACCCATGCACACAACGTAAATAGTATTAAAATCTCGAAAATGGCACTAAATGTCATAAATGGCACATTAATTAGAAAACATTTCCATTTTTAGTCGTTAGTTTCCATTTAAAATAGCAAATAACAAGACAAGTCTTGTTATCGAAGGTTTTAATATAAAAACCATTTATTATTTATATTTCTAAGTTTTATTAACATGTTTATATATATATATATATATATATATATATATATATATATATATATATATATATATATATATATATATATATATTACGTCAAGTTTCAATATAAGTTTCAAATCGTTATTTCGTTTCGAGTCCACAAGCTCGAGTCATGACTTCTCGGCTTTTATATATTCTATAGTCCAATATATACTAAAGTCCATGTTACGACGTTTTCGGGGTCAACTATGACTAAAAAGTCAAAGTAACACCGACGTTGCTCAAAGTTGACAATTTATAATATAAGTCCAAGTAAATAATCACAATATCGCAAATCAATCTCCAATCAACCTGTTGATACAAAAGTTGGGCGTTCCTTGTTTGGACTCCGGTTCTCGTATCAATTGAATATTGCTGCTTGAGACATGCGCACTAAGTAAACAGAAAACACCGTTAGGCTTATCGCGGGATTGTCTCCCACGATTATCCTCCGGCGTGAGAGTAAGTAATCGGTTTTAGGTTTATAGAGAGTTAGGGTTTAGATCGTACCTTTAATGAGGGATAGGGTTCCCTTTATATACACACGAAATCTTTGTTGGTTTCGTGTTCCCCAACCTTCGGCGTATCCCGCCTAAGTTGGTTGGTAAACGATTATCTCCAAAGTTAGGAGATATCCGATATCTTATTCCATAAATAAGTTTTGGGTTTGGGCCTTCGTGAGCCCAAACACTTATCGGCGTAGCCCAGTTCGTGTTGGGCTCGCTAGTATCGGTCCTTGGTCGGGTTCGTGACCCGAATATAGACTATACATCATCATGTCCCCCCATTCTAGTATGCGCAGTGATTAACTGCGGATACTAGACTAATAACTGCAGCTAATAATAAACTGCGAAGCGTAGCAAAGAAGCCAAAAAAGGGTACCCGTCTTGAAAGATACACGTTGTATCTAGACATAATTTTTAAAATGGATGCCTCGTAAATCGGGGGAAAGCAACTGTAACGGCGTCATGTCAAGTGATCTGATCCACACATTGGAGATAGTGGGATCCACGTGTCGTTCATCGCGTGGATGAGAAAACTTATATAACCATCGACCTTCCTTTCACTGTGATTATCACAGTAAAAACTTAATCCGCCATTGTTAACAAACCTTCAACTTGCAACCCAGAAAACTACTATTCCAAAGGTAACCGCGCGTGCGCTTATCAAAACAATACCATGGTCAAAGTTTTATCTGATTTCACATCTGACATAACTGAGGGCGAACTTCTAGAGTTCGCCTCCGATTATTACATTCCCCTCGCGGTGCATCCGGAAGTTCCGGGTGCAACGGCGTCAATTGCGGACTTCCCCGAAGGGAAAATAGGGGTATACACGCGTTTTTTTGAGTTCGTGAATCAACGCGTGCCAATATCGTTATTCCTGAGCGACGTGTTAAACTACTACCGTCTGCATATATCCCAGCTGCACTGCATAGGTGCAGCTAAAATTACCAACTTCGAGGTTAATTGCCGATTACTGGCAATTAACCCGACTATCCACCTGTTCCGCGCGTTTTACCACACAACGTGGTCACACGGGTGGGTATCATTCGCTAAGCGCGCTGGGCGCCTTCAGTGTTATACGGAAAAATTAGACGCGCTCAGGAATTGGAGAGAAACATTTTTCTGGGTAGACGACGCGTGCTTCCCATCGCGCTTCGATTTCTACACCCAGGGTACACTGCCAAAGGATGAGCGCCCCCTCCCTAGATCGTACAATGTGAAGGATGCGGATACAATAAACACCAATCGCATCCCCATCAATTCCTACCCTGAGGAATTTTTGGTGCACATGGGCATTAGCCGCAACTATTTTGGTAGTCCGGAGGAAGTTCCGATCTTCTTAGGCGCGGATGGCCAGGGTGGGTGCTCGTCCTTTCGTACTCCGTTTATATTACTGTAAGCGTTTTTCTTTCTTATCTATGTACTTGTCGTAATCCATTTTTGTTGTTTGTTTGTGCTTGCGCAGAAATGGACCTATTCAGAGTCGTGCAACTAGCGAAGCCGCGCCAGGTTAATGTAGGGACGCGCCCGCTGAGAGAGGGAGAAGAGCCCATTCTTGATGCTACAGCAGGGCGTACCCTGGAAATGGAGCTGGGAGAAGCAGGGGCTAGCTCATCTGTTGCACTGGAAGCGGTCCCACTGCAGAGCGTGCCGAATCCTAGAGTACCTTCCCAGTAGCGCAGCCAGCACAAGTAGCAGTGGCGGAGCACATGGAGGAAGAGGAGGAAGAGGACCCAGGTAGAGCTGGCAAATCGTGTCTTAACAGGTCCGGTGCGCGCGAATAACATAAGTTTCAAACATGAAAACAACTCGTTTAATACTTAGCTTTGGTGGTTTGAGTATGGCAGATATACGTTTTATTTATCAAAAAAGTTAAATATTGAACCCTAAAATACTAAAAACAAATATTTTAAAAAATAAACAAATTGCATAGTACATTTTTTCTCTTAACAGGTCTTAATAGGTACCCAATTTGCCAGCTCTAGACCCAGGGTTGAAGCGCAAGAGGTCGCTTGGAGAGGATGGCGCAAGCTCATCGAGGAAGAAGCGCCCCGTTATCCTAACGGTGGAATCATCATCGAGCGATGTTGCGTCGCCTCCCCCCTCGGCTGATACATCTGGCCCACAGTAAGTAATGTCGTCAAAGTTTTTTGCGCATCCCCTGTTTATGTGAGAAATTAATAATTCCCTTTCTTGTGTGCAGGTTTGAACAGTCTGCGGAGTCGCCCCCCAGAGATAGTCCTGTACACTCTGAGTTTTCCGAGCCAAACAGCCAAGACGCGGAGCCATTGGCGGCTGGGGGTGCGCCCATGGATCAGCTTGTTGAAGAGTTAATGCTGGCGGCTGCGTATCAAACTTCACTAGTAGAGAAGCTAAAGGCCAAGGTTTCTGGGGAGGGCAGCCAAGGCGCGCAAAAGGATCAAAAAATTGCGTCGCTGGAGGCGCAGTTGGCTAGTGCCAAGGTTGAGGCAGAGGGCTTGAGTTCGTACGCCCAAAAGCTCGCTGAAGAGAAGATGGCGCTGATGGGTCAAATAAGCCAAGAGCGTGCCGAGTCATCAGGGTACAAGGCTTCGTGTCTCTGGGCACTGAAGTATCTGGAGAAGGGCAAGGAAGAGTTGACCTCTCAGCTGGAAAATTTTGGTGCCACTGTGAGCAGTGCCATGGAAGCGCAGGAAATGAAGCTGCGCAAGCTCAGCCTGGAGTATGATGAGGAGTTATATCCCCAACTCCTGTCTACAATCGCTGAGCGCAGGTGGCTCATTGGTCATGGTCTGCGACTTGCTGCGCTCAGTACCTTGGAGTCGAAGGAAGTAGTGGACGCCTTTGGGGGAGTGGTTCAGTGCGCATTGGCGCGGGGTAAGGCAGAGGCTGTGGAGGAGCTTCATGAGGCAAAGTTGTTGAAGGTGCCTGCTGATAAGGTACCCGGGTATAATGCGCAATCATATGATGAGATGGTGGCTGCTATGGAGAAGATGAAGGCATTGGAGCTTCCTCTGATCTATGAGTTAGATCGCGACCAGGATTATCCGATAGGGGTCATTATAGAGGGGCTGACCTTAGCTCGGCATCGAGGTGAAAATGCGGAAGCGCAGCTGGACCACTTTCTGAAACCCGATGTATCTCAACTCCAAGTGCCTATATTTGCTCGCCCGAAGGATATCTTGAATCCCTTCGCTTTGGAGAAAGAAGTGCCCTTAAAGCAAGTGTTGGAAGCGCATGCTACAAGACTTGCCAACAAGGAAGGGATTAAAGGTAAGGCTGTTTTGTGTGGCATTGGCGCAGCACATCTCCCCAGATCTGACGGGATACCGTTTAGTGTCGCCACGGTGTCGCGCCAAAATTCCGACCTACTGAAGAAGTTGAGTGAGGTTGGAGCTGCTGCTAGCTGTGTATGAAATTCGTCTCTTAGACGTTGTAATAGTATGTAGATAGTAACTTGTAAAGTAAACATCATTTTATAAGCACGCATGGTACTTAATGGAACATTATTTTTGTTGAATGGTGTTGCGACTTATAATATTTGCACTTAGTTACTTGTCTTTCCATAAAAAACGTGTGTATTGTCTAAGAAGCAAACTGTTGTATAAGCGCGGATAATATATGAAGTTCATAACAGTGTGTGAAATTCATGGTATACTTAAAACATAATTTCTAAGTACGTTTTATCATAATCGTGTATGGTGTGATATGCAGCGTACTGAAAATATCATATCAAGGAGTCAAGTGTTCTGATTCCTAATTTGTTAAACATGCACCGTATGCGTTGTCACGCACCCGTCATGGGATGCATACAAAACTTATTCCAACGTCTTGAGAACAAGGTGTTTAACAAGGATTCATGATCCAATGTTGATGGGTTTGCAACCCTCTTACTCAACGAGTTGGTTAGTAGGTTTACTCATCCTTTTACCATCGTGGGTTTATTAAGTACATGCGCGCCATGTAGGCAAAAGATAAAAAAATGTTAAGACATAAAGTATATGGAAATAACAAATTGAAATGTGTCACGGAGTTAGCTAGAAACCGCGACGTTTTATTAGTACTTGCAAGTTTTTATGAAAGAAAAAAAAAAGACATTTACCTAAGTATAACAAAATGTAAATACATGGATATTTATTGGGCACTTTACTAAAGTGCAAGAGTGTCCTTGCGCTGGGCCGTAGCCATTCCTAGAGATAACATCGCTTAAGATTGCAAATGTTCCATGTACGCGGTAATTCCCGACCATCCATGTCTCGCAGCCTGTACGCGCCTGTTCATAATGCTTCAGTAACCTCATAGGGTCCTTCCCACTTCGGTCCAAGTTTGCCTATGTCTTCTGCGTGGCTCGCATCATTGGCGCGATATACGAAGTCACCTGGTCTGAATGAAACACTTCGCACTTTAGCATCGTAGTATCCCTTCATTTTTGACTTCGACCTTGCTTCACATATAGCTGCGCGCTCGCGTCTTTCTTCCAACAGGTCTAAGTCGATACGCCGCTCGTCATCATTGGTTGCAACATTGACTTCAGTAGTGCGAATAGTTGGCATCCAGATTTCGGCTAGTATGACGGCCTCTGTCCCATAGACTAGAGAAAAGGGAGTGTCCCCCGTACTAGTTTTGATTGAAGTACGGTGCGCCCACAGAACATGCGATAATTCTTCTACCCACATGCCTTTGTGCTTGTCCAGACGTGCTTTAATTCCTTCGCCCAGACTTTGATTTGCACGCTCTACTAAGCCGTTGGTTTGTGGATGTTTAACCGATGCGAAGTGCTGCGTGATATTCAACTTCTCGCACCAGTCCTTGAAGGGGTTGTCACAAAATTGTTTCCCGTTATCCGAGATGATTTCCCCAGGTAGTCCGAAGCGGCATACAATATTTTCCCAAACAAAGCGTTTGACCTGATTGCCAGTAATTGTTACAACTGCTTTTGCTTCGATCCACTTGGTGAAGTAGTCTATGGCCACTATGAGAAACTTCAATCCTCCTGCTGCAACGGGGAAGGGACCTGCAATGTCGATACCCCACTTGTAGAATGGCCATGGCGCCGTGATAGGCGTTAGCTCCTGTTGTGGTTGGCGCGGGATGGGTCTATGAACCTGACAGTCGCCGCACTTTCTTATTAATTCCCGCGCATCACGGTGCATGGTGGGCCAGTAGTATCCTGACCGTAAAGCGCGCGCTACCACGGATCGTGGTCCTGAATGCATGCTGCAAGAACCGGCATGGATTTCCCTGAGTACATAATTTGCTTGTAGGGGGCCGACGCAGCGGAGCCATGGTTGCAGAAAGGAGCGTTGATATAGTACACTGTCTCGAAGTTCGAACCTCTGTGTTGTGCTCCGTATTCTTAGGGCTTCCTTCTGTACTTGGGGCAATACGCCCTTGCTTATGAATTCCATTATCGGTGTCATCCACGTAGGATCTTCCTCCTCTATTACCATGGATATTTCCATCTCCGAGATTGATTTGCTCTTCAACGTTTCTACTAACACTTGTTTTGACAGGTGTGCAAAGCTTGTGGATGCAATCTTGCTTAGGGCATCCGCCTTTCGATTTTCCCCTCTAGGAACCTGCTTGATTATGAACCTGTCGAAACTTTGGATTAGTGACTTGGTCTTGCCGAGGTATTGGATCATGTTTTCCTCCTTAGCCACGTATTCGCCCAACACATGATTGGCTACTAGCCGGGAATCCACATTTGCTTCCAGGTTGCGTACACCCATTCGAGCTGCAATGCGTAGTCCGGCAATTAGGGCTTCATACTCTGCCTCATTGTTTGTCACTGTGAATTCAAAAAGCAGTGCGTAAGTGAATTCCATACCTTCCGGACTTGTAAGGATGAGGCCTGCTCCTGACCCATCCACGCATGAAGATCCATCCGTGAACAAGATCCATGGATCTTGTAGTTCCTTCTTGCTTGGTACGGGCGTATCATCAGTGTCTGGTTTTTCGATGATGAAATCTGCTAGTACCTGCCCTTTTATTGCAGTACGTGGTCTGTAAGAGATGTTGTGCTCACCTAGCAACACGCTCCACTTCTGTAGTCGTCCCGATGCGTCAGGTTTGGAGATGATTTGCTTGATAGGTTGATCTGTAATACCGCTATTGGATGCGCTTGGAAATACCTGCGCAGTCTTTTGGCGGCGAATACCAATGCTAGGACCAACTTTTCCATGGCGCTATAGTTAATCTCCATTTTTTGAGGGCTTTGCTTACAAAATACACTGGTGTTTGTACTGAGTTCCTATCCGTGAGTAACACCGCGCTGACTGCTCCATGAGTTTCAGACAAGTACATAATTAACTCTTCCCCTGGTCGGGGTGCTACAAGCGTGGGGAGCGCTGCCAGGAGTTGTTTAAGCTGTATAAAGGCTTCTTCTACCTCCGTAGTCCAGCGGAAATCTCCCTTTTTTATACACTTCTTGAGTGTTTTGAAGAGAGGGAGTGACTTGTCTGCTGATTTGGACAAGAATCTATTTAGACCGGCTAGTTTTCCATTGAGAGATTGGACTTCCTACAACGTGCGTGGTGAAGGGAGTTCAATGACAGCCTTAGTTTTTTCTGGACATGGTTTGATGCCATCAGGTTCTATCAAGTATCCGAGAAACATGCCTTCTGTAGCGCCAAAAGTGCATTTCTTAGGATTGAGCTTCATGTTGATTTCTTTGAGTGTGCTAAATGTTTCCCCAATGTCGCGCACCAATTCGTCCTCCGTATGGCTTTTGATGACCAGGTCATCAACGTAAACCTCTAGGTTGCGGCCCACCTGTTTTGCAAATGCATTATCTACTAATCGCTGATAGGTGGCTCCCGCGTTCTTCAAGCCAAAGGGCATTTTGGTATAGCAGTAGACGCCTTGGCTTGTATGAAAGGCCATTTTTTCCTCATCTTCCTTAGCCATATGGATTTGGTGGTATCCTTTGTATGCGTCCAGGAAGCATTTAAGTGGGTATCCACACAAAGATTCTACCTTCCAGTCTATCTTCGGTAGTGGGTAGCAGTCTTGTGGACATGCCTTGTTGAGATCTGTGAAGTCCACACACATCCGCCAGCTACCGTCACTTTTCTTGACCATTACTGGGTTGGAAAGCCAGTCGTGGTAGTAAACTTCTCGCATGATACCTGCCTCCACAAGTTTGTGTACTTCTGCCAGAATTGCTTGCGCGCGCTCTGGAGCTTGGCCGCGCTTCTTCTAGCGTACTGGTGAGTATCCTTGTCGGATTCTCAGCTTGTGTTCTGTGATTGCGCGTGGTACTCCAGTCATGTGCTTTGGTTCCCATGCAAAGACATCCAGGTTCTTTTACAATAGTGCGCACACGGCTGCCTTGCCATTTTCCGACAGCGATCCTCCGATCGACACTTCCTGTTCTGGGTAATCGGGATGAATTGCAACCTTCAGGTTTGGAAATTTAGTTGTGCGCTGTTCTGGAATGGGTGCCGTCTCACATGTAATCGTGTTACATTCTCTAGGTGGTGCAGTGGCATTGTAGAGAGTAACAATACCTCCTTCCACTAGGAATTTAAGCATCCCGTGTACTGTAGACGGTACTGCGCGTATGGCTGATATCCCATGTCTTTCGATAATGCCATTGTATGGCGAAGGGGATTTGATCACCATAAAATTCATTCAGGCTGTCGCAGAGTGTTCTTTATTACCCACCTTAACTAGTAGGCGTATTTGCCCCATAGGCCATATCTTTTCTCCTGTAAAACCAGTCAGCGCTGTCATGACCGGGTTTAATTGATTGTGTATCTCAGGTCGCAGTCGTTTGAAACAGTGTTCGTACATTATGTCGGCCGACTCTCCTCCATCAACATACATGTGGTGGATATCGTGACCCCCCGCATTAATTTCAATGGTGAGCGGCTCTACCACTGCGTTGTCCGCAGTCAAGGTGGGGAAAGAGATTTCACTTCCACTGGAAAACTTTTGGCTGACCTTCTGCCTAGTCACTCGCTGCCATGATTGTATCATGTATATGGTGTCAGCCTTATCCTTGGGTATTTCTTTCTTATTCCCGGCTTTTTGCTTATCTTTGCCCTCCTTAATGTTTTTAACCAAATGGTCCAACCTGCCTTCCTTCACTAATTTATCGATTAATTGGCGTAATTGGACACACTCGTTGGTGGTGTGGCTTTTCTGTCCATGGTAGTCGCAGTATCCGCTTCCTACGCGCCGATCTTCTGGAGTACGCATTGGTGGGGGCCTCGGGAAGTTTTCGCCTTCCGTCGCGAAGATCTCCTTTGGAGTCTTGGTTAGCGGAGTGTATTTATCATTATCTCGTCCGCTTCCCTGGCTGCGGTAATTTCTGTTGCGGTTGCTACCCTGGTCAGCGGATTGTCTCCGAGGTTGTTCCTGTGACATGTAATTTGAGTAGCCTTTCTTACTGTCATCTGCAGCGGCTTCTCCTTGGATAAAGGACCTTGTGCGTTTCATGAGTTCATCAAAGGTTTGGGGGACCTTGTCATTTAGCCTTTTGATGAGTTATGGGTTATTAATCCCGTTTGTTAGGTCACTAGTTTTACAACACAAGCTTATAAGAAAGATAGAGAGGCGATTGAACAAGTATCCAAACACACACACACGTATAGACTTAGACGGTTAGGCGTAGAGTGAGTGAAAGAGAGAATAACTTGAACAACCCAACCTTCAAATGAAGGTTTACATAACGTATTTATAGGCAAGGAACTAGGGCAACACTCCTACTCCTTCCCTTTCTCCTATGGGCTTGGGCCTAAGCTCATGGGCCTTCTACATAAGCTTAAGGCTAATAACAAACATAAAGGCCATAATAAGCTAACTATTACATATGTGTAACTAACACTTGAATAAGGTTTAGGAGTGATTCCAACAATCTCCCCCTCAAGTGTTATTACATATGAGTAACAAACACTCAAGTGTTGGTGATGAAAAACGGTGAAGGCGTTGATGTAATAGTAGCTTTGACGTCTTCTGACATTCTTCTTTCTTGCGAGAAGAATTGCCTTGATTTGAACAATCTCCCAGTGTAGAGAGATAGTTTACTTTGAACGGTTATGCTTTGACGTCATCTTTAACTTTGTTCTTTGATCATTGTTCTTTGTGGTGAAAGTGATAGTATGTTGTTGTCTGCATCAAGTCTGCCTCAGGTCTGCTTCGCTGCTACAGTGTCTCCACGTCGTTCTTCAACATGCTCACACGCTCCATTGACGTTTGGAATTCAGTACTGATGGAGTTCTTTAAGTCTTTAACTTTGTAGATTCTCTGTATTGACGAAGAATCATTCTGACTGTTGTGTTGCTTTTGGATAGAACTTCCATTAGTGATGATGTTGGCGTGAGCATGAGAAGAATCTGCACGATCATTCGGCTCCAGAGCTTCCATAAGAATAAAACATTTAAACGGTTAGTAATAAGCGGATTCCGGCACTTACAAGTTTGAACTTCGAGAGTGTTAACAGCATAGTGTGAAAACACAACTCTAATTCTTACAAGGGCCGTTCCAGAATCGGAGTCCCACAAGTGAGATAACACGATGTACCGAAGTACACCTACGATTTAGATGAGTCGCTGAGGTACACCGAAGCATCACCTCACGACTGTAGACCGTTTGAGACCACTAAGCGCAATCCACAGGAGTTGCCGGGTTTAAGCGCCTGTGTCAGGGCTGTTTAAAGTTGACCCTGGCAGGAGTTTCCATTCATTCACTGAGGATCACAAATGTGAACCTCTCATAAATGTTCTCGACAGATTGCTAAGATCTGTGAAGGACTCGATATGAACCACTGATAACCTTATTTGTTGATCATCAAGTGATTAAATGTCAAGTGTACCTAAGAGATCTTTTGATGAATCTCGTGGCTCTAGACTCAATAGTGCATTTTGGTTTTCCTGAGCGGAGACTAGGGAGAGGGTCTCCTTCTTCAATACCAGCAATCTCTAAGAGAAAGCCGATAGTTTACGTAGGGTTCCCAGTGAGTATGAAACAAGCTTCTGTTAAGAGAAACTTGAGTGGATAAGAAGGTTTAGTGCATGCGTCACTGGGTCCATGACGACTTTTAATCTTCAATACCGGCGTCACTAAGTGACAACCAAGTAGCATATGAATTGAACCTGGTGTCTGCCCTAAGTTGAATAATCTGAGGGCTATTTCTTTTCACCCTTTTCTTTGCATTTCTTTTTAATTCTTCAACTCCTTCTTTCTCCGATTCTCATTTTCTCCTTTTTACAATCATACCTAAGGACTTCTAAATACTAACTATTTGTGGTGTCCTTGGGTAGATCCATCCGGCTCTGGCGGATCATAGGACGGTTATTCCTAACCTTAGTCACCTTATAACTCCATGACTAACCAATGTTGCCATAAAAACCACTGATGTGAAAAATCTCACAGTGTATATGAATGAAAAACATTTTAGTACCACTGTTGAGATAAGATTTTGCATAAATACTCCCCCTCCACATGTGCTTAAGAGTTTTAACGGTTAAAATGCACAGTGAGGAAAGAGCGCGCACTTTTTGAATTGATTAACTCAAGATAGACATTCCCCCGCGAGACACAGTTACGTGGCATAGTTAAAGAGTTGCATTGTCAGCTTTTAGGTGACAACTGGCTCTAGTAACTACCTTGAAGGTGTAGACAATCCTCGAAAGGTCGTCAAACCCGTCAAAGTTCATGTTTATCAAGAGTTTCTCGAATGGTACATTCTACTCAGACAAGTCCTTTGGAGACACGTTTACATCACTAGCGAACTAGCTTGAAATTATTACCCGTCCAGGACAAGTCTTTTTCGAGTTACTAACAGTTAAGCATCGTCAATTCGTTGGTTAAGTCTGCACAACGATTCATTTGCATTTTACACAACATATTTCTTATCACACATTTTCTCCCCTCAAAAATGGCATATGTGATGTTATTTTTGAAAAGTTGAGAATAAATATGACCATTTGAAGTGTGCGAGAAGAATGACCACTGTGAACAATTTTTGAACAAAGTTTTAATTCAAGTACTCCCCTCAACGAGTGATATAAACGGTTTAGGTTTTGAAAATCATAAGGGAAAGTACTTGTTCTTTTGAGCAAAACCTTGAAAAATGAAAGGTTTGATAGGTTTTACTCAAAAGTAAGAAGCTTTCACTCCTTTTATAAGGATTGTGGCACTGACGCGTACCACAGGGTCCTTTATTTACAAGTACGGGTTGTACACTGTAATGTGTGCACAAGCCATTGACATTATTAATCAAACATCCAAAATTATATGAAGTAAGCAATTCAAGGGGTACCAGGAAGTGCAGTGATGTTCCCAGGAGTGTGTACAGGGCGTTGAAATCCGGTTATGTTTCTCCTGGGTCGACCACCGACATAACTCTCCAATCGTCTGAACTGATCCCTTCGAAACAACCGTTCATCAATCATTATGATGATCCGTCTCACATCCCTCCTTTCCTGAGAATTCCAGCGCTTAGGAGACCCAATTTTCTGGCGTATATCCTTCAACCTGTATGCCAATCCATCCCTAACCAGCTTCAACGTATGATCCCCGAACTTGTGGAGTTCGCTACACGCCATTAAGCAGTTTCTTTGAAGTTCACTACGGTAAACAACGCCGAAAGGTTTGCTGATGAGTGTATATTGAGATAGCTGGTTGATATCGGAAAGATCAAGCTTTGGAGGTGTGAAGTTGACACGCGTCTGATAAGATTCACCAGCCAGCTGGAGATCTTCTACACGTTCCTTGATGACAATGCGTCTTATGAAGATGAGAAGTGACTTGATAAATTCGCGGTGTACTGCAGTTGAGAATTTTCTCATGCGACCCTGTACCTTGGCAAGGTACATGTCTTCGATGTCATTGAGAGACAAATTCTCAAAGTCAGCCTCGGAGAAAGCATAGTCCCGTTCATCTTGTCGTTTGACTACTATCTTCTTTAGGAATGTGTAGTCCCACTTAGACGAAAGGTCAACGTGTATGATGGCAACGATATCTTTAGAACTATGCACAGCATGTTGAGACTTCTGAACCTGACAGCCTTCTCGTAGTAGATTCGTCGGCTCTAGCCGATGAATCCCATACAATGCATCTCTGGCGTATGCCTCCACTGTGTTGGAGAACAAGTGATTGGCACGTTCCTCAATGGCTATGCAGTTTGAGTAGACAGCTGCTGGGAATGGAAGTGTCAACGATGTAGCATATTTTCTTGAATCATCGTCACCGTGTAGAAGAAAATCCAGGTCTTTGTTGAAGAAGTATCTGAAAGGAATCTGTGGTTCAGCTGGTTGGCCAAGTGTTGGTAGAGGTTTGGTCCAATCGGTGTAGTATGGAGGGTTGTCCCTTTGTGTGAAGTTAATGTTTGCTTCCGGGTTGAGCCAATCCATGTTGTTAGACATAGCTCGAGCAATGTTTTCAAGGTGATATTCGACCTCGAGGGCACTTTCAGAGCTGTCTTTTAGAAGTTGAAACGCTTCATTCTTAATTCGCTTCAACTCAGATTTCGTCATTTTCTTCACTTGGAACTTTTCTTGTAGAATTTTAGCATGCTCCAATGTAGAACCGTCTACCAAATCCTGACCTTCTTCAGGGTAGGGAGTGTTGTTAACAAGATTAGCAAACCATTCAAATTCCTCTGTTTTATCGTCATCTAGCCATGATACGACGTCAGTCTGAGGCGTCTTCATCTTCTTCTTTTTCGAAGGCCTAGATGATGATTCTGGTTTCTGAACTTGTTTGGGAGAGGTGGGTTGTTGTGGGGGCTCAAGGACCTCTTCATCGTCACCACCCGTATACTCAAAGTGATCATCGGTTTTCTGAGTCGGGGTGGTAACTCGAATCGTCCCTGAGGTTTTCAGTAGAAGAACGAGGAGGAGATTTTTGTTGAACAGGAGCCCGTTGTGGAGGAGGTTTCATCAAAGAAGATTCACCAGACTGCTTCTGACGTTTAGGTGCAGAGTCTTTATCCTTATCCTTGTCTTCATCGCCTCTAGGACGTTTAGACTTTTCAGCTTCAAATCTACAAGCTTCTTGAAGTTGGTAGTCCATCAATGCTTGAAACAACTTTCCTTCATCAGAAGTAAATGTCCCAGATCGTGCAGACATTTGTGTAACAAGCTTGGCCACCAATTCATTAACCGAGAAAACTATCGGATCGGTTGGATTGATTGTGACGGTTAAGGGCGTTGATCGAATAGTTTGCTTGGCGATCTGCATAAGATTTGGATAAAGTTTTTTGGTGAACAACTCCTTTGTGACTTTAGGAACGTACTCCAGAAGGTACTTTTTCGTGTAGCCTTCGATCATTTCGTTCAGTTCCTCTTGACGGTGATTTTTCATGAATTCCTGAACAAACTTCCTTTCTCCTTTCATCTTTTCATGCTCGTCATATAGATGTTGTATGTGATCAGCAAAGAAATTCAGCTTTTTGTTGAGCACGTTTTTCTTTCTGACTTGTTTGACAACTTTGGTAATCCGTTCATGAGCTTGAGAAATCCAAGATTTAGATGGTTTCTTCACGGATTTGGATGATGATTTGGTTGACTTCTTTGATGGTGGTGGCGAGGAGTGAGAAGACGAATCTGATGATGAAGAGATATGTGGAGACTCTGGATCCTTCGGAGGTTCAGAGGTTTCTTCCTTTGATTGCGCAGGACTATCTAGAAGAAACGTATCATAATCAACATCTTGATCTTTTTCGGACTTCTCAGTTTCCGGTTCCTCAAACTCATATTCGATAGTATCCTCCACAAGCTTTTGTTGTTGCATAAGAGTGGTGGCACCAGCTCCCTTATCGGGTTGATTAACCGCATCGGGAGAAGGTTTAGAGTGGGCAGCACCACTTGATCCTCCGGGACCACCCATTTGGTCTTTAGCAAATTCTTCAGCTTTTTGAAGGTGTCTAACGATATTAAACTTCTTCATGTATGATATATCCAGTCGCTCTTCTTCTTGATCTGAGCTTTCATCATACGGTACAAGTACAGGAGTCTTTCCTTTTCCTTTGTCAGCTGGTGGACTTGGAGGTTTAGCTGCTGAAGGAGGTGTTACGGTTGCAGATTCAGAGTATGTAATCTCTTCATCTGTGTCAAGTATTCCTTCAGAGCTTTCGTCCACAAGATTTCTTTGCGGTTCAGGTGTGGGAATAGGTTCAGCTTCCTTTACGGGAACAATCCTTTTACGAGGAGGATTCCTTTGGGGAAGCTTCCTATAAATATCTGTACTTGTAACACTTCCAGCACTGCCTCTTCTGGTCCTCCGAGTAGGTGTACCAGAAGATTTTTCATCAAGATGACCAACTTTGCTTTTTTACGGCTAACCGATACCTTTTGTATGTTTCAAGCTTTTTGATTTCGGTGGTTAGAAGGTGATCAGGTAAAACCGAACCCTGTTTCTTTGTTGACGATTCTTTGATTCTGACAGATAGTATGGGTTCAGTCAATATGTCGTGATTATCTGGGTCATTAAGCCTCATGGGGATGTCAGGATGAAGTCCAAGTGCTCTCTGGATCAACAGTTTGGTGTATCTGACATAGGGAATCTTGGAGCCAAGCTTCTTGTGAAATACCATCATGTCCTCCCATATAAGTGCTTCGATTTCAATGTCCTTCTTGTTGATCAACGACCAGAAAATTTGTAGTTCCATGAGCTTGGGATGCTCATAGCCACTGTCACGACCAGAGACCGATTTGGTGATGATCATGTAGAGTGTTCTCCATGGTTGAGGAATATACTTCAGCTCCACGTGAGAGTGCTTAGTAATGATCCCTGAAGCTTCATCATAACCAATATCTATCAAGAATTTCAGGACTGTCTCTTCAGTAGGGGTAACAAAGAAGTCGGTTGGAGCGATGTCAGGAATGATGAGAACAGCCCGTAAGTCAGCAGGAGTGATAGTGACTTGTTTGTGATTAAGTGTCACATTCACTGCACTTTGACCAGTGATCCTCTGCATAGAATCCCCGAATTGTTGAATGTAGACCTCTGGAACTGTGGCAGAGTGTGAGAGCATGTTCTGGTAGGGATGATTCCTGAGAATATCCACAGCAATCAAGCAGGAAGATTCTGAGCAAGTGAGGGTATCAAAGTCAACCCTAAGGTTGTTCTTTCCAATCTTTCTCGGATAACCGTTTGGGAAGATATCAGCAATGGTGAGAATCTCAGGTGCATCCACATTCATTTGTTCAGCCATGTCGTGATCTGAAATAACATTAGCCAAAAGAACCAACATATCGAAAGTGTTATTCCCTATTCACTATTGTTAAAAAAGGACAATTAAGTACTTAAAGCAATTTAACAGTGACTAATGACTGAAGTTAACATAAGTAAAACACACAGAGTAATTTTCAACATCATATTCTTATTAGAAATAAATCAAAAGAATACGTTACCCAAGTATTTGCGGAATAGTACCGGGATTGAAATGACAAAGTTTGGGTGACTCTCTCTCTAAGCTCAGCTAAGTCCAGCACAACTCTTAGAACCCACTGAGCTAGCTCAAGGATAAAGTTGATTTGAGGAGTGAAAAGTTGGCTTGTGGTGTGTGTTTTACATTCACAAGCTTAAACATTTCACTCATTCTCTTATGCTATTTATACAAGTATGATTATTAACTTTATCCTAGAAGACAAAAACATGGATCATAAAGAAACACTAATATTGATATATTCGGTTACTGTTCACCTTTCTATAGTAGGCGGCGAAGCTTCTTTCCTTGATAGAGAATCGCCGCTTACTATAAATGGGAAGATATGATCTTGATAGATTGAGACTGTATAGACTGGATAAACACTTGAGGGACTTAGTTTTATCTGGGTAAAACTTTCCCGCCTAATCCAGCTCATTCTTCATTCTTTAAAGTCTTCAGTCTCTTCTTTCGTTTGTCTTCGTTTAATGCTGAGAGGAGTCGAAGGGATTCAATGAGTTATTGTCATCACTCACTGAATCCACTATCTTCTTCTTGACTTAGTCTTCACCCTTTAAGTTCCGCCTTGCAGTGAAGAGGCTCCTTCTTCGCCATACTAAGTGTCTCGAAGATAGCTCACGAGAGACTATGCGCCAAGGACTGATTGTGTTTAACGGATTAAACACTTAGGATATTTTCTATTCAAATCCTAGTTTAAGGGGTTGGGGTATTTACTGAACCCAACAGCCTATTTGGATATACAAATAGCCTAAGTGTTTGATCGTAAGTGACAAAAAGGCTTCTTCGTACACTGAATGTACTAATGAATACAATAAGGAACATTTGAGTAATTTGACAAGAACATACATCTTTTATTGATCAGATTACATATTTCCTATCACTAGTACAAAAGGATAAAATGATGTCAGTCGGATGGATACCCTGCTTCGAGCTTCACTTTCTTGGTGATGAGTGTTTCCTCGTCAGATGGTCTCTTATCTTTGCATTCGTGTCTTGACGTAACCTGATGTTTGTGGGATTGGATCTCGAGAGGCCACGGTATATAGCCGATCATTGCAGCCTACACCAAACATCAATATCACTCCATCTTTGAAATGCTGGGTTTCCATAGACATCAATGTGGAATAGCCCTCTTCCAGGCTCTTCAATCACCAAACAGTTCACAAATTTGACACCCTCAGCGCCTCTTTGCATTCTAGGCCGGCACTTTGATTTCAGGTTGGAACTCAACTTTTCCTTTTTCCGTGGAAGCTTTGTGGTTGAGATCCTTGAGGCGTCACCAAGGCTGAATTCCCCAGGGGGCTGGTGCATCCCTCATCCTTTCATATCTTTTGCTGAGCATTTTCATCAGATCCTTGACCACCTTGTTTTGCTTCTTTTCAATAATTGGACCAAGTTCATCGAGTTCAGAATTCCAAAGTCATGAATTTTAGGGATCATGAATCTCGAAATGTCTCTTATCATCCCCCGTAGACATTCATTGCCGTGGTTTGGTATTGGGATGATTTTAACATCATGATCTTTCAGCTTCTTCCTTTTGTCATTGTCCAGTTGTAATGATCGGTCCTTTCTAGCCTGAGCTCTTCGCTTTTCTTTGCTTTATATCGCTTTCTCTTCATAATATTTGAGCGCCTGAAAGCACCTTGAACTTTTGTCCCCGCTTAACCCTTTTGAAGCTTGCTCGCATCTAGTCCCATGTTCTCAGCTTCTTCGGCGACAACCTTAGCTGCTGCTTCCCCCTTTTCTCTTCCTCGCCTAGTTTCAATCTTCTTTCTTCTTTAGCAAGATGTTTACTTAGCGATCTGGTGTGAAGGTATTCCGGTCACCGATTTTATAGGGAATCTTCTCGTGCTCGCGCATTGTCATTATGCCTTTGCCTTTGTCCGGCCCGAGGAAGATGATGCGACCAAGGGAGGTGTAGTTGTCATGATAGGTGGTGTGACTACTGTCAGTGTTGTTGTTGTTGTTGTTGATGTTGGTGGTGGGACTGATGAGATTGGTATTGTCTGCTACCGGGTGCGATGATGTAGGAGCAACTGAGACTGGTGGTGTTTGCTCCCCTCGCTGTGAAGAGGAGTTTCTTCGCCAGTATTCTCCCCTTCAACCGCTGCCGAGTGTCGTGAGGGCAAGAGTTGGTGTTGGTGCCGAGGGGACGGAGCAGCCTTGACCCTTGAAGGCCTGATAGATTTCAGTCATCATAGCCTTAATCTCGGTGTTCTGTTCAATGCCGCTGACCTTGCATCCAAGTTAGTCCGAGAAAGCCTGGCGTCATCCGGGGACCAAGATTCCAGGCCAGGAAGAGGATGCCCGAGCCATGGTCGCCACTGGTATTCGAGAGTCCATTGTAGCTTGAAGAGACCGGACTGATGATGGAAGACCCCGAACATGTGCGATTTGGCAGATCTACCAGTCAAGGCGTGAAGATTGTTGCAAGTATGCCTCAGCCTTTAGCACTTGAGAGTTAAGAGTGGGTCTTCCTGACAAACTCCTTGATTTCATCGATCTTTGTGCCGCGTCCGAAGGTGCCTTAATAAGTTAGCCATATTTTCATCCAATCGGTGAATTTGGTCATACATCAAGTCCCTGTGCTCATGAACATTTTCATCGAAGCCCTGATCTCCTTTTTAATTCTGCATAACTTGCAGCTCTCGAGATGTTGTTCCCACAATGTTTTAGTAACCCCCGAGTATAGCTTCCTTGAAGCCCCGGTGATCCATGAGCCAATCCTTTCATTGAGGGAAGAACATTGTCAAACTCTTTGAATTCATCAAAGCTCGAGGAGGATCTGCAATGATCATCATGTTGGAATGGGGATTCAGTATGCTCCTTTGGATCATGCTGAGGCTCTTGTTCAGATTGAACCTCGGCCCATTTTCTCCAACTGATAAAATTTCATCTTCGCCAGCAGATCATCCTCGAGAATAGAATACCAAACACATCGCAAAGTATAGGGGTTGGTGATGGGTTCCATATCACTGGCTATATATCCCTCGAGTCTTTGTCCCTCAGGACCCCTCGTGACACCGGTGGGAGTTTCCTGCCTTCTCCGAGTCGATTGGCTTTGGGTTCCGTGACGCTGGTTGTTTCTTTCCCTCCGAGTCTTTGTCCCCTCCGGACCCCTCGAGACACCGGTGGGTTTTCTCTGCCTTGGCGGAGTCATGATTGTTGTATCCCTATCGCTGGGTTGTTTGTTTCCCAGTCTTTGGGATCGATCAAGGTGCCCTCGACAAAGACTTGGATTTGTTAATGTCATCATCAGTGCTGGAAGGCCTCCCTACCAGCGGGTTGTTTGTTTCCTCGATCTTCGGGAGTAGTAGGTGTGACCAAGGGCACCGACTGTGATGTATCGTCCTTCGTTGTCACGGGTGGTTGTTGCCCGGTTAGTGGGTGTCATTAGTCTTGGGCTTAATGTGCCTCTCTGCCGTAGTTCTCAAGCCTCGTGGCCCTCGAGACTTTGGTTTAGTCTTAGTCCCACCGAGACTTCCCCTTTCTCTTTTAGGAGCAGGTTTGGAGACACTGATCCACTTTGATTGTTTACAGAATCATGTGGGCCAATTCAATGGGAGTGACAAGGGATGGGTCCTTTTGAAAATTTGATGGGCTCAGATGCCGTAAATTTCCAAAATTTTCATCCCGAGTATAATTTGAACCCAAGAACGACAGCACAAGAGACAAACCTAGGATACTAAACGCATTTCTGCCCTAGTTTTGCTCAGAAGCGCACAAGATCACGTAAATGATCTCCCCTATGCGAAAGTGACCCCATTCATCAAGCAAGATGCCATCATCAACTAATAGAGTTAACTTGTTCTGATGAGTGGTTCCCGCCAGAGGACTCAATCACAAAAGTGAAGAGGATCCTCCAAGCCACCGGGAATGAGCTTTTAGTGACCGGGGTTTTGTCCAAAAAGTTGGATCTAAAACAATTTGTTTTAACCCATCCTTCATCGTGGAGGGTTCGTGGATGGGCGACATAAGTACCTTTGTTATAATCTAACCCCCTGAAGTGCAAAATGTTTTGTAATCCAGGTGTATTGTTGCCCCATTAAGACCGAATCGATGAGATACCGAGTGGCTAAGGTTATTCTCATGTTAGAAGGTGTCGGGTCATAGGTTTTAGTCGTAGCCCAAAATTCTCGAGGTAGTTTCGTACAAGCATCGAGGACATTTACAAAGGCCGTTTTAAGTGGGCAGTTGAATAAAAATTTTATAATGTCTTTATAGGTTGGGACACTTTCATGGTATTCAAAATTTCCTATGACATTATTTGTTTTAAATTCAACGTTAGTAAGATCCCCCACTATCGAGAAGCAAACCGGAGAGATTGTGTTCTAGCAATTTTTATTAAAGAAGATTTTAGGAAAAAAATGTTTTGACTAGAACAATCAAAGTATTTGGATCTCTCAAGTTTGTGATGAAAAACTTTTGTAAATGTTTACAAGGAGGGTTTTCCAAAAGAGTTTTTGAAGATTTTGAGAACACATAAATTTTTTGGATTTGAGAAAGGATTTTATTTAGTTTATAAAATAATTTGTGTGCGTTTTGTGGTTTTTGAAGAGGGTATTTATAGAGAAGTGAGAGGGGTGGTTTTGTATAAATGTGGATATGTAAAGACCATTTTTGAAATCGTTTGATATTCCACATTTAATGCCACCCACCACTTCACGCCAGAAATCCCGCCTTTCAAGGAAAACAGCTTGTAATGCACAAAGAAAAGTGCACTTTAGCAAGAATAAAATATCCATAGGATACTTTATGTGAGAGAAGGCATTTAATGCCAAGTGGGGTGAGGTAAATGATGATACTCGACGAAGACATGTATTCCTATATTAAATTGGTGAGATTACCAACCTAGGACATTTAAGTAACTAATACTTGGAGCATTTAGTTACTCATTCAATGCTTTCTGCAGGGACCCCGAGTGAGTCTTACTATTCAGGAGAGGTTTGTTTTGGATGTTCGTGGAGAATGAACCATTTCTGATCTTCTTGAGATTGGTTTTCGATAACTTTCAATGTCAAGCATTCCCAATTCAAATTCCAAGGTAGGTTCATCCAAGGGTTTGTGAAGATATCACCAGTTGATATTCAAGGGATGAAATGAAGTTCAATGTCTCCCTTCATTATGTGATCCCGATGAAGTGATATCCGATATCAATGTGTTGGTCTCTTTGGTGGAGGACAGTGGTTGTTGGATATTGCAATAGCACCGTATTATCACGTAAGATGGGCACCATTTTGTAATGGATGTTATAGTCACTGAGTTGACTTTCATCCATAATACATTGGCACACATCCGTCTAGCCTACATATTCGCCTTCAATGAGGACATAGCCACCGATTGTTGCTTTTAGCACTCCAACAAACTAGTTTTCCTCCTAGAAATTGACAGGACCTCGAGGTACTTTTTCTTCCATGCGGCATGCAAAGATAATCGTAATCGAGTAACCTCGAGATCAAACCTCAGCATCTTGGATAATAGAGTCCAAGGCTAGGGGTTCCCTTCGTGTACCAGTATTCTTTGGCGCAGTGAGATGGGATTCTTTAGATTGACTGATATCTTGCTATTAGACGCATCAGAATGGATATCCGTCTAGAAGCGCTAGATACATCGTGAGCCTACAATCCTCCTCGAAATGAGTTTGATTGACTGATTTGCCAGCGAGATCGTCCAAGGTTGTTAGGTAGGACCATTGGAGTTTTCACGAGGCACGCCGATATCTCATATTTTTTCAAGAGATTCCTGGTGTATTTCTTTTGACTGATGGATATTCCTTTGTCATTGCTTCGATTTGTAGTCCAAGAAAGTATGTGAGTTCCCCATCATGCTCATTTCAAACTTTTAGTCATCGCTTTTCAAACTGCTTTGCAAAGTTGTAGTTTGTTGAGCTAAAGATGATGTCATCAACATACACTTGGACTAGAATCACATCCTGTTGAGTTCTATAGACAAACAAATTGTTGTCTATCTTTCCTCCTGACAAACTTGTTTTGTATCGTGAAAGCCGAGAGTTTCATACCATGCCCCGGAGCTTGTTTAAGTCCATAAAGAGCTTTGTCAAGCTGCAGGACATAGTCGGGAATTCACTACTCAAAGCCCTGAGGTTGTGAACATATACATCTTTCTTGAGATCACCATTTAAGAATGCACTTTTAACATCCATTTGGTAGACCCGGAAGTTCATGTATGTTGCATATGCAAGGAAGATCCTGATGGCTTCCATTCTTGCAACAGAGCAAATGTTTCATCATAGTCAATGCCTTGTTGATCGTAACCTTTGGCTACAAGTCCGCTTTGTTTTAATGACAGCCGTTTTCATCGCTTTGTTTCAAAACCCACTTCATTCCTAGACGACTACATCCTCGAGGACATTTGATCAAGGACATGACCTTGTTTTTATCAAACTGTTGCAGTTCTTCTTGCATAGCCTGAACCCATCTTGGGTATTTTAGCCTCAATGACACTTTTGGGTTCTATTTCGATAGGTAATCGCAGATAGACATTCATTGGTGAAGCTGCAGTAAATTAGCACCATGCTTCTAGTGAGCATTCCTTCGGTTTCACCAATGATGTTCACAAGCTCAATGTCCTGAGATCTTGTCCACTTACTTTGTGGTCTAGGATCTGAGCTTAAAGATGTCACCGGAGTTCAGTGTGAAGTTGTGCAAGAACCAGTGATCATTTAGATCATCCGTCGAGGTGACTTGTCTGTGCAGAGGTTCTTGAGTTATAGGATCCTCATCATATGGATCTGTTACCTAACCCGAGGGACGACGATTATCAATGAATTCACCGATAGTTGGTTGAGACGGTTGTGAGGTAAGACATAATATGAGATGTCGACTGTATGAGGAATTGTTTTCGTTGTACTCATCAGAGGATATCTTGATGAGTTATCAATTCAATTTCTTCCACTGAAGTGTTGGTGAATCGATGCTTTTTATACTTTCATCAAAGGCACATGATAGGTTTCCTCAACTTGTTGTCTCCTTGTGTTAAATATTCCGGGATTTGGAGATCTGAGTAACCTAGAAAGTATCCATCATCGCCTTTTAGCATCGAACTTGCCTAGATGATCCTTGTGGTTATGAATAAACACATCCAAACACATGAAAGTAGCTGATGTCATGAAGTCTACCTTTGAATATCTCATATGGGGTTTTATTATGTCTTTTGACAATGATTGACCTATTTTGAGTGTAATTGCCGCTTTTAACTGCTTCACCCGAAATGCTTTGAAAGAGCTGAGCCATTTAACATGGTTCTTGCAGCCTCAATGAGAGTTCTGTTCTTCCTTTTAGCTACCCCATTTTGTTCAGGGGTATAAGGAGATGAAAATTTTTGGGAGATTCCCTTCTCATCACGTAAACTCTCAAGCTCGAGATTTCTAAATTCAAGACCATTGTCGGCCTGATTTGTTTCATCTGTAATGTCATTCGGTTTTCAATGTTCTCGATAAATGACATTATAGTATCACCGCCGACTCTTTTGGAAAGAAAGTATACCAAGTGTATCTTGAATACTCATCAACAATGACAGTGTATACTTCTCATGCGGATTGATCTAGACCTGACCGTCCAAAGAGATCCATATGCAAGAGGAAGGCGACTTTTGATAGAGAAGTTTTGCTTGGTTTTGAAAGATGCTCTTTTATGTTTGCTTTTTCACAGCTGAGCATGGTTTATCTTTTGCAAAAACCCGTGATGGTAAGCCAAGGACCTTGTTTTGTTTTGCCAAGTTGTTGATGTTTTGAAGTTTGTTAAGAGTCTCTGTGCCACACCAGCTGATAGTTTCGGGCTTTGGCAAAGAGACATGTTCCATCTTTAGAGAGAGTTGACATGTCTAAGACATAAACATCATCTCTCCTGGGAGCAATCAACACAACTTCCTTGTTGGCATTGAAAATGGTACCTTGTTTGTCATTGAATTGTACAATGTACTTAGCATCACATAGCCGACCGACACGATGAGATTGTATTTGAGACCATTGACATAAGCAATCCTAGAGAAAACTATTCCATTACAGCTTACTGAACCATAACCTTCAGTGGGACATGATGAGTTATCACCAAACACTACCTGCCCTCGGGTTCCTTTACATACTTGTGCGTATATTCCTTCACACCGTACCATACTTCTTGAACATCCACCGCCTAGATGCCGATAGGTTCCTTGGCATGCCTCGCGCACAAGTAGTAAACTGAATTAGTGTCTCTTCGTAACCCACTTACTAGTGGGTTTGGGTCTCATGGTCTCTTTGAATTGAGCAATCGATTCATGGTCGGGTGAGTGCAATGAGCTACCACAAGTTTTACATCTAGAGACGAGGATGACTCGCGGGATTTTGGTTGTTTTAAACTTCTTCTTGCATGGATGACATTGTCATGCTGAGATGTCTTATGAGCTGTGTTACCGCAAATATCACAGCATGTGTTCATAAGACAATCATCGGGACGATGATCATTAAAGCCACAATGTGGGCAAGGAGGAAAAGGCTTTGCTCTCAACTTTTGAGCTTTGGATGAAGAAGCATACCGATGACCAACTTTGGTGTAGTTTTCTTTGACAGAGAGCTCACATATTGCAAGTGGTCACAGTCTGTAATCATCCTTTTACATCATGCAAAAATGATTCTATAACAATTGTCATGTGGTATGATGTATACAGCAAGTATGTGACACACTTCGCTTATTTTTGGTGGTGTCTTTTGACTTTGAGGAACTAGAGGAAGCTGACTTTGTCTCCTTGATTGGTTCAGAGACCTTTTCAATAGATTCCATTTTGTCGCTAGCTTTTCACAAGTTCGTTCTGTCGATCTGACCGATGGGGACCGAGGATGTGGAATTTTCGGGGCTGGGATTCTTGTTGAGTTTGTTTTGATGGTCTTTTCAAAATGGTTCTACCAAGTCCAGACCTTTCTTTAGGAGAGTGTGGATTGTAATGTAATGGAGTAAGCTCAAAGCTAGGATCGCGACTCAAGAGGTTCCAAAGGTGGAAGTGGTGCTTGAGATTCATCTTCGACTCGAGATGTGTTCATGCACGGGCACATCCGGGAGTCCAAGCATGCCTTTTAGAGCTTGACTTTGCTCTAGAATTTTCCGAGTCAAAGTTAGGAAGCTTACTATCAGATTAAGTCTTTCAATCCAATCACCGGTCTTGGGGAACGCACAACATATTGGTAATCATGCCACCGCATACAAATGGTTTAGGACTCGTCTTTGTTGAGAGAGTCAAGAAGATGATGTTCACCTATGACTTCTTTTTGCTACTGGGGCACCCAAAGATCAAAGACTCTTGGATTTTTGGTGGTCCAACTATCAATGATTTCCTTTTCTTTCTTAAGTTCATCTTGAAGAGCCTGATTTCTTTTAATAATTCGTTGTTTTGAATCTGTAAGGTGATAGCCTCAAGCTTGTTTTGTTTTAACATAAGTAACTCATCCCTACACTTATTCAATTCAAAACTTAACTTGTTGTACTTAGAAAAAGATTTAGTCTTTGCTCTTCTACAAACTTAAGATCAACATTGATATAGTTCATATAGGACTGCCAATCAGAATCATCATCCATAGAAAGTAGAATATTTACCTTCTTCATTGTGATGTTGACCCATTCTCCATTTTTGGCATGATTCTTTCCAACAGCTAGCTTGTCTTCTTCTCGAGAGGGCCATCAGGTCTTGGACATGCACCATTTCATCATCTGATGAGACGGCTCTTCATCCCAAGGTTTCAAGAACAAGACCTTTGTTTTTACCCTGCATTTTGAACACTTTTTGGTTCTCAGGACTGGCCTCAAGTAAAGCAAGCTTAGCTTTGATCTTCCTATACTTGGCTTCAAAATCTATTGTTTTGTTCGCCGATTTATTTAAAGTTTTGATGAGACCGATAGATTTTAGGTTGAAATTTGCTAAAGCTCGAGGACTGATTTGACCTCGATGGTCTCTGTAGAAGGTTCAAATTGTTTTTGAAAACGTCCTTTGCAAAATGACCTTTTTTTGACACTTAAAGCATTCAGTGTCCTCGTTAGTTTTAGCAGTTGAAAAACCTTTGTTTCTTTTAATAAACCTTCGAGAGTTTGTAAGGAGTGCCCTTTCATGAAATTCAACGCTCAGTCATTTTAGGTACTCCTCACTTGATCTCTCATCGCCTCATCATAATTTTCTTGAAAATCTTGAACCACATTGTTAGAAAAGAAGGCAATTGATATAGGTGAGGTGATGGTCAGGACTTCTTGACTTCCCAAGACTTCTTTAAGTCAGGGTATCGTCTGTTGATGAGGTTTTCCTCATAGACAAATTTCCATAAATTTCGTGAAGCTCAAGAGTTTGGATGTGATTTGCATTTCTAAGTCCCCTAGAGAAGTTTAACCATTTCACAGGGAGACAATTAACAAAACCAACATTTATCTCATGTTTGGATAACTTAACACCATCATTAGCCAGTTCATTTAAAAGAGTTTTGTAACGGGTGTAAGTTTGAGAGAGAGTTTCAGAGTCCTTAGCCCTGAAGGTATTATACTCAAGTTTCAGGTCCATTATTGTAACACCCTCAAAAATAGGATTTTAGCGGAAGCATACAAGTTTTGGGTGCTACTAATCGGTATCACAACACAAGCATAGAATAAAGGTTTTCCTTAAGAAAACTCATTTATTTAATAAAATCGATGTTTACAATAAAATTTGATGCTAAAAACAAGGCTCATAATAAATAAGCTTTGGCCCCCAAGTACAAATATCGAGAGTCATCTATGACCATGCCATGCCATTGCCCTGCGCCTAAAAGTAAACAATCGCCTCAATACTCGAGAATACACGCTAAAAATGTCAACACGTGGTTGGTGAGTTCATAGGTTTTTTCATAAAAGTATTATGAAGTTAAAAGATTCTTTTCGATCATTGTGACGTCCAATAATGTCGCTAAAACAAGGTTTACCTTTAAGCAAAAGAATAGAAAGGTGGACCCACAAGGTTTTCAAGTGCAATCAATTCTCATAAACAAATCAAATTTAATCGAGGCATACCCTCGCCTAATTCATATATCAAAACATTTATCCGCAAAATAGTTCATAAACAACCACTTGGACCATATAAAATTCAAACACTACAACGAATATAGTGTCACGCAAGCTTAACTATTACACAGGCTAAGTCATGAAACCATCACTAGATAGCGAGCGTGACTATCTCTAAACACACTAACAAACGATTATGTTATACGTCATGGCAAGTTGGTGCATCCACAAATCCAGGTAAAATGGCAAGTTGGCAACCAAAGTCCGACGGGGGTGGCCATTCCCAATAGATCTATCCATAACATTCGCACCATCCTGAGCCAGGATGTAACAATTCATAACAACGCTTGGGTTTCTAACCTTAACCTAGCACGTAATAGCTCACAAAACATTTTCAGGTCCAATCCAAAATAGTTCAAGCACTTGTGTCCACATAAAACATATTTAAACCATATCACGATTTCATCAAATCAAGTAACAATCATTTATTCAAATAAATCGAACATTTGCATTTAATAAAAACGAAGCATGTATTCTCCCCAAAACGCGTTTAAAGCAAGTAAAAGTAGGGGCCATGAACTCACCTCGGGTTTAAGCAACGAAGAATCACAACTAACAAGACGGCATCAAAAGCAAGCACAACCAAATCATGAAGGAAAGGCACGTCGATATCCAAAGAGTACAAGTACAAAGGTACTACATCGGCACAACCTAATAGTATACGTATTATCTCAAAATACGTCTCAAAAGTAAAATAATATAATATCCCAAAGACCGTGTCTTAGTTTCGTGGAGTACTGTCAAATGTTTCCAAAATTCCAGATAATATATCAAAAAGTTTAGTTTTAACGTCGTGTGGTGGTGAAATTCAAGACTACATACAACTCACGCCAAAAGAAAACGAGACATCGACATAATCAAGACATACCACCATAA
>OU343224.1:283059573-283322204 GCA_910596185.1 Chrysanthemum makinoi
TTGGCATTTGCAAGATGGTGATGAACTGATGATGCATGGTGTTGATGCATGAATGTTACAGTGATGGGAAAAAACACAAGGTCAAATAATTAAAACATGCATATCACGACAAAAGTGGAAGAATTTAATTTTAGTAGGCGTGTGGTGATTATGGGTATTTGATTATTAATACTTCAAATTTTTATTTTGTGTATCCTAATAACAATGTATATAAAAAATATACTATCTCAATGTTATAGTAATAAAAGAATGAGAGCTGAATTATGTTTAAAAAAATATTAAGAACTAAAAAAAATTGTTATACAAAATTATGGTTGAATGGATGAGGCGCGATCAGTAAATGTGATTTGAAAATTGAAACTGATGAAAGATACCAGTAAATAATTGTTTCTAGAAGAAGGTACACAATGCCCTTATTGTTTAGTTATTATTACCGATTTGGCATTCATTTAATCTTGATTAGATGACATCATCTATGATACATCCGACGGCCTAGATCACTTCTTATACTTCCTATATTAAGATACTTACTTACGTTAACCCCACCTCTCGCCCCCCCCTCTCTCTCTCTCTCTATATATATATATATATATATATATATATATATATATGTATGTGCGGATATTATATACACGCTAACTTCACGGTACCAATTGACCATGAAAACGATTTTTTTCCCCCTTTTGAGCGATCCTTACTATTTTTGTCTTCTTTCATTTTTTAGTTTTTTCAGATTTTTCTGAGCACTTTTTTTTTGTGATTATGAGAGCTACTGTGATATTAACGATATTATGAAAATGTGATATTATAAAACGGTGATATTAAAAACCCATGATTGTTACGGTCATATTATAAACCCAACATTGATATTAAGCTTTGTACATGTAAAAATGAACCGTGATATTAAAAACCCATGATTGTTACGGTGATATTAAGCTTTTTTACATGTAAAAATGAACTGTGATATTAAAAACCCATGATTGTTACGGTGATTGTAAAACCAACTTTGATATTAAGCTCTTTTACATGTAAAAATAAACCGTGATATTAAAAAACTCATGATTGTTACTGTGATATTAACAATTTTATTTAAAAAAAAAAGTTTTTGTGATATCAAGATCTTATCTTGACTTTTGTAAAAAAATCAAAATAAGACGTGAATATCACATTACCTTTAACCATGAAAACATTTAAAAAAAAAAAAAAAAAAAAAATCAGCGATTTTTAATAATATATTGTCCTCTTTATTTTTTTAATTTTTTCATATTTTTTTTAAAGCTACTATGATATTTTCGCACTATCCATACTTAAAACTCAATCCTCACCCGATCTCTTCCACACACACACACACACACACACACATATATATATATATATATATATATATATATATATATATATATATATATATATATATATATATATATATATATATATATATATATATATATATATATATATATATTATATATATATATATATATATATATATATATATGATGACGTATAGTCTATATCCGGGTCACGAACCCGACTAAAGTCCAACACTAACTTAGCCCGGTACGAACTGGGCTACGCTGATTAGATGTTTGGGCTCACGAAAGCCCAAACCCAAATCTATTTACGGAATAGATATCGGATATCTCCTAAATATGGAGATAATCATTCCCAACCGATTTAGGCGGGATACGCCGAAGGTTGAGGAACACGGAACCAACAAGGATTCCGTGTGTATATAAAGGGAATCTCATCCCTCGTTTAAGGTACGATCTACAAACCCTAACTCTCCTTAAACCCTAAACCGATTACTTACTCTCACGCCAGAGGATAATCGTGGGAGACAATCCCACGGTAAGCCTAACGGTGTTTTCTGTCTCTTAGTGCGCAGGTCTCAAGCAACGATTCTCAATTGGTACGAGAGCCGGAGCTCCAAACAAGGAACGCCCAACTTTTGTATCAACAAGTGGCGCCATCAGTGGGACCATTCACTAAGAACTAAGACTAGAATGACGAAGCATGGAAATCAGCGATCGCAAGCGGATCTTACTGGAAAGAAGCTGCACACTGGCTCGGCTTCCAAGCAGACTCCTGGGACAACCAGTACTGCCAAAAACAAGGGATTAGGCCTGGACTTGGTCTACCCTATAGTGGAACCGCGCTCGGGGACAACCCAGGCCACCACAACTACTACCAGCACAGTGGATCCACTGCGCACTGTTCTTACAACTCCCTTTCAACCGGTACCAGAAACGATTGACAAAAGCACCAGATGCACCAGATAAAAACAAGGGCACAGCGGCAGAAGCAAATACCCTTGCTCTAGAAGGGGTCGCGTCGGAATTAACACCAAGGGATTTCGTATCCCAAAATTATGAAACCTTGACCGCCCTCATGAAAGAGGAAGCTAGAAAAAGGTCGGGTCGAAGCCTACAAACCCGACTCAGTTTTGATTCGGAATACGAAACCTCACCACCGCGCCGTCAGAAGGAGAAGCGCGAAAAAGACAACCGCCGACCCCCTGTGTTTAACAGAATTGGAAGGAGAGTCGAGGAAGATGATACATCTGACTCACAGTATGTGGAAGAAAGTGAGGAGGATGAAAGGCGCACCAATGTCCACGCCAGACTTGGTAATCGCAGAGTCCAGGATAGACTTGGGCGACGATACTCCCCAAGTCAAAGCCCTTCAAGCACAAATTCTGAGGACAGTCGGCGCAAGTGCCAAAGGAGGGAAGATTCGTCCTCTGATAATTCCTCGGACAACGAGGATAGCGAGACTGGACACTGGAAGTCCAGAAAGAAATACCGTGACCAAGAGGAGGAAGATATGTCTCTCCCATGGCGCCGTCAGAAGGTCGATGCGTTCACTAGACGATCGTGATTTCTCGAAAAAAGAAGAGGCGCATGCCTGCTAATGTCAAAACCTATGACGGAACAGGTGACACGACGATCATCTAAAAATTTTGAATCAGCCGCACAACTATCGAAACTGGCCACAAGCAGTGTAGTGCCACATGTTTAATTCCACACTAGTGGGAAGCGCGCGTAACTAGTTCAACAAGCTTCCACGTAGAAGCATCAATGGTTTTGAAGAATTGAGAAAGGCATTCCGCCTAAATTTCACTCAACGAAAAAAGTGTGCGAAAAACCCCATTGAACTCGCTAGGGTCAAACAGCGCCAAAGGGAATCCACGAGCGCTTTATGGAGCGCTCAAGGACTAATGTATGCAAGTTAAAGCATGTCCTGAAATACTCAAAATTTCAGGGTTTATGAATGGGATCAGCAACCCAGAACTTATCAAAAGATTGAATGACAAGATTCCCAATCTTTTGATGAAGTCATGAAACGCACACGGTCCTTCGTCCAAGGAGAAGCTGCTGCGGCGGATAGCAAGAAAAGCTATTCAAACTAAGGGCACAGGAACAACCTGGAGACAATCCACGGACCGAATAGTACCCCGTAACAGAACTATCGCAGCCAAGTGAGTGGGCGCGACAATGACAAGTACACCCCGCTGACAAAAACGCCGAAGGAAATACTCACAACAGAGGGCGCAAACTTTCCAAGACCGCCACAAATGCGCACTCCAGAGGATCGGCGAGTGGGGAGTGGCTACTGTGACTACCACGCACAGAAGGGCCACACCACTAATGAATGTGTCTGTGAAGATCGTTGTAAGCTCTTAGACGAGGTCTAATATTATATCTAGGAACACATAATAATAAAGGCGGAATATTCAAACATAGAATCAATATTATTATGAACAAGGTTTTTCATAATCATAAACTAACTAGCTAACTATAATAAAGATCAAATACTTGATCTAACACTAACTAACTAAACCCTAGGCGTTTTCCCAAATCCCTACGCCTAGGTTCCCACACACACACCTTTAGACGTCTACATCTTGTACGTACTTACTAAAACTAATGACCCTATGTTCTGTATATACTAGAGACATCTAGGGTTTACAAGGGAATCATAATACAATTAGGAAACTAAATATTCTTTTAAGCATATCTTCTAGAATCTTTCAAATCCTCCTCTTTTGTAGTTCCTTTCTTGTCACTTTTAGTCCTTCATGTTTCATTCTTCTTGTTTGTATCATCAAATCTATAATAGACCCAACAATCTTCCCCTATTTGATGATGACAAAACAAACACGATTCTTGTACGAACTTCCTTAGACGAAGTAGCAGAAGTTGAGATAATTAAATCTCACCATGAATGAAACATTCTTGTCTTCCTTTGTCTTCCCCTTAATCCATGCCATGTCACTCAAACATCTTTTAAGAACATAAATTTCTTCCTGTGTGTGTGAACCAAACAACCTTTTTGTGTGTGTGTCATCCAAAAATCCATAACCATTATCACGCTCGACTTCCCCTTAAATCGAAAACCATATGAGAAAGAATCAGTACCTTGAGCAAAAGATTTTGGAGAAGGAGAGTTACTTCATTAAAATCTGCAGACTTGTTAAACGTACTTGAAAAAAACGAAAAAGTACTTTAAATTCAAGAGCATTACTTGAACATAACGTCCTGCAGCAAGGTACTTTCCAAAATGCTCAGCAGTACTTTGAAATACCAGAGCAGTACTTTAAACAAAACAGGTACTTTCATGTTCGGAGCAGTACTTTCAAAATAAAGCAGTACTTTCAGCAGTACTTTCACATCAAAGCTCAGATGGAAGATCCCTTCGGTGGAAAGTTAGATTGATATATAGAGAACATCCACCCAAAATTGCGTTACGATCCAACGGTTAACAAAAAGTTATGATGTTCAAAACAGTGCTGTTGTAACCTTACGAATTTCCAGCAGACTTCGAATGCTTATAACTTTTGATTGAGGGCTCCGATTGACAATCCCTTCGCCTAGGACAATCCCTAGCTGAGCTTATAACTTTTATCAATTGGTATCAGCTTATTAATGAGCTTTGATACCAATTGATAAAATCGTTTATAAGCTCAGCTAGGGATCAATAACAAAGATAATAAGCAGCGGAATAATCAAAACAATACTTGGTTATTGACAAGGTTTTCATTCACTAACACATTCATTCACTAACACTAACTAATCATAGACGTTTATAGGAATACGTTACTAACTAAAACTAATAACCTAGGCGGTTACAAGACTATAACTAGGACACACCACACCTTTAGTTCCACTACATTATGGAAGACACATATTATAACCTACACCTATGTCCTCTTTATATACTAGAGGATAAGAACTAAATAATAAAACTTCCATTGCAAGCAAGCCCTTCCATCTTTTAGTAGGTTTCCTTCTTGTCATATTAAGTCCCTCTTGTTTCATTCTTTTTGTCTTTATCAACTCGAACGTATAATTCCCAACAGTGTCCAACTGCGCCAGCTCATTGACAAACTGGTTAAAGAAGGCAGATTGGACCATTTGGTCAAAAATATTAAGGAGGGGAAGGATAGACAGAAAAGCGGAAACAAGAAGGAGACACCCAAGGAAAAGGCCGACACCATCTACATGATACAATCATGGCAGCGGGTCACTAGACAGAAGGTCAGCCAGGAATTTTCCCGAGGAAACGAAATTTCTTTCCCCGCCTTAGTTGCGGACAAAGCAGTGGTTGAGCCACTCACCATTGAGATTAGTGCGGGGGGTCATGACATCCATCGCATGTATGTTGATGGTGGAGCATCGGCGGACATCATGTATGAGCACTGCTTCAAGCGACTGCGGCCTGAAATACGCAGTCAGTTAAACCCGGTCAGAACGGCGTTGACTGGTTTTACGGGTGAAAAGATATGGCCTATGGGGCAAATACGATTACTAGTCAGCATCGGAAACGAAAAACACTCTGCGACGGCTTGGATGGAATTTATGGTGATCAAATCTCCCTCGCCATACAATGGCATTATCGGGAGGCCTGGGATATCCGCTATGCGCGCAGTGCCATCAACAGCGCACGGGATGCTTAAATTCCCAGTGGAAGGGGGCATTGTCACACTTTACAATGCCACTGTACCGCATAGAGAATGTAACACGATTACATGAGAAACGGCACCAATCCCAGAAATGAGCGCAACCAAAGTGCCAAATCTGAAGGTTGCGATTCATCCAAACTACCCGGAACAGGAAATATCCATTGGAGGGTCACTGTCGGACAAAGGCAAAGCAGCTGTGTGTGCGCTCTTGCAAAAGAACTTGGACATTTTTGCATGGGAGCCAAAACACATGACTGGGGTACCACGCTCAATCACAGAGCATAGACTGAGAATCCGACAAGGGTACTCACCAATACACAAACTGGTGGATGTGGGAATTATGCGTGAAGTCTACTACCACGACTGGCTTTCTAACCCAGTAATGGTAAAAAAGAGCGACGGTAGCTGGCGAATGTGCGTGGACTTCACAGATCTTAATAAAGCGTGTCCACAAGACTGCTACCCATTACCAGAGATAGACTGGAAAATAGAGTCTCTGTGTGGGTACCCATTGAAGTGTTTCCTCGATGCGTACAAAGGATACCATCAAATCCAGATGGCAAAGAAGGATGAGGAAAAAACGGCCTTTCACACAAGCCAAGGCGTCTACTGTTACACAAAAATGCCTTTTGGCTTGAAGAATGCAAGCGCCACCTACCAGCGGTTAGTAGACAATGCTTTCGAAAAACAGGTGGGCCGCAACCTGGAGGTCTATGTTGATGACCTGGTCATAAAAAGCCATACTGAAGATGAGTTAGTGCGCGATATTGAGGAAACGTTCAGAACTCTACGAGAGATCAATATGAAGCTAAATCCCAAAAAATGTACCTTCGGCGCCGCCGAAGGCATGTTCCTCGGATACCTAATAGAACCCGACGGTATAAAACCATGCCCGGAAAAGACAAAAGCTGTTATTGAACTTCCTTCACCGCGCACGTTGAAGGAGGTCCAATCTCTCAATGGAAAGCTGGCCGGTCTTAACAGGTTCCTGTCTAAGTCAGCAGATAAGTCTCTACCTCTTTTCAAAACACTCAAGAAGTGTATCAAAAAGGGATATTTCCGGTGGACTACGGAGGCAGAAGCAGCCTTCGTACAACTTAAACAACACCTGGCAACGCTCCCCACACTTGTCGCACCTCGACCAGGGGAAGAGTTAATTATGTATCTATCCGCAACTGATGGAGCAGTCAGCGCAGTGCTACTAACAGATAGGGATTCAGTACAAACCCCTGTCTACTTTGTAAGCAAGGCGCTCAAGAAGACAGAGATGAACTATAGCGCCATGGAGAAATTAGTGCTGGCGTTGGTGTTTGCTGCTAAACGGCTACGCAGGTACTTCCAAGCGCATCCAATAGCAGTAATCACAGACCAACCAATCAAGCAAATCATCTCCAAACCTGACGCATCAGGCCGACTGCAGAAGTGGAGTGTATTGCTAGGTGAGCACAACATATCTTACAGGCCACGTACCGCAATCAAAGGACAAATTCTGGCAGACTTCCTCGTCGAGAAGCCAGACACCGATGAGGTACCCGCACCAAGTAGGACAGAACTGCATGACCCATGGATCTTGTTTGCAGATGGATCCTCATGCGTGGATGGCTCAGGAGCAGGCCTCATTCTCACAAACCCAGAGGGAATGGAATTCACTTACGCACTGCGTTTTGAATTTACAGAGACAAACAATGAGGCAGAATATGAAGCTCTAATCGCTGGGCTACGCATTGCAGCTCGGATGGGTGTACGTAACCTAGAAGCTAATGTGGACTCCCGACTAGTGGCCAACCACGTGTTGGGCGAATACGTGGCTAAAGAAGAAAATATGATTCAGTATCTCGACAAGACCAAGACACTGATCAAAGGCTTTGACAGATTCACCATCAAGCAAGTTCCTAGAGGAGAAAATCGCAAAGCAGATGCACTAAGCAAGATCGCCTCGACAAGTTTCGCACACCTATCAAAGCAAGTGCTGGTGGAAACACTGAAAAGCAAGTCCATATCGGAGATGGAAGTCTCCACAATAATAAAGGAGGAAGGTCCTACCTGGATGACACCGATAACGGAATTCCTAAGCAAAGGAACGTTACCCCAAGAGCAGCAGGAAGCTCGCAGGATACGGCGCACAGCACAGAGATTTGAACTTCGAGACAACATACTGTACCGACGCTCCTTCCTCCAACCATGGCTCCGCTGTGTTGGCCCCCTACAAGCAAATTACGTGCTGCGAGAAATCCATGAAGGTTCATGCAGCATGCACTCGGGACCACGGTCCGTTGTGGCACGCGCCATGAGATCAGGATACTACTGGCCAACCATGCACCGCGATGCGCGAGATTTAATAAGAAAGTGCAATGATTGCCAAGTTCATAGACCCGTCCCGCGCCATCCACAGCACGAGCTAACGCCAATTACATCACCATGGCCATTCTACAAATGGGGTATCGACATTGCAGGACCTTTTCCAGTCGCAGCAGGAGGGTTAAAATTCCTCATAGTCGCCATAGACTACTTCACTAAGTGGATCGAAGCAAAGGCAGTAGTGACAATCACGGGCAACCAGGTCAAGCGCTTTGTCTGGGAAAGTATAGTATGCCGCTTCGGACTGCCTGGGGAAATCATCTCGGACAACGGGAAACAATTCTGTGACAACCCTTTCAAAGACTGGTGCGAGAAGTTAAACATCACACAGCACTTCGCGTCAGTTAAACACCCACAAACCAACGGCTTAGTCGAACGTGCGAATCGAAGCTTAGGTGAAGGAATTAAGGCACGCCTAGAAACGCACAAAGGAAGGTGGGTGGAAGAGCTATCACATGTCTTATGGGCGCATCGAACTTCAATCAAAACCAGCACGGGAGACACTCCTTTCTCCCTAGTCTATGGGACAGAAGCCGTCATACCAGCCGAGATCGGCATGCCAACTATCCGCACCGCTGAAATCAATGCGGCAACCAATGACGACGAGAGACGGGTCGACTTAGACCTGCTAGAAGAAAGGCGCGAACGCGCAGCTATACGAGAGGCAAAATCAAAGTCAAGGATGAAAGGATACTACGATGCTAAAGTGCGCAATGTTTCATTCAGACCAGGTGACTTCGTCTACCGCGCCAATGACGCGAGCCACGCAGAAGACACGGGCAAGCTCGGACCAAAGTGGGAAGGACCCTATGAGGTTACTGAAGCACTAGGAACAGGCGCGTACAAGTTACGAGGCTTGGATGGTCGAGAACTGCCGCGCACATGGAACATCTGCAACCTCAAGAGGTGCTACCTATAGGAGTGGCCACGACCCAGCGTACAAGCGCTCAGGCACTTTACTAAAGTACCCAATAAACATCTATGTACTTAATTTTTTATTTCCTTAGTATAATGTATTATTTGTTTCTCATATACACTTGCAAGTATTAATAAAACATCACGGTTTCTAGCTAACTCCGTGACACATTTCAATTTGTTATTTCCATAAACTGTATGTCTTAACATCTTTTATTTCTTGCCTACATGGCGTGCATGCACTAAAATAAACCCACGATGGTAAAAGGATAAGTTAACCTACTAAACAACTTGTTGAGTAAGAGGATTGCAAACCCATCAACACTGGATCACGTATCCTTGTTAAACACCTTGTTCTCAAGACGTTGGAACGAGTTTTGTGCGCATCTTACGATGGGTGCGCAATAACGCATATGGTGCACGTTTAACAACTTAGGAGCCAAGACACTTGATTCCTTAAAAGTGATATTTACAGTACTCTGCATATCATAACATACACGACTATGATAACAAGTACATAGAAATTTTTTTTTTCAAAGTCCACTATGATTTTCATACACGACTATGACTTCCCTATATTATTCACACAATGAATATGTCTTGTACGTCAAGACAAACAGATAAGTCTGCACATCACAAATTGCAATAACATTCACACGCACTTAACAAAAGGAGATTTATTCATAACTACGAGTTATTACACAAAGATGTTTACAACACAAGTTACAATCTAAAAGCTATGACTACGCTTCAGAGAAAAGCTACCCGCATGATTTGCAGCATTCCCAATCTCATCTAGCTTCTTCAACAAATCCGCATCTCGACGAGCCACAGTGGCAACACTCACTGGCACCCCATCAGACCGAGGGAGGTGAGATGCGCCAATACCACACAAAACAGCCTTGCCCTTAATGCCCTCCTTCTTGGCAAGCCTAGTGGCATGCGCTTCCAAGACTTGCTTCAAAGGTACTTCCTTCTCCAAAGCAAAAGGATTCAGAATATCCTTAGGGTGCACAAATACAGGCACGTGAAGTTGAGATTCATCAGGCTTAAGATAATGGTCTGGCTGCGCAACGGCCTCTCCACCACGATGACGTGCTAAAGTCAACCCTGCCATAATAACACCTATGGGGTAATCCTGATCGCGCTCAAGGTCAGCAATCATGGGGAGGTCTAGATCCTTCATCCTACTCATAGCAGCGATCAGGTTCTCATAAGCCTTTGTCTCGTAGTTAGGTACCTCTTCAATAGGCACCTTCAAAAGCTTAGCTTCATGCAGCCTCTCCACAGCTTCTGCTTTACCATGTTCCAGCGCGCACTGAACCACCTCTCCAAAAGCATCAACCACTTCCTTGGACTCAAGGGTACTCAGCGCAGCAAGGCGCAGGCCATGGCTGATGAGCCACCTGCGCTCAGCGATTACAGACATGAGATGAGGATATAGTTCCTCATCATACTCCAGACTTATCTTGCGCAACTTCATTTCCTGCGCTTCAAGGGCACTTTTCACAGTAGCGCCAAACTCTTCAAGCTGGGAAGTCAGCGCATCTTTGCTATTCTCCAAATATTTCATTGCCCAGTGACAAGAAGACTTATACCCTGCGGCCTCTGCACGCTCTTGATTTATTTGGCACATCAGCGCCATCTTCTCTTCAGCGAGCTTTTGGGCGTATGACCCCATGCTCTCTGCTGCAGCCTTGGCACTGGCCAACTGTGACTCCAGCAACGCAATAGCCTGATCCTTCTGAGCGCTTTGGCTGCTCTCACCAGAAATCTGAGCCCTTAGCTTCTCCACCAACGAAGCTTGATGCACAGATACTTGCGCCAACTCTTCCACCAGTTGCCCCACTGATGCACCCCCAGCAGACATATCCGCATCCTTTTGGCTGTGTGGTTCAGACTGAGCGGAGTGCGAAGATTGCACAGAACTCTTCTGCGGCGGCGACTCTGCGGATTGTTCAAACCTACAAACATGACAGTTATTTAGTAATATCATAAGGCATTGCGGTAAATAATTTCGTCATGACACTTACACAGGAATGGATGTATCAGGTGATGGTAGGCGCGAGGCAACATCACTAGAGGATGACTCCACATTTAACACAACAGGACGCTTCTTTCGGGAGGTAGCAGCGCCATCGCCACTGCGCATCCTTTTGCGCTTCAATCCCTGGCTTTCTTCTTCCTCTTCCGTTTCTTCCACGTGCTCTGCCGCTGCTTGCGCAGGTTGCACTGGTGGGGAGGGGACTATAGGATTTGGCACACTTTGCAAGGGTGTTGCTTCTAGCGCAACGGACGAGCTCTCCCCTGCCTCTCCTAGGTCCAGCTCAAGGGTACGCCCTGCTGCCGCAACAAGTACAGGATCTTCTCCCTCCTTTAGCGGACGGGTTCCCACTTCCACTTGTATCGGCTTCGCCAGTTGAACAACGCTGAACAAATCCATCTCTGCGCAACAACAATGAAACACAAATAGTTTACGACAAGTACGAAGAAAAAACAGCAAAGAACTTACAGTAATATAACTCAACGGGGTACGAAAGAATGAGCACCCACCCTGACCATCCGCGCCTAAGAAGATTGGCACTTCTTCTGAACTGCCAAAATAGTTGTGGCTAATGCCAATATGCACCAGGAACTCCTCAGGGTAGGAGTTAATGGGGATGCGGTTGGCATTTATTGTGTTCGCATCCTCCACATTATATGATCCAGGGAGGGGGCGCTCATCCTTTGGCAGTGTCCCCTGGGAGTAAAAATCAAAACGAGAAGGAAAGCACGCGTCGTCGACCCAGAAAAAGGTTTCTCTCCAATTTCTGAGTGCATCTAATTTTTCCGTATAACATTGGAGTCCCCAGGGCGCTTCGCGAAGGATACCCACCCGTGTGACCACGTGGTGTGGTAAAAGGCGCGGAACAGGTGGATGGTGGGGTTAATGGCCAATACGCGGCAATTCACCTCAAAATTGGTTAGTTTCGCTGCACCTATGCAGTGCAGCTGGGATATGTGTATGCGGTAATAGTTCAATACATCACTCAAGAATAACGATATGGGTATACGCTGATTTGCGAATTCGAAGAAACGCGTATATACCCCAATCTTCCCATCGGGGAAGTCTGCTATTGACGCATTCGCAGCCGGAACTTCCGGATGTACTGCGCTGGGAATATAATAGTCAGACGCAAACTGTAGGAGTTCCTCCTCCGTTATGTCTGATGTGAAATCCGATAATACCTTTACCATGATCTTGTTTTTCTAACAGAAAACAAAAGCGCGCGCGCTGTTACCTTGTGAATATTAAGGTATGGTGGCTGGAAATGTTTAAAGCGGTGGTAATAGCGGATAACGTTTTTTTTTTACTATGGGAAGGAATGGTGAAAATGAAGCGAAAGGTTATATAACCTCCCTCATCCACGCGATGAGTGACACGTGGACCCCACCAACCCTAACTATGTGGTTGAGATTGCTTGATGGGACACGGGTGCAATAACTTTCCCCCGACTTACAAGGCACCCATTTTTTAATCCAATGTCTCGATACAAAGTACCGGTTGGTATATTTTTATGGCTTCTTGGCTACGCTTCGAAGTTTTTTGATGACTACGGTTATTAGTCTAGCATCCGCAGTTAGTCACTACGCATACTAGACTGGGGGGACATGATGACGTATAGTCTATATCCGGGTCACGAACCCGACTAAAGTCCAACACTAACTTAGCCCGGTACGAACTGGGCTCCGCTGATTAGATGTTTGGGCTCACGAAAGCCCAAACCCAAATCTTTTTACGGAATAGATATCGGATATCTCCTAAATATGGAGATAATCATTCCCAACCGATTTAGGCGGGATACGCCGAAGGTTGAGGAACACGGAACCAACAAGGATTCCGTGTGTATATAAAGGGAATCCCATCCCTCGTTTAAGGTACGATCTACAAACCCTAACTCTCCTTAAACCCTAAACCGATTACTTACTCTCACGCCGGAGGATAATCGTGGGAGACAATCCCACGGTAAGCCTAACGGTGTTTTCTGTCTCTTAGTGCGCAGGTCTCAAGCAACGATTCTCAATTGGTACGAGAGCCGGAGCTCCAAACAAGGAACGCCCAACTTTTGTATCAACAATATATATAAAAGTAAGACTTTTTGGTAACAGCTGATTGATTTTAGAAATGGATAAGGAAAAAATTGGCTAAAATGGTTTAGAAAAAAAAGTTTTTCAATAGTTATTTTAGGAAGAAAAAGAAAAAAGGTTTGCAAGCCCAAAACTCCCAACAAAACAAAATATAAAACCCGAAAAGGGCCAATCTTGGCGGCTCGACAGAACACATCACCAACCAACAACAGTTGCTGTTCTTTTCTCACATCGATGATACCTCCCACCCTCCCTAACAAAGACATTTGAAGGTAATTGTGATTCTGTTGAAATAATGTTACATTCTGAGTTTAGTCGTAAAGCTGAATATTTTTGTTACCCTCAAGTAGATAATTGTCCAAACTTTTTTTTTTTTTTTAATCTTCCTGTGATTGCATTTGGAATGGACATATAGCCAAGATATGTTGCTAGGACCTACTCAAGCGGTCAATTGGCCTAGGCTGGAGGTTTTGGGACATTCTTTAGTACATACAACCTTACTAGTTAGTACTAGTATTATATGGTAAGGCCAACTCTTATGGTAAATTCAACCTGTCAGTTTTAGTGACTTATTCTTTCAAAATGTTATTCTCAACGAATCATTTTTAAACCTCAAAATGTTTCTTGTTTAATGACTAGTTCTATCTTGTATTAGCAATTTCATTTTACATTCCAGACCCTGCTACCGCTACAGCTAATCAGGCATAGGGAGGAAGTTAATCTTTGTTGGCAATTTAAGATGTCTCTACCTACACATGCTTTATGTCTTATGATGACAAGGAATGACAGATAGATTTTCTTTCAGGCATTTGTTTCCATTTTGAAGTTCAACACCAAGTCATATACAACTAACTGAAGGTCGTTTTTGGTCTCTTAACAACTTAGCCTGTAACCTCATAATCATAAGCTGATCCAACATCCATCAACAGCTTATGAGCTTATTTGTCATAAGCTATAAGTTGCTTATTGAACTTAAGCATAAGCCCACAAAATAAGCTCAGACAAACACCCCCTTAAAGCAATGGCATTAGATGAAACCTTTTTCCATTACTCCGTAATAACCTTCTTCATCATCAGCCCACTAACCTTCATCTCATGCCGTTACATAACCGCCCCGTATGGCAAACACCACCGCAAAGGATGGGGACCCACACTTCCACCATCATTAGCATGGTTCATTATGGAAAGCCCCACTCTTTGGTTCACCCTTATTCTCTATCCATTAGGTCAACATTACTCTAATCCAAAATCCATATTACTAATCTCAACTTTCCTTTTACATTACATACATCGTACTATCATATACCCTCTTCGCTTACGAAGAAAACCCACCAACGGATACCCCATCAGTGTCGCAGGTATCGCATTTGGGTATAATATATTTAATTCTTACTTACAGACGAGAGGGGTGTCGCACTATGCTGATTACGCGAATGATTATTGCTTTTGGTGGCGGTTTTGTTTTGGGTTTGTGGTGTTTATTATTGGTATGTTCGTGAATGTGAAATCTGATATGATGTTGGTGAGACTGAAGGAAGAGGGTTTTGGTGTTGGGTATAAGATTCCTTTTGGCGGGTTATTTGAGTATGTGAGTTGTGCTAATTATTTTGGGGAAATTGTGGAGTGGTTGGGTTGGAGTATGATGACCGGATCGTCAGTGGGGTTTGGGTTTTTGCTGTACACATGTGCTAATTTGGTTCCAAGGGCACGTGCAAATCATATTTGGTATTTGGAAAAGTTTGGTGAAGATTATCCCAAGGAGAGGAAAATTGTGATTCCGTTTTTGTATTGATTTGTTTAGGGGTGTTTTAGATTTTGGTTTGTATGGAATTGGTGATTTTTGAGATTTTGGTTTGTTGTGGATTTGAATAAATTTATAATGCGTCTGTTTTTTAGTCACCTTCTTTGCAGTTCTATATGATTGTCAAAGAATGCTGTGTTGCATTTTTAAGTTGCAAAGAAACGAACATAAGGTGTTATGTTTTTTATTGCATCTACATACTCATGTTCAGATAAAGTTTCCTCATCCAACAAAACTTGGGCTTGAATTTCTGGAAACCACATCTGCCCAGGCGCAAATATGTTGCTCTCTCAAAGTAGGCCCGAATATCCATCTTCTTCAGAATGGGGAAAAGGATAGGCTGATACTGAGGTTCATATGCAGAGTTGACAAGAAATCCACCCTTTAGACAGCACGCCAAAGAAAGAGACAAAAACGTCAAATGGATATGAAAACAGGAGGCAGGTTGGCTGCTAAGCTTTCAAAATAAGGTAAAATGTTCTGTTGGTTTTAACTTGTGTCTTTTATGTTCAGCTGCAAGCAGAAATATGATATGTGTACATATACTCATAATATTATTACTTTCATTATCAGATAAAATGTAGCATTGGGCTACTGAGTGACAGGTTTAATGAGACATTGAGCTATATAGTAATTGAATGTGAAAGGCGTGAATAGACTTGTTTCTGTAAGCTGTCTCAAAGTAAACAAAATAATTTTATGACTGAAAATGATTCACCAGGATGGAACACGAAAGCAATGGCTACTGTTTTTGGTTATCACACCCTAATCGGTTACATGTTCTTTATTGACCATGGACGGATATCAAGTCCATTCTTTTTTAAACTATCATAATAAGCCATCACACATATCAACATAAGATTGCCAAAAATCTTACTAGAACAAAGTATCTTCTGATCACACATTGCAAAATGGATAATATTTCAGCGTTGGTCGAAACGGGTTAAAACGTTGGCGTTGGTGGGCTAACCCATAGGCCATAGCCAAGATACTGTATCAGCTATATTAAATTTAGAGTAAAAAAATTGTCCGCACATTCAATCCTTATTCTTTCAAAAATACACTCATCGTCTCTATAAGAAACTTATAAGTGCACATTTGGTCCCTGACTAAAATTAAATTACTAAACTACCATTTGTCTTCTCTTTCACTTTGGTCTCTGTGAGAGCAATTTTGTCAATTAGTTTTGGCCAGGGACCAAGAGTGCACTTGCAAATTCTCCACAAGGACGACAAGTGCACTTTCGAAAGGATGGAGAATGAACTTACAATTTGACCAAACCACAAGGATTATTTTTGCAATTTACTCTTAAATTTATAAATGATATATCTATCAAATATGATTAAAAACTAAATTATAACTAGACATTTTGACCCGTGCATCTGGTTAAAAGATCAAACTCTTCTTTATGTCAAGAACTCAGTTTTTATTTAGAAAATATGTTCGCGGGTTAAAATATAAAAGATCAAACTATAATTTGTATCAATAACATGTAAGAGATATGCATACATGACAAAATATATAAAAATTGGGTAAAGTCAAAATTATTCGGGTAAAGTTGACCGGTGAGTTCGTCAGAAAATGTTAACAAATGAGTTTAAAAAAACACAACTTTACAATTTTATTTATGCATATAATTCTTTTATGTAATATAAATTTACATTCATAAATCTAAATTTATCAAAGTTATAAATATTATAACTAATTATTATTATTTAATCATTAATACTAACATACAAATACGGGTCAAGATATAAAAGTTCAAACACTATTCGTAAAGTGAGGATCAAATGAGAAATATAATTAAGATGAGAAGAATGAGAAAAAAATCACAACCACCAATCTTAGATGTATTCACAAAAATATATGCATCTCCTAATTATTTCTCTTTTTTTATTTGAAATTTGTGGCTGGAATTTTTTCTCACTCTTCTTATTTAAATAACTCTTTTCACTAGATCTTGTGTAAGTAACATTTAAGACATATGTTCACGAGACATAATATATACAAAGGCTGTCAAGTTAAAATTGTTCAGATTATGCTGACCGGTTGATTTTCTATGAAAATGTGTGATAAATGAGTTCGTCTCAAAATATTAACAAATGAATTTGTGTCAAAAACCTATGCATTTGATTCTTTTATATAATTCTAAATTCTTATATTATCACTTTTGTAAATATTAATACTAATATTATAATTTTATAATTATTAATACTAACCCTTATGTCATGAAACTCAATCTTTATATATTATAGAAATTACACGTGTTTCAGTGTGGGTTAAGTTGCACAACGTTCCTATGGCAGCATACACGGAAACGCGTCTGAGTTTGATTACTACATGTTTAGTACGCCCTATTAGGTTGGATGCTTATAAAAGCAACATATGTCTTAAATCGTGGGGTCGAAGCGAATTTGCGAGAGAACTCATTGAGGTGTCGTCTGAGAAGGTGTTATTGGACAAGTTACTTTGTGGCTATTCCATTTCTTTATGGATCGGGACACTTTATTGAAACCATTGAAATAAAGTATGAATGGCAGCCACCTTGTTGCGAGACTTGTAAATTTTTGGGTTCAATGACGAGCAATACTTTAAGAAGCCTAAAGCTGCTAATGTGACACCAGTTTCTGAGGATGGTTTTGTAGAAGTAATTAGCAAGAATGGCAAAGGTAAACAACCATCTAACCTCTCGTTAAATTGACGGTATTCGCTTAAATGAACCTAGTCCTAATTTTGTGTATCGTCCAAAAAATACTTCTACTAATACTAATGGAGAGGCATCTACTTCTCAACCTAAAAGTGCTATGTATAATAATTCAGTAGCTAGTAAAAAAGTTAGTAGTGTGAATGATGCTTCGCTTGAGGTTTTGGCTCCGCAACAAACAGGTAACACAGATACATCTAACAAGTCTCATGCAATTAATAATAACACAATTAAGGATGATATTAATCTTGTCTCTTTAAAGAACTCATTTGATGTTCTTATGAACGAAGATGATGTATTTGTAACGAACAATGAGATAGGCACGAATAAGGATGTTATTGGAAGCTCAACATTTGAAAGTGACATTGATGATGATGAAGTTTTGGAGGTTCACAATGAAACTTCTACTTACATGGCATTTGATAGTCCTAAAAGTGGTACTGGAGCCGGTAAGAAGAGCTAATATGAGCAATGGAAGGAGGATACCTATGATCAAAACCTTTATGATGATGATGATGACTTTGATGATTGTGGTTTGACTAGTGCTCAAATGGCGTATGCTAATGCATATGGCATTAATCTTCGTGGTCAAATTAGATAGGTTTTTCTTTTTGTTTTACATAAGTATGGCATGTTATTCTAATGCTAGGTTGTATCTTCTAAGCTCTATAGGTGATTTGGTTGTGCCCGTTTGGGCTGAGATATAGGATTCACCCTCATAAGTTGTACTTAATTAGTCAAAATTGTTCGGATTATGTTGACTGATTGATCTTCTGTGAAAATGTGTCATTAATGAGTTCGTCTCAAAATATTAACAAATGAATTTGTGTCAAAACCTATGCATTTAATTCTTTTATATAATTCTAAATTCTGATAAGTATTAATACAAATATTATAATTTTATAATTATTAATAGAGTAAAATACACCATTCCTCCTTTTATTTGTACCCAATATACACGAGATGTCCTAAAAGAAATACGCCCAAGGTCCTACTGTACACTTTTTGCATCTCCCGAGGTCCTTTTGACTATGGACGTCAATCAACATCTGATAAGTGCGGGTATTTTAGTCATTTCGTGGCTTTGTTTTAATGGCTCCCTCTTCTTCTTCATCTCCACACACCACCACCAATCATTACAACCATCCACTATCACCCACCACTATTACAACCATCCACCACCACCCACCAACATTATTATTATTATTATTATTATTATTATTATTATTATTATTATTATTATTATTATTATTATTATTATTATTTTTATTTTTTTTCTAAATCAGATTCAGACCAATGTAATATTGTAACCCCGATTTGGAATCATGTTTTTTATTCCGATTTCAGTAATGAAACAAGTAAGTAAAAGCTTAAAGAGACGATGATTTGACTTTCAAATACATTGAGAATAGTCTAATAATGCCTCTTCAAAATACATTAAACTATTGCTTTTGCTTCTTTAAATGCATTAGAAAAGATTCTGTAGGATCCCATATTTATTAACTTAAACACTAAAAGGTGGTGACTTTATGGTGGTGGTGGTGTTGCCGTGTTTTAGAGAGAAAAGAAGAGGAAGAGATAGCTTTGTATTTCACACACTTAACACCTACAAGCACACATACACAAGTGAGACTTGTGCCTATACATATACCATCCCAACTCCTAAACATGGGATTGGGTTTGGGTTTTAGTTCTCACACGCTTGGCCTAATAATGCACAAACTATTAGACTAAACCTGTAGCTTATTAGCTTAGTACATATAGCCCGATACTAGATTTTTACATATTCTCTATTAATGTTACATAGTTCCTAAATGTATAATGGCCATCACTTCTATTACATCTATTACTAAAAGTAATACCAACAATCTCCCCCTAAGGGATGTCATTCATTAGTTATCGTGGATGCATTGTCGTGAATTGGTCTTCTTTAATCTTGATCTTTGAACCTTGAACGTTGAGATAGATGAGTCTTCATTCTTTGTTATTAACATGCTATGTGATCTTGTGATATGAATTTGTTGTCTTTTCTTGCCTTTGATCGTATATCTTCATCTTGTCTTTGTCGCATTCTTTCCATCATACTCATACATCTTGTATAGCTTTGATCTTCATACTTAAGCTTTCCTCACTTCATATACGAACTTGTTCTTGACTTTCTTTGATTAGATCTTGACTCTGATGAAGCATGTTGTCTTTATCTTGATTCCTTTGTGTTGAACGTTCTTGATTTGAGGTTTTTGAGGATATATGCGTAAGTATGAGTACATGGAAGTGAATATATCGATGTGGATGGTGGTGCATCTCGAGTTATTATGATGTGCTACTACGTGTGCAAGTTTAAATTTATAAAAACACGATTATACCGATTATCTGTTCACACATACGAGCAAGTATACTCGTCCATTTATAATAAAGGTAGGTAAGTTGTAACACCCCCAAAATTTGTACAGCAGAAGCACATGGGGTGCTACTCAATTGGTATACACAACACAAGATAATAAAGAACGGAATACATACTCCGTTTAAATTTCATCAATTATTAAAGAGATTTAAATTTAATGTCAAGTGCGGAAAATATGGCCCATATGTTTAGTTGTTTTATAAAATAAGTCATAGTTTGTGTAAAAACACTTCAGCGGATAGTCTATGACCCTTGCCTTGCCATTACCTTGCATGCAAATTAAATACCTGAGAAAAACATGCTAAAAGTCAGCAAAAAGCTGGTAAGTTCATAGGCTTAAATATTCAAACAGCATTGGACTAATTCAATCATCATAAGCATTTCAAAACAGTTGTGAAACATGTTACGCTAGCACTAAGTTCATGAACCTGAAGCTTAACCATAGTATGCATGCTCTAGCTGCATGTAAAATAAAGGCCTTGCAAGTGTTGAAATCCTAAAACACTTGAATCTCGACATGATGTACATCCGGTTGCCTATCCAGTCGTGTACCGGTATCTAGGTCGTGTACCGGATAAAGTGTAGGCGACGTTGTGATAGGTTTGGTTCTACCTCGTGGAAGAACTCGGTGCCTAGCCTTGTACTGGATAAAGAATAGGTGACGTTGTGAAGGCTTCTCCGCCACATTAAGGAGATTGTATTGTGTAGTGCTTACGAACTCTCGAGTAGAGTACTCGGGGAGTGGAGTAGAGCAAGGAAGGTATCCTTGTAGCCGAACCAATATAAACACTCGTGTCGTGGTTTTGTGTTCCTTTACTCTTTATCTTTGCATTAATTACTTTTATGCTTATCTATCAATATCCAACACACATATTAAATAGATTGACATAAGTCGATCTAAATAGTTTAAAACAAAGTTTTAATGGGTAAAACCGTAAAACTATTTAACCCCCTTTTCTAGTTTTCCACAATTTACATCAGAGCTTCGTTACCAAGTTTCTTAGAGTATATTATACTTTAAAAACTTGATACGATCTGTGTATGTTTGAAAACTACAATAAAGAAAATTTCTTAAAACAAAAAGTCATGTGTTAGAAATTCTTATACTTTAAATGTTGGATAATGATAGATCATTCTAACACTTTCTTTTGAGAATTCTTCATGATAGGATTCGTTCGATGACTTCGCTCCATCTAAAGAAAAATGAAGTCAACACCCAAAGAAGAATCCAAAATAGTTACTATTTGCTTTTACAATATATGATTAGGTATTTTAAAAGCCCATGAAGTATTTCGCGTCTATGATTTTCAAAAATCATAAAAAGTATATATAGCAAAGGTATGACCTTCGAATTATAATTAGTTAATACTAATTTTCTGTAGATAAATTAATAATATATGCTTCTAAATTATATTAGGTAGTATTATAATTTTATTACATATATACTATGAAAAGACTCGTAGATTTAAGGCTTAAACTTTAAAATCACAAATCTCCAAAAAATCGGTTTTCATATTAAACAAATCATCAGGAATAGTATTCTTGGTTGATTTTTATAGACAAAACTATAAACTAGTCATTATACATCTTTACCTCGTAAAGAAATTTGACTAATCAAAAGTTTTAATTCATCATTTCTCACATGGAGATATTGGCATTGCATTAGTAATCTATGTCAATATTTTACATTCGAAACTTTCCATATCATGATAAAATAGAATTTTGACATGATTCTTAGTTTCTAGACTTAGGACTTACTCGTAAAAAGGAACCTCGTCAAAAGTGTTTTGTAAACACGAAGACTCGTCAAAACCTTGAACCTTAAACAAACCCTAAGATATAGAGCAAGATCATTGACAAAAATCAAAATAAAAAACTCCCGTGTCAAAATTATCAAACCCACTCAAACTCTTTCTCTGCTGAACTGCCGGATCCCTACGTTTTAACTAGCCGGATCCCTTTTGCAAGGGATCTGTGGGAACCGGTACATCAGTAAGACAGAATAAGTGTTTGATGATCATTGTGCACTTCTACTCCTTACTTTACTCTTTCACATACGAACATAAACCCAGAATTACTGTTCCTAGGAGGTCCTTCTTCATCATTCCAAGGAAATCAATCACTTGTGTAAGTATTATCTTCACTACATTGTAATTTCCATTCTCTAGTTCCTAGTAGTACAACTTTTACATCTTGAGAACTTTGATTCAAGTGGGTTTCTCACAATTTGCTATCACATTGTTTTCTAAGATAAACTAATCAAAGAATAAACATTGTTAATACAAATTAGAACTCATAATGAATTCAAAAGAGATGTGTTGAGCAAAAATTGTGATGAACCTCAAAAAGGAACTATTTACTTAATTAACACCACATTGTGGTTTTGGTGTTTAGGATCAATCATGCCAAGCTCTAGACAACACGACTACCAAGATACGTCTCATTACATACTAATGCACCACCGAAAAGAAGGTCTTAGCCCTCAAGAACGAAAGACTTTTAAAATGCTACAAAAGCGGTTGTTTCATGAAGGTCGTGTAGTCGAACAATCCTTTCTCAACAATACCGAAATTCCCGAGGTCTTTTTAGGAATCAACTTTCAATGTCTCCTCAAAATCCACGAACAAATATGCCCCATATTTGTTCTTGAGCTCTACAAAAGCATTAGGATCATAAGGAATGATGACGGTACCATCTCAATTACCTTCTTCATCAATGAACACAACTACACCTTATCCTTTGTTGACTTTTCCCGGATTCTTCGTATTCCCCACCATGGAGTATGCATATATTCCAATGAATGGTCATTATCCAAGCTTCATGACATGGTTGATGAGCATGAGGTTTATTTGACACCCCTCCCGGAACCGGCCACGGTGAGAGATACCATTTTTATTCAAAGAGCCTCCCCAACTCGGGTAACTAGGAACTCAAAGGTCATCCATCGGGATCCCTTCCAAATGGAACTTTCAGAGATGTTCCCTCTCTACAAGAAATGGGAACAAGTTCTTAGAGAGAATGTCCTTTGCTTGGTTGAAAACAAGGATCATCGTAACGCATGTCTAGTTTACATGATATATTGCCTTCTCAACTCAACTCCTTTCAACCTCGCCTACGACATGGTCTAGCGGATGGCTAGCATTTCTAAGATGGAAAAGATGGTGCTACCTTATGCTATGCTCCTTACTCGCCTAGCTAACTTTGTCTTTGACTTAGAACCCTATCCCTATACGGATGACCACTTCTTCTGCAACAAAGTCATGGTACCTCTATCCGATGAGAAAACAACGAGGTTCATGGTTGAAGGTAAAAGACCTCATCCACCAACGGACTCATCCGAAGAGACAGAGGGAGAAGGAAGCAACCCTATAGGCAACTACCATCTCGACCCCGTGTCTTACAATGAACAATTTCCGGACATCCCAAGCCCTTCTCAAGAGTTCCAACAAATGAAGGGGATGTTTAAGTGCATTGCCAATTTTCTAATAGGGAAGAAGAAGAAATGAGATGGAAGCTTGAGGGGATTGAAGGTGAAGCTTGAGGGGTTTGAAGGAGAAGTTTGAGGAGGTAAGGTCAAGGACCTTAATTTGAACAATGTGATGTAACATCTTAAAAAATATTTCCTTTATCTTAGAACTCAGTAGCAGCTGATGGTATGGCGATAAACAAATACATCTTAACCTAGGTTAACATAATAGGAATTTTACGACTCTTTGATATCATATCAAAAACTCGGTCTTTCTCCTAATTGCATGCCTGTATGTCACTTTTACATGCCATGCTTGCTATGCTTTACTTACATACGTAAATACTTGATGTAGAAATCAATAGGTTTGAAATTCGGTGCGCGGTGCGAAAACTTGCACGCATTTTGTGAAGAAAATGGTCCCAGAAGCCGGATCCCTGGGCTATAACTAGCCGGATCCCAGAAATGAAGGATCTGTGGGATTCGGGTGGACAGTAATGGAATTATTACATCTTCACATCAATCCAACCTTCCAAACCTTATTAGACTAGGTTAACATAATACACAAGGTTCACTTAATTTCCCCTTTGGCTCAGATGATCCCGCATCCATTTATAAATGACTTAAGATCATATTCAAAGTGTTTTTGATTTATCATTCCATCATAACTCACCATATTTCCGCTCCAATGCTTACACATTGTTTATCTCATCTCATGACATCCAGTTTGATATTTCTCTCAATTTTAGCAAATTGATTTTAGTCATCTTTATCTCAATAGGCTAAAAACTAGTTTATCATTTATTGTGATTTTTAAGAAATTTTTCAAATTTCCTTTAAGTCACCATCTGATCTCTAGGATTATTTGACATCATTTGACACTCTCAAAATCTTAGTATCATGCTTAACCACTTATGTGCATACATGAAAACTCCATCCTCTTGTAAAAACCATCATTAGTTATCCTCACTCATTATGGTTGAACATTTAAGTCTTATACCATTTAAGACACCTTAGGGAACTTAAACACTCAAGATATATAGGTACTAGATCTTGATAAAACATCATCACTCCATTTCCTTTCTGTCTGAAGCTGGATCCCAGGATTTCAACTAGACGGATCCCCAAAGTTAGGGATCCGTGGGAATCGGGTCTACAAAACAGTTAAAATTCACTCTACTCATCAATTTCAAACTCTCTTTGGTAATCCAAACATTTTACTTTGTCTTAAATGACTCCCTAGGATAGAACAACACTATAGTTGACCTTAGTACATGCTAAGAACCTTAGTGGTGTAAAATTTAATTCACTAACCTAATCTCATCCTTTATAAACCAAGTGTGTTTGTGCTCTCAAACCACCATTCAAAATCAGTAGCTAAGACACCCCTTACACCATGACTAAAGCATCTAGCACAACCTCATCAACCAAAGGTTCCTCCAAGAAAAATGCTCATGTTGTTCATGAGATCTCTTCAACCGAGTCATCACCCGTCAAAGCCACAAACACTAGAATTCCTCCTCAACAAACTCAACCAACTAAAGCTACGAAAACCGCCCGTATTAGCATCCGACCATGTGGTTTGGAAAAACTTTCACCAAAAACTATCATACCCTCTAAACCAAACACACTTAGCTCCACTAAAACACCTAAACCATCATTTCTAGAACCTAGATTACACTCCTTAACCACACCTCTTTCCAGTGTTGTAAATATTGCTTGGCGGTCCCTCGGCGGTCGACCACCGCCAAGCGCCATATCGGTCTTGGCGGCGATGTATCAGTGATATAACGGAGACCCTAAATTATAAAGAAATTAATTTTTTTATAGGTATTTATATATTTTATATACATATTTATAAATATTTATTAGTTTTATTGTTATATTTAATAGAGTAAACTCCAAAATACATCCCTATGGTTTGCCCCGTTTCGCACGATACATCCCTCAGCCAAAAGTTCAGACATATACATCACCCCGTTAGTAAACGTTTGACTATATACATCCACAAGGACGAACGGTGCAAAAATTGGGTCGTTAACTTGGACACGTGGCAGTTAAGTGAGGGTAAGTTGGTCATTTTATCTCCCCCTTTTAACCTTCTCCTGCTACCTCACTCAAAATCAAAAATCCCAAATGAAAAACACAATCAAAAAACACAAATCCACACAAACATGTTATGATCCATTTCTTTAAAATATTGTTCCAAGAATATTTATACATTCACCATCATCACACAATAAATCACAATGATGAGTGTGTAAATACTCATCATTTTTAGTCAAATCTGAACTGCAAAACGTCTAAAAATGCTCAGAAATGCATCAAAATACTGAAAATATTCCAAAATGCATTTTATATGTTTTAGATGCAAAATGTTCAAAAAACAAATGAAAAATGAGCAAAGTTTGCATAATTCAGTTCAGTCCCCAGTTTCAAAAGTTGTTAAAAATAGTCCCTGAGCCATAATTTCAAAAGTAAAATCACCAAAGGTCCTTTTAAAATCACAAGTTGTCAAATTTAGTCCTTTGGTGAAAAATATAAAAGTTTGAGAAAATTACAAGTTTAGTCCTTCAACTTTGAATTTTGGCGAGAATATGCCCTGGAAAATTGCAAGTGGCAATTTTGGTCCTTATACGTTTTGAGAGTGTCACTTTTGGTCCCTTGAAACAAGTTTGATGAATTGAAGTGTTTAAGTCCCTTGATTTTCGTGGATTTTACAACAATGGTCCCTAAGTTATTAACCCTTTTACCCCTTTATGGACCTTGATCCCCAAGCCCCCAATGCACAATTACATTTTGGACCCCCCGTCACTAACCCCGACCCACCCACGTTTTATTAATAAAACCAAACCACCCTTGGCGCGTTTTTTCTTCCCTCTCCACTTGCTTCTCTGCAACTCAGGCTATCCCATCCCCCTCTCTCAATCACTCTCCCATTTCCCCCACCTTAAAACTTCCAAGCTTCATTAATTGCTTCCCTAGCTCTCACTCAACCCGATTGGCGGAAAACCAAATTGGCCAAAAGTCCATTTAAGCGGTTGAGATTATTTTCAAGCCATCCAATGGCTAGGATTGGTGGATAGATTCGAAGTAGAGAAGAAGACTTTGGAATATAAAAGACAGAGAAAGGAAGCAAGTTGGAGTAGTAGAATTTTAGCTTAAAATTTCTTAATGTCGTTTTTATGTCAAGTTGTTATTTTCAGTATTAGAATTGTATTATTTTGTTAAAATGTATTAAACTCAAGTGTTCAAGTGTATTTCAATTAATCTCAAGCATCAAAATCAGTTTGTGATCACAATTCACCATTTATGTCTACTGTTGAATTTTTCTATTTCAACATGAGATAAAAGCTTCAACTAGCTTTATTTTCTGGTCTAATAAGCTTAAATGAGCTTGTGAAAGCATTGTACAAGCTCAAATTCAAGTTTCTATTCATTTTGTATCCGGGTCAACAAAAGTCAACTGGGTGAGCAAATGGCTATGGAAATGGACATGGGTTGATTTGGCATGGAGTTGGGTTGATTTGGGATGATTTGGGTGGAAATATCTAGGATAGAGGTTCTGTAAGTGTTTGTTGCATGCCATTGTGGCAGAGGACAAATTGTAAGTTAATTTAAAGTTTCTTTGCATTACCTTCAATTATAGTTAAAACTGGTTAAAATCTGTTCAAAAAGTAATTTCTCAGTAATTAGGTAAGTGAATGTGGTTTGATCATTGATTCAAGTCTGAAAGGTGTTTGTCTCTTTTAATCTTTACATCAATCCAATAAAGGAGTGTTTGGATTGACTGGTCTATCTGTCTTTAAGCTACATTAGGTGGTTGATTTCTCTTGTTCCATGTTTGTTTAAGTCTAATAATGTTCATTTGAGTCTAAGTTTGGTACCTTGGTTCATAAGTCAACATTTCACTGAAATCAATCTCCAATTGCTCAACTGTTGTGATCAAGGAATTGGAACTCACTGTTTTGTGTTTAGAATTTAATAACAAAGCTTGCATTACACTTATTACATCATATAACATCTACTTCAGTTAATAAATTGGATCAAAGTTGGAAAAAAGTCAACTTCTCAACATATTTTCAAAAGTCAAAAATAGCAAAAGCTATGTTTTGGGGTCATTACAAGGAATTTTCATGAGCTTATTTTTTGGACTTATCAAGTGAATCTTGGCATTTTAGAAACTTGACCTGTCTTGTTACTCTGTAGCATTTTAGTATAATTTTACAATTTTTCAAAGCTTCAAACAAGCTTCTCCTTTTAGCACTAAACGCCTGCTGTTTACTCGTGGTACGGAAGCTTTTCCTGATATTGAAGGATCTTGTGCCGGGGCTTATTAGAGCTTCTCATGGCATGATTTTTGGTACACTTGGTCTCATTTGCAGGAAATCTTTTCCAAGTTCCAACCCAAGTAGTTTTCATTTTGAGCTTATTTCTAAGCTTGCTAGTGTCTAAAGTCGTGCACAACTAATTTGTTTTAGCTTATCATCAAAACATCAATTCTGTTGTATCTTGCATATCAGTGGTATTAGTTTGTTGGAACTCATTGCATTTTGGTTAATTTAGCTTATTATAGCTTCTTTATCAGTGTGGTAGCTTTTGGTGAGCTTTTGGCTTATCAAGTGCTTATTTCAAGTAGCACTTCCACAGCAGTTCTATATTTCTCCATATAAGCACTTGTTTTTCTAATTTTCTCAGATTCCTAATAATGTTTTAGACTTTTCTTGAAATTTTCAGATTTTTCTAAGCTTGTTTGCTATTTTTCTTAATTTAAATCACTTTTTAGTACTTTTTAAATAGGATTTAATACAAAAAAATTAAGAAAAGGTTCAAAAAAATAATTTTTCAATTTTAATAGTTTAAGATAAATATAAAAAGCTTAAAAAAAAATTTTCCTTATTTTTTCCCTTTTATTTGGTATTTTTCACAATTTAAATTAGTTTTAAATAGTTTTAAATTAATAATAAATATATAAAAAGTATAAAAAATATATTTTCAGTTTTAAAATTAGTTTTATCATATTTTAGATTTTCCTAAGTCATAATTTTATTTTTCTAGCTTTATTTCATATTTTATCTTATTTTAGGTTATTATTAAATAGTTTAAAATAGTTTTTAATTAATAATAATTAATTAAATAGTTTTAAAAATAATTTTTCTTTTCTAATAATTTTCTTATATAATTAGGTTTATAAAAATGTATTTTTCATATTTTTAGGCTTAATATTGTGTAAGTTTCACGTTTTATTTAGTACGTTCGCGTAGTTTTTAATTTAAACGTAAGTTTTAAGTTTTAAACGTTCATCACTTTAAATATAGTGATAGCGTTTATTTAATATCTTTTATCTTTTTAATTTTCTTAATTTGTATTTAAGTCGCTTTTATTTATTTCCTTTTTCAGTAGTGTAATATTCAAATCCTAATATTTTCTGATCACTATCATTAGTGATCATTCTATCGTCTGATCTAGTGCTTGCACACATTGAGTCTCCGGTGGGACATAACGACCGAGAATTCATTGAGGTATTCCCTGATCTTCATTGTATTTGTGTTTAAAATGTTTTAAGTCTGTTAGACTTGGGTTCCGCATGATCAAAATTTTGGCCAGCCCGGGGAGCTTTAGCGTGTGTTTGAGCCTTTTTCAGATCCATTCTTGTACATATTCCATCTTTTGTAAAAAGTTTTTTGTAAAGTTATCAGAAAGTCCAAAAATATTTTCATTCTTTGTTTTTATCAAAATGTTTTTCAAAAATACCAAAAATATTCCTCTTTACCCTCTCACCTTTTTGATTCTTCATTTCTTACCCTCTATTAACCTTTGATTCTTTCTATGTCTTATCCTCACCCTCTTGGTTGTCAATGGTGTGGTGGTCCTTATAATGGTGGCAATTGCCCCGGTTGTAGCGTGGTGGAATCGGAAACGGGTCTGCAATACCAAACCAGATCCCTATTCTTACCATAACCGTTGAATTATTATCGGCTTCACCACTTGGTGAGACTTCAGCAGGTTTATTGTTGAGTATTGTGGTGGTTCACATTCGATTCGATTGTCAATGGAAACACGCTTGTCTATGAGCAAGGTTCGATAACAATTATGACTACAACATACCACTGCTCCGTAAGACATCCGTTTTACTGTTGTGAGTATTGTGGAGGTCCTCACCTTATCGGATTGTCAAACAGGGAACCCATTTCCTTGTAATTCACGACTCTTCATTTCAAGACCAATCCACAGGTTCCAAATGATTCAAGCTCCTCATGAAACTACGACGAGACCTTCTAAAGACTTGGAGTTATTAAAGAGAAAGGAGGTGTAGGCTATAGTGCGTCCCAAAATAATCCAAAATCCATGGAAGCTTTGTTAGCGAAGAAAACATGCTAAATTAGATTCCCAGATTTCCATTGAAAACACTATTAGGAATCAATTAGAATACAAAAGCATTCAAATCCATCTCGATTCGTTTCATTCTATGATGATGATGATGAAGATGTTACCCTTGATATTAGTGAATTATGTACAGATTCATCAAGTTCATCGTTTGAAATTCCTAGTGGAAAATCAGGGAGAAAAGACTATGATGGAATTACTAGCAGAAGAACAACTGGAAAGTATAAAACATATGTATGCTAGTCCTTCTAAACTCCCTCGTCTGTTTATTATCCACCGATATCCACTCACTCTCTAAACATGGGGGATGAGCTAGCACTATTCGAAAGGAATGAATGTCTAGTGTTGAGAGCCTTGTCCCATCCCAAGAGAGTCACAGGGAATTCTCGAGCAAAATCAGTGTGATATCCCTTTCCCTCTTGAGTGTTCCAATGATCATCTTGAGACTTTGCTCCGATAAGTTTAGCGATGATTGTAAATCTTATGGAGACATCGAGTATGTTGAGGCATCACTCCCACAGCTCGATCCTCTTCTGAGGAGTTCACAGATGAACTCACTCACCATCACTCCACTTTCATCGAAAAGTGACGATGATCTCTTTGATTTCGAAGCCGATTTTGGAGAAACTAGAAATCTCCTATATAATGATCATCCACTCATTTCTTATCCCATTTCTGACTCTTCCATTCCTTCTCCACTCCAGATCTTTTAGGAAGATGACAACTTTGGAAGGAGGTCGATGATTTTCTTAGTGATGAGTCGATTCCAGAGGGAATTGACAATACTTACTTTGATTAGGAGGACATCCTCTTTCTTGAAAATCTATTGATTGAAGAACCGTTTCCAGCTCTCCCTCCTGGAAATTTTGTTACCAATCACCATACAAGCTTACTTTAAGCTAAAAATGTCAAAAATAGTGATTTGCTTCTTTCTGATGAGGAATGGACATGCATTGTGATGCACATATTTATTCCATTCTTCACTAATGGTGTTGTTGCTCTTTCCTTTTCTCCTTCGGAATGAGGACACTATTTTTGATCCCGCATTTTCAATTATCATTTTGAGCCGGGTTCTATATATATCGTCGGTGTGGAACTTTAAGTGCTTCAATGTTTATACAAACATCTTGAATGAAAGTCCGATGGAGATTGTATCTTCCACTTTGCTTCCCCATGAACCAATTAATTCGAGGTCGAGTCAAGCTTTTTTAGCGACTGGAAATCAAAAGTAGCACACACAATATGGGCTCTCACCCATATTTCTGACTTCTTTCTATTTTCTACCACCCTAGTGTGGGGTTGCCCATGTTTAAAAAAAAAAAACCTTTCTAAATAATGGCCGTAATATTTCCCTTTCTTTGTTTCGGCATAAGCCGTACTTTGAATATTGAGGGCAATATTCATTTCTAAGTGTAGGGGGGAATTCTCACGAATTTCATATATTATCTACCCAATTCCCCCGTTTTTGGCCAAAATTTTTTTGGAGTAAGTGTTCCACACTTACTCATCTTGGTTATCATCCGCCTTGCGTAAGACAAAAGGTTAGCTAATCCAGGAGCAAACGGCTCTTGGTAAAGATTTCTCAAATACGTTTATATGGCTTGCAATTTGCCCAAAATTGTATGGTTCTCAACTCACCATATCCTAAAAGTGAAGAGTTGGCTAGCATAGATTATGGCTTGTGGTAAAGCGATGGTTATCGGAAAAACCATAATTGGTAATCGGCACCATCTCTGACCAAAGATAATATTGATAATTTATCTAAGAGTTGGCTAGTCAGGAGAATGCGGGCTTACGGTAAAGACAAAATCAAATCCGTTGAAAATGTGGTTTGCTCAAAATCACTTGGTTATCGATGTACCAAGGTTCTTACTTGAACTGAAACATTTGGCTACTCCAGAAGTAATGGCTTCGGGTAAAGAGATCAAAACCATTAAGTTTTTCTCAAAAGATTGCTAGGGACTAGCAATAGTTTAGTGTGGGGTATTGATGAGTGTGTAAATACTCATCATTTTTAATCAAATCTGAACGAGAGCAAACGTCTAAAAATGCTCATAAATGCATCAAAATACTGAAAATATTCCAAAAATGCATTTTATATGTTTCAGATGCAAAATGTTCAAAAACAAATGAAAAATGAGCAAACCACGTTTGCATAATTGGCCGTTTCATCCCCAACGTTTCAAAAGTTGTCAAAAATAGTCCACGAGCCATAATTTCAAAAGTAAAATCACCAAAGGTCCTTTTAAAATCACAAGTTGTCAAATTTAGTCCTTTGGTGAAAAATATAAAAAGTTTGAGAAAATTACAAGTTTAGTCCTTCAACTTTGAATTTTGGGTTGTTACAGAATGGCCCTGGAAAATGGAGGATGCAAGTGGCAATTTTGGGCCCTCCTTACCATACTTTTGAGAGTGTCACTTTTGGTCCCTTGAAACAAGTTTGATGAATTGGCAGTTTAAGTCCCTTGATTTTCAGATTTTACAACAATGGTCCCTAAGTTATTAACCCTTTTACACCTTTATGGACCTTGATCCCCAAGTGACCCCTGTAAAATACATTTTGGACCCCTGTCACTAACCCTTTTGACCCACCGTACGTTTCATTAATAAAACCAAACCACCCTTGGCAAGCGTTTTTTCTTCCCTCACCATCACCTTGCTTCTCTGCACACTCGAGGCTATCCCATCCCCCTCTCTCAAATCACTCTCCCATGTTCCCCCACCTTAGCAACTTGGTCCAAGCTTCATTAATTGCTTCCCTAGCCTCTCACTCAACCCCAATTGGGAAAACCCCTTCAAATTGGCCAAAAGTCCATTTAAACGGTTGAGATTATTCTCAAGCCATCCAATGGCTAGGATTGGTGGGATAGATTGAAGAGAGAGAGACTTTGGAATATAAAAGCAGAGAAAGGAAGCAAGTTGGAGTAGTAGTAGAGACTCGTTTAGCTTGGAACGAGATCTTAATGTCGTTTTATGTCAAGTTGTTATTTTCAGTATTAGCCTGCCGATGTGGCATTGTATTATTTTGTTAAAATGTATTAAACTCAAGTGTTCAAGTGTATTTCAATTAATGATAGACTCAAGCATCAAAATCAGGTTTGTGATCACAATTCACCATTTATGTCTCTGTTGAATTTTTCTATTTCAACTTCGAGGATAAAAGCTTCAACTAGCTTTATTTTCTGGTCTAATAAGCTTAAATGAGCTTGTGAAAGCATTGTACAAGCTCAAATTCAAGTTTCTATTCATTTTGTATCCGGGTCAACAAAAGTCAACTGGGTGAGCAAATGGCTATGGAAATGGACATGGGTTGATTTGGCATGGAGTTGGGTTGATTTGGGATGATTTGGGTGGAAATATCTAGGATAGAGGTTACGTAAGTGTTTGTTGCATGCCATTGTGGCAAAGAGGACAAATTGTAAGTTAATTTAAAGTTTCTCATTACCTTCAATTATAGTTAAACTGGTTAAAATCTGTTCAAAAAGTAGTAATTAGGTTAAGTGAATGTGGTTTGATCATTGATTCAAGTCTGAAAGGCATGTTTGTCTTGTCTTTTGAATCTTTACATCAATCCAATAAAGTGTTTGGATTGATTGGTCTATCTGTATTTAAGCTACATTCAGTGGTTGATTTCTCTTGTTCCATGTTTGTTTAAATCTAATAATATTCATTTGAGTCTAAGTTTGGTACCTGTTAGTTCATAAGTCAACATTTCACTGAAATCAATCTCACTACCAACTGTGTGGATCAAGTCTTGAATTGGAACTCATTTGTTTTGTGTTTAGAATTTAATAACAAAGGAAGTTGCATTACGTCGCCGACTTATTACATCATATAACATCTACTTCGGTTAAACAATAACCGCAACACAACAACCAAGGATCCAAAGTTGGAAATAGTCAACTTCTCAACATATTTTCAAAAGTCAAAAATAGCAAAAGTCTGTTTTGGGGTCAGTTACAAGGAATTTTCATGAGCTTATTTTTGTGACTTATCAAGTGAATCTTGGCATTTTAGAAACTTGACCTGGTCTTGTTACTCAGTAGCATTTTAGTATAATTTTACAATTTTTTCAGAAGCTTCAAACAAGCTTCTCCTTTTACCTTATGGCTGCTTACCACTGTACTGGGTGTCTTGAGCTTTTCATGTACGGGATATTGAAGCTTGTGCACAGGGCTTATTCGAGCTTCTCATGGCATGATTTTTGGTACACTTGGTCTCACCAGGTCTTTCCAAGTTCCAACCAGTAGTTTTCATTTTGAGCTTATTTCTAAGCTTGTGCTAGTGTCTAAAGTCAGTACCTAGCAACTGTTTTTAGCTTATCATCAAAACATCAATTCTGTTGTATCTTGCATATCAGTGGTATTAGTTGTTGGAAATCATTGCATTTTGGTTAATTTAGCTTATTATAGCTTCTTTATCAGTGTGGTAGCTTTTGGTGAGCTTTTGGCTTATCAAGTGCTTATTTCAAGTAGCACTTCCACAGCAGTTCTATATTTCTCCATATAAGCACTTGTTTTTCTAATTTTCTCAGATTCCTAATAATGTTTTAGACTTTTCCTGAAATTTTCAGATTTTTCTAAGCTTGTTTGCTATTTTTCTTAATTTAAATCACTTTTTAGTACTTTTTAAATAGGATTTAATACAAAAAAATTAAGAAAAGGTTCAAAAAAATAATTTTTCAATTTTAATAGTTTAAGATAAATATAAAAAGCTTAAAAAAAAATTTTCCTTATTTTTTCCCTTTTATTTGGTATTTTTCACAATTTAAATTAGTTTTAAATAGTTTTAAATTAATAATAAATATATAAAAAGTATAAAAAATATATTTTCAGTTTTAAAATTAGTTTTATCATATTTTAGATTTTCCTAAGTCATAATTTTATTTTTCTAGCTTTATTTCATATTTTATCTTATTTTAGGTTATTATTAAATAGTTTAAAATAGTTTTTAATTAATAATAATTAATTAAATAGTTTTAAAAATAATTTTTCTTTTCTAATAATTTTCTTATATAATTAGGTTTATAAAAATGTATTTTTCATATTTTTAGGCTTAATATTGTGTAAGTTTCCGTTTTTATTTGATACGTTAGATAGTAAGTAGTTTAATTTAAACGTAAGTTTTAAGTTTTAAACGTTCATCACTTTAAATATAGTGATAGCGTTTATTTAATATCTTTTATCTTTTTAATTTTCTTAATTTGTATTTAAGTCGCTTTTATTTATTTCCTTTTTTGGTGTAATATTCAAATCCTAATATTTTTCGATCACTATCATTAGTGATCATTCTACATCGTCATCTAGTCTTTGCACACCATTGAGTCTCCGTGGGACATAACGACCCGGGAATTCATTGTATTCCCTGATCTTCATTGTATTTGTGTTTAAGCTGTTTTAAGTCTGTTAGACTTGACGGTTCAGCGCAGATCACACAACACATAAACAAAAAATCTGCAAATGGTATAACCAAATCCATTTCCACATCTAGAAGAACAAAAAGTTCTCAACTACTAATGAAAATAAAAATCACAAAACCCACTTCATAATTCAAACAACAAAACCCACTTCAAAAAGAACAAAAGACTATGCCAACGTCATCACCACCTCCAATCTTGATTTTGGGTTTTCATTTAGAGGAACCTAACAGTTAATTATTCACGATGATACACAATGGGGTGGAAACGTGTTTGAGGGTGGCATGGTGGTGGTAAACTGATCGATGGCGTCATGGTGGCCGAATCGGCGACATGGTGGTGGCTGGAAAGAATGGTGTTATTGAGAAAGATGATAGATGAAAATGAAAATGAAGTGTTTATGATTTTGTTGGAGAAGATACATAGCACCAGCAGGAATGGGTTACCATCCCTTATGAAGAAAAAGAAAGATTAATCGAAATTACCACATTTACCACTATTACTCATGGTAGGTTTTTTAGTATACGTAGGTTTTGGGTTAATTGAATACCCAATTCGAATTTTTATACGAAATGAACCCAGGATACACAATATAAAAAAGAATGGTAACCCATTCCATATATAAATATTCTTGGAACAATATTTTAAAGAAATGGATCATAACATGTTTGTGTGGATTTGTGTTTTTTGATTGTGCTTTTCATTTGGGATTTTGATTTTTGAGTGAAGTAGCGGAGGGAAGGTTAAAAGGAGATAAAATGACCAACTTACCCTCACTTAAGCTGTCACGTGTCCAAGTTAACGACACCAATTTTGCACCGTTCGTCCTTGTGGATGTATATAGTCAAACGTTTACTAACGGGGTGATGTATATGTCTGAACTTTTGGCTGAGGGATGTATCGTGCGAAACGGGTCAAACCACAGGGATGTATTTTGGAGTTTACTCTATTTAATATTTTTAATTATATATTTTATATAAATATTACAAATTTTACATTGTATATGCATTTAGTTATGTATTTCACACTCTTAACCGATATTTGACCGATATTTGACCGATATTTGACCGATATTTACTTAGATATTTAACCGATATTTACCGATATGACCGATATAACCGATATTATTGAGATTTGACCGATATTTGACGGATATTGACCAGATAAATTTGACGATAAGTGAAATATCATATCGGTGGACCGCCGATAAGCGATATATCACTGATATATCGGCCGCCAAGACCGATATTTACAACACTGCCTCTTTCACATCCAAATCTTTACTCCTTAGAAGACTTACCACCTAGGTCTTCTCTTTCACCATCCTTCTCATTAACTGAGGAACTACCTTCACATCAAAAAATTGATGATGGAACGTTACCAACACCCGCATTCTACTCACCTCCACCATCAAATAGTTCATCTTTGAGTACAAGGAATCTCCAATCTCAAAGGCCGGACCTAAATGATACCTCCTTACTTCCACCACCAACCCATACATCACCGCCTTCATTCATAGTTGAACCCCATCCTACTTCACTCGACTCACCTCCACAAAACCAAAACCATCCGTCCTCAATCCTTTGTGAACCTTCTTCCAGCTCACCGACATTTCCTTTCAAAACATTCCATCTCCATCCTCCGTCTCCTACTTAAAACATGACAAAAATTGCTTTACACATTGTCACTTACAAAATCTCACCAAAAACCACTAAGAGGAGGTTAGTTCAAAGTTTTGGTCTTGGAGGAACTTGGGTAAAATGAGTTACATTTCATGTTTAATCATCTCCTTGAATGATTTGACCAAATCAACAAATCTACTAGATCCTTAGTTTCAATTTAGAAATACAAGAACAAATGTGCTATTCTCTAGTCATAGGCAAAACTTAGGATCATTAAAAATGTACTACATGTTTGTATCATTCTCTTAGTTTCAAACATATGTGTATCAGAAAATGAATTCTCAAAAACTGTTTTTGCTCGACATGTATAGATATACATGAATGAAACTATATGTTGTATGTTATAAGCTGGTGGAAATATGAGAACATGTTTTACTTGTGCTATCTCGAAAAGAATACATAACTCATTTGGATGTTAAACATCACGTTTTACATCTACATTCTTTGTCAAAAGAATGTTTGAGGTACGGTTCGAACTCAAATTTTCCTAGACCGATCCTAAGAAAACACTGGATCTAAAGAAGGATCCGTGGGATCGGTCTTGGACTTCAAGCATATTTTATTACTAATATGAATCTCATTTGCAGGAAATTATGCAACATATACTTGTTTTCTAACCTTTATTTTGTAGATTTTCAAAATACACATGAAGACTTTAACACCCTCAACAAGGGGGAGCTTTTCGTCAAAGCAAAGCATTGCTAAAACGCTTGCAATACACTCACTTAGGTTTTCTATACTACTTGATGTCCTCCTCAAAAGGGATCACTCGTCAAGGGGGAGCATTTCGTCAAAGACGAAACTATTGCAAAAATAATTGCAATACACTTGTTTAGCTTTCCAATACTTGATGCCCTCAACAAAGCATCCGTCAAGGGGCTAAACGGGGAGCTAAGGCGAGTATTTCTCTCATCTTACTACTTATTTTCTCTTTTTGTTGTTTTTTTAGTCCGCCCCTTTTTCTCAAAGCGGTGTGTTAGTTTCTTACTAAACGACAACCCTCTTTTTTGTTTCGACAAAAGGGGAGAAAAGTAAACTCAATTCAAATTTTACGAATTTTATTTTCTTTTAAAATAAAAGATAATAAATTATGTTTTGTCATCAACAAAAAGGGGGAGATTGTTAATACAAATAAGCCATAAAAGCGTTTATTTATATTTTCTGATCTTAATGTTTTGACGATAACAAACGTAAAATCATTTTAACGAAAAAATAAAATACATAAAAGGTTTGAGCCAATAGTTTACTAACACCCTTTTACAGTCCATAACCCATAACCATGGAGCATGATCCATAATCCATGACTCATTGTATGACATCATGCATGAAGTCATGTTGGGTATTATCCATGATCCATGACCCAAAGTCCATGACTTATAAGCATGAATCCATAAACCCAATTGCCACTAGGTACATTGCATCTTGTTGGGTATCCATAATCAATATTACCGCCCATGGTTCATAACCCATAACACATAAGACGGTTGCCATGCAACCCGAAATCCGGACTAAAGCTGCTCACCCAGCGAATCTTACACTAGGTTTGCACTAGCGGATCCCTACGGGGTGGGATCCGTGGGAACCGTGGGAGATACATGATAAACTAGACAAGTTTTTCCTAAACTGTGTATCTATAAATAGTGAGCTAGTGAACCTATGGGAATTAACGACCCGACTCGGTTCGGAAATAACCGGGGCGCACTATTTGGATAACTATCTTGCTCACTAACACTTCACATAAGCAATATCATCTCTTACTTGTGTTCAACTTATTATTTAAACCTTGGTATTCCATCAGGTACTAATCAAGGCGTCTCTTGAAGTGGTGTGTTTTCAATCAAAGTTATCATTTCATAAATATTTAAACTATCTTTTGTGTAACTTCGAAAACGCTGAGATTTATGAAATGGTAACTACTTTTTATTAAAACGTCTCTTTAGAGCCGTTTTCTATAACTTGTGACTATGATCCTCTAAGTAATACCCCAAATAGTCTATTTGTGATTTTGGGGGTGTTACTTATGTAGTTTTATTGTGTGTTCTCTGGTGAGCCATCTAGGCATTCCTTTCCTAAGACGAGATCACCACCTCATGAAGACGTGCAAGCTTAAGGTCATGAGTTGCTAAGCTTCGTCATCATCAATACCACTGAAGTGTATCTTGTTGATAGTTCTTTCCTCCCTCCATAGAAGTGTTGTGTTGAAGGCATTAGTGAAAGGTGCCGAAGGGTCCTGTCGAAGGCATTAGTGAAAGGTGCCAAAGGTGTACATTCGATATGGTGTATCGATGTACAAGTTAGATAGTTTGGGTTAAAGGATATTGATATCTTTCTAGTGTTGTAATAAAGAGTGTGTCCCTTTGGGATAGTTGCGTTGTGGTGTAGTGTTGGGTAGTAGTTCCTCCTTTGTAATGGAACTCAGTATCTAGTCTTGTTCCGGATAAAGTGTAGGCGATGTTGTGATAGGTTTGGTTCTACCTCGTGGAAGAACTCGGTGTCTAGCCTTGTACGGATATAGAGTAGGCGAGACGTTGTGAAGGCTTCTCCCACATTAAGGAGCTTGTGTTGTGTAGTTACACTACGAAGTCTCGGTGGGGTACTCGAGGGGGTGGAGTAAGCAGAGGAAGGTGTCCTTGTAGCCGAACCAATATAAATACTCGTGTCGTGGTTTTGTGTTCCTTTACTCTTTATCTTTGCATTAATTACTTATATGCTTATCTATCAATATCCAACACACATATTAAATAAATTGACATAAGTCGATCTAAATAGTTTAAAACAAAGTTTTAACCGGTGAAACTATTCAACTTCCCTTCTAGTTTTCCACAGACAGTAATCAAAAAGACTTGTCCGGGATGGGTAATAGTTTAAAACAAGTTGGCCTAGCGAGTGATGTAAATGTGTCTCACAAAGGACTTGTCTAAGTAGAATGTACCGATTCGAGAAACTCTTGGTAGACATGAACTTTGACCGGTCTAACCTCCTTTCCAAAGAGAGTTAACAACTTCAAGTTAGTTATTAGAGCTAGTTTTCACATAAAAACTGACAATGGAACTCTTTAACTAAGCAACGTAACCGTGTCTAGCGGGGAATTGTCTATCAGGAGTTGATCAATTTTAAAAGTGCGAACTCTACCCTCAGTGTGCAGATTTAAGTTAAAACAATATAAGCACATGTGGAGGGGGGGAATATTTCTGAAAAATACAAAACTCTCAAGGTGTTAACAAAATATGTTTGATAATCATAAACACTTTGAGAGATTTTCAAGAAAAAGTTTTATGGTAACATAGGAATATTCATCGAGTTATAAGGTGACTAAGGATAGGAAATACGTCCTATGATCCGCCAGAGCTGGAGGGATCTACCCAAGGACAACACCAATAGTTAGAATTAGAAAGTCCTTAGGTATGATTGAAAAAAAGGAGTAATGTGAGAAAGGAGAAAAAAAGGGTTGAAGAATTAAAAATAAAAGTTATGAGAAAAGGGTGAAAAGTTATTAGAATTAGAAAATCCTTAGTAATAGTCATATGTAGCATATAGTGGTAAATGTATTGATCTTTTACCTACGTAGACCTATGATCTAATCTGTCTTATCTGTCTCTTTTCTTATTTATTATACATTTTTTTCATTTAATTCTTCTACACCCACTCAACTTGGCCCGTCTAAAAGTCTCTGTCAATTCAATATTCATTCGTTACTTTATTAGTATCCTTTATTAGTTTCTTTTCTCATTTCCATATATTTATCACTAATTGATTATTGTGATGTGTATTATAGTTTAATATATCTAGTAAGTACTTGATTGTATTTTGACTTTCTGAAAACACGATAATATGTAGACAAAGTTGTTGTTTTTTTTTTTTTTTTTTTTTTTAATATGACTCTTGTGTGGATTGTTAGATATTGGATTTCCCGTCTTATGTGTCTTGATGTTTAGATTAGTAAGTTTTCGAGTAACCTATATTGCCTCAAATAAGTAAAAAGTTCATCCATCATAAAAAAAAAACCGTTCAAAAAAAGAAACAAAAAGATCATCCTGAATGAAAACAAAATAAAAAGAAACTCGACCTAAATAAAAGTTTGATACGTGCATGAAAATATAAATCTCGTTAAGCTCAAATAGAGCACAAGTACATAACAGCCTGTTATTGTTAGTCTTGATTTTCTTAATCGTCTCTTTATGTAAAATATAAAATTAATCATATTAAAATACAAGCTAGCATGAGAAATTTTAATCGGAAGGCATTAAAAAAAAGTAAACAATCGATCTTAAAGTGGCTTGAAAGAATCAAATTGGCATAAAAGGGGCATTGTTCAAGCGGCTCGCCCAGGACATCCAAATACTCAGGACCAGCCTTGACGGGTTCAAGTCTCGGCTTGCTCACTCCAGTTGGTGCCCTATTAAGTTAGGAAAGTTGTCGGAGCAATTCTTTGTGTAATGATTAGTGCCAAAAGACACCCGCGTCAGTATGTTCTCGCCGATTTACAATTTTTTTTTTTTTGAAATATTCAAAAAATCTTGAAAGCTTATTGGACCCGCAGGCATCTACGTGTACTATCTTAGTGGTTATGAAAAGGTAGCATAACATTCTTACGAGTTTGCAACTAATAGTTTGACTTCATTCGAGGGGCGGATTGAGGGGGTTCTCGGGGTGTATGATGGATTCTTCTCTGTAGTGTGAATTTGGGTAAAAAAAGCATGCAACTCATCCACCAAAGTTTTTGTGTTGCAAGTCTTTTTAAAGTTTAATGCACCTAGTGACATTAAATCATGGGTCCGCCGCTGGCCGCTGCTTCATTCTCGAGAATGTACGAAATATGTAATACGAGTAGAAAAACATAAATATCGATCCTTCTCTATTGTTTTCACTAATTTATGTTTTAGGTTCTTTATCTTGCTTTTAATGCGTGTATTCTAAAAAATATATTTGAGAGGGAAATGATATACCGTCAAATTAAGTTGAATGACTACAGAAAAACAGACATAATGTAGAAAATTACATCATTTTTTTTTTTTTTTTTTTTTTTTTTTACAAAAATTATAATGAATTATGGATAGGAACACATTAGCCATCATACCCACAATCATGGTATGAGCCAAAACATGAAAATCGATGTTTTCGCTTTATACAGTCTAATATAAACGTATCAACAATAAGATATACCGATCTAATCTATTGAAAGGGCGCAAGAGGATTAGGGTGGCCAAAACATTTGGATCTCCTCAGCTCTCTACACACAAGGTCTAACATCGCCAAAAAATCTCTAACGATCACAAAGATTCGAAGTGGATTAACCTCATCTTTACTCATATTCCCATGGAAGTATTCAGTAATCTCTTTAACTAGATCTAAACTTTTGCGTTCGTCTTCCTCCAGCCCCTCCAAATGTTTTTGAGCACTAGTCAAGAAAGACTTCATGGATTCCACAAAGCTACAACTTTTTTCTTCCATCAATAAATCTTTATCGACCAATCTTCGCAATCTACTCATGCCTTGTGATAGATTGGAAACCGAGCTTGCAATGACTTCAAAATCAATGGTGGCTGTTTTCTTCACATTGCATAATTCATTACTCAAGCCAGCAACAAGTTCCAACCCCATGTTTCTATAGTCTTCTTCTCTATCTTCAATGCTTCCACGCTTGCTCTTTTGGTTGATCTTTCCAATAATACTTTCTGACATTCTGACTCCCTCTGAGCGAACAATTTCTTGAACTACAAAGTGAAGCAACGTGGTCTTTCCATCCGTTCCTTTCACATCCGAAAGCTTTAGCAATGTGTCAAGCTTGAATGCTTTTGCTCCTCCTCTTATGGTACCCACATTCATCCTGTTACCTGTTTTCAATACTGCTTCTAGTAGTTTTAAGAATAGGCGACTTGATCTCAGTTCTTTGCATGCCTCCTGAGACAAAATATGCATGTTCTAGTCATGGAAACTAGACTCTTGGACTTGGTGCACCAGGCTTTGAAACATAAGAAAATTAGATCGTACCTGAAGCATGGAAAAGGTCTTACGAAGATGAGTCACTTCATCTTCAAAAATTTCTCGATATAGCAATGCTTCGATTCTTGGGAAAGCATAAGGTATTGCAAGGATTGATGTGACAAATGCTTCAGCCGAACCCAACTCCCCCTTGTAGCCTTTTAGTTTAGCCTCTTCTTCTTTTGTTGGCTCTATTTTTACGAGTACCTCTAGCTGTTGTAAATTCAAGCCATTTCCTAATTCCAAGACCAAACGAAGTCATTCATTACTCAGATTTAAGAGAAGCTAAGACTGGACATTTTTTCTATATATTATGCTGAGAATAATGGCATTTGTATGAAAAGACAAGTAAACCACCACCAAATGGCCTAGTCATAAGGAACTTGACTTCCTCACAAGAGGTCAAGGGTTCAAAACTCAATAGATACATATTTGGGGCTGGGCCGTCCCAAACCATTTTATATATAGCCCACAGTTTATTCCGTTAAATAGAGAGGATTCTTATAAGCCCAAGTTCGAAAATTAGTTCAGTCATTCGTCCATCGTATTCCCAGGCTGATGTGCAAATAACGGGAACAAACACGCATATATATACACTCCTGATAACATTTTGTCAATAATTTTTTTTTTTTTTTTTAAAGAAGTAACTTTTTTAGTTTGTTTCTTCACTGAATAGTTTATTTATAATGTTTCTCATTGATGTCATATGTCATTATTTACGGGAGTTTAGTTGCTTACCATATGTCGACATCATTAGTTTTATCTAACATGACAAAGTGATTTATTATGAATGCGCTATTTTAGTTGAGATATTGGTAATCAAAACCCCAAAGTTCAGTTATTCTACTACTTGATATGCTTGATCATAAGTAGAAGACCAAAACTGATTTTAACTAATAAATGACAAAATTATCTAATTTGTTGAGTATCTGATAGCAATACTTGTGTGCCCACATCCAAACATATTTTAAGTGTACTATATGGGGATGGATCTTTACCTTGTACAAGTGCGCGGCAAACTTGTTCAGTGGTAGCATTGAGAGCCTTCAAGAGTATTGTCAAGTTCTGTAGTCGTTTCGGGTCGAGAACATGTTTACTAGGAGACGGGCTTTTGCTTTTTAAGTCTTCATTAGTATTGTGTAGATTGTAACCAAATAGCGACTCGATCATATCCTCATCAAACCTGCTTAGCACTAATGTCATCAACAAATGTAACAAGTAATTTAAAAACTAAGAAATGAAAGTAGCTAGCTTACTCGAATGAGCTAGTTCTAAGCTTGTCCCACACCATACAACGGTCTGGGGCAGCTCGTACTTTATCCCAATGAAGCGGTTTTAATTTCGGAAGTGGACTTCCATCTTTACCCACGGGTGTAGATTGTGATGGCGGTGGTGGTGGTGGTGGATTTCCTTTTTTAAACGGTGGTGGTGGTGGTGGTGGTGGAGGTGGAATAGGAGTTTGGTTCGACCCTGTCGAAGAATCAGATTTGCGTGGAGAGGTAACGGTTCTGGCCATGTTTTTGGTAGTGGAAGTTGGTGGTGGTGGTGGTGGTGGTGCAGTTGTTGGCGGTGGTTGTATAATGTCACTAGTGATTGAAGCATTGGAGCTTCTATGCGAATTATAAAACGAATGGAATGATTCGTCATCCGATGAATGATCTTGTTCTTCACCAATTGGAGAACCGAAAAATACTTGTTCATCTTCTTCATCAAATTTTAATGATTCTATAGAAGTGACAATGCCTGCAGAAGATTCTAAATTTTTGTCTTCTTCCTCGTCTTGTTGTTGTTGTTGTGCATTCATTTGGGAATTATGTGATATGAAGTTGTTGTCATCAGAATCGTGTTTTAAGGTACTAATTGGCGGTCGGTCTAAAACAGTTCCTAATGAATCAAGGTAAAAATTGTTGGTAACTGAGTTAGAAATTACCCTTTTTACATTCTTTGATGATGATGATGTTTCTTTTCTTTTCCTCAGCTTTCTGCACCCCAAAAACAAACCAACAAGAAATATAAGAGAAGTAGCTCCACAAGCTGATAACAAAACCGCCACCAGAACTTTTCTTCTACTTGGACGACCATTATGGGGTGGTGAAATTGGTGGCAAATGGCGGGGTATTGGCCTATGGTAATGTGGGTGAGCATGATGACGTGGAACTGGACTTGGGGCTGGAGAAGGCGATGGTGACGGTGACGGTGACGGTGATAGATTAAAATGTCGTTTTTTCGCGTACTTTAACCCAATAAGAGTTGTAAGTTTTCGCTCAGCCGCTGATGAAACTGAAACCGAGAGATTTGGTAGGGTGGATAGTGTACAAACAATGAGTATGGTGGTAAGAAAGACTATGATAATGGGAATGATCTTACAACCACAATTCATGGTTTCTTTTATCTTTTTGTTAAATCATGAAACCTACATACAAATGTTTCATGTAATGAATTCACCTTTCTAAAGCAATTATAACAATGACGTTGCTGCTGGTGGGGGGTGTAAAAAATGTCTTTAATGCTACTCCAAGGAATCCCTGTGTTAGGCACAGGCAGTTGAAGTTTGTAGGGGCCTTCTTTATTTCCTTACTACTACTATTCTTCACACATTAATGATTCCATTTGTTACTGTGCATGTAGTATTTGCTACATTATTGTACATGCAAACAAGCTCTTCTTTTCTTCCATTTATCACAAAGTTATATTACTAGTTTAGAATAATAAAATGTAGAGTATGGGTTGAGCGCAAATATGTTTCTTTAAAACGGGTAAATCTTAAATGAAATGTATGGAAATGAAAATGTTAATATGTTATAACCCAATCATATTTTGTAGCATGTTGAAAACCTAATATTAGTAAAGTTGACCAAAATTAGGAAATTTGGAGAAGGAGATCAAGAAAAAGTTTTAGCAACTTTTTGTGAGTTGTTGAGACTTTTAGAGGTCAAAATCACTTTCATGGGGATGATTACATTTTAGTCATGCTTTTTGGAACCCAAATCTCAATTTCCTTTTCAATCTCTACATTAGCTTATGTGGTCCCGAGTGGTTGGTCTCACCTTTGCATATCTTTAGGTGTGGTGAACATATCAATAACTTCTACTTTCATCCGTATTTTGTTGCAATAATTCGTTCGGTGAATTTACTAACTTACAGCAAGACTTAAATTTTTATAAATCTTATCCCTAGCTAGACAATAAATTATATGTGAAAGTAGCAATTGGACTCATTTATTTGTACCTACGTTACTACCATTATTAAGAAATATTAAATTGCAGATTTACACTTCAAATGTGTAAAACATATATATTCAAAACATATCAAGTGTTCACATCAATCAGACTTAAATTCTGGGATCGACCTACATGAATGTCATGTGTGTTACGGACCACACCTAATTTTGAGATCACAAAGTCTACATTTTTCAAAATCTACATTTTTCTTAAAAGATGTGTCGTTGTTTATATATGCAACCCCCAATATTCGTGCTATTTTTTTATACTGCAACTTTAACTTGGGTAAAAAAAAAATTATGATGCAAATTTTAGTGATTATGATAGAAAATTGTGTGTGCAATACCCTCTCGAAAATCTTAGATCCGTCCTTGCTTAAATTGTTTATCTGCCAACATAAATTACCTAACGAGTCTTATCACACATAGTTTCACCTCATTTGACTATATGTTTATCAAATGGCTTGTAATTTAGTGATACCACAAGAAATTGTGAGAAGCTCTAAAATTAAATGATTGCGGGTTCCAGTCCCGTTAAAAGCAAGTGTGAATTGTATAAAATGATATTGTAGTGAAATTGTAACATGTTGCCTTTCAAAAAAAAATAATAATAATAATACAAAATTTGACTATATGTTTAGTTCTTGACATGTAGCTTATTAATGTCATTAAGCATATTTACAATTTACATGATACCAAAGCAATTTTATATCAAGCTTCATAATGGTTATGATGTGCGGGAATGTGCACATTCGTACAAGTTAATATGAATCCAACATGGTCAACCTTGAAACCCAATAAGGGTAGTTATTTATCTAAACCATGCTAACCGGGACAATACAATATCAAAGAGTAATAAAACGCCAAGGACTAGAAGGATGGTATCCTAAATTATTCATTGTTCCTAAAGAATTGGTGTTATATAATATATACTTGTGTTTTCTTACACGTAAAAAACTAAAGCTGGTTTTGATTATTAGATGAAATGAAAGATGTAATGTTTGGTGAAGTTTTGTTGCAGTTTGTTACTCTTCTAATCTTAGACCATGTGCAAAAAATCTCACCGACAGTGCAAGTAACAAAATAAAAAATGTAGAAATGGCTTGGCTTTGCCGTTACTTGGAATCCCATGCTGAGATTGTTAAAAAAAATTCACTATCGGACATCCTTTTTTGTGTTGTTATATGAAGGGACCACAAAACAAAGGGAAGTGATTTGTACACTCTCTCAATTGATTGGGACACTCTAAATTAGAGTATTTGGACGATTATACCCTCATATCACCTTCGCATATTTTCACTCTGTAAGGGTATATATGTCTAAGCATTATAATTTAGAGTGTCCCAATCAATTGGGAGAGTGTACAAATCACCTCCCCAAAACAAATAACAAACCCCACTTTCTCTGGTAGAGTTTAAATATTCGGTGTTAATTTGTGGGGTTGGGTTGAGGGCATGGCTGATAATTTGTACCCGTTCGTTTGGGGATGATACCCCTGGCCGATGGACGTGTATACCCTTTTACCCGCCATATAAGATCAAGAGTAATAACAACTAGGCCTTTGCCTTGGCATATAGCCATGGTCGAGTCCTCATTGTTACGCAGCTCCACTTCGCAAGACTTGGTCGTGCAAAAGACCGAGTTGTGGAAAGTTTATTGTTTGTCAGTTTTTATTAAATGGTTTTTGTGGGGTATATTTGTTTTTAAAGAACGTATGTTTTGGTTGTGAAGTTTATTGTTTTATTACACTAAGTTGGTGGTGAAGCTGTTTGTAGAGAGAAAAAGTTGATGTGACAGTGGTGAATGCGGTTTTTGGGTCTCCTTATTACATCGAGCCTAAACTTGCAGTTTATCTTTCACTCGAAAACCTGTGAATATTGCATTGCGTGTATGGAATTAGGATTCTCTCATGTTCTAAATGAACATGATGGGTCATGTTGAGGTTATTGTGAAAAGTAAATAAACAGTGAGCCATCATTGTATGACATTTGTTTTAATTTTAAATCAAATTTTTACTCGCAACAAACTCAACATTACTCATCATATTCATTTTAAACATTAGAGGATCCTAATCCGCATATATAAATCGTTGTCCATCACTTAGCTTATTGATACCCGTACGTCACCCACGGTTAATTTGTCAGACACGTGCCTACCCGTTATCATGTTGGTTAAAATTTTTTAATCGTACATGCTCCTGTGAGTGAAACTTCTTGGATTTACCCACCTATCAGTGACCCACGGGATGCGAGTGTTTCCACGCCAGTTACTATCAACAATAACAATTTACAAGAAAATTGTCACAAACTGGAATGAAACATATTTCATCTAGTGAAATACAGGATACAAACAATACTAGCTATACCATTTGATAACTGATCAACAAAGAAACTGCCATCTAGCACATTTCTCTATCAACACAGAAAACATTCCCAAAGAGGCAAAGCTGCAATATAACATGAATCAAGCCAGCTTTACTCTAGATTCACCTTTAAATGCACTTACCGTCTAGCTATATTTTCACATCACCTCTCCATCAAAGCCATTCAACCAGCACCCACAACGGCTAAGACAAGGAAGGAGTGTGGCTTCACTAGGAACCTATAACCCATCCATTGGGGGCTCTGCCAAAACAACCTACATTTCTTTCTCTAGAAAGGCTTCAGTTGTTTGGGAACACTCACCCTTAATGATGACCAACCATTACCTCCTAAGGTGATGTATTGAGAGGACCAAGAAGGTCATCTTGCACACCTCTTTATTCTACTCATCATACACCGACCGCCCAAGCCACTTACCCTTCACAGTGAACAACCCTTCATTATGGTACATTCTCCAAATTTGTAAAACCCCCAAAAATCGGGTTTAGCGGAAGCATACATGCATTAGGGTGCTACCATATTGGTATCACAACATAAGGTACAAATAATGGTTTTTATTTCATGAATAAGATTCATTATCAAAAGCATTAAGTTTACATTATATGAAAGTAGTGCGGAAGTAGGCCCATAAAGTAATTAAAGCAGTCCCAATTGTTCATCAGAGTTTCCTATGACCATGCCCTTGCCAAGAGCCTTCCAATAGTGAGTTATCGCCTTAAACCTGAGAATACATGCTAAAAAGGTCAGCTTACGCTGGTGAGTTCATAGAGTTTAATCATAAGATTTAGTAGTGGACCTGATAGAGTTATTTGCTATGTGGAACTAGGGTAGATATATGCCGCACATTCCAACATGTTGCTCCCCGTTCACTATCGTTTAAAACAGTTTAAGTATATAAAACAGGTTAATAGTGAACTAAGTAACATAAGTAAAACACACAAAGTAATTTTCAACATCATATTCTTATTAGAAATAAATCAACAAAGAATACGTTACCCAAGTACTTGCGGAATAGTACTTGGGATTGAAATGACAAAGTTGAGTGACTCCTCTAAGCTCGCTAAGTCTGAGCACAACCCTTAGAGCTCCCTGAGCTATCTCAGGAACTAAGTTGTATTTGGAGGAGTGAAAAGATGGCTTGCGTGTATGTGTGTTTTTACAATTCACAAGCTTAACCTTTTCACTCCATCTCTTATGCTATTTATACATGTATGAGTTTTAACTCTTTCCTAAGTGACAAACGACATCATACGAAGACAAAATATTGTTGTATTTTGTCTCTGTTTACAAAGACTATTCTAGGTAAGAGACAAGACTACTTTCCTAAGTTCGGTGATGACACCAAGACACGATCTTTTGCCATTCAGGAAAGTTGACTTTGGTTGATAAGGACGCGTTGTCTTATCGATTCAAACTTATCCCGCCTTGTCCCGCTCTTTCTTCAGTCTTTTCATCCTTCAATCTTCTACTTCAGTTTGTCTTCGCAAGTTTAGCGGTTGGAGAGGAGTCTAGGGATTCAGTGAGTTATTGTCATCACTCACCTTGAATCCATCATCTTCTTTCTTGACTCAGTCTTCACCCTTTAAGTTCCTTACCTGAGTGGAGAGACTTCTTCTATGCCTGCATCGAGTATCCTGAAGATGACTCACTGAGGCTATGCACTCGATGACCTTTAAAGTTTAACGGACTAAACACTTGGGCTATTTTCTATTCAAATCCTTGATTAAGGGGTTTGGGTATTTTGAACCCAACAGATCTCCCATTTGGATATACAAATAGCCTAGTGTGTGATCGATGTAAGTGAGCAAAAAAGGCTTCTTCTTACACTGAATGTACTAATGAATACAATAAGGAACACTGAGTAATTTAACAAAACATACATCTTTTATTGATCAGATTACATAGGAAGTACACAAGATAAAACAAAATGATGTCAGTTGAGATGGATCCCGCTGCTTCAAGCTTAGGCTTCTTTTGAGGAGTGTTTCTTTGTCGGGTGCTCTCTTATCTTGGCATTCGGTCTTGGCAGAACTTGATGTTTCTGGGGTTTGGATTTGAGAGGCCACCGGTATGTAGCTCAGCATTGCAGCCCACACCACCGATCAATATCACTCCATCTTTTAAATGATGGGTTTCCATAGACATCAATGTGGAATAGCCCTCTTTCAGGCTTCTCAATCACTAAACAGTTCACAAACTTAACACCTTCGGCGGTTCCTGTTGCATTGAGACCGTGCACTTTTATCTCAGGCTGAAACTCAACCCTCTTTCTTTTGCCAGTGGATGATTGTGGTTGAGATCCTTGAGGTGCTGTTAAGCGTAGGCTGAATTCTTAGTTGAGCTGGTGCATCCCTCGCCTTTCATATCTTTTGCCGAGCATCTTCATCAGACTCCTTAACCACCTTGTTGCGCTTTTTTCAATAATTGGATCAAGCTCATCGAGTTCAGTGATCCCAAAGTCAGTGAATTTGAGGGGATCATGAACCTCGAAGTGTCTTTTATTAACCCCTTTGTAAACATTCATGGCCAGTGGTTTGGTACTGGGGATGATTCTGACATCTGTGATCTTTTCAGGAAGCCTTCGACTTGTCATTGTCCAGTTGTAATGCTCAATTCTCGCTTTGCACGAGAGCTTCATTTTCTTCTTCTTTTCCAACTGTTTTCTCATTTCAGCCATCTAAGCGGCTGAGCTTCCTTGAACTTTTGTCCCGCCTGCGACCCTTTTTAAGCTTCTTAGCATCTATTCCAATGTTTTCAGCTTCTTAAGCGACCACCTTTACCAGTGCCTCTCTGCTTTTCCTTTCTTCCTCAGCAAGTTTCTGTTTCCTTTCTTCTTTTGCAAGATAGGCAGCACCGTTGTGGTTTGAGCAGTATTCGGTCGCCGATCTTAAAGGGAATCTTCAGGCTCGGGAGGTGTTGTCATTTTGCCTTTTCCTTTGTCCTGGCACTGAAGAAGAAGATGCTACCGGGGCGGTGTTGTTGTTGTTTTAGGTGTAATGATGCCGGTGTTGTTGTTGATATTGGTGGGATTGATAAGATGGGTATTGCAGACCGGTGGTGATGATGAGATCGGAGCTGCAGATACTGGTGGTGTTGTCTCCCCCTCAGTGTGAAGAGGAGTTTCTTCAGTTTTCTCCCCCTCAATTGTTGCCGGAGCGTCAGTGAGGGCAAGAGTTGGTGTTGGTGCTGAGGGGGAGCGAGCTTGACCCTTGAAGGCCTGATAAATTTCTGAGATCATAGCCTTGATGTCTGAAGTGTCAAATTGAATACCAGTGACTTTAGCTTCCAAATTTGCCTAAGAAACTTCCAAAGCAGTCATTCTGGGCCCAAGATTCCAGGCCAGAGATGAGGATGCTTGAGCCAAAGTAGCCACCTGTGTATTTAAAGAGTCCAATGTAGCTTGAAGAGATTGGACGGAGGATGGAAGACCCTGAACATTAGCAGACTTGAGCATATCGAGCAATTCAGTGAGGCTTGAGGATTGTTTCAAGTACGCCTCAGTAGCCACCTGTGTATTCCCTGATTTCATCAATCTTTGTAGCTACACCTTGAAGGTGCCTGAGGAATTTAGCCAAGTTGTCATCCAGTCGGTGGAGGTTATCATACATCAGATCCATGTGCTCATGAACATTTTCATCAAAGCCGTGTACCTCAGCCTTTAGATCAGCATAACTTGCGCGACCTCAGGTGTTGTTCCCACAGAGTGTCAGTGACCCCAGAGTATAACCTTCGAGACACTTTGGTGATCCACTGAACAAGCTGTCTTTCAGTGAGTGGGAGAACATTATCAAATCTTTAAAATTCATCAGTGGAGGAAGAGGAGTCATCATTGTCGAGGCTTGTGGTGATTCAGATATGCTCACGTGGATCAGGCTGAGGTTCTTGTTCAGCTTGAACCTCGGCGTCCATTTCTTCCCAGGTGATAAAACTTCATCATCGGTTTCAGCAAGCTCATCTTGAAAAGAGTATGCCAAGTAACATCGCAACAGTTAACCAGGGGGTTGGTGATGGGTTCCATATCAGAGGGGTGGTATGTTTCCCTCACGAGTCTTTGTCCCCATTGACCCCTCGGACACTGGTGGGCGTTTCCAGTGCCTTCACTGGAGTCAGGATTGGTTGTGGGTTCCGTATCGGTGGGTTGTTCCTTTCCCTCCGAGTCTTTGTCCCCCAGTGACCCCTGAGACACTGGTGGGCGTTTCCCAGTGCCTTTAGCAGAGTCAGTGACAGTTATATCCTTATCAGCGGGTTGTTTGGTTCCCTCTGAGTCTTTGGGATCGATCAGGGTGCCCTCAGACAAAGGCTATGATTTGCTAATGTCATCCTTGGGCGTTGTGGAAGGCGCTCCCCTACCAGCGGGTTGTATGTATCAGTGTCCTTCGTTGTCACGGGGGTGGATGTTGCCTGGTCATCAGTGGGTGTCTTTTTAGTCTCGGGCCTTTTGTGCCTTTTAGGCTATGTTCCTGAAGCCTCAGGGCCCTAGGACTTGGGTTTAGTCTTAGTCCCAGTCTGAGACTTCCCCTTTCTCTTTTAGGGAGCAGGGTTTGGAGACACTGATCCCTCTGGTTGTTTACACAACCATATGGGCCGTCAATTCAATAGGAGTGACAAGGGATGGGTCTTTTTGAAATTTTGATTGGCTCAGTCACGGTATAGCACCAAATTTTTCTTCCTGAGGATAATTTGAACCCAGTAACACTTGCAAAGCACAAGAGACAAACCTAGGATACTAAACGTATTTCGTCCTAGTTTTGCTCTGTAGCTTGGTTACGAGATCACTGTAAATGATCTCCCCTATGTCGACAGTGACCCCATTTATTAAGAAGTATGCCATCATCAACTGAATAGAGTTAACTTGTTCAGTGGATGAGTGGTTCCCGCCGAGGACCTGAATCACAAAAGTGAATAGGATCCTCCAAGCCACGGGGAATGAGCTTTTGGTGACTGGGGTCTTGTCCAAAAACGTTGGATCTAAAACGATTTATTTTAACCCATCCTTCACTGTGGAAGGTTCAGGATGGGCGACATAAACTCCTTTGTTATAATCCAACCCTGTTAAAGTGCAAAACGTTTTATAATCCAGGGTGAATTGTTGTTGCTCCCCGTGAAGACTGAATCTGATGAGATATTCCTTGAGAGGTCTGAGGTTGTTCTCATCAGTGGAGGGTGTCGGGTCATAGGCCTTGGTTGCCCAAAACTCCCTGAGGAGATTTTGGTAAACAATGGATGGACACTGAACAAAGGCCGTTTTCAGTGGGCAATTAAACAAAAATTTCATAATGTCTTTGTAGGTTGGGACAGTTTCAGGGTATTCAAAGTTGCCTATGACATTATTAGTTTTAAATTCAACATTTGTAAGATCCCCTACCCACTGAGAAGCAAACTGGAGAGATTGTGTTCTAGCTATTTCCATTAAATATTTTAGGGTTTTGAAAATTTTTGACTAGAATGATCAAAGTTTTTTTTGATCTCTCAAGTTTGTGATGAAAAACTTTTGTAAATGTTTACAAGAAGGGTTTTCCAAAAGAGGTTTGAAGAGTTTTTTTGAGCACACACAAATATTTCTGAGATTTAGAAATGATTTTGAAAGAGTTTTGTTGCAGAAATTAATTTGTGTGTGTTTGTTTGTTTTGGAAGAGGGTATTTATAGAGTGGTGAGAAGGGTGATTTGTGCACAAATGGGAATATTAAGAGTCGGTTTTTGAAAAACGTTTGAATTTCCACATTTAATGCTACCACTCCATTACCCGCAGTAAAATCCCGTTTTTCAAGGGAATAGTTGCAGTGCACAGTAAAAGTGCACTTTTGCAGAGATAAAATATCAATTTGATATTTTTTGTGAGAGGCATTAAATGCCAAGTGGAATGATGACAGAAAGACAAAGAGACATATATTCCTTTATTAAATTAGTGTGGTTACCAACCTAGGACATTTAAGTAACTGATACTTGGATCATTTAGTTACTTATTCAATGCTCTTTGTCAAATGTCAGGGACCCTGAATGAGTTTTACTCATTCAGTGAGAGGTTTGTTTTGGATGTTTAGGGAGGATGAACCATTTCAGAGAACTTCTGAGATTGGTTTTCGATACCTGACTTTCAATGTCAAGCATTCCCAATTCTTTCAGGTCTCCGAAGGTAGGTTCATCCAAGGGTTTTGTGAAGATATCAGGCCAGGTTGATATTCAGTAGGGATGAAATGAAGTTCAATGTCTCCCTTCATTATGTGATCCCCGATGAAGTGATATCTGATATCAATGTGTTTGGTTCTTTGGTGGAGGACGGGGTTGTTAGAGATTGCAATAGCACTGGTGTTATCACAGAAGATGGGCACCATTTTGTAATGGATGTCATAGTCACCGAGTTGACTTTTCATCCATAATACATTGGCACAACATCCTGCTGCAGCTAAATGCATATTCACCAAATTCAGTGAGGACATAGCCATTGATTGTTGCGTTTTAGCACTCCAACAAACCAGTTTTCCTCCAAGAAATTGACAGGACCCGGAGGTACTTTTTCTGTCCATGTTGCAGCCAGCATAATCAGAATCAGAGTAACCCTTGAGATCAAACCCGGAGCATTTTGGATAATAGAGTCCAAGGTTTGGGGTTCCCTTCAGGTACCTAAGTATTCTTTTGGCTGCAGTGAGATGGGATTCTTTAGGATTGGACTGATATCTTGCTATTAGACAGACTAAGAATTGGATGTCTGGTCTAGAAGCAGTTAGATACATCAGTGAGCCTACTATCCCTCTGAAATGAGTTTGATTGACTGATTTGCCAGTGAGATCAGGTCCAAGGTTGATAGGTGGGACCATTGGAGTTTTCACTAAGGCACAGTCAGATATCTCATATTTCTTCAAGAGATTTCTGGTGTATTTCTCTTGACTGATGGATATTCCTTTATCAATTTGCCTGATTTGTAGTCCAAGAAAGTATGTAAGTTCCCCCATCATGCTCATTTCAAACTTCTTTGTCATCAGTTTTTCAAACTGTTTGCAAAGTTTGTAGTTTGTTGAGCCAAAGATGATGTCATCAACATACACTTGGACTAGTATCACATCTTGTTGAGTTCTATAGACAAATAGTGTGTTGTCTATCTTTCCTCTGACAAACTTGTTTTGTATCAGGAAGGCTGAGCGAGTTTCATACCATGCCCTTGGATCTTGTTTAAGTCCATAAAGAGCTTTGTCAAGCTTGCAGACATAGTCAGGGAATTCACTACTCTCAAAGCCTGGGGTTCTTTGAACATACACATTTTCCTTGAGATCACCATTTAAGAATGCACTTTTAACATCCATTTGGTAGACCATGAAGTTCATGTATGTTGCATATGCAAGGAAGATCCTGATGGCTTCCATTCTTGCAACAGGAGCAAATGTCTCATCATAGTCAATGCCTTCTTGTTGACTGTAACCTTTGGCTACAAGTCTGGCTTTGTTTTTAATGACAGTGCCGTTTTCATCAGTTTTGTTTCTGAAAACCCACTTCATTCCTATGACTACTACATCTTGAGGACATTTGATCAAGGTCATGACCTTGTTTTTATCAAACTGTTGCAGTTCTTCTTGCATAGCTTGAACCCAACTTGGGTGTTTTAGAGCCTCAGTGACACTTTTGAGTTCTATATCTGATAGGTAATCAGCATATAGGCATTCATTAGCTGAAGCTGCGGTTAAATTAGCAGCCATGCTTCTAGTGAGCATGCCCTCAGTGGGTTCACCAATGATGTTTACAAGCTCAATGTCCTGAGATCTTGTCCACTTACTTTGTGGTCTGGGATCTGAGCTTGAAGATGTCACTGGGAGTTCAGATGTGAGTTCAGGTTCAAGAGCCACAGAATCATTTAGAACATCTGTAGAGGTGTCTTGTTCAGGGTGAGGTTCATGAGTTACGGGTTCCTGATCATTTGGATCAGTGTTTCCTATCCTAGCAGGGACTGACTGATTATCAATGAACTCACTGATAGTTGGTTGGGGTGGGTTGTGAGGTAAGATATAATATGAGATGTCAGCATCAGCTTGATATGAGGTGTTGGTGAACCTAATGCTTTCAGCACTTTCATCAAAGGTGACATGAAAGGTTTCCTAAACTTGTTGTCTCCTTGTGTTAAAAACCCTGAAGGCTTTGGAGATCAGTGAGTAGCCTAAGAAGTATCCATCATCGGCTTTTGCATCAAACTTGCCTAGATGATCCTTGTGGTTATGAATGAACACGGGACATCCAAACACATGAAAATAGCGATGCCGGAAGTCTACCTTTGACGATCTCATATGGGGTTTTATTATGTCTTTTGACAATGATTGACCTGTTTTGAGTGTAACAGGCAGTTTTGACTTCTTCAGTCCAGAAATGCTTTGAGAGGGCTGAGCCACTTAACATGGTTCTAGCAGCCTCAATGAGAGTTCTGTTTTCCTTTCAGCAACCCCATTTTGTTCAGGGGTATATGGAGATGAGAAATTTTGAGAAATTCCTTTTCCATCACAGAAACTCTCAAGCTCTTGATTTCTGAACTCAGAACCATTGTCGAGTTCGATTTGTTTAACAAGTAATGTCATTCGGTTTTCAATCTTCCCGATGAATGACATTATTGTATCAGTACGACTCTTTTGGAAAGAAAGTTTACCCAAGTGTATCTTGAGAACTCATCAACAATGACAAGTGTATACTTCTCATGCTGGATTGATCCGGGACTGACAGGTCCAAAGAGATCCATGTGCGGAGGTGAAGGCGAGCTTTTGATGGAGAAATTTTGTTTGGTTTTGAATGATGCTCTGTGGTGTTTACCTTTTTCACAAGCAGAGCATGGTTTGTCTTTTGAAAAAACCAGTGATGGTAAGCCAAGGACCTTGTTTTGTTTTGCCAAGTTGTTGAGATTTTTGAAGTTTAAGTGTGAGAGTCTCTTATGCCACAGCCAGTTGATAGTTTCAGTGGCTTTAGCAAAGAGACAAGTTCCATCTTGGGAGAGTGTTGACATGTCTAGCACATAAACATCATCTCTCCTAGGAGCTATTAACACCACTTCCTTGTTGGCATTGAAGATGGTACCTTGTTTGTCATTGAATTGCACAATGTACTTAGCATCACAAAGTTGACTGACACTGATGAGATTATATTTTAGACCATTGACATAAGCTATTCTAGAGAAAACTATTCCATTGCAGTTCTTGAACCGTAACCTTCAATTGGACATGATGAGTTATCACCAAACACTACTTTGGGTCCTGGTTCCTCTATGTACTTGTGCAAATACTCCTTTACACCAGTCATGTTTCTTGAGCATCCACTGTCTAGATGCCAAATAGGCTCCCTGGCGTGTCTTTGCACAAGTAGTAAACTGAATTAGTTTCTCTTAGTGACCCACTTACTAGTGGGCTTGGGTCTCAAGGTCTCTTTGAATTTGGTAATTGACTCATGGTCAGTGGTTGAGTGCATTGTGCTACCATAGGTTTTGCATTTAGAGACTGAGGAAGACTCAGTGATTTTGGGTTGTTTTGTACCTCTCCTTGCATGAATGACACTGTCATGTTGGGATGTCTCATGAGCTGGATTACCGCATATATCACAGCATGTGTTCATGAGACAATCATCCTGATGATGATCATTAAATCCACAGTGAGGGCACAGAGGAAAAGGTTTTGCTCTATTCTTGGGAGCAGTTTTGGAGGATGAAGCATACTGATGACCAACTTTGGTATAGTTTGCTTGACTGACATACTGAAGGTGGTCTGCAGTCCTGTGATCATCCTTTTTGCAGATCATGCAAAAAGGATTCTATAGCAGTTGTCAGTGGTATGGCTGGTGTAATGACACAGCTCACACTTTTGCTTGGGTTTGTTTGTGGATTTTGACTTTGATGAGCTAGATGAGGCTGACTTAGTATCCTTGATTGAATCAGTAGCTTTTTCGATGGAGTCCATCTTTTTAGTCAGCTTCCTCACAAGCTCGTTAGTTCTTGAATTTGGTCGCTTCGGTGGGAAACAGAGGATGTTGAAGTCTCAGTAGGAGTAGACTCTTGTTGAGTTGGTTTTGTTGGTCTTTTAAGGATGGTTCTACCAAGTCCAGACCTTTCTTTTGGTGAGTGAGGATTGAATTGTAGTGGAGTAAGCTCAGAGCTTGGTGCAGCACCAAGAGGTTTCAGTGGTGGAAGCGGTGCTTGAGATTCGCCAGACTCAGAGATGTGTTTCGTACTACTGGGTACATCAGGGAGTCCAAGCATGCTCTTTAGAGCTTGGCTTTCAGGCTCTAGAATCCTTCCAGAATCGAAATTTTGAAGCTTACTCTCAAGATTAACCCGTTCAATCCAATCACTGGAATTTGGAGTTGTCAGCATATTGGTAATCATACCACCAGACATGGTTTTGAACTTTGGTCTTTGTTGCGAGAATCAGGGAGATGATCTTCACCTATGACTCTCTTTTTGCTACTGGGGGCACCCACAGCATCAAAGACCCTGGGATTCTTAGCAGTCCAACTATCAAGAATATCTTGTTCCTTTTTAAGTTCATCTTGAAGAGCGTGATTTCTCTTAACTAGTTCATTGTTTTGAATTTGCAAAGTGACAGCCTCAAGCTTGGCTTGTTTTAAAATAAGCAGTTCATCTCTACACTTGTTTAATTCAAAATTTAGCTTGTTGTATTTTGAAAAAAGATTTAATCTTTGCTCTTCTACGAACTTAAGGTCAACATTAAGATAATTCATATAAGGCGCCAATCGAGTCATCATCCATAGAAAGTAAAATGTTTACCTTCTTCATTGTGATGTTGACCCATTCCCCATTTCTGGCATGATTCTTTCCAACAGCTAGCTTGTCCTCTTCTGAGAGGGCCATCAGTGCATTGACATGCACCATTTCATCATCGATGACACGGCTCTTCATCGGTCGAAGGTCTCAGCAACAAGGCCTTTGTTTTACCCTGCCAGATTGAACACTTTTGTTGTTTTTGAGGGACTGGCCTCAAGCAATGCAAGCTTAGCTTTGACTTTCTTATATTTTGCTTCAAAATCAATAGTTTTGTTTTGATCGGATTTGTTTTGAAGGTTTTGATGAGACTGCTAGATTTTTGGTTGAAATTTGCTAAAGCCTGAGGACTGATTTGACCCTGATGGTTTATAAGAGGGTTCAGAAATTGTTTTTGAAAAACAGTGTTGGAATTACTCCTAAACCTTAATCAAGTGTTAGTGATTCACATGTAATAGTTAGCTTAATTATGGCCTTTATGTTTGTTATTAGCCTTAGGCTTATGTAGAAGGCCAATAAGCCTAGGCCTAGTCCAATAAGGAAAAGGATGGGAACTAGGAGTGTTGCCCTAGCTTCCCTCCTATAAATACTTTTGTATAACCCTCACTTGAGGGTTGGTTGTTCAATTCATTTCTTTCACTCATACCTTACGCATAACCGTTTACATTTATACATGTGTGTGTGTTTGGATAATTGTTCAATCGCCTCTCTATCTTTCTATTAAGCTTGTGTTGTAAATCTAGTGACCTAACAGTGGTATCAATCGCCTACTAGTTGGTTGAACGTATTGTTTCTTGAAGTGGGTTTTGGTCCTACGCGTAGAACATACGTGCGTGGCTTGATACTTTGGTTCGCTTAAAAACACAATTTTTACACGTTTGAATCCAAGATTCTTGTACTTTCAATGTTTTAAGGTGTTAAAATAACTGTTTTTGGCAAAAAGTTTCAAACTTTACGCGTAGATAAACGTTTTTTAGCTTGGTTTTTAACGAGGGTTTATGTCTACGCGTAACTGTTTTAGACGTTTTGGTTCATCAAGTTTCACACTTTTGTGTTATTTTGGTGATATTGAAGCTCTCTCATCACAAAAATCTGGTTTAGAAACATCTTTGGGCAAAAGTCACTTTACGAGTAGCCCTACGCGTAAGTGAAACCCTAAACTTACGCGTAACTCACTCCTTGGTTTGATCTTCAGTTTCGTGGTTTACTCTGTGTTTTCTTGCTTGGATAAGCCTGAAAATACGTCGACTTTGGATATCTTTTGCACTGTGATAGTGTAAAAGATCATTTAGGCAAAACCCTAAACTTACGCATAAGCATAAAGCTTACGCATAGAAATCCTACGCATAAGATTAATCTTACGCCTAAGCCTTGTCTTACGCCTAAGGTAATCCTACGCATAAGTTTCTACGCCTAACTTTGTGTCTACGCATAACTTTAGTGTCTTTTCCCTACTTACGCGTAAGCTACAACTACGCGTAACCCTCATTGTTACGCGTAACTTTGGTGTTTTTACGCATAAGTCCTACTTGGTTTCTTGTGATTTCTACGCCTAAGGACACTTCATCAACAAAGTTTCATTCGACTACAAAGATCCATTTTTTACCAACACAAGTTTTCAACATGTCACAACCACCATACTCTAACTATTTCCCTTACACTTATTCTCAACGTCAACAACAACTAACTCCACAACATCAAAAATGGAATCAACAACAAGCAATTTATCAACAACAATTTAATCAACAACATACTCCACAACTTTCCGCAATTCCACAACCTCAAATTGTTAATACAAATAAGCCGTAAAAACGTTTATTTATATTTTACGATCTTCTAATGTTTTGTCGATAACAAAAGTAAAATCATTTTAACGAAACAAATAAAATATGTAAATAGTTTGAGTTAATAGTTTTCTAACAGTGCTTAGAAGTCAAGACAAAGAAGCATTAGTGAAAGGTGCTTAGAAGTGAAGACACAAGACATTAGTGAAAGGTGTCTTGTAGATCTAGTCAAAGGCATTAGTGAAAGGTGCCTTAGATGTACATTCGATATGGTGTGTTTTGATGTACAAGATAGACTAGTTTTAGATCCAAGGATATTGATATCCTTGATGATGTTGTAAAGGAGTAGATCTCCTTTGGGATTAGTCGTTGGTGTAGTGTGGTAGTAGTTCCTCCATTGCAATGGAACTAGGTGCTTAGCCTAGTACCTAATAAAGGGTAGGCGACGTTGTGAAGGTGTAGTTCACCTAAGGTGTGAAAGAACTAGGTACTTAGCGTAGTACCTTATAAAGGGTTGGCGACGTTGTGTAGGTGTGGTTCACCTTGGAGTGAAAGAACCCGGTGGTTAGCCTAGTACCGGAAAAAGAGTAGGCAACGTTGTGAAGGCTTCTCCGCCATAAGGAGATTGGTGTAGTGATTACGAACTCTCAAGTAGGTGACTCGGGGAGTGGAGTAGGGCAAGGAAGGTGACCTTGTAGCCGAACCACTATAAATACTTGCGTTGTGGTTTTGTGCTTCTTACTCTAATCTTTTCATTACTTATCTTTACATGCTTGTTTATCAACATCCAACACACACATCCAAATAGATTGACATAAGTCGATCTAAATATTTAAAAGGAAGTTTTAATTGGTAAAACTATTCAACCCCCCCTTCTAGTTTTCCACAATTGGTATCAGATCTTCGTTACCAAGTTTGTTGAAGTATATTGTACTTTAAAAACTTGATACGATCCACGGTTAATTGTAAACTACAAAGAAGGTCTTTCATAAAAACAAACATCATGTCTTTTAAAACTATATGTTTGGATGTTGATTTGATAACAACATTTTTTATTTATTTTTAATTGCACTAATCTTCTTTGTCATGTTGATTAGTCAAAGCTCATACCCACCAAGCTTTAGGAGTCGCTTGGTAACAAGAATACCTTCCTTAAGAAGGTATCTTAAAGGAGCGGGAATCGTCTAAGTGACATATGTTGTGTCACTTGTAAAGACATTCCTAAGTACGCTAGAGGTATGATTTTCTTTTTACTTTCCTTGATAATTAAGTATACCTATTTAGGTATTTATATGATTATCTTTTGTGCTTATACATGTTTTACATGAAGCTTCATTAGGAAGCCTTTTTCTCACATACGTGTTTTATTTCTCGTCTAAAAATCGTGGTATATAAAACTTATGTTTTGTTTCTTTTAAATAATAAAACATAACACGAATTTCAAAAATTCCTCCTTCCCTATAAAAACTCTCACCGTCGACCTATCTATCAAATCCTCATTTTTTTTCAAATCATCCAATTTCAAAAATTCCCTCTCACTTAAAAAAGTTCATCTTCCTCCTCATTCCATCTCAACCGAAACCAAGAAGATCTGTCATCAACATGGTTTACATCGCACTCGTGCTCATCGTCATAACACTCATCGCACTTGTGTTCCCTATGATGAAGTTCACATACGGAGACATTTACTTTGTGTTGTTAATCTATATTGGGGTCATTTACCCAATCCTTTGTATCATCCTTAGAATTGAAATGCAATATTATTAATGATCTAGATTATCTAGGTTGCTTTTGTTATAGTATGTTTATCATTTCTTTTGACTTATATGTTTCATTTCTTTCGTGATACATTAGAAGTCATGTATGCATGCTAAAGGAAAAATGTAGGATAAAACATATTTTCATGGTATAAAAACTATAAAAATACGTTTACATTTTCTACAGATCCACGGATTCCGGAAGTTATACTAGCCGGATCCCTTTTGAAAAGGAACCGTGGGATCCGTCCTACTGGAAAACAGTTTTTCTTTTTATGCAATTCAAAAACCTCTTTTCTTCTAAGAGTAATACTCTACATGTATGTCAAAACCATAAGTGAGTTAAGTGTATTTCTTGTTAAAAACCATTGTTAATAAAAATCTAGTAAAAACATTAGATTATCATAAGTTGACCACAAACATCTCCTTTTATTAAACTTTTCATTTCTATAGGTTCAACTATGATGCATGAATATGAGTTTGATTTTTCACTCACTAGCGTCTACACTCCGAACATCTCTCTCGAACCCAACACACCTGGCAATCATGTTCGTGGGTTCAATAATCTCGAAAACCGTCACTTCCATGAAGGACGTATTGTAGACACCTCTCTACAATTCGAAGAAGGTATCAATACCTCCTTCCGAGCCATAGGACTAGAATGTCTTCTTGAAATCAACGAGAAGATATGTCCAAGGTTCATAATGGAATTCTTCCGTCAAGTCGAACTCGTTCGTAACGAGGATCGCTCTCTATCTCTTTTGTTTTATATCAAAAACCAAAAGTTCACTCTAACCCTTGGGCATTTTGCTCACATCCTCCGGATTCCAAATCATGGACAATGTGCCTTCACCGAAGATTGGTCTCTTGATTCTCTCTTCAACTTTCGTGAAGAAAATAGTCCATATTGTTCACACATACCCTCCCCGGAAGATTTAAATCGCATAATATGCAAACCTCGACCATACTACTCTGATCCAAACATTATCTTTACAAGGGATATCTGAGAAGAGTACAAGCCTCTTGCACTCATCCTACGTGAAAATGTTTGGAGTCTTAGGGAAATCGAGAAATCCTTCCCGCTTGTTGTGCTCACATGTTTTACTGTTTGCTAACACAACAACCATACAATCTCGCCTACTTCTTCGCAAGGCGAATTGCAAATCTTCAAGGCTCCAAGAATAAACTCATCCCTTATGGAATGTTCAGGGTTGGCACAGGGCTCATAAGAGCTTGGCAAGGCCTGATTTTTGGTTTGCATGTTCTCACCTAGGTCTACTTTAGATCTCCTTATTTTGTTTTTGGTTTCTAGCTTAATTGAGTGCTTATTTTGTGGCGCAATGTGCCTCGGAACTTTGTTTAGCTTATAAGCTCTAATTAGCCAAATCTTTGCAAATTGTGATTCTGAAGTTATAATTTGTTGTTTTTAGTTGCATTAGGGTACATTTAGCATAATAAAGCTTCTGTAATCAGTGGGTGGCTTGTTGTGTTCAATTGGCTTATTTGGAGTGCTTAATAACAAGCACTTACACATCAGTTTCAATATCTTACCCATAAGCACCTGTTTTTCCATTTTTCTTAGCTTCCTTATATAATTTTAGAGTTTTCCTGAGATTTTCAGATTTTTCTAAGTTGATTTGCTATTTTTCTTAATTTAAATTAGTTTTTAAGCATTTTTAATTAGCTTTTAATACAAAAAATTCAGAAAAGGTTCAAAAAAATAATTTTTCATTTTTCTTAAGTTTAGATAAATATAAAAAGTAAAAAAAGTAATTTTCCAGATTTTTCATAGTTTATTTTGTAATTTTTAGTAATTTAATTAGTTTTTAATAGTTTTTAATTCATAAAAAATAGAAAAATAATCAGAAAATTACAAAAATAGTTTTGAAAATTCTATTTTGATATTTTAGATTTTTCTAAGTCTTAATTTTATTTTTTTAGCTTTATTTCCTAATTTCTTGTATTTTAGGTAATTATTTAATAGTTAAAATAGTTTTTAATTAATAATAATTAATTAAATAGTTGTAAAAATAATTTTCTTTTTCTAAATATTTTCTTTTATCCTTAGGTTTGTAAAAACATCATTTTCATATTTTTAGGATTAATATTGATTTAGTTTCACGTTTCATTTTATGCGTCACAAGCGTAGATTTTAATTCAGCTTTATAAAAACATCAAAAACATCATTTTAAATATAGTGATAGCGTTTATTTAATATTTTTATCTTTTTAATCTCCTTTAATTTGCATTTTAGCCCTTGTAATTTGTTGGCTTTTTCTGTAGTTATAATTATAATCAAATCCCTTTTTCGTTCAAATTCTCGATCACTTTACGGTAGATAATTCATTGCATAGCTCGGGGGACATAACGACCGGGAAACACTATACTCCCAGATCTTCATTGCATTGTGCTTAGGCAGTTTAAAGCTGGTTTGCGATTACGCCGCCATTCACAAGTGTGCAGCTTAGTGATTAGCTTGACCGCGCACGCATCAAATTGGCCCAAGCGTGGTGGTCACCGTACGATCTATCTTAGTCCGCTTAGCCAGTTAGTTGTTTGAATACTCACTCTTTGTTTATATCATCCATCTACCATCTATATATATATATCCATATTTTCTTATAAAAAATCCAAAAACCCAAAAACATCTAAAAACGTATAAAACACAAAAATATTTTCCTTTTGTTTCTATATATGTATCAAATATAAAAAAATACAAAAAGATTTGTCGTTTTCTTTAATAATAACAACTTAAAGATTACTAATCACATGAACCAAGGCAAAGTGCACTACCTAACTCAAAAGCGACCATAATAAGTTTCCGAACTAAAGATTTAAAACTTGCCTTTGTGTCCTTGTGATTGGTGTACCTTTTCCAAAGAAGCCATTCATATTGTGATTATTGGTTAAGTTCACTGTTGTTTTGCCTCGATTTTGTGTTAATTGATTTTGTTGTGATATCTACTTGTCAGAACCAGAAAACCCATAAAGATTCTTCTCACCCCATTTTTATAAAACGTCTTCATAATTCCCATTTCTCTCCTTAACTCTGAGGTCTCTTAGAGTTAACTCTAGTGTGGCGCGCGACCGCTCTTCTAGATCTGTAGCCCATTTCGTGAGCTTGTCAAGATTCAAGAAGGCGTGTCACTCAGAGACTTTCTCGCTCCATCACGGATCGACGACCGCTACACTACTTCAAGCGTTACATGGCGGAGAACGCCTACATGTGTGAGCTTCTCCTGCACCATCGACGGGTATGGAGATGCTATCGTTGTACCAAACCGACCATCGCGGGTTTGAAAATTTTGAACTTAAAACCGGGTTACTGAATCTTGTAACCTCAAATCAATTCTACGGTTTTGAGCGGGATGATCCTCACGCTCATATTCGATGGTTTAACAAGATTGCATCTACCATCAAGTATAAGAATGTCCCTCTGCCGATCTTTGTTAAGCTTAGTTTCTTCTGCTCCCATTTTCTCTTGAGGGCAAGCGGATTTGGCTTGAAAACAACCCCTCAGTCAATTGAGACATGGGAAGATCTAGTGAAGAAATTTGTGAATGAATTCTATCCACCTTCCAAAACCACGAGTCTCAAAAATGAAATCATCAAGTTCACTCAGAAGTTTGATGAATCCTTCAGTGAATCGTGGGATCGTTTTAAGGAATTGCTTCAAGAAATGTCCTCACCACTGTTTCTCCGAGTTGATGCAACTCGATACTTTCTACAATGGAGTGAGTCAATCGGATCAAGATTCTCTCAATTCCTCCGCGGAGGAAATTTCCTAAGCAAACTGTCAAAAGAAGCTTTAGCGATTATTCGAAAACAAGTCTAAAGTCCGCCTGCACGGCAAGTTTCTGGTTGTTTCCCAAGTCGATGTTGGTCCTTCTTCTTCTTCTTCATCACCCGTGAGTCAATCTAGCACCGATGCTAAGATTGAAAAACTCACGAAGCTTTTATTCAAGCTTTGGTTCTCTCAACCGTAAGAAAGTCTCTTTTTTCACAAACTTCACCTCCTGCTGAAGTTAAGAAAGTGGAAGTCTGTGTTACTTGTGGTGGCCCCATGCTTACTACAATTGTATGGCCACCGATGGTAACCCTTTGAAGTTAATGCTGTGGCGGTTTTCTAATCAAGGAGACAACCAATATCGTGCTCCTATAGACCCGAACCACCGTCCTAACCACTACTCTGGACCTCCTGGTTTCAATCAAAACCGTAATCAAAATCAAAATAGACCAAACCAAGGTTTTCAAAACCAAGGTAATTTCAGGTCAAACAACGGTTTTCAAAATCAAAACCAAAATTTCCAACATCAAGGAAATTTCAATAGAAACCCAGTGGGGAAATTTCAACCAAGGGTATTTTCATGGCAGTAATCAAGGAAATTTCCAAAATCAAGGCCCTAATCCAAACAATAGAGGCCGTAATTTTCCTGTGCAAAATCAAGCCATTGTTCCAATGGACCATCATCGATGAGTTGTTGAAACAATTCATGAAATCCCAGAGGAAATGAATCGGTTGTTGGTCGCCTGGGGATTGATATCAAGAAGTCTTTAAATGATCGACCCTCGGGCTCAGGTACTCTACCTAGCAACACGATCGCTAATCCGAGGCGGCTTATGCAAAGGCTTATCACAACCGAAGTGGTACTTCATATCTTTGGACCCGCTATTCCTACTATCTCTTCTTCTTCTTCGAAGGTAGTGGAAGCGAACCTCAGGCGACAAAGGACAAGGAACTTCCTACTAATAATGGAAGTACCAGTAATGTCCATCCTCAGGTTGTCCCAAAACCCAACACCAAACCTCGAGTTATTTTGAACCTCCAAATTGTTGACCCTAAATCCAAAACTTCTATTCCTTACCTCACGTTTACATGAGCAAAGCTCCTCATGAGAAAGCTAGTCATCAGATGGAAAAATTCTTTCAAATTTTCCAAGAGCTTCACTTTGACATAAGCTTCGCGGATGCTATCATGTTGATGCCCAAGTTTGCATCTACTCTAAAACACATGTTGAGCAACAAAGAAAAGCTGTTTGAAATGGCTAAGACTCCTTTGAACGAAAATTGCTCAGGCAGAAGCCTCGTTGAAAAAGCTTCCCGAGAAGCTAGGAGATCCCGGAAAATTTCTTCTTCCTTGTGTTTTCCCTGGGATGATTGAATGCTTTGCCCTTGCGATCTTGGTGCAAGCATCAATCAGATGCCTTATTCGGTGTGGAAGAAACTTTCTCTTCCGGAACTTATTCCTACCTGCATGACTCTTGAGCTTGCGGATCGTTCTATATCGCGTCCTCTTGGCATCCGAGAGGATGTATTTGTCAAAGTAGGAAAGTTCCATTTTCCGGCCGATTTGTGGTTGTTGATTTCGATGCCTGATCCTCGGGTTCCCCTCATTGTTGGAAGAGGATTCTTGAGAACGGGTCGTGCTCTTATAGATGTATTTGAGCAAGAAATCACTTTGCGTGTGGGTAATGAAGTCAAGTACTTTTAACCTCGATCAAACTTCGAGGTACTCCTCAAATTATGATATCTTGAATCAATTAATCGAGTTCATTTAATTGACATTGCTTCGTGAGGAGTACTCTCAAGAGTTTCTTGGTTATCTTCATAATTCGTAGGTGGGAATTCCAATTCCACCACATCTTCTCAAAATATCATTGCTTGACTCTTTCCCCTCTCTCACTCCGTTTGAGGGAGGTGACTTCTTCCGGAAGAGATCGATGAATTCTCGGCTCTCGATGAATCAATTCACGGAATTGATGGTGTTTATGATCGAGGAGGGGATATTCTCTATCTTGAGCAATTGCTTAATGAAGATCCATTACCTTCACTCCCTCCGAAAGAAATCACAATTGAGGAAATCAAATCAGTACAAACATCTATCTTGATGAATTTCCCCGAGGTTGAACTTAAGGACCTACCTCCTCATCTTGAGTATGCATTCTTGGAGGGTGATGATAAATTACCACGTCATAATTGCTAAAAACTTACCGAGGAGGAAAAACTGCTTGCTCATAAAGGTCTTGAAGTCACACAAGCAAGCAATTGCTTGGAAACTCTCGATATTAAGGGTATCAACCCTGGATTCTGTACTCATAAAATCTTGATGGAGGATGACTTCAAACCAGCAGTCCAACATCAGAGAAGGGTGAATCCTAAGATTCATGAGGTTATCAAACAAGAAGTTCTCAAACTTCTTGATGCCGGATTGATTTACCCGATCTCTGATAGTCCTTGGGTTAGCCCAATTCATTGCGTTCCAAAAAGGGTGGCATTACTGTTGTCACGAATGAAGAAAACGAGTTAATTCCACTCGACAATTGGTTACGGGATGGCGAGTGTGTATTGACTATCGAAAGTTAAACGAAGCCACCCGTAAAGACCATTTTCCTCTACCCTTCATGGACGGATGCTTGAGAGATTAGCAGGGAACGAATACTATTGTTTCCTTGATGGTTTCTCGGGTTACTTTCAGATCCCCATTGATCCGCTGGATCAAGAAAAACCACATTCACCCCATACGGGGCGTTTGCCTACTGACGTATGCCTTTTGGCTTATGCAATGCTCACCCGCGTCCAATCAACGATGTATGATGGATAATTTTCCACGACATGATCGGGGAAACTATGGAGGTGTTTATGGATGACTTCTCGGTCATTGGGGACTCGTTTCATACATGTCTCTCCCATTTAGACAAAATGTTAAAACGGTGTGAAGACACCAATCTATGTCTAAACTGGGAGAAGAGCCACTTTATGGTCACAGAAGGCATAGTCCTTGGCCATAAAATTTCCAAAAACGGGATTGAGGTAGATAGAGCAAAAGTGGATGTTATTGCTAAATCAGCTCATCCTACTACCAGTCAAAGGTATTAGGAGTTTTCTAGGTCATGCCGGGTTTTATCGTAGATTTATTCAAGATTTCTCTAAAATCGCTCGGCCTATGACCCATCTTCTCGAAAAAGATGCTCCTTTTATCTTCTCTCCTGAGTGCATCGAAGCTTTTGAAACACTTAAGAAAAACCTTACGGAAGCACCCATTCTAGTTGCCCCCGACTAGGATTTACCCTTTGAGCTCATGTGCGATGCAAGTGATTTTGCTATCGGTTTAGTCTTGGGGCAACAGCAAAACCAAGCATTTTCAGCCAATCCACTACACTAGCAAAACTATGATCAAGCTTTCGGACCCATTACACCACTACTGAGAAAAAGAATTATTAGTCTGTGGTGTATGCGTTTGAAAATTTTCGCCATACCTCATCTTGACCAAATGCGTATACGGATCACTCGGCCCTCAAATATCTCTTTGCAAAACAAGATGCAAAGCCTAGATTGCTCCGTTGGGTTCTCCTCCTACAAGAATTTGATATCATTATTCGTGATAAAAAGGAGGCCGAGAACCCGGCTGGCGATCATCTGTCCCATTAGAGAACCCTCACCAAGATGTGTTCGAGAAAAAGGAAATAAACGAAACATTTCCTCTCGAAACACTCAATGTGGTTTCTTTTCGTGAAGACTCTTCTACCCCATGGTTTGCTGACTTTGCAAATTACCATGCGGGTAACTTTTGTGTGAAAGGGATGTCGTCCCAACAAAAAAATAAATTCTTTAAAGATGTGAAACATTACTTCTGGGACGACCCCTACTTGTTTAAAATTTGCGGATCAAGTCATCCGTGATGTGTATATGGTCAGGAAGCTATTGACATTCTCAAAGCTTGCCATTCGGACCTCTTGGGGACATCATAGCCCTAACTACACCGCCAAGAAGGTGTTTGATTCCGGATTCTATTGGCCCACTATCTACAAAGATGCCCATGAATTCGTCAAAACCTGTGGCTTGTCAACGTCAATGGAATATCTCACAAAGAAATGAAATGCCGAAAAACGCCATTCAAGTGTGTGAGATTTTTGACATATGGGGCATTGACTTTATGGGGCCATTTCCTTCTTCCCGTGGTAACAAATACATACTCGCGGGCCGTTGACTACTTGTCAAAATGGGTTGAAGCTAAAGCTTTACCCACCAACGATGCCCGAGTTGTTGTGAAACTCTTGAAATCTCTATTTGCTAGGTTTGGAACTCACGAGCCATAATCGTGATCGTGGTAATGCATTTCTGCAATGACCAATTTGAAAGAGTCATGCAAAGTACGGTATAACTCACCGTTTTATCTATCTGCGTACCACCCCCAAACAAGTGGGCAAGTGGAAGTTTCTAACCGGGGATAAAAATTCTTGAGAGGGCGGTTGGTGAAAACCGTGCCTCTTGGTCGGGATAAGCTAGATGACGATTCTCGGGCCTTCCAGTGCACTTATAAAACACCCATCGGGTGCACTCCATACAAGCCTGGTGTACGGAAGGCGTGTTCATCTACCGGTTGAGCTCAAGCACAAGGCATACTGGGCCTTGAAGCATGCTAACTTTGATATTCAGATACGTTGATCATCCGAGAAAGTTCAAATGAATAAATTAAATGAACTCCGTGATCAAGCTTACGAGAACTCTTTGATCTACAAACAAAAGACAAAGAAGATTCATGACTCAAAAATCAAGAACCGCGTTTTCAACGTTGGTGATCGAGTCCTTCTTTTAATTCAAGATTGAAGATTTTCTCGGGAAAATTAAAATCCCGCTTGGTGCGGTCCATTTACTATCACTAAAGTTTATCCTTATGGTACCATTGAGTTATCTCAACCCGATGGTCCTAATTTTAAAGTGAATGGTCATCGAATGAAGCATTACTTTGGAGAGGACATCCCATCCATGGTTGTCCCGGACTTACAAACTTTCCCCATGAACCAATGAATGCGGGATCGAGTCAAGCTAGCGACTCGTGAATCAAAAATAAGAGCATGCCATATGGGTTTTCACCCATATTTCAATCTTCTTTCTATCTTTCTACCACCCTAGTGTGGGGGTTGCCCACATGTTGTGTATATAAGTGTTTCAAAAAAAAAAAATCTTCTTTCTAAATAATGGCCGTAGTATTTCCCTTTCACGATTCTTTGTTTTGGCATAACCGCCGGTACTTTGAATATTGAGGGCAATATTCATTTCTAAGTGTGGGGGGAATTCTCACGAATTTTATCATATAATTATACCGCCCAATTCCCCCCCCTGTTTTGGCCAAAATTTTTTGGAGTAAGTGTTTACACTTTCTCATTTGGTTATCAGTCCGCCATGTCTAAAACACAAAAGGATTGGCTAATCCAGAGCAATGCGGCTCTTGGTAAAGATATCTCAAATCCGTTTATGGCTTGCAATTTGCCCAAAATTGTATGGTATTCAATCCACCATATCCTAAAAAGTGAAGAGTTGGCTAGCCCGCAAGTTTATGGCTTGTGGTAAAGGCAAGTGGAAAAACCATAATTGGTATTGACAAATCACCAAAGATAATATTGATAATTTATCTAAGAGTTGGCTAGTCCAGAGCAAGCGGCTTCTGGTAAAGACAAATCAAATCCGTTGGAAGCTGGTGGTTTGCTCAAAATCACATGGTTATTAGTGTACCATGGTTCTTGCTTGAACTGAAACATTTGGCTACTCCAGAAGTAATGGCTTTTGGTAAAGAGATAAATCCATTAAGTTTTTCTCAAAAGATTGCTAGGGACTAGCAATAGTTTAGTGTGGGGATTGATGAGTGTGTAAATACTCATCATTTTTGGTTTAATCTGAACTGCAAAACGTCTAAAAATGCTCAGAAATGCATCAAAATACATCAAAATATTCCAAAATTGCATTTTATATGTTTTATGCAAAATGTTCAAAATCGATGAAAAATGAGCAAAGTTTGCATAATTGGCGCTTCATCCCCCAAGTTTTAAAATTATCAAAAATAGTCCCTGAGTCAAAATTTCAAAAGAAAAATCACCAAAGGTCCTTTTTAAATCATAACTTGTCAAATTTAGTCCTTTGGTGAAAAATATAAAAGTTTGAGAAAATTACAAGTTCACTCCCCAAGTTTTGTCAGAAAATACCCTTAAAGTTTCAGAAATTGGCAATTGTGATCCTTGGATTATTTGAGATGGCAGTAGAAAATCTTGGATCATAAATTCAAAAAGTACATGTTTGGTCCCTGGAATTTCAGAAGTTACATGAATGGTCCTTGTGTTAACTCATCCAAACGGACCCTTTTATTACCCTTGGCCCAAAGTATTATCCAATCCAATCCTAACCCTACCCAAGCCCAACCTTGTACCCGGTTCAAACCCGAAACAAACCCACCCATGGTTTCAAAATACTACCTGGGTTACCCACACTCCCATCATCACCACAGTGCACGCATACCAGAATCTCCCCCTCCTCCACCATCATCTCCCTATCCTCCCCTCCACCTCACACTCAAAGCCAAAGTGCATTTAATGCACTTCTACTAACACTCAACCTCCAAGCTGGTATAAACGAGTGGATTGGCGCCAAAAAAGCCATCCAACGGCCAATATCCATTCTAGCAATCTAAAGGCCAATATTCATGCTGGGATTTGAAGAAAGAGGTGAGAGAAACAGATGGGAGTATAAAAAGACCAAGAGGATGCAACAAAGGAGGAGGACTTAGTTTATTTTTCATAAAATGTATGTCGTTTCTTAGCTTGTTAGGTCTTAAATTGTTTTCGCTTTGTGTTTTTAAACTTAATTGTATCAAACAAGGGTATTAAGGTATATTGTAACTTATTTCCACTATCAAAAAAAAATGTTCCTCAAAGGTGAGTTGGGGCTTGAAAAGAGAAGCAGATTTGAGGCTTCTCTAAAAAATTTGCAAAACCTAATAAAATGATGATAAGAAAAGATGACCCAGTTGAACTTTTTAAAATGCCAATTCCCACTTGATGTAGCACAAAATTGAACTCATGAAAAATCCTCCTAGATGAGCCCAAAACAGATTTTTGCCATTTTGACTTTTGACAAAAGTGATGAAGTTTGACTAAAATGAACTTTAGATCCAATTTTATGACTTATGTTGATGTAATAAGGTGTAACAAGTACAATGCAAGCAAGCTTAATGATTTCTAAACACAAAATAAGATTTTGCAATTCCAAAATCTCAACAGTGGAGCAGTGAGACTGATATTACTTGATGTTTGACTTCTAGTGCTTGCAGACCCAATTTATTACTTGATGGGCGGATCCCAAAAGTTACACTAGACGGATCCCTACTCTTATGGAACCGTGGGATCCGTCAAACAGAAAATGCAATTACAAGCATTGTATTTCAAAGACATCCTTAGAACACCTCACAATAAGCTAAACATAGTGTCTTAAGGCAAATTAAGTCTTTCCCATTCATACATAACTCACCAAGGTTACACTCTAAAAACGCTTGTAGATCTACCGTTTCACTTTAATCCATTACTCTTCCGCTCTTAAACTCACACCTTATTTTTTTACTTGATCCCTCACATCTAGTCTTAGAAATCTTTCAATTATGGCAAAATGGATCATAAATCATCCTCACCTCCAAATTGATCAAATTTGATCAAAATCTAGTTTTCTCATCTTAAAGCTTCTAGGATATTTTCCAAAACACTATCCTAAGACACAACCTGATCTCTAGGATCATCTAGCTTCAATTAACATTCTAAATCTTTAGTGTCATCCTTGTTCATCCATTGGTACTCTTGAAAGTTCCAAATCCTTCCACAAAAGACAATCATTAGCTACATTATTCATTACCTTCAAAGCACTCAAGCATCCCTTCATTTAAAACACTTAGGAGGACTGAAACACTCAAGATGATATAGGTCTTAGATCTTAGAAACATCATTTCCAATCTTTCATAGCTGCTGAGAGACGGATCCCTAGGATTAGCCTAGACGGATCCCTCTAAGGAGGGAACCGTGGGATCCGTATGACAGTATAGGTCAAATCTTGCTAATGCAATCATTTCAACTCATCTTCCTAACTCAAATACTCCATCTCATCTTAAATGAGTTCCTAGATCAGTACAACCTCTGAAGTTGACTCTTGTGCATGTCAATCATCACATTCCAATGAATCCTAGTGGATTGAAGCTTAAATGCACTTGCCAAATCTCTTAGTTTATAAACCACCTTATTAGGACCTCCATAGTCATCACTTTCATCCTAACTTTCAACTCTCGCAAACTCTTGAAATCATCTCATCATGAGGAAAACCCCAAGTAGTAACTTATCCACCAAAGAACCACCCATGAAAAGAGCTCGTGTTATACACGAAATTTCCTCAACCGAATCATCTCCCATCAAACCAACAAATGATAGAACTCTTCATCATCCAATCAAACCAATTCCTAAAAGGATAATACCCACAAAACTACCTATGCCAAACACCACCATACCTCCTAGGCCAAACAATGTCATCTCCACCAAACCATCACCATTGGTTCCTAGAGCTATTTCATTTACATCCCCACTATCATCACCACACCTCTACAATTTAGAGGACTTGCCTCCTAGGCCGTCTCATCCGCTTCCACCGACAACATTCTCCTCATTAGGAGGAATAATGGTTCAAAATCAAGGTGTTGAGTCAACACTTGCTCCGGCTTCCTTCTCGGCGTTTTCATCATATAATCCCATTTGGATTATTACAAATCATCAAAATCAACCACCCGACCATATGGAAGTTGACACTTCTCTACCACCACCATCATTCTTGGTTAATTCATTCTTAAATGCACCTCCACCAATCCCTCCATCGTTTGAAGCTCCACAAGCCGCTTCACTTGATCCTTCGAATCAAGCCATTTCATTTCATCCACCACCACTACCTAGCCATGACAAAGATTGCTATCATTGTCAACATGTTGAAAGTTTAATACATGAAGTAATGAAGACCAACGTTTCAAGTTCTATCATCTCCTCGAACGTTTCGACGAGATTAAACCTAAACAAAACTTGAGCTAGAAGATTATAGTGGTGTCTTAGCTTCAAGTGTTAGGTGATCTAGAAATTCCTAGTCATGTATTGTCTATTGTCTTGTTTTTTCGAGTCATGTATATCATAACTCTTGTTTATTAAATGGAATTACATGCTACTTGCTATATTTCGGAGTATGTGAGTATACTATATAATCCATATCTCTTTTAGTATTAACATTTCTTGTTATACCAATCTTTGCTGACTTTATTCATCTTACCCGCACGGATCCCTCAGATTTGCCTAGACGGATCCCTACTAGGAGGGAACCGCGGGATACGTGAAACAGAAAGCTTTCTTTCTACTAACTTGGATAACATTTGCAGGAAATTGTGAATTATACTTGCTTTCTAACCTTTGTTTTGTAGTTATTCAATTTACATATGAAGACTTTGACATCCTAAAGCTAGGGAGCTTTATGTCAAAGCAATACATTGCAAATTACTTGCAATACTAGGTTTACATTTCGTGACATCCCTTTGCAATAATCAAGGGGAGCACATTCGTCTCGTAGACGATATCTTTTGCAAATTTATTTGCAAACAAACTAGATTAGTATCATTTATTTGACGCCCTTACATAGGGATGGACTCGTCAAGGGGGAGTAAAAGACGAGATTCGTTCCCGTTATTTGCTCTCTATTTCTTTTGATTTTTCTTTCACATGTTTTTCTTAAAACCAATGTGTTGCCTTCCTTCAAACACTTTTTGTTTCGACAAAAAGGGGAGAAAAAGTAAAACTACAAATTCAAAACCTTTACGAATTTTAGCTTTTTCCTTAAAATAATTTTATGTTTTGTCATCAACAAAAGGGGAGATTGTTAATACAAATAAGCCGTAAAAACGTTTATTTATATTTTACGATCTTCTAATGTTTTGTCGATAACAAAAGTAAAATCATTTTAACGAAACAAATAAAATACGTAAATGGTTTGGACTAATAGTTTTCTAACACACTTACACTTTCACATAAAACACTAAAACAAGTATAAGTGATTTTATGATTTAGATACATATGTACAACAACTAGTGTTTACATACTGGGTTAAACATATACTTAAACTAAGTATACTAAAATGGGTAAAAACTAAATGTATGCTAAAATGGGTAAATACAAGTATATACTAAATGGGTAAAATACTAGCAAATGGTTTTGACCCACAACCCATGGTTTTATATATACCACTTAACCAAGTTCATTGTATCTAGAAAGAAAACCATGGATCAACCCATAACCCATGACCCATGACCCATAACCAAAAATACCCATGGGCAAAGAGGAGCGGACCACGGATCCCTAGCTTTGTGCTAGCCGGATCCCTTGTGGTAGGGATCCGTGGGATCCGGGGAACAGTAGAGATTTTTCCTCTATAAATAGTGAGCCATTTCTTCATTGTTTCTAACCCCCTTTCAATATACTTTCTCCTCTGAGTTAAATCTCACTAACCTTAGATCCAAGAGATCTATGTTTGTAGTTTTGTTTTTGTGTGATCTTTTAGGTTCCTCTTAAAGGCAAGATCACCACCTTTGAAGTCGAGCAAGCTCAAGTCCATGAGTTGCCATGCTTCCTCATCATCAAGGCTACTGAAGTCTTCTTGTTGATGATTCCCTTCTTTCTTCAAAGAAGTGTAGTGTTGAAGACATTAGTGAAAGATGTCTTAAGAGTCAAGACGAAGATATTAGTGAAGGGTATCTATCGTCTATAGGATAAAAGCACTTGTGGTAGGTGCTTGGAAGTCAAGACTAAGAAGCATTAGTGAAAGGTGCTTAGAAGTCAAGACAAAGAAGCATTAGTGAAAGGTGCTTAGAAGTGAAGACACAAGACATTAGTGAAAGGTGTCTTGTAGATCTAGTCAAAGGCATTAGTGAAAGGTGCCTTAGATGTACATTCGATATGGTGTGTTTCGATGTACAAGATAGACTAGTTTTAGATCCAAGGATATTGATATCCTTGATGATGTTGTAAAGGAGTAGATCTCCTTTGGGATTAGTTGTTGGTGTAGTGTGGTAGTAGTTCCTCTATTGCAATGGAACTAGGTGCTTAGCCTAGTACCTAATAAAGGGTAGGCGACGTTGTGAAGGTGTAGTTCACCTAAGGTGTGAAAGAACTAGGTACTTAGCCTAGTACCTTATAAAGGGTAGGCGACGTTGTGTAGGTGTGGTTCACCTTGTAGTGAAAGAACCCGGTGATTAGCCTAGTACCGGAAAAAGAGTAGGCGACGTTGTGAAGGCTTCTCCGCCATAAGGAGATTGGTGTAGTGATTACGAACTCTCGAGTAGGTGACTCGGGGAGTGGAGTAGGGCAAGGAAGGTGACCTTGTAGCCGAACCACTATAAATACTTGCGTTGTGGTTTTGTGCTTCTTACTCTAATCTTTTCATTACTTATCTTTACATGCTTGTTTATCAACATCCAAATAGATTGACATAAGTCGATCTAAATATTTAAAAGGAAGTTTTAATTGGTAAAACTATTCAACCCCCCCTTCTAGTTTTCCACACAAATGGTTCAACCACCACCAAGTCTTCAAGTTCAACCCTACACAAATGACTTCAATCAACTTCCATCAAGGAACATTATGAAGGAACCCACTTGGTTTGCAAAGATGTGTGAAGCTTTAAGCAGCCAACAATCAATTCATGAGGCTGGATCACTTGATAGACCTCCAATGCTCACTCCAGGAAACTACGATCAATGGGTGATTAGGTTCTTTAGGTTTTGTGATCTGAAGAAGCCACATGGAAAGTTCTTAAAGAAGGTTATCTTGGAAGGTCCATTTCAGATGCCTACTGTCATTGTACTCGGCGATCCAAATGCTAATCCACCAAGAGATGAACAATCAAACATTGCTATCAAGGTTTACCTGAATGCAGAAGACCTTCTACACTATGAAGCTGATGAGCTTGCAATGCAATATATCCTTTTAGGATTACCTAACCCAATTCTTCGAAGTGTTGATGCTCAAAAGACTGCAAAGGAAATGTGGGAACATATTCATCTTCTTATGGTAGGATCTGCACTCAATCAAGAGGACATGGAATCCAAAATTTACTTGGCTTATGAACACTTCATGATTGAACCTGGAGAGACACTTGAGTCTTATCATCATCGATTCTCAGACATCATAAATTATTTGGATAAAAACAACATCATCATGCCAAGAATTGCCGTTAATACTAAGTTCCTGAGTAGTCTTGGTCCTGAATGGGAGAAGTATGTCATTTTTCTCCGTCAAGCGAAGAACATGCATCATTCTACATACGGATTGTTGTACGATTACTTGAAGCCTCATGAAAAGGAAGTTGATAGATAAAGGATTCTCCGTGCTCAAATTGCTTCACCTTCACAACCGGAAAATCAACAACTTGCCTTTATATGCTCAAACAGTTATTCTCCTCAACCAGAACTCAACCAACTGCTACAATCACACCATATGATCCTTCACAGCCTCAATCTCAACAAACTCAATTGGTTCCATACAACAACAACAATGCTCAAGCACTTGTCAGTGAAGCTAATGAGGAATCTGATCCGTTCGAAGCATTGCAACAAGGATTTGCTATGATTGCTAATGCTTTTAGCCGTTATACCAACAAATCCAACAATCGTATTCGTTCCTCATCTAACACAAGGAATCAAGCTGTTGTGAACAATGGACGAGTTGAAGTTCGAAATCGTGGTTATGGTCGTCAGATGGGCGGTGGTCAAGGGTTTAATGCTGTGGGTAGGAATAACAATAGAGCTCAAGTGGTGGAACAAGGAAATGATCATAATGGGTTGAATGGTCTTCGATGCTACAACTGCAATGAGAAGGGACACTTGGCTAATGCATGCCCAAAGCCGAGGACAAGGGGCAGTGCTTATCACAAAGAGGCTCTTCTTATGGCTCTTAAGGATGAAGCCGGTGGAACTCTCACGCACAAAGAACAGAGCTTTATGGAAAATGCATTCGTGATGATGATATGGAGTATTTGCAGGCCAATGCAGCTGTTATGTTGATGGCTAATATGCATGAGTTACACATGAGTGACACAGGCCCAGTATATGACACTGATGGCTTGTCTCAGGTACCCGAACAAACCATATTTATCTCTGATCTCATATCTCCGCCAACATCCGAATCCGACAAGGCTCAGAATGTTCAAAATGAGTCATCCACATCTCATTCCGACGATTTTCAACTAGACCCCGTAGTTATATTTGACGATCAAGATGACCTTATGGTTTCCCTTGATACTCAAATTGACTCCGTGGTTATACTTGAGGATCTAAGTAATGATCATGTTGTGACTCACGTTGAACACGCCGAACTTTTGCCTCATCCAGATTTTGCTCGTTTAATACAAGACCAACAAACCATAGTGGAAGAATGTCGTGCAATTAATCAGGACTTGAAAAGTAAAAATGCACTGTTAACCAAGGATTTTGAATGTTTACAAAAGCAACTCAACTTTTTCAAAACTCAAGAAAAACGTGAAAAAGGTTTTGAAGCTGCCTTTGCTAAATCTCATCAAAATGAAAAATATTTAGAGAGACAGATGCGTTCTAGCAGCTTGAAGAATGCTTTGTTGTCTGAAATAGAACTGAAACATGAACATAAAAAGCAAATTAACGCTCTCACCTTGGAAAATCAAAAACTAAGGCCGAAGTTGTTAACTTGTCAAATACAGTTCTCTGCATACAAAAAGCATTCAACGAAACGAATAGATGATCATCTTGAAGAAATCATCGGCTTGAGTTTAAAACTGTTGTTTACAAACATGGCGAGTCGGTCACAGCTATTAAAAAGTTTACTTTAAAACAAAATCCAAATGAATATGGACCGAATCTCGCTGATTACAAACCTAAGCTTTCAACCAAAGCATTCAAACCAAATCCTGGAGTTTCCAGTGCAGAATATAAAATTGATAACTCTGTTATGAGTGTTGTTGAATATCATCGTCAAGAGGAATTAGATGCAGAAGACGAGAGTCGATCAAAATTAGAAAATGTTGTTTACAACAAACCTTTTAACTATTCAAAAGCGGTCACTTTCGTCACACCAACGGATTCTTCTAACACACCAAGGATTATCATAAAAACGTCTGAGTCTTCTAATGTTAATCCCAAACCAGATTATGCACAAACTTATGGTCCTTTCCCTTCCATCAGTGAAGTAAATTCAAAACCTGAAAATCGCAAAATTCTTAGATATTTTGACCTTTTCATGGCTGACCTCAAAACTTTACAACATGAGATAGAATATCATTCTGAAATCAAAGTTCAACATTTTCAATCAGCCGCGAGAACAAAGAGACATTTTTGAAAAAATCTTTTACCTAATGTTAAAAATTTGAAAGGTTGTGCATTGTCTTGGGAAAGGGACTTTCATAAGGAACTTGGATTGATGAAGGTCGTTTTCGAGAAAAAAAAACATCTATTTCTAATACTAAACGTAAAAAGAAAATGTTGAGAAAAGATGTTGATCGACTCTTGGAAGATGTCATCTGTGCTGATGTCCATAATGTTGTGTTATTGAATTCTTTGTCATATGCATTTGATTATATCTCTCTGATATCGTTGATTATGTGGTAAATGTTGAGAACACCGATAATGTGCTTCAGATCGAGTCCTTAAAAGTTGAAAATAAACGATTGTCAAACGAACTTTCAAATGCAATACGTCGTCTTAATTGGTGTCAAAAAGATATTCACGATCAACAACTTGCTTTTCAACACAAAATCGCCAGTTGCATGACAAAAACTCTCGATCCAAAAATTGAGCAAATGGATGATCAAAACGTGTCTTTTAAGTGTCAAATCTCAAAATATGAACAAGAACTTGTAAAAGTTAAAAAGGAATATGGTGTCATATTTGATTTACTCAAACAGACTCGTGATGAAGCATCAAATGAACTTGATCATTATCTTGCACACACTAAAGAAGTTATGCATTTTGCTGGAAATATTCGGTCTAAAAATCAAGATCTGATTCACACTATCTTCAAGTTAAGAGAAATGTTAGGCAAGTATGAACAACTTCCGCCTACCGTGATTAAGAGAATAGCACCAGTAACACTTAGTAATCATGAACCTAGAATCCCTACTGCCAAATCACAAGTTGCTAACGTGCTTCCTTCTACTGAAACAGGACTAGTTGCGTCTTTTCGAAACGTCCGCACTTCACAGCCTAGGAGCACTACATCAAAGAATAGGAAGTTGCGACCTAAGAAAAGATCAATAAGGAATGCTAAAGTAGAAGAACACCCTAGGACACTGAATAAGACTCATGTTGCTTCCACTATAGATATTGCGTCTGGAAAATGTAATAGAAATAGTGATGTAACGAATGCTAAACCTCTAAGTACTTTTGATATTCAGTCTGATGCACTTTGTGTTATTTGTCGTAAAAGTATGAATTCTGATTGTCATGATAAATGTGTTGCTAAAACTATCATCTCTCGTTTAAGGAATCCTAAGAATCGGAATACCTCTAGGCCCACTAATCTTTCTAAGTCTGTGCTTGGTAGACCGCCCTCTTTAGATTCTAAGAAACGCATTGCTGTCCATGTAGCTCCAGTTTCACCTCCTAGGAATGTAGTACCACCTAGTGCATTCACTAAGACTAAAGCAAATACTAGTTGGAGATGGCGGAAATGGATATATAACACACTAGGATTTAAATGGATACCTAAAGCTATTGATGTGTGTATATCTACTACAACCGCTCCGAACCCTCTAACATTTCGGGTTCCACATCTACTTTCTATTCCATCCGTGTCGATGCATTGTGTAATGCAGGTGATAAAGATCATTCTCTGGATTGTTGATAGCGGATGTTCCCGACACATGACAGGCAACCTTAAACTGTTATCAAACTTTATTGCAAAGTTCATTGGCACTGTCATATTCGGGAATGATCACTTCGCAGCTATCATGGGCTACGGAGACTATATCAATGGGAACATCGAAATTAGCGAGTTTATTATGTGGAAGGTCTCGGTCACAATCTGTTTTCAGTAGGTCAATTCTGTGATGGAGATTTGGAGGTTGCTTTCAGGGAGAAATCTTGTTTCATTCGTGATCTACAAGGAAACGACCTTCTGTCTGGCTCGCGTAATTCCAATCTTTACACTATCTCTATGCAAGACATGGTTGCTTCATCTCCCATTTGCTTACTTTCAAAGGCAACATCAACAAAATCCTGGCTATGGCACCGTCGTCTCTCACATCTAAACTTTCAAACCATCACCAACCTTGCTCGACACAAACTAGTTGAAGGACTCCCACGATTTCGTTATTCTAAAGATCACCTTTGCTCAGCTTGTGAACAAGGGAAAAGCACTCGTGCTCATTTTCCTTCAAAGGTGGAATACAGCTCTAAGCATGTGCTTCATCTTCTTCACATGGATTTGTGTGGCCCGATGCGCGTGCAAACGATCAATGGCAAATGCTACATCTTAGTAATTGTTGATGACTATTCACGCTGGACTTGGGTCTACTTTCTTCGAAGCAAAGATCAAGCTCCACAGATGATCATCACCTTTCTCACGAAAATACAAGTTCACTACAAACACCGTTCGACAAATCGAAACAGAGGCACTGAATTTGCTAACCAAACTCTTCGTGAATTTTATGAGAAAGTGGGAATTCAACATCAGACATCTATTGCACGCACACCAGAACAAAACGGAGTTGTTGAAAGACGAAACCGAACGTTAGTGGAAGCTGCAAGAACAATGTTAATCAATGCTAAACTTCCAGATTACTTATGGGCAGAAGCTGTATCTACTGCATGCTATACTCAAAACCGTTCTATGATTACAAAACGCCTTTCGAGCTTGTCCACAACAGAAAACCGAATCTCAAACACTTTCATGTATTTGGATCTCTTTGCTATCCGAATAATGATCGTGATGACTTTGGAAAGCTCAAAGCCAAAGCTGACATTGGAGTCTTTATAGGATATTGTGATAATTCTAAAGGTTTCCAAATCTGGAATCGTCAAACAAAGGAGGTTTTGGAAACGATTCATGCTCATTTTGATGAACTTACGGAAATGGCTTCTGAGTATAACAGCTTGGAACGCGGTCACAACCGCTTAAACTTCCCCCAAACCCCATCATCAGCTGAACAAAGCCCCCACCTCACTCGTCAACAAATGGAAAGGCTATTTGCTCCGCTGTTCAGTGACGATATTGATGAACGTGCTCCAGGTGTATCCGTTGTTTCCGCTGCTCAACCTAATAATACGCATATACCTGATACACCTGCTACAACAACTAATGTTGAAGAAGCACCACCAGTTGACTCCACCACAACAGTTGAACAAACCGCTTCCAACAACGATGAACCGGCTGATGATGTTCTGAATGAAGTACCCCCACCTGCAGATTTTGATCCAAATGCTTTTTTAACCCGTTTGCTAATGAGATCTGCACTGATGTTGCGGAATCATCCACAAGCCATTTGAATACTCAAAATCTGCACAATGTATACCAACATCAACCCTCCACACATAGATGGACAAAAGACCATCCTCTGGAAAATATTATTGGCAACCCGAATCAACCAGTCGTTACGTGACAACGTCTTCACACAGACGGTGAACATTGCATTTATGCACTCACCGTCCGCCAACGAACCTAAAACATTAAAGATGCAATGACAAAGGACAACTGGATTGAATCCATGCAGGAAGAACTCAACCAATTTAAACGTCTTGAAGTATGGGAACTGGTTGAAAGACCAACAGGGGTCTTCGTCATTGGTCTTAAATGGATTTGGAAAAACAAACTGGATGTGAAGGGAACGTTATCCAAAACAAGTCACGCCCGTGGCTAAGGGTTATAGACGTGAAGAGGGTATTGACTTTGAAGAATCATTCGCTCCGTTGCTCGCCTTGAGGCTGTTAGGATTTTTCGCATTTGCGGCTCACATGAACATCACGGTCTTTCGATGGATGTAAAACCGCTTTCTCAATGGACAACTGAAAGAAACGGTTTATGTTAGTCAGCCAGAAGGATTCATTGATCCAGAGTTCCCTAATCATGTCTACAAACTAAAGAAAGCTCTCTACGGTCTCAAGCAAGCCCCTCGGGCATGGTATGATAAGCTATCATCCTTCCTCATTGCCAATAACTTTACCAAAGGTTCGGTCGACCCAACTCTTTTCATACAATATCACGGGGAACATATTTTAATTGTTCAAATTTATGTGGATGACATCATTTTTGGGTCAACTGATAAAAAGTACTCCATCGCTTTTGCAAAACTAATGAAGAAACATTTTGAAATGTCCATTATGGGTGAACTTACGTTCTTTCTAGGACTTCACGTTCATCAATCACCCCGTGGTATTTTCTTGAGTCAGTCCAAATATGCCCTTGAATTGTTACACAAATTTGGAATGCAAACCTATGACACCTACGCCACACCAATGGCTCATACCAAGAAGCTAGACGCTGATTTACATGGGAAATTGGTGGACCCTACAAAATACCGTAGTATTATTGGGTCTCTCATGTATCTACCCTATCGACTGATATTGTCTTTGCTGTATATCTATGCTCCCGCTATCAGCCACGACCAACCAAACCCACCTCTCGAAGGCTAAAAGAATCCTCCGATACATCAAGGGAACCATTAATTTGGGAATCTGTAATCCGAAGGATTCTGGTTTTGAACTAATCGCTTTTGACGACCACGCAGGATCCTTAGATTCACGGAAAAGTACTTCAGGAGCGTTACAATTTCTTGGTGATAAACCGGTGTCATGGCAATCGAAGAAGCAGGATTGTACATCAGCGTCCTCAACCGGCGTAATATGTAGCCATGTTGGCGTGTTGTGCTCAAGTCATTTGGATGAGAACACAACTCAAAGACTATGGTTACGTATTTGACAGAATCTCGATATACTGCGACAATCGGAGTGCTATTGCAATCTCGTGCAACTCAGTTCAACACTCGAAATCAAAGCACATCGATCTTCGATATCATTTCATCAAGGACCACGTGGAACAGGGTACTGTTGAATTATATTTTGTGGGTACAGAATACCAATTGGCAAATCTACTCACCAAAGCCTTGCCTCCTGCTAGGTTTAATGAGTTGGTCCACCGGATTGGTATGAGGTGTTTGACTCAAGAGGAATTGAATGAACTCCTAAAACAGTCTTAAAAACCTATCAAACACCAAAACCTCTTTTGTAAATAGTTTTTCAAAAACAAAATACAAAAATATAAAATATGTCAAAACAACAAAAATATTCTTCTATCTATTTTTTCTGTCAACATTGCAAGTTCATTTCTTCCGTCAACACTATAATCTTTCAAAATTCAGTATTTTTCCGATCAAGTGTTGAGGGGGAGAAAATAAACACTTAACTGTTTCAAAACATCCGTGTACTTGCATGTTATTATATTCTGGTTATTTCTTTTATCAATGGTGGTCACATTTCTGGTTCACTGACACTCCTCGAACTAAAATTTGTAACCTTTCATTATTTCTTAAGTCAAGGGGGAGTGTCATCAAGTTTCTTTCTTAAAATCTATCATTTGGTAACCAAAATGGAAGTTATATGGCTTTGGATGAAAATGGAAAAGGTGGAGGGACCAAAACTGCCAAAAGGTTAAAGTCATTTTCATTAAAACTCATCCACCTAACTCATCCACCACATTTATTACTCACACCAACCCTAATCTACGCATAATAATCGATCTTCAAATCGGTGTTTTGAATCAACAATCTGTAAGTGTTTTTGTGTTCTTAACAAGATTATAAACAATGGTTTTGAATCATTTTGAAAAACAACGGTTAGATTTTTAACTATGGACGATTTTGTGTTCTACGCGTATGCGTATGAACACATAATCTTGTTTATGTGTTTGAGGTTAAGATAAATGTGTTAAAACGTTTCTTTAACATCATTAATACCATTCTTATTCTCAAAACGCACCCAGAAACATAAATTGATTGATTTTGAAAAACTATGGTTTATGCGTGGGTTTGGGTATTCTCAAATGTGAAGGTTTTTGGTCAAAATGATAATTGTGTGATGTTGTTATAATGATGTATTCATGATATCTAGGCTTTAGATCAACCCAGAAACACTAATTGTTTGAGAATTAGAGATTAGGGTTTAATGTTCTTGAGAATTGGGTATTATTGATTCACTGCGAATTGGATGTTAATACTTGGTTATATCACTCACATAACTACTTAGAACTACCAGAAAAACTTTGGTGCTAATCCTATGGCTTGATTTCATACGCGTAATCTTTGAACTTTAGGGTTTAAGTCTACGCGTAAGAAATCTTACGCGTAAACTGTGTAATGAGTTTCATGCCATGATCTGTTTTATAATGAATGTTAATGATAATATTGATGTTATGGTTATTTTATTTCAGGTTTGCTACTCGTAAAACTCAGAATCAAGGTTATTGAATCTCTACACATAAGGATCACCTTACGCGTAGAAAGTTATGCGTAAGAGAAAGGTTCTACAAAGGGACTACGCGTATCCTGTGAAGGATATGCGTAAACAGTGACCTCTACGCATAAGGTCTACTCCTACGAGTAAGCCTTACGCGTAAGGTCTTATATACGCCTACGCGTAAGCTCTACGCATAAGGTTACTCTGTTCCTACGCGTAACATTTCTTACGCGTAAGACAGATTCCTACGCGTAAGCTTGTGTCTACGCATATAACCCCTGTTTACGCATAAGCTACCATTTCTACGCATAAGCCTTGATCAAACCTTCATAATGAATTGTTACGCGTGCAAACTTGTAAATAAATAAATCATAACGTCACGAAACCAATAATGTCACTAATAAGCTTAAACGTTCAATATGTTGTGATTAATAAGTGATAACATAAACTTTAAAATTTAAAGTTAACTAACTCACGAAACTCTTCACGACGTCATTGGACTATTAGACATACAAGTGACTTTGGACTCGTAACAACCATTGACATTATACGTTCAATAATTAGACAATAAAACCTTCTGTTGACTAACATTATGTCTTTCAATATGTTGGTTCTTTTGGCTAATGCTATTTCAGATCACGACATGGCTGCTCAAATGAATGTGGATGCACCTGAGGTTCTCACAATTGCCGATATCTTCCCTAATGGCTATCCAAGGAAGATTGGAAAGAACAATCTAAGAGTTGACTTTGAAACTCTTTCATGCTCAGAGTCTTCCTGCCTGATTGCTGTGGATATTCTAAAGAATCATTCGTACCAGAACATGCTCTCACACTCTGCTACTGTTCCAGAGATCTACATTCAACAATTCTGGAATTCAATGCAAAGGATCAAAGGTCAAAGTGCGGTGACTGTAACGCTCAATCACAAACAGATCACCATCACACATGCAGATCTACGGGCTGTTCTTCTAATTCCTGAAATTGAGCCAACCGACTTCTATGCCACACCTACTGAAGAGACAGTTCTGAAATTCCTGATTGATATTGGCTATGATGAAGCTTCAGGAATAATCACTAAGCACTCTCATGTGGAGCTTAAGAACATTCCTCAACCGTGGAGAACCCTCTACATCATCATTACCAAATCTGTCTCTGGTCGTGATAGTGGCTATGAGCATCCCAAGCTCATAGAACTACAAATCTTCTGGTCATTAATCAACAAAAAGGACATCGAAATTGAAGCACTGTTATGGGAAGACATGATGTCATTTCTCAAGAAACTTGGCTCAAAGATTCCCTACGTCAGATACACAAAACTGTTGATCCAGAGAGCACTTGGACTTCATCCTGATATTCCCAAGAGGCTCAATGACCCCGACAATCACGATATGTTGACTGAGCCTACCCTATCAGTCAGAATCAAGGAATCATCAATAAAGAAACAGGGCTGTGTTACCGATCACCTTCTGACTAATGAGATCAGAAAGCTCGAGACATACAAAAGGTATCTGGTAGCAGTAAAAGAAGGCAAAGTTGGTCATCTCGATGAGAAGTCTTCTGGAATACCTATAAGGAAAACCAGAAGAGGAAGTGGAGGAAGTGTTGCAAGCACTGAGAGTCAGAGGATGTTCCCCAGGAGGAATCCTCCACGAAAGGGGACAGTTCCTGCCAAGGAAGTTGTTCCTATTCCCGTATCTAAGCCTGAACCGCAGAGAAAGCTAACTGAAGAGGACTCTGAGGGTACTGCATCAGATGAAGAGACTTTCTACTCTGAAACTACTAAAGATGACACTACAACAGTATCTAAACCTCGTAGTCCTCCAGCTGATCAAGGAAAAGGGAAGACTCCAGTACTTGTGCCTTATGAAGAAAGCTCAAGCTCAGATGAAGAGCAACTGGATAAATCATACAGGAAGAAGTTCAAATTCGTTAGACTTCAACACGTTGCACAATAATTTGCTCAAGAACAAATGGGTGGCCCCGGAGGGTCGAGTGGTGGAGCTCAACCTTCACCAAGTCCTGATGCGGTTAATCAACCCGATAAGGGATCTGGTGCCACCACTTTGGTACAACAACAAACACGTGTGGAGGACACTCTTAAGTATGATTTTGAAGAACCAGAATCTGAGAAGTTAGAGAAGGTAAAAGCTGATGAAGAAGCTGCAGCTAAAGCCAAAGCTGATGAAACAGCTAAGTCTGGAAATGAAGAAGATGTTGAGTATGATAAGTTTCTTCTATATAGTCCTGCACGATCAAAGGAAGAAACTTCGGAGCCACCAAAGGACCCAGAGTCTCCTCACATCTCATCATCATCGGATTCATCTTCTCACTCTTCACCACCACCATCAAAGAAATCAACCAAATCATCATCCAGATCAGTAAAGAAGCCAACTCCATCTTGGATCTCTCAATCTAAGAATCGAATCGTTAAAGCTGTCAAACGAGTCGGAAAGAAAGATATTCTCTACAGAAAGTTGAATTTCCTCGCTGATCAGATAACGTATCTTCATGATGAGAATGACAAGATGAAAGTTGAAAGGGAGTATGTACAGAAGCTTATGAAGGATGATCTTCAAGGGAGCATGGACGAGATGATAAAAGGATAATCTCACAAGTTCCTAATGGAGGTCGTTCCGAAACTAACAAAGGAGATGTATACTAGACAACTGTATCCAAATCTCTTACATTTAGCCAATCAAACCATGAAATCAACTCCGATGAATTTGAGCATCAATCCAGTTGAAACTACAATCTTCTCAGATGATGAATTGGTAAACCGGCTAGTAGCGCAAATGTCGAAACGCTCTGCAACGTTTGCCTCCCACGAAGCTAAACTGTTTGAAGCTCTACTGGAATACCAACTCAGGTCCGCATTCCGAGAAGAAGCTGTAAGGCCCAAACGTTCAAGAGATGATGAAGACAAAGATCAAGATAAGGATAAGGAGCCTAAACGCACAAAGAAGTCTGGTGAATCATCTTCCATTCAGTACTCAATGCAGCCTCCACCACAAAGGACTCCTGCTCAACAAAGATCCCCTCCTCCCTCTTCTGCAGATAAACCTCAGGATTCCGAGACACCACCCCAAACTCAGAAAACTGGTGATCACTTTGAGTATACGGGTGGTGACGATGAGGAATACCATGAGCCCCAAAAACAACCCGCCTCTCCCGACAATGTACAGAAACCAGAACCCTCATCTAGGCCTAAGACAAAGAAGAAGAAGGTGCCCAAGGCTGACGTCCTATCATGGCTAGATGACGATAACACAGAGGAATTTGACTGGTTTTCTACACTTGTTAATTCCACTCCCTACCCTGCTGAAGGTCAAGATCTGGTAGACGGTAATACATTGGAGCATGCTAAGATACTGCAAGAAAAATTCCGAGTAAAGAAGATGACGAAATCTGAGTTGCGGCGAATCAAGAATGAAGCTTTTCAACTGTTAAAAGATAGCTCAGAAAGTGCCATCGAGGTCGAATATCACCTTGAAAACATTGCTCGAGCTATGTCTAATAACATGGATTGGCTCAACCCAGAAGCAAACATCGACTTTACTAAGCGGGACAACCCTCCATATTACACCGACTGGTCTAAACCACTACCAACAATCGGCCAACCAAATGAGCCTAGAATTCCATTCCGATATTTCTTCAACAAAGACCTGGAATTTCTTCTACACGGTGGCGATGGTTCAAGGAAATACGCTACATCTTTGACACTTCCATTCCCGGCAGCAATTTACTCTAACTGCATAGCCATCGAGGAAAGATCTAACCACTTGTTCTCCAACCAAGTGGAAGAGTACAACCGAGATGCAATGTATGGGATTCACCATTGGCCGGAACGCCGAAGAATCTACTACCGAAGCTGCCAGGTTCAGAAATCTCAACATGAAGTGTTCAGTCCTAAAAGTATCGTTGCCATCAAACACGTTGATCTTTCGTCCAAATGGGACTACACTTTTCTCAAGAAGATTGTGGTCAAAAGGCAAGACGAAAGGGATTATGCATTCTCTGAAGCTGACTTTGAGAATTTGTCTATCAACGACATTGAAGACATGTACCTTTCCAAAGTACAGGGTCGCATGAGACAATTCTCCACTGAAGTACAACGTGAATTCATCAAGTCATTGCTCATCTTCATCAGACGCATAGTCATCAAAGAACGTGTAGAAGATCTCCAGCTTGCAGTTGAATCTTATCAGACCCGTGTCAATCTCACTCTACCGCAGCTTGATCTTCCCGACATCAACCAGCTCTCACAATATACACTCATCAGCAAACCATTCGGCGTCGTTTACCGCAGTGAACTTCAAAGAAATTGCTTAATGGCGTGTAGAGATCTTCACAAGTTTGGGGATCACACTTTGAAGATGATTAGGGATGGATTGGCTTATCGGTTGAAGGATATACATCAAAAGATTGGGTCTCCTAAGCGATGGAATTCTCAGGATCGAAGGGATGTGAAGAGGATCATCACGATGATTGATGAACGGTTGTATCGAAGGGATCAGTTCAGAAGATTGGAAAGCTATGTTGGAGGTCGACCCAGGATTAACATCACCGGATTTCAACGCCCGATTCACACTCCTGGCAACATCTCTGGACTACCTGGTACCCCTTGAACCGCTTCTTTCATTATAACTTTGGATGAATGATTTATTATGTCTATGGCTTGTGCACACATTACAGTGTACAACCCGTTCTTGTAAATAAAGGACCCTGTGGTACGCTTCAGTGCCACAATCCTTATAAAAGGAGCGAAAGCTTCTTACTTTTGAGTAAAACCTATCAAACCTTTCACTTTTTCAAGGTTTTGCTCAAAAGAACAAGTACTTTCCCTTATGATTTTCAAAACCTCAACCGTTTCTATCACTCGTTGAGGGGGAGTACTTGACTAAAAACTTTGTTCACTAATTGTTCACAGTGGCCATTCTTCCCGCAACACTCAAAATGGTCATATTTATTCTCAACTTTTCAAAAATAACATTTTATATGCCATTTTTTAGGGGGAGAAAATATGTGATAAGAAATATGTTGTGCTTTTGCTATATGAACTCTCGTGTAAAAAGACTTTAACCCATGAATTGACGAGCTCTTAACTGCTAGTAACTCAAAAAGACTTGTTCGGGACGGGTAATAATTTCAAGCTAGTTCGCTAGTGATGTAAACGTGTCTCGCAAAGGACTTGTCCGAGTAGAATGTACCATTCGAGAAACTCTTGGTAGACATGAACTTTGACGGGTTTGACAACCTTTCGGGGTTGTCCACACCTTCAAGATAGTTATTAGAGCTATTTGTCACCTAAAAGCTGACAATGTAACTCTTTAACTATACCACGTAACCGTGTCTCGCGGGGGAATGTCTATCTTGAGTCGATCAATTCAAAAGTGCGCGCTCTTTCCTCACTGTGCAGATTTCCGTCAAAACTCTAAAGCACATGTGGAGGGGGAGTATTTCTGCTAAAAGATAAAACTCTCACAGTGGTTCAAACATGTTTTCATTTACAAACCCTTTGAGAGATTTTCTTGAAAATGGTTTTATGGCAATGGAGTTATAAGGTGATTAAGGTTAGGAATAACCGTCCTATGATCCGCCAGAGCCGGAGGGATCTACCCAAGGACACTACCAATAGTTAGAATTTAGAAGTCCTTAGGTATGATTATAAAAAGGAGAAAATGAGAATCGGAGAAAGAAGGAGTTGAAGAATTAAAAAGAAATGCAAAGAAAAGGGTGAAAAGAAATAGCCCTCCAGATTATTCAACTTAGGGCAGACACCGGGTTCAATTCATATGCTACTGGTTGTCACTAGATGACACCGGTATTGAAGATTAAAATTCGTCATGGACCTAGTGACGCATGCACTAAACCTTCTTAGCCACTCAAGTTTCTCTAAACAGAAGCTTGTTTCATTCTCACAAGGAACCCTACGTAAACTATCGCCTTTCTCTTAGAGATTGCTGGTATTGAAGAAGGAGACCCTCTCCCTAGTCTCTGCTCAGGAAAACCAAAACGCACTATTGAGTCTAGAGCCACGAGATTCATCAAAAGATCTCTTAGGTACACTTGACATTTCATCACTTGATGTTCAACAATAAGAACATCAGTGGTACGTTATCGAGTCCTTCACAGATCTTAGCAATCTGTCGAGAACATTTATGAGAGGTTCGCAATTGTGATCCTCAGTGATTGAATGGAAACTCCTACCAGGGTCAACATCAAACAGCCCTGACAGCAGGTCACTTCGGTAACTCCCCGTGGATTACGCATAGTGTGTCTCAAACGGTCTACAGTCATGAGGTGATGCTTCGGTGTACCTCAGCGACTCATCTGAACCGTAGATGTACTTCGGTACATCGCGTTATCTCACTTGTGGGACTTCGGTTCAGGAACGGCCTTTGTGAGAATTAGAGTTGTGTTTTCACACTATGCTGTTAACACTCTCGAAGTTCAAACTTGTAAGTGCGGAATCCGCTTATTACTAACCGTTTTCATGTTTTCTTCTTATGGAAGCTCTGGAGCGGAATGATCGTGCAGATTCTTCGCATGCTCATACCAACATCATCACTAATGGAAGTTCTATCTAAAAGCAACACAAAAGTCAGAATGATTCTTCGTCAAACCAAAGAATCTACAAAGTTAAAGACTTAAAGAACTTCATCAGTATTGAAATCCAACGTCAAAGAGCGTATGAGCGTGTTGAAGAATGACATGGAGACACTGTAGCAGTGAAGCAGACCTGAGGCAGACTTGATGCAGAAAACAACAACATACTATCACAACCATCACAAAGAACAATAATCAAAGAACAAAGACAAGATGACGTCAAAGCAGAACTGTTCAAAAAAGACAATTTCTCTACACTGGAGAGATTGTTCGAATCAAGGCAAATCTTCTCACAAGAAAGAAGAATGTCAGAAGACGTCAAAGCTACTATTACAACTGCTCCTTCACCGTTTACATTCATTCATCACTAACGCTTAGGGGGAGATTGTTGGAATCACTCCTAAACCTTAATCAAGTGTTAGTGATTCACATGTAATAGTTAGCTTAATTATGGCCTTTATGTTTGTTATTAGCCTTAGGCTTATGTAGAAGGCCCATAAGCCTAGGCCTAGTCCAATAAGGAAAAGGATGGGAACTAGGAGTGTTGCCCTAGCTTCCCTCCTATAAATACTCTTGTATAACCCTCACTTGAGGGTTGGTTGTTCAATTCATTTCTTTCACTCATACCTTATGCATAACCGTTTACATTTATACGTGTGTGTGTGTTTGGATAATTGTTCAATCGCCTCTCAATCTTTCTATTAAGCTTGTGTTGTAAATCTAGTGACCTAACAAACAGTCTTTTGTAAAATGACCTCTTTTGTGACACTTAAAGCATTCAGTGTCCTCATTTGCTTTGGCATTTGAAAAACCTTTGTTTCTTTTTATAAACCTTCGAGAGTTAGCAAGGAGTGCCCTTTCCTGGAATTCAGTGTTCAGGTCATTTAGGTACTCCTCACTTGATCTCTCATCAGGCTCATCATCAGAATTTTCCTGAAAATCTTGAACAACATTGTTAGAGTAGAAAGCAGTTGATATAGGTGATGAGGTGGTGGTCAGGGACTTCTTGACTTCCTGAGACTTCTTTAAGTCAGGGTATCGTCTGTTGATGAGGTTTTCCTCATAGACTAATTTCCCATAAATTTCAAGAAGCTCAAGATTTTGGATATGATTAGCATTCCTAAGTCCCTGAGAGAAATTCAACCACTTCTCAGGGAGACTGTTGAAAAAACCAACATTGATTTCATGTTTGGACAACTTAACACCATCATTTGACAGTTCATTTAAAAGAGTTTTGTACCTGGTGTAAGTTTGAGAGAGAGTTTCTGAGTCCTTAGCCCTGATGGTGTTATACTCAAGTTTCAGGTCCATTATCCTGTTTTCCTTGGTATCAGATGGTCCTTCATGACTATGAACTAGGTCATCCCAGGTTTGCTTAGCCGTACTACAGCTTATAACAGACTCCATAATATCGTCAGGAAGATAAGATATTATGATACTTTTGAGTCTTTGGTCCTGGGTCCACTGAGCTTCAGGTTTGGGCAACCCTTCAGCAGTCTTTGGGACAAATGGACCTTCATTTATACACTTGATATAATAAGGTTCCATCTCAATCAAATAGCAAAGCAATCGCTTTTTCCATTTGTTGAATTTGCCAACTTCAAGTCTAGGGGCAACAGCTGAATAAGCTCCACCCTTTTTATCGACTAGTTGGGGTACATCAATTTCAGCCATTTAGGATCCTAATTTAAAAACTTTTAGAGCGGCCTAAAAACGAGTTTTATAATTAGCCTTGCTCTGATACCACTTGTTGTTCCCCGTTCACTATCGTTTAAAACAGTTTAAGTATATAAAACAGGTTAATAGTGAACTAAGACTGAAATTAACATAAGTAAAACACACAAAGTAATTTTCAACATCATATTCTTATTAGAAATAAATCAACAAAGAATACGTTACCCAAGTACTTGCGGAATAGTACTTAGGATTGAAATGACAAAGTTGAGTGACTCCTCTCTAAGCTCAGGCTAAGTCTGAGCACAACTCTTAGAGCTCACTGAGCTATCTCAGGAACTAAGTTGTATTTGGAGGAGTGAAAAGATGGCTTGCGTGTATGTGTGTTTTTACAATTCACAAGCTTAACCTTTTCACTCCATCTCTTATGCTATTTATACATGTATGAGTTTTAACTCTTTCCTAAGTGACAAACTGACATCATACAGAAGACAAAATACTGATGTATTTTGTCTCTGTTTACAAAGACTATTCTAGGTAAGAGACAAGACTACTTTCCTAAGTTCAGTGATGACACTAAGCCTGATCTTTTGCCATTCAGGGAAAGTTGACTTTGGTTGATAAGGATGTTGTCTTATCTGATTCAAACTTATCCCGCCTTGTCCCGCTCTTTCTTCAGTCTTTTCATCCTTCAATCTTCTACTTCAGTTTGTCTTCAGTTTAAGCAGTTGGAGAGGAGTCTTAGGGATTCAGTGAGTTATTGTCATCACTCACTGAATCCATCATCTTCTTCTTGACTCAGTCTTCACCTTTTAAGTTCCGCCTTACTGAGTAGAGAGACTTCTTCTATGCCTCGTACTGAGTATCCCGAAGATGACTCACTGAGAGGCTATGCACTCAGTGACCTGTTAGAGTTTAACGGACTAAACACTTGGGCTATTTTCTATGCAAATCCTAGATTAAGGGGTTTGGGTATTTACTGAACCCTACACAACAACATTCCAATAATAATCATTCCAATATTGAAGAGAGAATGAGATCTCTGTCGGGCCCTAAGCCACTCTAGCCAGGCACCGACGATATAGCAAGGTATATTACGTTTTTATCCTAGTCTAGGTCGGGTATAGATATCTATTCTTAGCTAGACACCAACGATAGAGCAAAGGATTGCTATCCTAGCCTAGGTCAACATCTTTCGCATATCTAACCTTACCTATTCAACACATTAGCAAACCAAAAAGGTAGTGGCAGGTCCAATAAAACAGTTTGCATGTTTTCTCACCACAAGTTTAAGGAAAGCATGGTTATGAGTGAAAGTGGGGCTATGAAACTTACATTTACTTCAGATAAATACATAAAGCCTTCAATCACCAATTCAAATAATTCAATCAAACAATAATTCTTAAATAAACATTTCAATATCCAATTAAACAATCATTAAGTTTAGTTAAAACGAGCATGTATTCTTCCCCAAAATAGTTATAAATACCGTTGAAAAGTAGGGGACATGAACTCACCTTAGCCACAGTAACATAACTATTCACGACTGACATAACTGGCATCTAGCTAATCACAACGACATCCAGAAGAAAGGTACGACGAGTACAATGGTACAGAACTGGTGCAACCTAATATGCATACGATTATCTCAAAATACGTCTCGCACAATAATGTAGTCTATAAAAGATAATGTGTCGTAGTTTTCGTGGACTATTCGTATCATTACTTATAAAAGTTTAGTATTAATGATTTCGTGCAGTGGTAAGAAGCTTAGACTCATAACACAACTCACGCCAAAGAGGAGGGGACATAGACATAGTCGAGACATACTGACTAGAACTCACGCCGAAGAGGAAAAGACATCGACAAAGTCAAGAAATACTGACAATACTCAAGCTAATCAAAGAAGACTAGAAAATGATGACAACTATCTATGTAATATAAATAAGTTTCGGTAATTTCCCCATAATCCCAAATAGCTTAGAAAAGTCATTTAGGTTTGAAAATAAGATCATTTGAAGTATAAACATTAGTTTGGAGTGTTTTATAAACTTTGGCATAACGCGTCCGTTTATTCAACATTCCCTAGTTATCGTGACTTTTAAATAACCAATTTTTAATTACAATATTTTATAAGTTTATTTATCATTATCATTCGCGTAATTATTAGCCCTTGGCTTTATTGAATATTTTGTATCCGATCCGTGTCTAATATATTAAATCCTTGCGAGTCTAATATATTATACCGTATTGTCCCAAAATGTCCAATAATTTCCATCGTCTAATATCGTAAATCCAATAACGATTCGATATCAAATCCCAATCCAAGCTAAGGTATCACAATATTTCTCCATCCAAAATCCGTATTCAAATCCAATTCACAATCCCAATATAATCTGAAACGTACCAATGGTCGTAAGTAACCAAATAGAACACGTTAGTTTTATATTCGATAAGTAAATATATACTTACAACTCCCAAACACTTTAACAATTTAGCCATATATTTAAACTCAAGTCCAAAGTCAGACCATTACTAACCCAACGCACCCTAATAAAACTCCTAGGATTACCAGCCCAAGGACACAGGTGTAGACCAAATCTAGTCCAAACATGGACACAAACTGCAACTCCATTTCAGTTTACTATGAGGCTTGAGGCCTTTTTAGCTACACACGCCCTAAAACGTTTCCAATAAGTTTAATCAGAACACTTACGAATCAATCCCACAATCTGAGACACTAAATGCTTTAACAAATGTAAATAAAATCATAACACAAAAGCAGGATTACAAACACCTCTTGGCGTTTGTTGTGTGAACGAACCAAGGACTCACCCTCATGGTGCCTTGGTCGATCCGAGAATAATGACAACAAACACACACCTTATATGAGACACATTATCAACAATCTCAACATTATCAACAATATCAACAGAATTAACAGCAATATTATCAGAAGCAGAAGCAGCAGTATGATACAACACAATTGATATGGTATCAGCATAGATAACATCTTCCAAGAGTCGATCGGCATGGTTTCAAAATATTTTGTTATTCTTTTTAGTTTTCAAATTCCATGCCTCTGTTGCATTGAAAATTGTTTTCAAGTGCCCAATCTCTTTTTGAAGATCTCGTTCCCAATATTTTGCACACATACGAAAATTTCGAACATGGGGTAAAAGTTGTTTTTGAAAAATATCTCTTTGTTTTCGCGGATAAGGCGATTGAAAAGTTTCAACTTTTATTTCCGAGTAAGTTCAATTTCTTGTTCCAAAAGATCGATGTCAGACATGAATGTATCAAAATATTTAAGGATTTGACATCTTTCGGGTGATGGTGTGATTTTACTCAAAGAAGGTAAAGGACCATTTATTTGTGCAACTTGTTGGACGGGACCAACATTAGAAGAGGACTCAGGTACTGGTGTGATAACCCAAGGTGTATTTGTATTATCTTGTTGTTTAACAAAAGTTATAAGAGGGCCTTTTGAATAATCAAATGGTTTGTTATATTCAACTTTTTCCATTTTCAGTCGACTCTCTTCTTCTGCATCTAATTCCTCTTCACGAATATATTTAACGACACGCACAACAGATTCGTCAATCATGTATTCGACACTATACAACTTTGGATGTGCATTGAATGCTCTATTGAAAAAACGTGGTTTGTAATCAGCAAGATTTGGCCCATATCCATCTGGATTTGGCTTAAATGTGAACTTTTGAATCGTTGTGATTGACTCACCATGTTTATAAATAACATTTTGAAACTCCTTGATTTTGTTTTGCAAAGCGACAATTTCATCGAGATAGAGATCTATTTGTTTCCTTGAATGTTTTTTGTACTCAGAAAACTCTTCTTGACACGATAACAACTCCGACTTGACTTTTTGAGTTTCCGAAGTGAGAGTGTTAACTTGTTGTTTATGATCAAATTTTTTTTGTTCTATTTGAGAAAGCAATTCATTCTTGGAAGCAACTAGATCACGTATCTGTATTTCTAAAGATTTTTCGTTTTGGTATGACTTCACAAAAGCGACTTCAAAACTGTATTCACGTTTCTCTTTAGTTTCAAATTGTTGAGTTGTAACTTATAGCATTCAATATCCTTAGTCAATAGTGCCACTTTTTCTCGAGGAGAATTATTGATCTCATTGCACTTCTCCAATTGAGATTGGATGGTCTGAAATAAGGTCATGAGCTATGGATCTGGATTAGACAAAGGCTCATTTTGTTCAACTTGAGTCTCAACATATTCATCATTTTGATCCTTAAATGTAATCACGGGGTCAACTTGATTATCAATGGTAACCGTAAGGTCATCTTGATCGTCAAATGTAACTACGGGATCCATTTGATTTTCTTTGTGATGAGATGTAGAAGGCTCATGTTGAACACTTTGTGCCTTGTCGGATGAAGATGCAGTCGGAGATATCAGATCATGTATAAGACATATGTTAGGATCCGGTACCTGAGACAAGCCATCAGTGTCATACACTGGGCCTGTTTCACTCATGTGGAGCTCTTGCATGTTTTCCATTAACATTACAGCTGCGTTAGCTTGCAAGTCCTCCATGTCATCATCAGAATCTGCATTAGCCATGAAGCTCTATTCCTTGTTGGTAAGTGTTCCACCAGCTTGATCCTTGAGAGCCAAGAGTAAAGCCTCCTTGTGATAAGTGCTACCTCTTGTTCTCGGCTTTGGGCAAGCATTCGCCAAATGACCCTTTTCATTACGATTGTAGCATCGAAGACCATTAATCTCAGTCTGAACATTTCCCTGATCAACCATTTGAACCCGTTGCTGTGGAGCACCCATGTTATTCCTTCCATTAGCATTAAATCCTTGACCACTACCCATCTGACGACCATTTCCTCGGCTCTGAACCTCAACCCTTCCATTGTTAACAACTGCTTGATTCCTTGTGTTAGATGAGGTACGAATACGGTTGTTAGATTTGTTAGCAAATCTCCCGAAGGCTCTAGCAATTAATGAAAATCCTTGATTCAACGTATCGAAAGCTTCTGCATCCTCATTTTGGTGTTTCACTGTAGAGTGTTGAATCAGTGTTGTTGTTGTAAGGAACCAGTTGAGTTTCTTGTGATTGCTGTGAAGGATCATATGGTGTAATCTTGGCTGGTTGTGTTGGATTTGTGAAGACAGTTGGCAGATTTGGAAATTGAGGATAACAAGCTTGAGTAAACAAAGCAAGAGTTTGATTATCCGGTAAAGTTGTAGTAACTCCACGGAGAGCTCTATCTTTGTCTACTTCCTTTTGATGGTGCTTCAAGTAGTCATACAACAACCCGTATTTTGCTTGATGAAGGTTTTTAGCTTGACGTATGAATGTAACATACATTTCCCAATCAGGACCAAGACAGCTTAGGAACTTTGTGTTGATTGCAATCCTTGGCATAATGATGTTGTGTCTGTCCAAGTCATTGATGATTACTGTAAACCGATGATAGTATGACTCTAATGATTCCCATGGTTCAATCATGAAATTCTCATATGATAAGTAAAGTTCTGATTTCATGTCTTCTTGATTGAGTTTTATGCCTTCCATTAGAAGATGGATGTGATCCCACATTGCTTTAGCAGTTTTCTGAGCATCAACACTGCGAAGAACCGGATTGGGTAGACCCAAAAGGATATAGTGCATTGCCATTTTATCTGCTTCCAAGTGAAGTAGTTGTTCAGCAGTGAGTTGATCCACTCTGAGAGTGGAGGTAACATAATCTCTTGGTGGAGTAGCTATTTGATCTCCGGGCACTGTGGTAGTAGGCATTTGAAAAGGACCTTCAAGGATGACCTTCTTCAAAAACTTACCATGTGGTTTCTTGAGATCACAGAACCTAAAAAACTGCATCACCCATTGATCAAAGTTTTCGGGAGTGAGCATTGGAGGTCTATCAAGGGATCCAGCTTCATGAATGGATTGTTGGCTACTTATAGCTTCACACATTTTTGCAAACCAAGTGGGTTCCTTTTGTGTTGTGACATTCATAGCATACTTTGCTGGAAAATGATATTGGAAGTAGTTAGCATGCTGATATTGTTGATGAGGGTTTGGTTGAGGGATTTGTTGTGGAAGAGGTTGTGCAAATTGAGGAAAGTAATTTCCAACTTGTTGTTGTTGTTGAAATTGTAGTTGTGGAGGATATTGTAGTAGTAGTAGTTGTTGTTGTTGCTGTTATTGAGGATATTCATGAGGAAAGTAGTTGGAGTATGGTGGTTGAGACATCTTTGAAACTTGTGTTTGATGGATCTTTGTAGTCGAATGAAACTTGATATTGTTGATCAAGTACTCTTAGGCGTAAAAAAGCTTAGGCGTAAACTGATGATGTTACGCGTAACGTCCACTTACGCGTAAACAAGAGGCTTAGGCGTAAATCCTTCTTACACGTAAGCTTTAGGTTAAACGTAAGCTTAGGCGTAAACTAAATGCTTAGAAGTAAGAAACCTTAGGCATAAGAATTAACTTAGGCGTAAGAGGTTACTCGTAAGCTTTTATGCTTATGCGTAAACTTAGGGTTTTACCCAAAATCCTTTACACTTGTCCAAATGTAAAAGAAATCCACAAGTCGAAGTGATTTCAGGCTTATCCAAGCAAGAAGATCACTGAGTTACCAACAGCTTTGAAGATCTTTGACGAAAAATTCCTTACGCGTAAAACTATTAGGCGTAACTTTCTGACTTAGGCGTAGAACTTAGGCTTAAAGCTAGGGTTTTGTTATGCGTAACTTTGACATAATTCACCAAACTTATTTTTAAGCACTAAAATGTTTTGGAAACTTGATTTTAATGATAAAACAGCTTCAAAATCACCAAAATAACAAGAAAGTATGAAACTTGATGAACCAAGATGAAATTTTATCTTACGCGTAAACCAAGTACACGAACAAAAACCAAGTTTAAAAAACAATCTAAACACGTAAAGTTTGAACTTTTTGCAAAAAACAAAAACTTTAACACTAAATAAACCTTAACCCATAAGAATCTTGAGTTTACAAGTGAAAAAATCAAAGCTTTATGCAAATGAAAAATGTAAAACGTGACAACCTTACGCGTACGTGTACCAACTTAAAAAACAAGAGTGTTTCACCCAACTAAATGGCGATTGATACCACTGTTAGGTCACCATAAGTTAACACAAGTATGTAGATGACAGAATGAGATGAAGAGAGAAGGTTGAACACACAAATCACACGAATGAATAAGGAATTTTATGAGTAATATTGATAAGGTGAAAAACACCTCTCAAATGAGAGGTAACAAGGTATTTATAGGGTAAGGGAGCTAGGGCAACACATCTAGTCCCTTCCTTGGCCTTTTGGGCCTTTGCTTAGGCTCATCGGCTTTCTACACAAGCCTAGCCTTAATTACTAACATAAAAGCCATAATAATGCAACCTATTATATAGAAATGACTAACACTTGCTAATATTGTTTAGGAGCGTTTCCAACACAAGTAAATGAGCAAAACATACAATAAGCTACAAGCTCGAATCCAACATCAATCTTACAATAATTCTAGTCCTAGATCGAAACCAATAGATGGAGGTCTAACCCGACCTTGACACCACATGGCGTCAAGTAAACACTAACTTAAACTCGTTTTTACCACACGAAAACATTTCCGACATGTTTAATTCGCAAAACGTTTATAACTTGTTCTTAAATCCGATTATTACCACAAAACATCATTACTCATATATGTTAGGTTTTTAATATCCACAAAAACATAACACGAAGCAATACAAACAATTTACATTCGTTTATCAATTGACAATAACAATAACGAAAGAGAAAAGGGCGTCGTCTTACCAACGCAGTCGAGAGAAAAAAAAAGGAAACGAGAAAAAGGCGGCTGTGACGAAGGTGGCAACTGCAACATTCACGAACAAACACCCCTTTCATGAACACGGTTTGAAAGCCCGTCTCATGAATACATCATGACCCGATCTATACCCATCGCTCTTGTTCTTCTTCACCATCACTCCAAGAACCTCCGACGAATGCATTTTCAAATAGTGATGGCTTTTGCATAAATTGCCCTTTTTTGTAGTTTTCTAAAGCTATAGATCGATTCAAGTTTTAGAATAAAATTTATTTTAAAAACTTTGGTAACCTTGCTCTTGATGCCATTTTTGAAAAACCAGAAGGGGTTGTTGAATAGTTTTACCGTTTTAAACTCTTAGTTTCAAACTTATATATGAGATCAAACAATGATAGTGAATTTAATGAATACAAGCAATGAAAAAGAATACAACTAACAAGTAAGTAAAAAAAATATCAAACCATAACACGAGGATTTATAGTGGTTTGGTAACGAAGCTTTTTTCCTCGTCCTATTCTACTCCCCGAGTTTCTAACTCGAGAGTTTAGTTCACTATGTCAACAAGATCCTTTACTTGGCCGGAGAAAATCGTACACATCGCTTAAACTTTTACCGATACAAAGCTAGATATCAAGTCCTAATCTAGGCAGAACAAACCTTTCTCTCTATGTATTTTGAGGACTAAAATAATAACCTAACACTTTATATTTGATGTATTGTGGTGATTATGAACCTTTGAAGTGTAGTAGTATGATATGGCAATACAAGATTGTAAACAAACATTAGTAACTATAACACATGAAACTTAAGAATTCTTCAAGTGTTCTTCCTTTGCTAGAAAGATGGTAAAGTAGTATGGATCACTTGGATGGATATTAAACAAGATAATTATCAAAGAATGAATGCATGAAAGTGTGGAAGTATGTAAGACAGATGTTTGCAAGGGGTGAGTGAAATGATATGCAAAGTGCTTGCTTAAATAGGCAAGCCAGGGTTGTTACAACACCCCGACGGCTCCCACCACAGATCCCTCAAGAGTGAGCCATCCCTCTAAAAACAGCTCAAAATCTACCCTCTTTTTAGTGGTAAATCCTACTTTGTTTGCAACACTACCTCTTTTCTTATGCCTAAAAAGTGTTAAGATTAAAGAAGTAAGATGCTTACTATATCATATGAACATTCAATACTTGTTTACTTAAACTTGCACTTAATACGGTTTATATTTGTCATTATCAATACTTAGAAAATCATTAAATAGAAATAACGTTTTTAGGCGATTATTTGTATTAACAATGTAAATGAATACACGAGATTGTAAATATATAAACGACTCATGTTATTTCACTTTATGAGATTAAGCAAGGAGATTCGCAAATATTTTATTTTATTTTATTATTATTTATTTTATTTTATTTTTTTGACTTTTTTTTAATTCTACTAGTGGCGTGCAATAACAACTCATGTTATTCCCTTTTTCTAAGTTCAATCCACGCGTATACAGATTTAAAAACTAAATGCGGCTAAAATTATTATTAACATGCATCTAAATATCAAAATGAAGACATAGCCTTATGAGTTACTGTGAGTTGAATAAATACACAAGATGGTACATATAACAACGATACATGTAATTCATTTTTAAAGTTTCAATAAAAATATTCAGAAAAGCACTTTTTTTCAAGAGTCATTACGTGATATTAAGCATGTATAATGTTTTGAACATGATATCAATAGTTAAACTTAGACAACATCAACTTTAACACTATGTTAATTAAACAAAGTCAAATATATCGTCCAACAAAAATATATACAAAATATCAATCAATAATAATACATAAAAATTTTATGTAAAACTTGCGCGTGCAAAAATATCATAACCAATGTTTTGAAACCCGGGTCGACCCGGCCGGGTTAACCGGTTGGACCGGTTCCGGACAAAAAAACGGGTCAAAAAAACCCGGGTTTTAAAAAACGGGTCAACCGTTTAGACCCGGCGGGTTTTAAGTGACCCGGGTCAACCCGGGTTTTGAAACCCGGCCGGGTTTGGTTTTTATCAATTTTTTTTTTTTTTTTTTTTTTTTTTTTTAAATACAAAACCTCAAAAAATAAACTTGTAAATCTCGTAGGATGCATGTCTTTAGAAGTATGAAACTTGTAATCTCGTAGGATTTATGCCTTTTGAAGTATGAAACATGTAATCCCGTAGCATTTATGGTTGTTTAGAAAATTATGCAGGTTTATATCATTGTCCACCTTTGATTTGTTGTTTAGAGCATGAAAAATGGTTCTTTGCTTTTTTTTCACTGCAAAACTAATGTTTGGACATTATGTTTGGACAATTAGAAATGGATGTTTGGACATATGCATAAAACCGGGTCTAACCGGGTTGACCCGGTGACCCGGTGACCCGGTGTCTTGGCCGGGTCGATCACAAACCCGGGTTTCAAAACATTGATCATAACAATATAAGTATAAAAAAACATAATCTTATAGAAAAAATAAAAAATTTAATGGGTTAAAAACTAGTACTTCGAGACAGAGTGGCGACAGTATAAGAAAACTTCATTCTAATGCACTACCAGGTGGCATTGCATGTTATTTTCTATTTGCCGGACCCGTTGATTTTGTTCTCTCGGCAAAGTTAGAGAACCATGTTAATTGTACACCTAGATTCGCCATCGATATTCTTTTTCTTGACCTAAGACTACCTCCAATACTCATATCATTTTACCTTCCATCTCAGTGTCACATCAGCTTTCTCTCTCTTTCATCACTATCTCATTTTTCACTCCCAACCATTTCGCACCACTTCACCGTTTAACATATTTTTAAATTTAAGATTTTTATTTAATAAATTCATTAAAAAGATTACATAAATTAAAAACGTAAACCGTACAAAATTAAAAACAAGAATCGAGCTTTTATATTGCTCCGTAATAGTTGATGAGATCTTGCTTCTCATTTACGGTTCTTATCACTTCTTCCCTAACGGCCTTCATGGCATTTGAGATACGCAAATCTGATTCCTCATTCATTAGCAGAGTTTGTAGACCGAAGTTGTTAACTGGCTGGTCTTGAGGCAGTGAACGCAACCTGGTTACCTCTTCACAACGGCTAAGCATCTGGAGCATAATACGAATTATCTCAGCCAACAAATTGTTAACCAGCTGGAGCTCCTTTTCTTGTACAGTCCGTAGTCGCCTAAGGATAGCATTTTGCACCTCGTTTGGTTCCTTAGCCATAGTATTTGTGTGAAAATGAATGATAGTTGAAAGAGTTTGATAAGAAGTTGTGTGAGAAAATAAATTATGGTAAAGGGGTATTTATAAATGAAAATAGTTGTTGGAGCCTATCAAATTCAAAACTTAAAAATGTTGCAAAACATACAAACTAAAATTGCATTCATTGATTTAAAAATAAAATTTACAATAAGAAATTTAAAATTAAAATAAGAAATTTAAATTACAATCGTCCTAATTGTATTTGTCATGTAGTCAAATAAACTTAGCATTGATTTGTTCTTATATTTTCCCCGCCTTTCTAAATAGAGCATTACGCATCTCGTAATCTTTCGTAGATTCTTCGTTTAAAAAAGTCTCTATTTTAGCATAGTTTTCTGGCATAATGTCATTGCATTTCACGTATGCTTGTCTCAGATCATCTTTAGCTTCGCATGCCTTGTCAAATTGCATGGCTAAGCCACTGTCGTGGCTAGTACATGTGGATCAAACATTGCTACATCTAAACCGTATGATGTCCTTAATACGGTCGATACTGAAGAGTCTGACATTTCTGCTATGGTCGTGAATTTGGATGGGGCTTATTTGAATTTGGGTAGTAGAAACGAAGCAAAAGTGGATGGGTTTCAAAAGACTGGAAAGGAATTACAAGATCCGCTTGTGAGTGTTGTGAATGAGAAGGACCAGGTGACGGCTAATAAGCCTAGTTCTTCTTCTTCTTCTTCCCCGTATATTTCTTCTACTAAGAGTGTTAACCCATTTTCTAATATAGGAGAGGTGGTTCTTTCAGATAGTGATGACGAGGAGGTGATTCCGGACGATAATCGTACGGCTAAATTTCTCTCATCGACAGGTGGTGGTCACGAGCGTGAAGATTATTATGATGATTATGCGGATCAGGTCTACGATCTTTCAGGGCAATTGGATGCTTTTTATGACATGTATGATATAAAGCTCCAAGGTCATGGTAGAAAGTAATTTGTTTTCATAGGAGTTATGTTATCTTGTGAGTAGTGGTTTAATTAATTTCTTGTTTAGAGAATAGGAAGTGTCTTGTTATGTAAGTTTTTCCGCCTATGTAACGGGCTGAGATATGAGACTTCCCTCATATCCTTTGTACTTAACCGTTTTTTGGAGTAATACATACAGGGTCGTTTTTGACCTTTTACCCCAAAAAAAATTGCATGGCTAAGTCAATTAACGCTTGCTGACGAGCGGTGTCCTCTGCAATTAGTTTATCAACTAAAACCATGATTTCATTGATGGTATGTGGAAGTGAACAAGACATATCATATTTTTGGTAGGGATTAAGTGTGAAAATTTTAGGTAAAATAAGGTGTTAAATATGAAGTTTTATAAAGTTTATAGGATATTGATAGGTAAAATTTAGGGTTTTATATTATTATTATTATTATTATTATTATTTCTAAAGCATTAAACAAACGGATTAATTTATTAGGGCCACACTTCACAATGCCCAAAAAGTGTGTATTTCACCTTTGGCATATCTATTTTGTTCCTTGCCCAGTTTGCCCTCCTCTCAGACCACACTCCCAATGGAGTTCACGCCGCAAGAGTTGCTTCCCAATGGCTCACGGAGGAGCGTCGGGGTAAAGCCTAAGGGAGGAGGGAGTGGTCACCTAATACCCTAGGCGCCACATCACCTCCATCCAATAAAAACCTTACACCTCAAAACTACCCAATTTTACCCTAACACTACCCTAAGTGGAGGGAGTGGTCACCTATACTACCCGATTTTTTTTTTTTTTTTTTTTTTTCATACATAAAATCACATACAATATTTAAAATAAAAACATACCATTTCATTAAATAAAAAAAAAACATTACATAATACTTAAAAAAAACATAACATAATACTTAAAAATAACTAGATTAAAATAAAAAAACCCACTAATCATCGAGATGCAGCAAGTATTCACGTGCTACGTGCTCCGTGAGATCATATCGAAGACGGTCATGGAGAACTTCGTCTAGTAACTCCGCTACCACACTGTCGTCATACACTGGCTGGACCGGCTCATCCATTATATGAACCGGTGAGATTGCCCTCCCCTCGCGTTTTATAACCATATTGTGCAAAATAACACACGCATGAACCTGTTTCGCAATCTTCGCTTTGGTCATAGCTCGGAGAGGTCGATCGAGAATTTTCCATTTTCCTTTGAGAGCACCAAAAGCTCGCTCGACATCCTTTCTCGCCCCCTCTTGTAACTTCTTAAATCTCCTTTCCTTTGGGTCAGTTGGATACGGGTATGCTTTAACAAATGTGGACCACTTAGGATAGATTCTATCTGTCAAATAGTAGCCGCGTTTGTAAAACCGTCCATTCACGGTGAATGAACTGTTCATCGCCGTTCCATTTCGATCTGTAAGATACAAGTCAGACTGATTCAATACGTTGATATCGTTGTTTGACCCCGGTGGACCAAAAAAAGCATGCCAAATCCACATATCTTGTGACGCGGTGACTTCAAGTATAATAGTGGGAACACCATAGTCACCTCTCGTATATTGCCCTCTCAAATGTCTAGGACAATTTTTCCATTTGACGTGTGTACAGTCGATGCTACCAAGCATCCCAGGGAGGTGATGCTTCGCTTCATGGGCATGGAAAATGCGAGCAAGGTCGTGTGCTGTCGGCCTACGTAGGTACTCTCGACCGTACAACTGAATGATGGCCTCACAAAAATAATCAAGAGTTTCACGTGACGTTCTTGCAGCCATGCATAAATATTCATCATACTCATCGGGGGGATTACCGGTTGCGAGTTGCCTAACGGCCGAAGTGATTTTTTGTTTCGCCGTGAAACTTTTTTTCGAACGCGCGTCGTAGCCTTCTTGAAAATATGGGTATCTCGCTTCAATGTCGCCCACTATTTGCAAAAACATGCTCTTCTCCATTCGAATTTTTTTTTAAAGTACTCTTCGTTGTACTTTGGTGTTTCAACGAACCAATCATTCTCTAACGTTTGAAGACCTATTTCCCGTTGACGATTTACGCTAGTTCGGCTAGAGCTTGCTGTGTCTTCAAGATACTGAGCCGATTGAAGCAAGTATTGCAACGAGCTACCCGTGGATATCTCGTCGGACGAAGACGGAATAATGCATTCGAATTCGGAAGAATCGGAAGACATTTTGGTAATTATTTTTTGTTTTTGAGAGATTTTAGTGTGTGCTTTATTTGAAAATAAAGAGAGTAATATTTGGTTTTAAAGGGAAATTTTTTTTTTTTTTTTTTTTAGTTGAAGCATGAAAAGAGCCGTTTGGCTCCAACGGTCAAAAAAACCAATCCTCCCTCACTTTAAACTCTCGGCTTGGTAAACCGAAATTTGTACCCGATTTTGATACCGAATGAGGTGGCGGCGGTGTTACCGCTCGGGTAAGGGTACCCGAATCCCTTACCCGTGCCCACTCCCTCCTCCCTAAGTATATCAAGAACTTGTGCAACCAATTTGTTGTTCTTTTACATCTTTTAAGGTCAACATAATATACTTGCAAGTCTCTGCAACTTTTTTTTAAAGTATCGTACAAAATAATAGAAAGCATGCTTCCAAACGACAGTTCACATGTATTTTTATGGCAAGTCATGTCAAGGGGGAAGGAAATAGTATCGTAACTACCGACACGTCTACGAGCTAACATATGCTAGACCTTAATTGGGGTGACCGACACTTTAACATTGAATTTTCTAATTCCTAACAATCTCCCCCTAAGGGAGGTCACCCCATGATTTACATTTTGAATCCTAGATTCTATTCTTGACTTCGTTCTGAGCTCGTAGACTTCAATTCTTCAAATTGCAATCTTGTGCATTTGTACGATTCTTCAAAGTCCGCATGATGTACTTTAAGTGGAGTCCTTTAACTGATCCACATCTTTGATGATCTTTGAGCTTTCATTGAGATCATCAGCCACAGTAAATCTCTGGATCACCATGTTTTTGGATGGTATGGCAGGTTGCATATCTAGTTCAGCATTTAGGGAGGAGGGAGTGGTACCCTAATACCTTAGGTGTCACATCACCTCTATCCAATAAAAACCTAGTACCCGATTTTTTTTTTTTTTTTTTTTTTTTTTAATACATAAAATCACATACAATGACTTGATAAGATATCTTTACGTCCATGGCTTGGGCTCTTTAAAAATTTACAAATATGAGCAAAAAGACTTAAACTGTGTAAATTTAAACATACAATGACAAACAAAAAAAACCATAAGGGCTTAAACTGTACATATAATTTTTATAAAAGAAAAAATACTTATCCTCTCTTCCTCGTGGAAATAACCTGCAACACCCATCACCCATTTTCTTTAAACACCATTTTTTTTTTAAAAGCTATCACACACAAATACACACACGTTCCAAAATTTTATCACCTCCCACGCTCGGGCTCACAAGCCGAATTTCTTACCCGATCTAGGTACCCGATGTGGAGGGGGCGGTGTACCCGCTCGGGTATCCCTACTCGATTGCAGTACCCGGACCCACTCCCTCCCCCCTTAGAGTTTTGTTCTTTTTTCTTGATAGCTACACATCACTAAAAATAATTATTCTTTCTAGTTTGTTAGCATTGTCAAAGGTATTTTAACCATATCATAGTTTTTCAAAGAATTTAACTCGATGTCTTTTAGCTGACCAACATGCTCACAAGGGTTTTGCAAGGCAATTGCGTACCAATGGCAGAAACCAAGGTTGATCGCACGATATGGATGAACCCAGTGACACTGCCAAAACAGGGTGGATGCTCTTGCGTTAGATTGCAAGAGTTTTAGTTCATGCTATTCACAGGCCCGACTTGGGCTTACATGACCCACAAACTTCCTACTCTACATCCCAAAACTCCTAAACGCAGACCATCGCCCTGAAAGACCTTACATCATCTACTCTTACACTCTCGTGACTACACATACATGCTCTCATTCTCACAGCTCGACTGTTTGAGGGTTGAGGCGTGACTCCAACTTCAAATCACCATCGAACATGTTAATTGGGTGTTACGTAGATGGTCTAACGTTATCATGCAAATTTAATCGTAAACTGTCTACAAGCTGTTTATTTAAACCTTTCCAGGTTATCTTACAACCATTAACTCATTAGGTGCAAGCTTAACTGATGTTCTGACCATTTTCCCGGTGATATGCACCAAAGACCCTTTTGCAGATACTAACCTGGCATGAACAAATTAAACATGGACTTGCACACTGTTCAGACCCTTTTAGGTGGTAAGCACTAAAAAACAAGCTTATGCTTTAAAAAATCTAATTTCAGTTCCAATTAAATTATTACCGAATCCAGAACATAATTAGAAAAAGAAATGAGATACGAAATCACCTTACTTTTATGTTCTCTCTATTCCAACTCAATGACATATATAGAAGTTGAGACAAAAAGACTACCAACAGGGAAAGTAACAAAAAGACTACAACAAGACAACAAAAAAAATACTAGAACTCGTACCAACTCACCAGAATGATCATAAAAAGCCAGGCGCATAAATCCAGTCTAAACAAACTGTGATTTTACGTTCCTTAAGTCAAAAATCAATCATGAAATGAAAAACAGAAGTCCACTGGTAAAAACCTATTGATGGAACCGTCCCAGACAATACGAATCTATTGATGTGTTTCAACTTTCTTCTTCTGCCATAGCCTGTCGAGGGCGCTGTCCGCATCTCCCTGCCCAAACAAAATTAACAATTATTAACACAAATCCTTGAGACTTTCATTACACACACTTCATATATAATTTTACTTGTAATCACAACATAGCACATAAACTAGATTAGTTTAGCCTGTGCTACAGAACAAAAAGAAAACCTTGTCAATGAAAATATATTATAAGACTTGACTACCTGTACAATACTACAATATGATCTCATGCTAAAGATTTCAATACATAACATGTTTTTCCTTCATTCCAAAATAGACAATCAAGTCATCAACAATGCTTACCGTTGTGCACTTAAGATTGCATGTGCACCAATTTGGTAAAGAACTAGGATAGAGGCCAGAGGGGCAACTTGAACCCAGTCAGATAGAAATGAATCAATTTGGTACTATGTATTTATAACAGGACACATGTAAAAAGTAGTAGCGAAAACAATGATCAAATGAAAAAAAAAGGATCAAAGCCGTCTCTGCGTAAATAGACATGTATTCAAACGCATGCAATATTTTAAATAATTTTAAGATAAGCAATCCTACTAATTTTTTTTTATTGTATGTCAACTAAATTCACATATATCACGAAAAATAATGTCCTGAGTGTTGGCAAATGAACTCATTCGAAAAACCACTCATTTGACTAACCGGTCCAACCGACCATTTTGCCACCTGTATGAGTTTGTAACTCAAGATGGTTGAAACTCTCCAAAGACGCTAAAATAACACCAACTTAAATACGTATCAACAAGAAATCGGATTCATGCAGTCATATACCATCAGAAACATATTTAAACAAACATCAGGTCATTAGCATTTCTAACAACAAAACACACCTGAGCTCGCACAAAACCACAAAGAGCAAAAGTAGAAAACTGGCCAGTGTATCGGCCACTCTCATCCAAATGTCCAACGTTGATCTGAACAGATGCATGATCCTTTGAGGTGATCAATCTGTTAGTAGCAGAGCTGCAAGAAAATAATGACTCGTAAACCAAAACCAACAATTATTAAACATCCTGGCAAGTAAACAGATGCTTTAAGAAATTACCACTTCCTGGGGATGTAGAGATCCATGTTCTGTCCTTCTTCGTTCTGCATCTTGATAGTTTCTTTAAACAGCAACTAATCTACAGATAAAAAAGGCACAAAAAAATTAACAAGAATGCTTAAAACTAAATATACGGGTACCTTAGGATTACATCTGATTCAAATTTCTCCTCGTTTCTAACAACTAAACGCTAAACGAATAAAGCAAGTTGAGTAATGTGTACAGCACATAGTGATTGTGTAAACTCTAGTACATCGTTAACGAATCTCTAGAGTTTTTTGTGTCAAACTGCTTCTGCTTATCTCACAGCTTATTTTGATGTAAATAAGCAATTTCTAATAAGCAGGTTATTTCAAAGTGCTTATTTAATATAGAATCAATATGGGTTTTTTACCATAACCTCTAACAAAAGTACTTGACTTAAAGTAACAAATTGTTATATAATTCATTAATTCCAAATTTTCTAAACTAAATGCAAATCCAAACACTACTCTAATAGATTATCGGTTAATAAATTAATAAAATATCAATAGATTTGATATGCACAAAGTGCAAGTGAACAGAATCATGATGAGTGATAAGTAACAAGATGCAAACCTAAAATATGAAAGATGAGCGCGCCGCTGCTTTGCTTGGTAATGTGAAAATGAAACCCTAACTCGGATATATGTATATCTCTGCTTCAACACAAAGGAATTACTATTATCCCAAGTTTAGACCTTCCGTAGTCTTTGTTTTACATTTTCTCCACAAAACTAGTTAAATCCTTTCGACACTCTTATGTTGTTTGACGAATCGTTGGAAAAAAAAAAAAAAACTTGTCACTTTTTATTTTGTTGTGTAGTAAGTTTTTTTTTATTGTATATAGGTATGGTAAAAGCATTTGAAACCGACGGGGGAAAACAAAACCCGAACCGGCTGGGTCGGGTTTAGGGGCGGATTGGCGCGTTTGGATGCGGGTTGGTATTGATAAAAAAAAGTTAGCCGGGTACGGGTTCTAGATATACCCTTACTTCTTCCAATATATTTTTTATATAAGTATCTCTATTATCTAATTGTTTACTTATGCTATGTAAATCGGTTTAAGAGCTGGATGGGAACGGTTTTGTTGTTTATTTTCTCGTGTTGAAAGGTAAGGGCCAAATGAATTGATTGAGATCAAGAATTAACAACAACAAAATGAGGCTAATGAAGATTTGCTTGATTGTGTGAAAACTTGGGGTAAAGTTTTTTTGAACAAAGGCTACATTTCATTTCAAACCTCAAAATGAAAGATACAACATAACAAGTAATCAACATAACAAGAGAAACAAGACATACACCATAATAGTTGTGAATTTTCAAAGAATTCAAAGGTGGAAATCAAAGTATTTGCCCGATACAACCATATAAAGGCGTATTGACAAAATACACTAAGTGTGAAAAACACAAAGAAGATAAAACTGGCATCCCAAAGGAGGCCAGAACAAAAGCAACGGATCTAAAATCAAACCCTACGCCGAAAAGCCAGTAGCGATAACGGACCCAACGATGAAGCGAAGAGGTGTGCCATGTCGGCGAGCGGCGATGTGGCCGGCGTAACAAACGCCGGAGGAGATAGACAGATAGCAAACCCTTTTAAAGAAAGAATACAAAAACGGTCGTGGTAGTAGGGAAAAGGATTTAGTTTTATGAGATGTGTTGGTGGAAGATAGAGAGAGGTTGGAGAGATTTGATGTAGAGAGAGAATTTGGTCGGGCTAGAGTGTGTTGTCGTCTATTTATATGAGTAGGTTTAGAGATAAACCCTTGAGGGGTGATCAACGGCTGCAAGGGAGCCAAGTGTTGATCATCTATAGAGCAGATAAAAAGGACAAGTGGCCATCCCTCGTTGGCTTGTACAGGAGAGTGGTATGCTTCATATAATGTTGGTCGTGTGTTCCCCACTATGTTATGTCAGACTCGTACGGCTTAGCCGTTAGTGACATTTGGGGACAGTTGTATCATGCGCATATATTGTATGGCCTGAGATATGTTACCAGGTCTGGCTCGACCTGGTTTACATGGTTCTGGTCATGGCTGACTTGCAAACCTTAGGTATGTGGGCTTCATTCGAGCGTGTGGTTAGTGGACTTAGGCCACTAATATTGATACGCTATTAAGTTCCCCCAATCTAGTATTATAACAACCCGTAAAATTTCGTATTATTCTAATAATATTATTACGCCATAAAATTCAAATCGGCTATTTTCTGACAGTTGTCAATATTTAGATCTATAAACGAGAGGTCATCTCGTGAATTTAGAAAGTCACGGCACCGCACGCATACCGACACCAAATAAATAACGGCAATCAGTTATAATCAAATTTCAACGTAATAAGAATGTCATATTATTACGTTTAAGAAATCGTTTCCAAAAATATAATTTCTAAATTTTTCGGGTACCGGGAAGGTACGTTTACTCGAGGATTCGACAAAACACGGGGTACAATCTATATTGTGTACGATAATAAAACAAAGGGATATAAAATCTCCCTACCCACCCCTAGTATTCCTTTTTCTTTTCTGCTTCCTTCGCAGAAACTCAACAAACACCAATATAGGTGTTTCCCTTTCTTTTGAATGTCAAGATCAGAAAGCTACCTTGTCACCACCCCAATTCCATCCAAGCTACTCCCTAGCTGTCACGAGGGACACCATGAGTGGTCGAGTAGATGGAGACCAGAGCCAAGAATGGGTAATTACCGTGTGCAAAGGCCAAAGAAAAGGAAGTCAAGACTTACCTTTATTCATCTATATAGAGGGTCAAATCTTTATACAGGATATTCACACTCCTCTCACAATCACGAAATTAGGGTTCTTAGAAGATTAGGGTTTTCTCAAATTGATAGAGGTGTTTTGTCAATTGAAGTGTTAGATGTATAATTCAAGTTTCAATTGTATCAAATTCAAGAGATTCGAGTCCATTTGGCGGTCGCGTATGATCTTCCTCTCCATCTCGGTATCAATAAATCGTTGTAAGAATCATTATTCTTAACTAATATTTGTTACTGAATTAAAGTCGAAACTAATTAGGTATTTGTTTATTTATTTTGACTGAATGAACAAATGTTGGTGAATGAACTGGTGAAAAATTGTTAATTTAGTTTTTGTTGTTGTTGCCACCGTTAGACACAAGAAATAAGAAAAACCTAAAAATTTACTATATACTTGGTGGTAATCAGCTTTGTTAAGAATTTGTCATGGGTTTCAATTTAGTAAAAACATCTAGTCTTTTTCGGTGGCTTTTGACATATTTTGGTTCGACTAATTCACTTGCTTCAGTTGGGGTGTCCTTTCCTCTTGTTCTTACCTCGACTGAGAAAAGATAACACCCCGTGGGTGTTGCTTTGGGGTAACTCTTACCTCGGATATGGGTAGAAATACTCGAGGATACTGTTTTGGTTGTGTCGACTTATCCGACCTCGTTATGACGAGAGTGGCAAGTCACGGGGCGTACCAAACTTGGTAATCCCTAGTGGATATAGTCTCTATTACTCCCGTTGGCTGTTTAGGAACTAGTAGGCTTAGCCTAGTCTTGGTGTTATATTATGTTTAATCAAAACGCCTAGAGTGCATTTGCTTGTGCTGTAAATTTTCAAGGCACTCAATACACCCCGAGAGTGTTGCTATATTATTAGCAGTAGACCTCGAGAGAGACTCGTAAGAGTCTGGTTAGTTTTCATTTTTACCTAGGTACTTGTTAACTTTCTCGCGTCAAAAATTTCTTCACGTAACCCATCTTCCAAAAGTAAATTGTAAATGTATTATGGTCACAGGCCCTTGTCTGGATGGGTGGGTTGGGTTGTTCACTTGGATGACAACTGGCCCACATGCTTCCATGGTGTGTTATTTTGATCACATGAATTGGCGTACGATTTCCCATGTAACACTACACCTAGGGTCATTGAATCGAGCCTTAGTACGGCTTGGTTAGTGCCCCATTTAGTCCGTTCCCTTGTCCTCATGCGTGTCTAGTGGTTGGCTAGACGAAAAGGTCCGTTTAGTTCGCATGGGCTTCTAAATAATATCGAAAGTAGGAGTCATGAACCTGCAATTAAAATTTACCAATGACGTTTACATCAATAATTAGAAGTGATCTTGGAATATAAATAAAAACAACTATACAAAGAATGGAAACCCTTGCACAAAGAGAGAAAAGTATCACAGGTATAATAGTAATAACTTTTACATTACGTTAACTAAGTAATTGGACACACTCTGTACATTTTATTAATAATCCATCACTTACTAATACACCTTATATAAACTTCGTGGGCTCATTTGATTTGTGCAGCCCACTAGGGCATTCGTTCTCGACAACTCGCATCAACAAATAATGAATAATAGGGGTTAACGATTTCAAACATATATACTAAAATGAGTTAGAAATCGAAAAACATATATTAGGACGAGTAACTAATATATGTAGCAACAAATTTAAAAAGGGTAAGACACATTTCACACTATAAAGTTATAAAACTGAATTATAAATCATACGACTTTTGACATTTAGTCAAACCGGATAGATAGCAAATTTAACTCGGGTTATATCAAAATTTTGTAAACATATAAAAACAACATATATATTTCATGGCAACCTATATCGTATTTTTCTAATGTATATAAGACAAGTTATACACAACCTTTCTAAACATATTAGTATTTGAAATATATTTATACAATCCATCATATTTCATTTACAATTGGAATGATTAAGTTGTCCCTTACAAACTTAGATAAATGTTTAAACCTTCTTTTAGAATAAAAAGTATTTATTTTAAACAAACATTAGTAACTCTTGAACTATATCTTGAAACTTACTGAGGTTTTATAAGACAAGTGATACTAAACCCTCTTACTAAATACATTTGGTTCAAACGTTAAACGACATGTAACAACATACATAATTATATTCATGAGCTTAATATATATGGATGTATCCTTCGCCGCGATATCCTTACACCGATAAAGTCTTATAACACATGCACAATTCTCCGTACATCGTCATTCGGTTATCAACAAACCGAAGTCCTGTCCATCCTTGATATCTCTTATGCGTGTACCCTTCCAAGTATTATCATTGGTCATCATTAAAACAAAGTCGTAATTCCTTCTTCGAGATTTCCTTCCATACCCTCATAAGCCGAGATCCATCCAAACTTTTGTAAATTGTTTTAAGATAAATGATGCCACATAAACAACAACAAAAACAACAACAACAACAAACAATTAAAATTTATAAAGTTAGTTAAACTTTATCGAGTCTTAAACATAAAGACTAAATTGCCGTATTAATTAGGTTGCGTGTCGGAGCCGTGCACTATCATTCCTTGATTTAAATCCCTTTAGACTTCATATTGCACATGGCCAAGGTGAGTTTCATAACCCCTACTTTAATCTGTTTTATACTTGTTTTGGGGGAAGATACATGCTCATTTTACTTAAATGATTTAATTACTGAAATTGTGCATTCTATGCATACTATGCTTTTATATGTTTAAAGTTTTCATCATACATAGATGTTTTATGGACCATACCTAAATGTTTGACCTAGAATATTGCGCAGCTTAGCCTAAGACTTTATATCCCAAATTGCCCTTTTCATGAACCGCCAATTCTGGGGAAGCGCGAATGTTATAAATAGATCTATTGGGGTGACTCTGCTTCGGTTGACCCCGCTTGGGTCAAGGCTAAACATATAGCATGTCGGGACCGAGTGTATTGGGATAAACACTCGCCATGGGCTCCTTATTTGTATGACTTCCTTGTGCATACGTAAACTGTCGAGCTTCGGTTGCATGAGCTTAGTGCTAGCGTAATAAATTTATAATATATGGCATTATATTCATTGTAATGTACATATACTCTTTTTATGGTCCACTAATGAAATACTTTTATGAAATTCTTTTATGAAATGTAATCACAAATTTTATGACATTATGCAAGACGTAATGATCATCAAAAACCAAATGTGAACTAGTGTACTAAAGTTTTTTTTTAATAAACCTATGAACTCACCAGCGTAAGCTGACCCCTTTAGCATGTATCTTCAGGTTTTGAGGTGATAGCTTATTTTTGGAGGCGCAAGGCAAAGACATGACATGGTCATAGATGACTCTGATTTATGTAATTGGGACCACCTTTTTACAATGGGCCATTTTTCCGCCCAATTCAATAATTAAAACATTGTTTTCATGAAATGAATAAAAGTTTATTTATGAAAATTCGTTTGTTCTATGCTTATATTGTGATATCAATTTAGTAGCACCCCAATACTTGTTTGCTTCCGCTGAGTCATTTTGGGGGTGTTACAGATTGGTATCAGAGCCTAGGTTATAGAGAACTGGGTATATTTTTAAAACCTAGACTATAACCACTTTTACAAAAAACTAAACCCTATGACCGACACGTGCCTGCCTGCTAAGCTGATGCCTCACTTATGATCCTGTTGAGATCATACTTGATAAGATACATGTGTTATCACTGCTCACCTAGTTTCATTATAGGTTATAATTATTTTCCCTATACATATACTTACGTATCACAACACTGCACCTTTCCCTCACATAAAGAGAATAATTGTTCTAATCCTTCAAGACAACCTTTAAAAGTATTGTGACATATTACTAGCGTAACTAAGCTAAGTATTTCAAAATTCATTGAACCTCGGGTGAATATAGACTGATCTGATCACCTATATTCAACCAGGGACAGTGGGACATAGCTTGATCACCTATGTCCGACTCAGAGGTGAATTTTTCAGTACTTAGGATAGTTATAATAGCTTTATGTCCAGTGATAAAATGATAATATTTTAATAAACATGTAACATTTTAATAAGCCACACATTGGCGTTACACTAAAGCCACACATTGGCGTCACACTATTCCCTAATCACAAGCCACTCATTGGCATTCCCTGATCACAAGCCACTCACTGGCATTCCTTAGTCATAAGCCACTCATTGGCATCACCCTATTCCTTAATCACAAGCCACTCACTGGCATTCCTTAATCACAAGCCACTCACTGGCATTCCTTAATCACAAGCCACTCACTGACATTCCGTAATCATAAGCCACTCACTGGCGTCACATTATTATTTCCCTATATAGAATATTTCCATGTCACAATCAGCTTATGTTATAGTCACTCCTATCCCAAACCTTACATTCCGTGGACGAATCAAACCATTCTAGGAGCAACCTTCCAAAACACCTATGAGAAAGATTCCCTAGTGGGGATAAGCAACCAAAAGAACAATAAACCTTGACAAAACCTAGAAAGACACAGTAAATGACCTATAATTCCACAAAACTTGAAAATTTTACCATTGAAAATTTGATACCTAGAAACTCCACCCACCTCTTAAGAATAATAGTGCCTACCTTGCTACCCTCCTACAAACTAAATAAAGGAGTTGCCATACAAACTGTTTCCGATTATCCCACAAACCATTATAATCAAAATACCTTATAAATCACTTCATGAATTATTCTACAAACCAAATTACTACCTTACCATAAAGTAAACTACAATTCTACCAATACCTTACCAAAATAAAGTGTTCCTTAATACTTTGAAAAGTATTCTAGAACCACTCTATTAGTTACTTATGTGACACACGGTAAATTTTCACTAAAATTTAACTGATAATTAGTAATTTATTATTACTAAGCATGAGTCATGAAGCATGCATAAGCTTTGCCTGATCATTTGAGTAGATAACTCGCATACAGTAAAAATTTCACCACTCTTGCATTCATATCATTTTATGAATATTTCATTTTTGTCTTATGATTTAAATTGTAAGACGAGAGGTTATTGATATGTGTCTAAATACACATATATTTTATATTATTTAAACCCACAAAAACGACCAAAAACACACAAATGACTATATAAATGTTAAAAATATCCTCGGAGTGTGTTTTGTGTCTTGCAGGTACAAAAGAATTGAAAACGGAGCGAAAACGGACAAAATCGAGCCAAAATCAGAAAAGTGCTGAGAAGCCGGTGCCGGGATGTGATTTTCTACGATCATTGATCAATTGAAGACCCGGACACGTTTTTGAGCTGGGTTTGGGAAAACAGCCTTAAAACCTAACCAAGAACCCAAAATTACCTAATTACCTTCTCCCGATACCCAAAATGACCATTTTGCCCGTCAAAACCAAAAATCCATAAAATTCCCATTTCATCCTTAATAACCATTTTGTTAAAACTCATTTTATTTAAAACAATTTTAGTTTTCAAAAAAAAAAAACACCGACATAACCACGACCCCTTTTCCCCTTTCCTCCTTTTTCTCTGTCTCTCTAATACCCGACACTCAACCCCATTACCCTGCCATCCCAAACCTGCCACCCACTCTTTCCTCTTTCCAAAGACCACCAAGGGCTCTGATCATGTCCAAACTGGTACCTACTTATTGGACGGCTTGGATTAGATGAAGAAAGCACACAACTTGAAGAGGCTTGAAGACACCAAGGCTTAGTATAAATATGTGATTGTAGCCATGAGTATAAGACACCCCTAGTTTAGTTTTAAAAAATAGTTGTCTGTTTTTCTTACTTGTAATATTTTCAATTTAATGGAAGAAAATTTTTAGTACCTGTTTTAATTTGTCAGCTTATCAATAAGCACTCAAGTGCTTATTCTCATTTTCCAAGCTACTTTTTCATCATTTAGTATCTCACCAGTTTCAACTTTATACTCATTAACTTTGTTTTAAGAAAGGAATTAGTTTTAAGCTTTTGTTAAAGATCAAAGGGGTGTTTGGTTAAAGTGAATTTTGGGTCATAAATCTTGTTTTTACCCATTTTGACTTTGAAAGTCAGGTAAATCGATTATTGGGTCAATTTCAAGAGTTGTTACAAGTTTCCAAATGATTTAAATCTTATCCGGTTTCAAAGAAAGAAAAGAAAAAAAAAAATTGAAGTTTCGATGAATTTCAATGACTTTTAAGCAACTTTGAGATGAGATAAAAATTTGTAGAAAATAAAAATCACAAGTTCAGTAGGTTTTCTAACTTGGGTCAAAAGAGAAAAATTCAAAAAAAATGTTTTAAGGGGTCTGCTTATGGGTCAAAATGGGTCACTTGGCCATATTTCTCGCTCGTGCAGTGTATTTAGTCCAAATCAAGTCTTTCTTAGCTTATTAATAAGTCAGAAAATAGTGTCTATTGGGGGCAAAAGTTAGATGGGTTGGTGGACTAAAGGTGGCCGTAAGCTCGTGACCGTGATGAGTGTGTAAGCCAGAATACTCATCATTTTACCAAATCTGAATCAAGCAAAACGGTTAAAAATGCTCGATATGCATCAAAACACCGAAAATATTCCAAAAATGCATTTTATATGTTTCTGGATGCAAAATGTTCAAAATCGATGAAAACGAGCAAAGTTTGCATAATTGGCGCTTCAGGTCCCAGACTTTCGAAATTGTCAAAAATAGTCCCTGAGCCAAAATTTCAAAAGAAAAGTCACCAAAGGTCTTTTTAAAATCATAAATTGTCATATTTAGTCCTTTGATGGAAAATCTAAAAGTTTTGAGAAAATTACAGTTTAGTCCCTGAAAATCCAAAAATGGTCAAATTTAGTCCTTGGAAATTTTCAAAAGTGTCAAACTAGACCTTGGTCTATTAAAGGTTGGCAACATTAGTCCTTGGATTACATCTTCATAATTTTCAGGTTTGGTCCCTTGAATTTCAAATATTACACAAGTGGTCCTTGTGTTATTAACTAAACAACCCAACCAGGCCCTATCCACTCTTAACCCATACCCAAATCCAAACCGTCCAGTACCCTAGTTAACCCTTTATCTTCCTCCCTCACTTCCCGCCCAAACATCTCCCAGCTCCCAAGAACACAAAAACCTGCGCCTCTCCCCTTTTTCCCTCCCCCATAAACCCTAACTCTTCTTTTTCTTCTCCCCAAACACTCCACCCCCAACCTCCCCTATTAACCAGTCAAACCCTTATCCCAAACCCACTATCTTTTTTCTCCCACTGCCACCTCACCAATCCATGTCTAAAAGACACAACCAACGGCTCTGATTCACTCTTAGGATGTACCTAACTGATCTAAGGTTGGGGTTGTCCAAAAGAAGCACACAAAGTGGTTTTGGTTGTTTTGTCTCACCAAACAAACACAAGAAGGAGAAAAGAAGAGAGAAGACAGAGTTTTCTGAGTATAAATAGAGATTAGTGTAATTGTATCTAGTTGTCTAGAATTTATCCAAGTTCTAGTCCCATTTACCTTCTTGTCATTTAATTTACATTTAATTTTGAATTTCAGTTTTATGCATTCAGTTTTTAAATTTCATTTTATTTTTATGCAGTTTTTAATTTTTGTTCTCCAATTATGCTATTAACTGCTTAAGTGTTGCTACATTGGTTTAAGCTCAAGTAAGTTTTTTAAGGTATCAAGTCAGTTTTGTTAAAGCTTTTTAAAGTCTCAAACAACTCTTTTCTGTTAACAGTTCCCAGTTCTGTCCCTTTTCTTAGCTTAGCTTTAGGTAGTTTAAAGTAGATTTAGGATTAGCTTTGGTTCAAATTAGTAGTGAGTAATATGAGGTCCCTTTGAGTTAACTTATTTCTGCCTTTGGAGCTTATTTGAATAAGCTTTAACTCCCTCAAAGTCCCCCCCTAGGACTGATATCAATTGCCCTGCACCACAGGATAGTCTCAAGTTAGGTTTGCTTTTGATTTTTAATTTTCTTAGTAAGTTCAAATTAGCTATAAATTGGTATAATTCATATTGGGTTGGTGATCTAGTTGGTTCACATTTTTGGTGAATTTTTATTCTAGCTTTTTACTAGCTCAAACCCCCCCCCCCCATAAAGACTGTTTGGGACAGCATTCAAATGGGTCAAAAATCAAGTTTTTGACCCACTTTTGAAGTTGAAATCATTTTATGCAAGTTTTAGTCAAAAGTTTTGATGTTGCTGTTGGTTTCCATTAGGTACAAATCAACATGGTTAGTTTTTTTTCTCTTTTCTGTCTTACTGTCTTGACCTCACAGTAGCCAAAGCAGCCTTCATTTTGCAGCCTGTAGAAGCTTCATACAAGCTCAAAATTAGCTCCAATTTGTTTTTTTTAGTTGTTAGATATGTTAAGAATGCTGTTTTGTCAGTTTTATGCTTTAGCTTTTAGGATAGAGAACTTATCTTTAAGCTTGAAATAAGCCCCGCGGGCTGTTTATCCCACTGTTCTGCAGCAGCCTTTGCACTTTTTTTTAGTAGCAAAAAAATCAAAAAACAAATAATTAGTTGCAAAAAGGGAAGGAAGTGGGGATTGAACCCACGACCTTCTGCCCCAGAAGACCACGCTCAAGCACACAACACACCTTTACCAACTGCTCTATCAAGCTCTTTGTGTAACCTGTTACTTAGCTGTTGTATTTAAGGATATGTAGTGTTAAGATTAAAAATAATAAGTGAAAAGGGAGGAGGTGGGAATTGAACCCACGACCTCCTGGACACATCAGCCACGCAAAGCAACCACACCATAACCATCTGTGCTAGGGATGTTTGTTGGTTGTATTTGGTTTAATTAATACTTAAGGTAGTTTTTTTTAGTTTTGCCTTTTTAGCTTATTTAGCATTTAGTTTATCCTCGGCTTATTTAGATTAGCTTATATTTCCTACTTATTTTTCTTAGATTAGTCATAGTTTAAACTATATTACTGCAAATTTTCATAATTTTTCGTCACAATTTAGTATTTTTAATACTTAGTTTAGATTAAAACCGTTTTTAATTCGTAATAAATAAAATAAAAAAAAATAATACCCTGCCTCTTTTTCTAAAATTATTTTTAGTCATTTAGGATGTAGGAAAATTGTTTTCAAACTCGTAGGACTTAATTTGCATTATTTTTCACTTTCTGGGCTCATGAGTTCCCGTGCTTTTAGCGTTTTGCATTTTAGCACCATAGGATGTAATTTAGCGTTGTTTTATTGTTTCTTAGGCTTAGTAGTAGTATATTTAGTATTTTCTTTGTTTTACATGCTTTATTTTCATTCCCGTTCCTTAATTTGTAGCGTAATCCAAAACCCAAATTCGTTTAACCAATTCAAGTCCTAATCACGAAACTCAACGACATCGTCAATTTCACACCTCGTTGGGACACGACCCGGGGAAATCACTTCCCGGTATCACTTTTATCACACCCGTGAGATTTGGCACGTTAACCCTTTTCCTAAAAGGTTGATTTGTCGAGTTTTACGGTTAATTTGATATTGTTGATATTTGTGTTTTTCTCACACTCACTTTCGAACGAATCAAATTTTGGCGCCGGCCGGTGATGTTGCGCGACAATATCGTGAAGTTTTTGCGATTAGTGACTTGAAGAACCTTCCTCGTGAAGTTATTTGCTTTCCAAAAACCCAAAACCCAAAAATATTCTTCTCATTCCTCTTATTCGTTGATTCTATTTCTCTTACCCTCTTTTTGCCGTTTAATTCTATTCTTCGTATCCTCTCGACCATTTGATTCTAATTCTTTAACCCTCTACATGTTTAATTCTCATGGCGACGTTCGATTATCCTCGTTGTTTCCACGCAAAGCCGTATGGAAGAGGATCACCATTGTCGAATCCGGATTGTTTATGCAAGCAATGTGGAAGGATGGGTGCAAGCAAATATTGTTATTGGTGCGAATTATCTGATAACTCTCTCGATGATTCTCCAAGTTTTTCCGACCATCCGCCACAACCCGATGAACCCGTTCAAGAACACGAGACCATAACGGAAGTGGTGGAAATTGCTAGCTCTCGTGAGCACACCACTTGTCCCACCTCCCGATTTTTCTCAATGTTCTTCGAGACTTGATAGTCATTCGGATCACAATGTTGGTTTTGTTGATTCTTTGAATAAACCGATTCCTCTTCATAACTCTCAAATGCAATCGTTATTCCTTGTGTCGGTTGTGGTGAGCCTCTTTATGGTTCACCACGTGCGTTGGTGTACGTGTGTACAGTGTGGTAATGATATTCATAACAGGAGTTGTTTGTTTTGTGGTTCGAGGAATTCATTTGATTATGATCCTAATCCGAACTCATTTAACGACCCTTCAAACTTTTCCAATTACCCACCACACCCGAACTTATCTTCATATAATCAACACTTCATAGTAATTTTGTGGAGGTCCTCACCAAGGATTTGAGTGTCAATCCGGAAACACGTTTGTCTATGAACAGCTTTTCGGTGATGCTCGTAACTTTGGTTATGACCAAAATCCATATGATTCACCATTCCATACTCAACAGCTTTCTTGTAGTGAGTACCGTGGAGGTCCCCATTTCAAACTCGATTGTCAAATAGGGAACCCGCTCCTTGTAACAATCATGACTCTTACAATTTCCAACCTCCACAGCACCATACGGTTCAAACTCCACCTGAGCCGTTATCTCAAGAAATCTCCCAAGACTTTGAAACTGCAATGAAAACACTTGATGATATGATTAGTAACTTTAAGAATCAAGTGAGTGGTGAAAAGACCATGGGAGAATTGTTAGCCGAAGAAAGAGAGGCCCGCCAATCTAGGGAAGAATTATTAGTCCTAGAGCAAGCAGCTCTAAGACATTCCCAATTTCTTAAGGCGGCTCTCTATGATGATGACGAGGAGAGTTTTTATCCTTTTAGAGATAATATTCCTCAACTCCCTCAGCCTTGATATCCCAAACAGCCGATTGAGATTCCATCTCAAACAATCGCTATCACACCCAAGCTCCCACTCACTCTCTAAACACGGGGATGAGCATCTTGACACTGTTCTCGAAAAGGAATCGAATTCATAAAGTCTAGTGTTGAGAACCTTGTCCCAATCCCGAGAGAGTCACAGGAACTTTTGATCATATGTGTGATTCTCTTTCCCCTCTCGAGTGTTCAAATGATCATTTTGAAACTTTCTCCGATTTTAGCGATGATTGTGCTTCCTTTGGAAACATCGAGTACGTTGAGGCATCACTTCCACATCGATGTCGATCATCTTCTTGAGGAGTTCTCCGTGAACTCACTCACATCAATCCACTCTTTGATTTCGGTTTATCTAGGAGATACTGAAAGTCCCCTTGATAATGATCGATCACTCACTTCTTATCCCAACAATCCAAATGAGAATATTGATCACTTTGTTCCCGAAACATTCAGAGCTACTTTCACTAATCCTCTATTTGAATTCGACTCTGAATTCACTTCAAATTCTGAGAATCCACTCTTTGATACTCAGATTGAGGATAGTGATGAGCCCACAATGGAACAAGAGTTGACAATTTCACTTCGTGTGAATGATTCTCTTCATAAAGAGTTCTCCGGTGAACTCTCTCATGACATATTTCCTCCGGAACATGATCATTTCTATTTTGATCTTGAGGATGATATTGGCTCGGAGGAAGGTGTACTCTATCATATGAGTATGCTTATTAATGATACTACCTTCACCCTTCCTCCTCGATATCGTCCTACATTTGAGGATGAAGAATGGATCTTGATTGTTATCAAGACCTTTCTTCCTTTCCTCAAATATCTTGTGATTTCCCTTCATCTTCACTCCTTCGGGAATGAAGACACTATCTTTGACCCCGGCATTCTCATTTATCATTTTTGAGCCGGTTCTATGTATATCTCATCGGTGTGGAACTTTCACGTGCTTCAAATGTTTGTCCAAACATCTTGAATGGAAGTCCGATGGAGATTGTTTCTTCCACTTTGCTTCCCCATGAACCAATGAATTCGGGGTCGAGTCAAGCTAGCGACTCCGGTAATCAAAAACGATGAGCCGAACATGGGTTTTCACCCGTGCACTATCCTAGTGTGGGGAGTTACCCCACATATTGTATATATATAAGTTCTAAAAAAAAAAAAAAAAAAAAAAAATCTTCTTTCTAAATAATGGCCGTAGTATTTCCCTTTACGTTCTTTGTTTCGGCATAACCGCCGGTACTTTGAATATTGAGGGCAATATTCATTTCTAAGTGTGGGGAATTCTCACGAATTTCATATGTATTATCCGCCATTCCGTTTTGGCAAAATTTTTTTGGAGTAAGTGTTTTACACTTTCTCATTTGGTTATCGCTTGTCTAAAAACAAAAGTATTGGCTAATCCAGGAGCAAACGGCTCTTGGTAAAGATATCTCAAATCCGCTGACGGCTTGCAATTTGCCCAAAATTGTATGGTATTCTTTCACCATATTCTAAAAGTGAAGAGTTGGCTAGCCCGCAAGATTATGGCTTGTGGTAAAGGCAGTGGAAAAACCATAATTGGTAATCGACTCACCAAAGATAATATTGATAATTTATCTAAGAGTTGGCTAGTCCGTAGGGTACGGCTTCTGATAAAGACAAAATCAAATCCGTTGAAAGCTGGTGGTTTGCTCAAAATCACATGGTTATCGGTATACCATGGTTCTTACTTGAACTAAAACATTTGGCTACTCCAGAAGTAATGGCTTTTGGTAAAGAGTTTCAAATCCATTAAGTTTTTCTCAAAAAGATTGCTAGGGACTAGCAATAGTTTAGTGTGGGAGATTGATGAGTGTGTAAATACTCATCATTTTTAGTCAAATCTGACGCAAAACGGTTAAAAATGCTCGATATGCATCAAAACACCGAAAATATTCCAAAATTGCATTTTATATGTTTCAGATGCAAAATGTTCAAAATCAGATGAAAAACGAGCAAAGTTTGCATAATTGGCAGTTTCAGTCCCCCGACTTTCAGAAATTGTCAAAAAAAATAGTCCCTGAGCCAAAATTTCAAAAGAAAAGTCACCAAAGGTCTTTTTAAAATCATAAATTGTCATATTTAGTCCTTTGATGGAAAATCTAAAAGTTTTGAGAAAATTACAGTTTAGTCCCTGAAAATCCAAAAATGGTCAAATTTAGTCCTTGGAAATTTTCAAAAGTGTCAAACTAGACCTTGGTCTATTAAAGGTTGGCAACATTAGTCCTTGGATTACATCTTCATAATTTTCGTGTTTGGTCCTTGAATTTCAAATATTACACAAGTGGTCCTTGTGTTATTAACTAAACAACCCAACCAGGCCCTATCCACTCTTAACCCATACCCAAATCCAAACCGCCCAAGACTTAGTTAACCCTTTGTCTTCCTCCCTCACTTCCCAAACATCTCCACTCCCAAGAACACAAAAACCCGCCCTCCCTTTTCCCTCCCCATAAACCCTAACTCTTCTTTTCTTCTCCCCAAACACTCCACCCCCAACCTCCCTATTAACCGGCCAAACCCTTATCCCAAACCCACTATCTTTTTTCTCCCACTGCCACCTCACCAATCCATGTCTAAAAGACACAACCAACGGCTCTGATTCACTCTTAGGATGTACCTAATCGATCTAAGGTTGGGGTTGTCCAAAAGAAGCACACAAAGTGGTTTTGGTTGTTTTGTCTCACCAAACAAACACAAGAAGGAGAAAAGAAGAGAGAAGACGAGTTTTCGAGTATAAATAGAGATTAGTGTAATTGTATCTAGTAGTCTAGAATTTATCCAAGTTCTAGTCCCATTTACCTTCTTGTCATTTTATTTAAATGTAATTTTGAATTTCAGTTTTATGCAATTAGTTTTTTAAATTTCATTTTATTTTTATGCAGTTTTAATTTTTGTTCTCCAATTATGCTATTAACTGCCTAAGTGTTGCTACATTGGTTTAAGCTCAAGTAAGTTTTTTAAGGTATCAAGTCAGTTTTGTTAAAGCTTTTTAAAGTCTCAAACAACTCTTTTCGTTAATAGTTCCCGCTCGTCCTTTTCTTAGCTTAGCTTTAGGTAGTTTAAAGTAGATTTAGGATTAGCTTTGGTTCAAATTAGTAGTGAGTAATATGAGGTCCCTTTGAGTTAACTTATTTTTGCCTTTGGAGCTTATTTGAATAAGCTTTAACTCCTCAAAGTCCCCCTAGGACTGATATCAATTGCCCTCGCACTCACAGGATAGTCTCAAGTTAGGTTTGCTTTTGATTTTTAATTTTCTTAGTAAGTTCAAATTAGCTATAAATTGGTATAATTCATATTGGGTTGGTGATCTAGTTGGTTCACATTTTTGGTGAATTTTTATTCTAGCTTTTTACTAGCTCAAACCCCCATAAAGACTGTTTGGACAGCATTCAAATGGGTCAAAATCAAGTTTTGACCCACTTTTGAAGTTGAAATCATTTTATGCAAGTTTTAGTCAAAAGTTTTGATGTTGCTGTTGGTTTCCATTAGGTACAAATCAACATGGTTAGTTTTTTTCTCTTTTCTGTCTTCTTGCCTTGACCTCACGCCAGCAGCCTTCATTTTGCGACTGTAGAAGCTTCATACAAGCTCAAAATTAGCTCCAATTTGTTTTTTTTAGTTGTTAGATATGTTAAGAATGCTGTTTTGTCAGTTTTATGCTTTAGCTTTTAGGATAGAGAACTTATCTTTAAGCTTGAAATAAGCCCCGCGGGCTGTTTATCCCACTGTTCTGCAGCAGCCTTTGCACTTTTTTTTAGTAGCAAAAAAATCAAAAAACAAATAATTAGTTGCAAAAAGGGAAGGAAGTGGGGATTGAACCCACGACCTTCTGCCCCAGAAGACCACGCTCAAGCACACAACACACCTTTACCAACTGCTCTATCAAGCTCTTTGTGTAACCTGTTACTTAGCTGTTGTATTTAAGGATATGTAGTGTTAAGATTAAAAATAATAAGTGAAAAGGGAGGAGGTGGGAATTGAACCCACGACCTCCTGGACACATCAGCCACGCAAAGCAACCACACCATAACCATCTGTGCTAGGGATGTTTGTTGGTTGTATTTGGTTTAATTAATACTTAAGGTAGTTTTTTTTAGTTTTGCCTTTTTAGCTTATTTAGCATTTAGTTTATCCTCGGCTTATTTAGATTAGCTTATATTTCCTACTTATTTTTCTTAGATTAGTCATAGTTTAAACTATATTACTGCAAATTTTCATAATTTTTCGTCACAATTTAGTATTTTTAATACTTAGTTTAGATTAAAACCGTTTTTAATTCGTAATAAATAAAATAAAAAAAAAAAAAAAATAATACCCGGTCTTTTTCTAAAATTATTTTTAGTCATTTAGGATGTAGGAAAATTGTTTTCAAACTCGTAGGACTTAATTTGCATTATTTTTCACTTTCTGGCTCTGCTGAGTTCCCTGTTTTTAAGCGTTTTGCAGATTTTAGCACCCTGGATGTAATTTAGCGTTGTTTTACTGTTTCTTAGGCTTAGTAGTAGTATATTTAGTATTTTCTTTGTTTTACATGCTTTATTTTCATTCCCGCTCTTAATTTGTAGCGTAATCCAAAACCCAAATTCGTTTAACCAATTCAAGTCCTAATCACGAAACTCAACGACATCGTCAATTTCACACCTCGTTGGGACGACCCGGAAATCACTTCCGGTATCACTTTTATCATACCCGTGAGATTTGGCACGTTAACCCTTTTCCTAAAAGGTTGATTTGTCGAGTTTTACGGTTAATTTGATATTGTTGATATTTGTGTTTTTCTCACACTCACTTTCGAACGAATCAACCTGCTTCTCTTTCTAGCTTATCTCAAATAAGCTCAAAAGGTACCCCCTTTGGCCATTGTTCTGCTGTAACACCAACAGCAGTTACACTATATTTTTGGAGCTTATTTAGGATTTGCCTCAGCTTATTCAGATCTTGTAGGTACTAATTAGTGTTGTTAGTTTAGGATTAGTGACCTTAGTGCTTATTAGAAGCTTATCTACTTTTTTTGCATTGCCTATTTGCCATTTAATTAGTTTAGGATCCCCCTAGATTAGTTCAACATGCCAACTGCTTTTCCCCCTCTTTGTTTAGTTATTTGCTTATGGTCTAGCTTAATTTAGTTGTTCATTGAATTTGGTAGCTTAGTTCTTTTCTCCAACTGATTTTCTTGCTTACCTATGCTTAACAGATTGCTAAAAGGGTGTTTGGTTAGTTGCCTATTGTGATTTCAAAAAAGTGTCAAATCGCTTTTAACCAAACTTTGTGGATTTTTAATTCACTCAATTCGAGTCAATCTTCTGAAATTTAGGACTTAAGATCTTTGGTTGGTTGTGGACATCATGGCCATTTTAGTTTATTTTTAGGAATTTTTCTAGCCGGCTTAATGTAAGCTCAAAATAGGTGATTAAGGGCCGTTGGCATGTTGAGAGTTGAAATCTGGTCTCGAGCTTTTTTTCTTTAGCTTGTGCTTGTTAGGTCCCAATCAGTTGCATTAGCTCATTTTAGGTTAGATTTAGGCTGTAGTAGCTTATGGTAGCTTTTGGATAGCTTATTGCTTATTTCAAGTGCTTATTCAAACTGCTTATTTGCCCAATTCAGCTTATTAGTGGGCTTATCTAACTTTTTATATTTTTCCCAGGCTTAGTATAATATTTTAGATTTTCCATAAAATTTCCAGATTTTTCCTAGCTCATTTAGTCCTTTTCTTATTTAATATTAGTTTTAAGTATTTTTAAATCATTTTTAATTAATAATAAATACATAAAAAGTCTAAAAATATATTTTCAGTTTTAACATTAGTTTTATAATATTTTAGATTTTTCCAATTTATAATTTCATTTTTTAGGGTAATTTCCTATTTTCTTGTATTCTAATGTATTTTAAATAGTTAAAAATAGTTTTAATTAATAATAATTAGATAAATAGTTTTAAAAATAATTTTCTTTTTCTTAAAATTTTCTTTTATTATTAGAATTGTTAAAAAGTAATTTTCATTTTCATGAGTCTTTTAGTTTTCTGATTTCACATTTTTATTTTACACATTTACGTTTGTTTTAGTTTAAGTTTTACGTTTTTAGGTTTTAATCGTTAAACGTTTTTAAATATAGAATTAGAAGGACTTCAAAGTCTTTATTAGATTTAAATTCCTTAGTATAAATCAATCATAACCCCTTTCCTGTTCAATATCACTCGATCACAGATTCGTTGTATTACAGTGTTCACACCTCGTTGGGACTTAACGACCCGGGGAAACACTATACTCCTCTGGACTTAATTGCATTTTGTTCTGAACTGTTTGACTTTTATGTTTGACCATTCACAAGTGGTTGACTAATAAAAGATAGACCGTTCGGAGCGGATCAGTTATCTTGTTTCCCCCGATGACCGACACTGCACGCGTACCGACACTATGATAAGGGTTTGATAAAACAAATGACAAACACCCGTAAAGAACAATATTACAAAAATAATAATATCTCCGATACGTAACTATAAGATATTACATCTAAGAGTTATCAAACAATGATACCTCGGTCACAATTTAATAACACGGGACACAAAATATTTAACACACATCCATTTGAGCAATAACTTTTATAAGACTCAAATACAATTTATATATAAGTATAATGTATATGCATACATTTCCAACTTACACAATAAGTATAATACATATACTTGCTTACACAATGAATAAATATACACAAAATAAAAAGAAGTGATAAAATCCCTTTGTCTCTTTTCCCTCACACACGACAAAAGCCAAGTCCCCAAAAGCAGAATATCAAGATATGATATCTTCTCTCCTCCTCTAGTCCTCGCTCCCACCTAGATCGAATCTCCCCAAAAGGAGATAACCCAACATGTTCATTCAACCTACCCTTCCTCTTTCATACCAATTCCATGAAAGTTTTGTTTCCCAAATCCTCTCTTGATGCACCGGCTACACCTCGATGGAATCCAAGAAGAATCAAGATAAACCACCAAAGAGAAACAAATCTTCATACCAATCCATCTTGAGCCTATGTCCAAGATTCGTTTAGTTTTGGAAGTTAACTATATTTGGCTTCAAACCAAGTTGCAAGATGAGAAAGCTTGGTCAAATACTCCTCTTGTGTTTCCTTTTTTATTCCAGCCGAGACCTCCAAGAGTGTCACACTTCAAATCCCACCACAAAAAGATAAAGAAACTCCAAGGAGTGAAGAACATCGATTGGGTTTTGCTCTAGATCGATTGGGTTTTGTGGAGGTGATAAACTCTTGGGTTGGCCTTCGGATTCTTTGTCATCGAGTTGTTGTAAGAAATTACTAAACCTCATCTTGTTAAAATTTCTATTCGAGTTGTTAATGAAAATGGTTATTCGATTATGAAACTTATTGTTTTGATGTTATTAAGTCTTATGCTTGTTGGTGAATGTTATTGCCTCGTGTAAACCTGGTTAGTGTCATTTGGTCTCACTTATCCTAGTTCGCCGACGAGTGTTGCTAAACAAGAAAATAAAGAAGTTAAGTTTTACAAAGGTTGGATAATATGACTATGCACTAGGTGCCTTTAGTACCACAATCTTGTTTTGTAACCATAAACTCAAGGCATCATTTGCACAAGGGTCTGTTTGAGTTTTTCAATCGAGAAGCAACAACCAAGAAAACAAAAGAGTAAACTTTATAAAGGTTTTACTAGTGTCACTTAGCACTAAAACTGAAAACTAGTCTAGTTATGTGCACCGTGTCCATAACTCAAAACTTGTGTATTGAGAAATTGGTTAAACATTTAGTCATGATAAGAGTCTCATTCCTTGTTGTACTACGGGCTTTGTCGCGACCGGAACCACTCGTACTCAAGAAATTCGTTAGTCAATATCATCTCGTAGTCCATGTAGATAGATATACTTTAAGCTAGGAGTCATCACCTTGTCGCTATAAGTGGCTTCGAAATCTAGTAAGGAGTTGGTCATTTTAATACTTGCGTGAGCAACATGAGTTATGTTGTGTTTTGGAGTGAGCCGAAAACTCACTACGGTCATATTTGGTTGAGCCTTTAACTCGAATAGATTTTAATTGAAAATGATGTCGCAGCTGTTGAGCAACCATGAGTTCGGGTTCATGATTCGAGCCACGTTTGTATCAATCCGAAAATATATAACTGCCTTTCCTAGTGTCAAAGTTAGTACATTAGTACTAAATCTTGGATAGTATAATGTGTTACCCAAAATCAGAACAAAACTTTTTCCTCATTACCTTGGGCAGACCAACTTAACACTCCAATAAAAATTCCTACACCACCCTTGGGCCAAAAACCCATTCCTTACATGATTTTCACTTCGGGCCTAGGCTCAATTCTGACTCCTTGTCGATGTCAACGCCGCCTCATTTCCCATGATAGTTCGAGGTGCGTTTGATAGTTTAATCAAGTCAACAAAATAAATCGGTATCGTAAACCGGAAATTTTTATAAATATAACTCGTCTACTACATATTCAAGTCTTCTAGCTTAGACTTACACTCATATGCAACGTCAAATAAACGAAAGGGAAATGTGATGATACAATGAAACAAATGTTTTTCCAACATAGTCTACATAATAAATTTTACGTCAAAGCCAACGTTTAACGTGACCAAGTAAATATATATATGTCAAGGAATTTATTAGTAGAAAAGCATGTATCTTAGGAGCAATTTTTGACAAACAAATAAAAACCACTATAACATTTTATCATATATTAAGATGTAACTTGAATATTTTCTAAATACAATTAGAAAATGAATCAATTATAAATATGTATAAGTTTGACAATACCATTTTGTGTCAACTTAAATAAGTATATACACATTTATATACTTACTAGTGGGATGTTATAATTATTTTTCATATCAAACTTTGGATATTAAAACCATATTAATGTCAACGTGAAAAGTATATATATATACTTCGTATACTTACTAGTAAGATCATTTTTATGACTTTTACAATCTAAAGTTTAGTTTTAATACAATTAAACTATGATTGAGTAAGCAATACTTAAAACAATGAACTAAAACATTGCCCCCTTATCTAGGTCGCGTGTCGGTGCCGCTCCACAATCATCACTAATCCCACATTTTGATTGCACATCTGCTAAGGTGAGTTTTCATAGCCCCTCTTTTACATGATAAACTGTTTTATACACTTTGGGGTGAGAAATATGCAAAACCTTTTTATGGACCAAAACTATTACATGATTACTATTACGTGGTTTAGCCTAAGCCTTTATGTCCCTAGAGAATGCCCTTTTTCATGAACCGTCAATTCCCCATTGGGAAACGCGAATGTTATAAATAGATCTATTGAGGGTGACTCCTCCGTTCGGTTGGCCATGCTTAGGCCAAGGCTAAACGTATACCATGTCGGAACCAAGTGTTGAGGGACAAAACACTTGCTATGGGCCCCTATATTGTATGACATCTTTTAGCATACGAAACCTGTCGTAGTATCGGTTGCATGAACTTAGAGCTAGCGTAATAGACTTTCATCCATATATCATTATATTCGTTGTAATGATTATATGACTTTGCTTATGGTCCAAATTTACTATTTTAACTTAAACCTATGAACTCACCAGCTTTTAGCTGACCTTTTTAGCATTTTTTTCTCAGGTGTTTAAGTTATGTTCATGAAGGCAAGGCAAGAAGCGGGTAAATGGTCGTAGTAGTATTAAAAAAGTGTTTTTACACAGAAATGATATTTTACATTGGGACCACTAAAACTAATGGGATGTGCCCATTTATCTAAACAATATTGTAAGACAATGGTTTAAAGTATTTTATGGAATTAAACGGAGTATGTATTCCGTTCTTTATTACTTGTGTTATGATTCACCGATCCCGTAACGCTCCCAAATAACACGTATGCTTCCGCTAAACCAAATTTGGGGGTGTTACAACTTACTTCCTCGAAAAGTGTTTTAAGTTAATACCCTATAAACAGAAATGATCAATGTCCTCCTTGGTAGCTAAAGCCTGACCTTAGGATGTATCCCGCACCTCTGCCTAAAACCATAGAAAACAATGAGGTTCACCAACCATTAAACCTCCAACTCTACCCAACTTAGACAACTAAACCCTTGATGAGTGCTAAAACACACATCATTTTATATCTAAAAATATGCCAAATCGGACTAATAACCATGAAATATGTCAATTTACATTGCAAAAATGTTGTATATGTGTTATTATGTCTTGCAGGTACAAGGGTTTGAAAACAAAGCAAAAACGGTGATTTTCGGATGAGTTTCAACGACATTTTCATGTTTATCGAAGTTCAAATGAAGTCGTAAAAATTATCCGAGCACACCATTGGAAAGATCACAAAAAGTCGAGTCAAATGGTTATTTTATTTGGAGCATCAATGAAGAGAAGAAAATTTGAAATATTAGGCGGAGCTCGAACGAAGATTATTTTAGAGATAATATCTAAAATTCGGATCAAGTGAAAGAGGGATAAAAAGAATTAAATGCAAAAGACTTAACACAAAAAGACTCTTGGTCTAGTGGTTGGGGGCATGTTTGCTAAGCAAGAGGTCAAGGGTTCTATCCCCACTAATGACATATTTGGTGGTATTATTTTTTATTTACTCCTAACTACATTACTTGTTCAAGCCCATCAAACGCAGCCCAACACAAGCCGAGGCCCAAAGAGCTCAAACGCCCAAAGAGCCGGTACCGCTAAACGAGTCTCAGTCCTCTACGTGGCCCAAGTGAAAATCAGTTACAATTTGATGAATAGCATATGATTGAATCAAGATACATGAATTCAACTAGCACGTGAACCTCACGTCTCAAAATTAATTCAAGACCGAGCGTGTATCTTTTTGTTCCTGCCATCCAACACCACTCGCGCACCATTTACTTGCATCCTCCTATCCTTCCAAGACACGTGGCCAAGTAAAAATGGAATACGAGGATAGGGATGAATCATTGGAAGGGTCGAGAATGAATTGAGTGCTATAAATACCAGATCCGAATCATCTCAGCGGAGGCATTAATTCACACACATTAGTTTTATTTATTTTAGGAGTAGGAGTAGATTTATAATTAGGAGTAGTATTAGCTTATTTCTTTTAGCTTATTTGAAGTGCTTATTTTGTAACCAACTCTTTTATTATTAATGAAGTTTATTTATCTTATGGCTTATTTATCTTTAGCTTATTCTTCTTCTTTATTTTTTTCTTTTTCTTTTTCTTATCTTATCTATGAAATCATGAAAGCTTATTAGCTTTTTGTGGCTTATTTAGATCTAGCTTATTTCATAAGCTCTCTTTTACTACTTTGTTTTAAGCTTTTATAACCTTAGATCTACTTTTTATTTTACAAAATACTTTATAAAAACACAAAAAGATTTGATTTTTATTAGTTTTTCTTTTATAAAAAGTTATTTATTATCTTATTTTTCTAGATCTAGCACTTTGAGCTTAAAAAGTTTTAATCTTTCTTAGATTTTCTTAATCAATAAGCTTTTCCATAGCTTATTTGATTCATATTATTGCTTATTTGTCCTAACCTTTGTTAAAGTTGTGATTTTTAAGCTTGTTTCATTCATTCCTTAGGCGAGGAGCTTATGGGTTTTATAAGCTTGCTTATCACTAAAGTTTAGAGCTTTTCTAGCTTTTGTAAAACTAATTAGCTATTAAAGTCACAAGCTTTATTAGCTATTTGGTAATATAAAAGCTAATAAAGAAATAAACTTTGTGGTTTGATAAGTTTATAAAATCGGGTGGTTTATTATTCTCGTCTCATTAGATCGGGTTCTATTTTCTTTACTTTCTCTTTAGCTTATATTTTTAGTCAATAAAATGTTTATTATTGTTGATGTTATTATTGTTGGTTTAGTAGTTATGCTTATTGAGTAGATTTTTATATGCTTGTTTAGTGAGTAGTGATATGGGATTTGAGTGTGAAAAACTTAGAAATTGTTGATTAATAATCTTTGGTTACTTGGATTGAAATTTGTTGTTTTGACGGGCAAAAGCCGTTAGAGTAATTTATTAAATCTAGTAATTTTACCTAGATAAAGAATTGTTTTCAAAATAAACCAACGTTGTGAGAAAATAGTTTTTTAAACGGGTATCGAAGATTATTGATTAATAGTTTCCGGATTATTTTAGATATAATTAGTTGGTTGTTTTAACGGGCAAAAGCCGTTGTGATAATTGATTATTTAAATCTATTGATTATTACCAAGAGAAAAATGATTGTTTTCAATATAAGCCAACGTTGTGAGAAAATAATTTAATTTCGACGGGTATTAATTAAAAAGAGCTTAATTTATTCACACTTAATTCCATTTTCACCTCATTTGACGAGCATAGCTTTCTCTATCATTTTGTTAGCTTGATTTTATTTCGTCATTAGTTGTTATTTAATTTTAATTAGCATAAAATAGTTTTAAAATCTTTTATAAAATCAAAAACCAAATATTCGATAATCAAGCATCAAACGAAAAACATAAACGTGAATTTCAATTCATATCTCGCCGTGGAATAATCGACTTAAGGTTGATTATCATTTGTCCTCAAGTGATTGTTAATCTTAATCGGGAAAACAAAATTTTAAAACGCCTTCACGCAAAAATAATCGAATCAGCTTTTTGGCCGTTCGGGAGATATGTTAAGATTTTTGCGTTTTGTTTCGAGTTAGTGCCTTGAAGATCCTTTCTTTTGAAAGTTAATTTTCGTAGTTTTAAAAGAAAAATCACTAAAAAATTTGAAAAATTCTAAAAAATCCAAAAATATTTTCCTTTTTTCAAAAATTAAAAATATTCTTCTTTATCCTCTTATCTGTTTAATTCTTTATTTCTCTTACCCTCTTTTACCGTTTAATTCTATTCTTCGTTATCCTCTCGATCGCTTAATTCTATTTCTTTTGCCCTCTATCCGTTTAATTCTTCGTGATGTCTTCGTCTTACCAATTTGGTTGTCAATGGTGCGGGGGACCTCAAAATGGTGGAAATTGCCCTGGTTGTAGCATTGTGAATTCGGGAAACGGGTTTGTCTATGACCAAAATCCCTACAATGAGACAACCAATTTCTTTAACCAACCCCCGCACCATGAGATTGAGACATATTCTTGTGAGTATTGTGGAGGTCCTCACCAAGGTTTTGAGTGTCAAGCAGGGAGCATGCTTGTCTATGAGGAAGGTCCGTGTGACAATCAAAACTTTGGTTTTGACCAATATCCATATGATTCACCGAATCACTCACATCAATCATACGGTTGTGAGTACTGTGGAGGTCCGCACTATAACGCTGATTGTCAAACGAGGAATCCACTTGTCTATGAGCATGATCCTTGTAACAATTATGACCAACCTCTACAGTATCAAACGATTCAAACACAACCGCCGCAAATTCCTCAAGAACTTCTCCAAGATTGTCTAGATATGCTCAAAGATTTAAAAGAATTGGTTAATGAACGTGCCAAAAAAGAGTCTCGTCCGAAAACGTATGGAGAACTTCTAGTGAAGAAGAAGGCTAGAGTAAGTTCCCAATATTGGAAACCTCTCGTAACGATTATGATGACGATGATGAAGAAACCATTCAAATTGGGAAGTTCTATAATTCATCTGCTGCTATCACACCCGTTCTCTAAAACCGATAACACAAGTCCGGAAGAATTATTAGTGAGGAACAAATGCACATATAATGAAGCTTTATATGCTAAACATAAGGTCGACGACGATTATGACGAGGAGAGTGCTATTCCATTTAACAATGTTATCTCTCAACTCCCTCAGTCTATTGCAATCACATCCGTCTTACCCAACGAGGATCCCGAGGACTCTCTCATAATGGGGGACGAGCATCTTAGCATTATTCCTAAACGGAATTGTCTAGTGTTGAGAACCTCGCCCCAATCCAAGTGAGTCCGAGGTTATTCCCGATAATACATGTGATTTGCCTTTTTCTAATTCTCTTGACACTTCGAGGTTACTTCGGATTTTCTCAAATCCACTTTTTGAATTTAATGATGACTATACTTTTTGCGGAGTAAATCCTCTTTTTGATAAAGTGTCTGAGTCCGATATAGAGACCATAACGGAAGTGGTGGAAATTGCTAGCTCTCGTGAGCACATCACTTGTCCCACCTCGTATTCTCGACTCATCTCCTCCGTCCATGTGATGACGATTCTACCCTTATCGATGAGTTATCTTTCGAGTATCCCATTGAGACATATTGTGAAGACAAAAATTTTAAACCAGGGATACTCATTGGAAGAGAAAATGAGTTTTTAAAATGTGATCAAAATGTTTTTCAAAATTATCTATCCAAATATGAACTCCTTCTTCCTATGGAGTCATTTGAGCTTGAAAGGTATGTTATCAGAATCTTTCTTCCCTTATTCACATATAATGTGACTTCTCCTATCCTTCACTCCTTCGGGAATGAGGATACAATTTTTATCCCGGTATTTCCATGATTGATGAATTCCACACTTGCTCCCCAAGGACAAAATAATTCGGGGGCGAGTCAAGCTCGTGACTCGTTAATAAACAAGCGCTTCTCTGGAGGCAACCCGTGTTATCTATCTATCTATCTTTATTTTTCTTCTAATAAGTGTGTTGTAGATTAGTGTGGGGTTTTGTTTCTTTCCATGTGTGTTTGCGTGTTCCCGCTTTGCTTGAAGAATCCCTATGATCCAGAAGACCTCCGTGCTTGTTTTCAAACCCTCCAACACTCGGTCTCCGATCATTTATATGTTATATCTTGGGATAACCCTTTGTCATAATTAAAAATGATTTTTCACCTTTCACACTTAGAATTTTTAAAACATTCGCCTTTTTCAATTTTAAGTGTGGGGTTAACTCTCGTAATTTTTAAACATTGAGGACAATGTTAAGTTTTAAGTGTGGGGTGGATTTCTATCGAAATATGACTTTTCCTGCTTTTGTATCGTCCCCATGCAAACCCGTTTTTAACCGTTTAAAAAAAAATCAAAAATCAAAAAAAAAAAAAAAATCAAAAAAGTTTTGAAGCTTTTGCTAGTCTTTTTGATTGAAAAGTTTGCTAGTCTCTTAGACAATAAGCTATAAAAAGCGAATTCTAGCTCACAAGGCCAAGGAATTGCAAGTTTCCCTGAGTGACTTTAAATATGCATAACTTGATTTCATTAGACGAAGCATTTGCTAAATTAATATATGTTTTGACACCTTGTTGACTTTCGGCTGGTGAGAGTAGGAATAGAATTCGACTTGACCGCGTGTTGAGCCCTAGCTTTTTCCCTTAACCATAGATAATTTAATTATCGGCTAAGCATCCGCGGATCTCATTATTTGGGATTTTAAATTTGCGGAGATCGAGAAATGATAGAGTTACTTATGAGTTTAGATGCTAAGCGTGGAGTAGTTGGTTCTCTTTAGAGCCCATCGAAGGTACTTATGGCTTTTGTTCCCACAAAATTGTTTCACCCCATATCTGTGAATAAATAATTAGAGATGTTGAGTTTTTGGCGATAGTTAGTTCTTTATTCTTCTTTAGAGAATCCTTGCCCATGAGAGTTGGGTACACATCGAGGAATGCTGCCGTTGTTACGGTGTAATAGACAAATGATTCTCGATAGTTTGTCGCTATTGTTTCTATTTTTATAAAAGCCGTAGGGTTTGGAGTTTGGCACAAAAATTAACATGAAATAAAGCCCAAATGTTTTAAAATTAAAAATCCAAAGCTATAAAAGTTGTCATAGACTTCTATAAAGGCAGAGGAAAATCCAAAGTCATAATAAGACTTCTGATAAAGCGGTAATCCCGTTGAGTTAGTAGTTTAAAAGACCAAGGGCCTAAATTGCAAAAATGCAAATGTGTTGAAATAGTGTTAAGCCAAACTTCGGATCCGAGAGATGTCTAAATAAAGCTTCGTCTCGGACTCAGAGATGAGTTGTCTCGGTGGCCATAAAAAGGATATTCTCCCTAAATCGTGTGAAATTAGGACCTTGATGTGGACCTCATTCTTGTATGCAATGATTTTCGAGGGAAGATGGATAACTAATTATCGACTTAGCTTAGTATCTTTATCGGAATAAAAATTATCGAAACGAGAAACTTGAAGAAATTCATTTCTCACCAAAAATAAAATAAATAGAGGAAAAATAGGAAAATGGGAGCAAAAGGTATTTACACAAATAACTTCCATGGGTAGTGTTAGCATCTAAAATCATATTTAACAATGATTTCGATTTTACGCTTAGTTTGGGGACTTGTGAAAAATCAGGGACGATGTATTCTATCCGTATGGTCACTTCACGCTGTGTTGTGTTTCCTACTCCGTGATCCTAACGTGTCGTTTGAAAAATGTTGGAGTTATTGATCGACATGAAAGTTCAACAAACCGTCACGCAATAAGGAAGTGCTTAATGATATATCTATATATGAAATAAAATGGTTTAAAACGGGACGTTTTCAAAGCTAAAGATTTGTGTACCCCTTGATGAACATCTTTCTGTTCTTGTTTGATGTGAGGGATTATTAGTTAAGGGGGTTTAAAAGATTTTCTTTCTCTACGTGTGTAATTAACATTGCGTGTGGGACCAGCAATGGTTTTAGTGTGGGGTATTTTGATGAGTGCTAAAACACACATCATTTTATATCTAAAAATATGCCAAATCGGGCTAATAACCATGAAATATGTCAATTTACATTGCAAAAATGTTGTATATGTGTTATTATGTCTTGCAGGTACAAGGGTTTGAAAACAAAGCAAAAACGGTGATTTTCGGATGAGTTTCAACGACATTTTCATGTTTATCGAAGTTCAAATGAAGTCGTAAAAATTATCCGAGCACACCATTGGAAAGATCACAAAAAGTCGAGTCAAATGGTTATTTTATTTGGAGCATCAATGAAGAGAAGAAAATTTGAAATATTAGGCGGAGCTCGAACGAAGATTATTTTAGAGATAATATCTAAAATTCGGATCAAGTGAAAGATGGATAAAAAGAATTAAATGCAAAAGACTTAACACAAAAAGACTCTTGGTCTAGTGGTTGGGGGCATGTTTGCTAAGCAAGAGGTCAAGGGTTCTATCCCCACTAATGACATATTTGGTGGTATTATTTTTTATTTACTCCTAACTACATTACTTGTTCAAGCCCATCAAACGCAGCCCAACACAAGCCAGCGAGGCCCAGCAGGCTCAAAACGTCCAGCAGGCCCAGCTGCCAAACGAGTCTCAGTCCTCTACGTGGCCCAAGTGAAAATCAGTTACAATTTGATGAATAGCATATGATTGAATCAAGATACATGAATTCAACTAGCACGTGAACCTCACGTCTCAAAATTAATTCAAGACCGAGCGTGTATCTTTTTGTTCCTGCCATCCAACACCACTCGCGCACCATTTACTTGCATCCTCCTATCCTTCCAAGACACGTGGCCAAGTAAAAATGGAATACGAGGATAGGGATGAATCATTGGAAGGGTCGAGAATGAATTGAGTGCTATAAATACCAGATCCGAATCATCTCAGCGGAGGCATTAATTCACACACATTAGTTTTATTTATTTTAGGAGTAGGAGTAGATTTATAATTAGGAGTAGTATTAGCTTATTTCTTTTTGCTTATTTGAAGTGCTTATTTTGTAACCAACTCTTTTATTATTAATGAAGTTTATTTATCTTATGGCTTATTTATCTTTAGCTTATTCTTCTTCTTTATTTTTTTCTTTTTCTTTTTCTTATCTTATCTATGAAGTCATGAAAGCTTATTAGCTTTTTGTGGCTTATTTAGATCTAGCTTATTTCATAAGCTCTCTTTTACTACTTTGTTTTAAGCTTTTATAACCTTAGATCTACTTTTTATTTTACAAAATACTTTATAAAAACACAAAAAGATTTGATTTTTATTAGTTTTTCTTTTATAAAAAGTTATTTATTATCTTATTATTCTAGATCTAGCACTTTGAGCTTAAAAAGTTTTAATCTTTCTTAGATTTTCTTAATCAATAAGCTTTTCCATAGCTTATTTGATTCATATTATTGCTTATTTGTCCTAACCTTTGTTAAAGTTGTGATTTTTAAGCTTGTTTCATTCATTCCTTAGGCGAGGAGCTTATGGGTTTTATAAGCTTGCTTATCACTAAAGTTTAGAGCTTTCTAGCTTTTGTAAAACTAATTAGCTATTAAAGTCACAAGCTTTATTAGCTATTTGGTAATATAAAAGCTAATAAAGAAATAAACTTTGTGGTTTGATAAGTTTATAAAATCGGGTGGTTTATTATTCTCGTCTCATTAGATCGGGTTCTATTTTCTTTACTTTCTCTTTAGCTTATATTTTTAGTCAATAAAATGTTTATTATTGTTGATGTTATTATTGTTTGTTTAGTAGTTATGCTTATTGAGTAGATTTTTATATGCTTGTTTAGTGAGTAGTGATATGGGATTTGAGTGTGAAAAACTTAGAAATTGTTGATTAATAATCTTTGGTTACTTTGATTGAAATTTGTTGTTTTGACGGGCAAAAGCCGTTAGAGTAATTTATTAAATCTAGTAATTTTACCTAGATAAAGAATTGTTTTCAAAATAAACCAACGTTGAGAAAATAGTTTTTTAAACGGGTATCGAAGATTATTGATTAATAGTTTCCGGATTATTTTTAGATATAATTAGTTGGTTGTTTTAACGGGCAAAAGCCGTTGTGATAATTGATTATTTAAATCTATTGATTATTACCAAGAGAAAAATGATTATTTTCAATATAAGCCAACGTTGTGAGAAAATAATTTAATTTCGACGGGTATTAATTAAAAAGAGCTTAATTTATTCACATTTAATTCCATTTTCACCTCATTTGACGAGCATAGCTTTCTCTATCATTTTGTTAGATTGATTTTATTTCGTCATTAGTTGTTATTTAATTTTAATTAGCATAAAATAGTTTTTAAAATCTTTTATAAAATCAAAAACCAAATATTCGATAATCAAGCATCAAACGAAAAACATAAACGTGAATTTCAATTCATATCTCGTCGTGGAATACGACTCCGGAAGGTTGATTATCATTTGTCCTCAAGTGATTGTTAATCTTAATCGGGAAAACAAAAATTTTAAAACTGCCCTTCGCTGCAAAAATAACGAATCAGTTACTCATAGCTATGGGTAAACGTTATACCCTGCTTCACATCCTTACTATAATATAGTTTCCAAATTGAAGGATTCCCCATTAAAATCCAACAATAATACTTTTCAAATCCCTCATTAAAATGAGACAAAATGCTGAAACATTAAAAGTTTCGCAAAATTTCCATTATACACACCATAATTAGGAACCAGTTTTACAATCTTGTGAAAATGTGTCATTTTACACATTATCGATTTTGAAATATGGTCTTAGTCAAACTTGTGTAAACATTTATTCGAAAGGAAAATTCGAAAACAAATGTTTCCCCATCCCTTAAAGAAGAAAACACACAAACCCGTAGCAAAAACTTAAGAATTAACCACTATACTTTGGAACCATTAAATACAAGAAATGAGTATGTTTTACCGTGGGAAGTTAGAGATTCTCACATTAACAAAATAGTGAAACCTCATAACATCAAGAATTAAAACTTTCACTCAATGAACCTACCCCAGAAAACCATGGCTCCTCAGATTGAGGATGTGCTACTGGTATAACACCTAGGTACCCATACCCAAAGAGGAAACCCCAGAACAACCTAGGGAAAATTCAAAACTTATTCCAAATACCATCATCTCGTTCCCGACACTCTATCGGGTAACGTAAACTGAGATCCGGGACGGATCTCCTGTAAGGTGGGTAGACTATAACAACCCGTATAATTTCGGATTATTCTAATAATATTATTACGTCAGAAAATTCAAATCAGCTATTTTCTGACAGTTGTCAATATTTAGATCTATAAACGAGAGGTTATCTCGTGAATTTAGAAAGCCACGGCAACGCACGCATACCGACACCAATTAAATAACGGCAAACAGTTATAATCAAAGTTCAACGTAATAAAAATGTCATATTTTTACGCTTAAGAAATCGCTTTCAAAATATAATTTATATATTTTTCGGTACCGGAAGGTACGTTTACTCGAGGATTCGACAAAACACGGGGTACAATCTATACTGTGTACGATAATAAAACAAAATATAAAATCTCCCTACCCACCCCTAGTCTTCCTTTTCTTTTCTCGCTTCCTTCATAGAACTCAACAAACACCAATATAGGTGTTTCCTTTCTTTGAATGTCAAGATCAGCTACCTTGTCACCACCCCAATTCCATCCAAGCTACTCCCTAGTCTGCACGAGGGACACCATGCGTGGTCGAGTAGATGGAGACCAGAGCCAAGAATGGGTAATTACTCGTGCAAAGGCCAAAGAAAAGGAAGTCAAGACTTACCTTCATTCATCTATATAGAGGGTCAAATCTTTATACAAGATATTCACACTCCTCTCACAATCACGAAATTAGGATTCTTAGAAGATCAGGGTTTTCTCAAATTGATAGAGGGGTTTTGTCAATTGAAGTGTTAGAGGTATAATTCGAGTTTCAATTGTATCAAATTCAAGAGATTCGAGTCCATTTTGTGGTCGCGTATGATCTTCCTCTCCATCTCGGTATCAATAAATCGTTGTAAGAATCATTATTCTTAACTAATATTTGTTACTGAATTAAAGTCGAAATTAATTAGGTATTTGTTTATTTATTTTGACCGAATGAACAAATGTTGGTGAATGAATTATAACTGGTGAAAAATTGTTAATATAGTTGTTGTTGTTGTTGCCACCGTTAGACACAAGAAATAAGATGATAACGCTACACGCGTCGTTCGGGGTCAAAGGAACTTCCTTTTCTTCGAGCAAGTTTTATAACACCCTAGGCAGTGAACCTAATCGTTGTAGTGTAGTATTAGGGTAAGCCACGGGTATTGATATCGTTCTCTAGGGGAATAGGAATGCTAGTGAGAAGTTACTACGCTAAGGTTGGGGTTGAGGAAGATTATTTTTGTGCTTTTTATGTTTTTTAGGAAATGGAAAGGTACGATTCTCGGGGTTTGGATTTGGGGGTTGGTATTTCTACCGATTACTCTACTTATCTAATTATCTAATCTAAGGTGTATGTAGTCTATGTCTAATTATTGTGTGCTCGTATGATAGTTTAAAGATGTGTTTACTTAGGTTTTCTTACTCCTTAATTATCTCCTATTGATGGTTGAATTGTCACGTCCTTATTCCTAATCGCGTTGTGTGTCTAAGGTTGTAGGGTATGCGTTTGTCCCTAACTCTTTGAAACTACCAAAGGGTCTCTTCTACAAAATCTCTAGGAATTATAGACTCTCACTCTAAGGTACTCTTTGGATGGTTTAGCCTACAACTACTCTAGGTGTTATAGTCTAAGGTTCACAAAGATTAATCAAGCATTAACTACACAACGAATGACCTATCGCATTACTAAATCATTAACAATTAAGATAAGAGACAACCAATCAATATTCAATAATTAAGTTTCATATTCCCTAAGCAAACACACAAGTAAATTAGCCGGACATGGAGAACATGCAAGCATACACACAAATAATTGAAGACATAATTGAATTAATGAAGTAAAACACTTATCTTGGTGTAAGATAGGGTTTGGAACCCTAAAATACTGTACAAGACAGTCTTAGTTCGGTTTAGGTTTTTACTCCAAAAGACTACACATTAATACTGAAAAATTCGGATTCTATATATAAGATTACAATCGCGACGGCGCCACCTTATGAATTGTGACGCCGGGGTAGCCGCCATTAGGTTTCGTCTTGCCACGTTAGTTATGCGACGCGCCACCTTATGATTGTGACGCCGAGTCCCCTTCATCCTCTGACGCCGCTCGGATCAAATCTAGGCCGTCTGAGTTGCTACGGCCTACTCTTTTAAAGCCCTGACACCGCTACTTGAAAATAAGCAATTTGGCTACGCCTCGTCACAAAAGTTATGCGACGGCGTCCACAGATAACACCGACGCCATCACTTGTAGAACCCGACCGTCCCCTTGTATTTCAAAGCCCTGAGTGGCTCGATTCTTGACTTTGGCCATTTTCTTCGTATATCCGCGTCTTTTCATCCAAATAAGTGCCATTCCAGCAATTTGCCTTCAAGAGACCTAAAAAGTGAAAAGGAACGATATTAAGTAATAACGGATACAAAACTGATCAAATAAGGGCTTAAACGAATCCTCAAAAACGTACATTTTAAAACCTTATCATAAGAAAAACCTAAAAATTTACTATATACTTGGTGGTAATAAGCTTTGTTAAGAATTTGTCATGGGTTTCAATTTAGTAAAAACATCTAGTCTTTTTCGGTGGCTTTTGACATATTTTGGTTCGACTAATTCACTTGCTTCAGTTGGGGTGTCCTTTCCTCTTGTTCTTACCTCGACTGAGAAAAGATAACACCCCGTGGGTGTTGCTTTGGGGTAACTCTTACCTCGGATATGGGTAGAAATACTCGAGGATACTGTTTTGGTTGTGTCGACTTATGCGACCTCGTTATGACGAGAGTGGCAAGTCACGGGGCGTACCAAACTTGGTAATCCCTAGTGGATATAGTCTCTATTACTCCCGTTGGCTGTTTAGGAACAAGTAGGCTTAGCCTAGTCTTGGTGTTATATTACGTTTAATCAAAACGCCTAGAGTGCATTTGCTTGTGCTGTAAATTTTCAAGTCACCCAATACACCCCGAGAGTGTTGCTATATTATTAGCAGTAGACCTCGAGAGAGACTCGTAAGAGTCTGGTTAGTTTTCATTTTTACCTAGGTACTTGTTAACTTTCTCGCGTCAAAAATTTCTTCACGTAACCCATCTTCCAAAAGTAAATTGTGATGTATTATGGTCACAGGCCCTTGTCTGGATGGGTGGGTTGGGTTGTTCACTTGGATGACAACTGGCACACATGCTTCCATGGTGTGTTATTTTGATCTCATGAATAGGCGTACGATTTCCCGTGTAACACTACCCCCAGGGTCATTGAATCGAGCCTTAGTATGGCTTGGTTAGTGCCCCATTTAGTCCGTTCGCTTGGCCTTGGTTGGCTAGACGAAAAGGTCCGTTTAGTTCGCATGGGCTTCTAAATAATATCGAAAGTAGGAGTCATGAACCTACAATTAAAATTTACCAATGACATTTACATCCATAATTAGAAGTGATCTTGGCATATAAATAAAAACAACTATACAAAGAATGGAAACCATTGCACGAAGAGAGAAAAGTATCACAGGTATAATAGTAATAACTTTTACATTACGTTAACTAATTAATTGGACACACTTTGTTTGTCCATTTTATTAATAATCCATCACTTACTAAAACACCTTATATAAACTTCGTGGGCTCAATTGATTTGTGCGTTTCCCACTAGGGCATTCGTTCTCGACAACTCGCATCAACAAATAATGAATAATAGGGGTTAACGATTTCAAACATATATACTAAAATGAGTTAGAAATCGAAAAACATATATTAGGACGAGTAACTAATATATGTAGCAACAAATTTAAAAAGGGTAAGACACATTTCACACTATAAAGTTATAAAACTGAATTATAAATCATACGACTTTTGACATTTAGTCAAACCGGATAGATAGCAAATTTAACTCGGGTTATATCAAAATTTTGTAAACATATAAAAACAACATATATATTTCATGGGAACCTATATCGTATTTTTCTAATGTATATAAGACAAGTTATATACAACCTTTCAAATCATATTAGTATTTGAAATATATTTATGTAATCCATCATAATTTCATTTACAATTGGAATGATTAAGTTGTCACTTACAAACTTGAATAAATGTTTAAACCTTCTTTTAGAATAGAAAGTATTTATTTTAAACAAACATTAGTACCTCCTGAAATATATCTTGAAACTTACTGAGATTTTATAAGACAAGTAATACTAAACCCTTTTACTAAATACATTTGGTTCAAATGTTAAACGACATGTAACTACATACATAATTATATTCATGAGCTTAATATATATGGATGTATCCTTCGCCGCGATATCCTTACACCAATAAAGTCTTATAACACATGCACAATTCTCCGTACATCGTCATTCGGTTATCAACAAACCGAAGTCCTGTCCATCCTTGATATCTCTTCTGCGTGTACCCTTCCAAGTATTATCATTGGTCATCATTAAAACAAAGGCGTAATTCCTTCTTCGAGATTTCCTTCCATACCCTCATAAGCCGAGATCCATCCAAACCTTTGTAAATTGTTTTAAGATAAATGATGCCACATAAACAACAACAACAACAACAACAACAACAACAACAACAACAAACAATTAAAACTTATAAAGTTAGTTAAACTTTATCGAGTCTTAAACATAAAGACTAAATTTCCGTATTAATTAGGTTGCGTGTCGGAGCCGTGCACTATCATTCCTTGATTTAATTTCCTTTAGACTTCATATTGCACATGGCCAATGTGAGTTTCATAGCCCCTACTTTAATCTGTTTTATACTTGTTTTGGGGGAAGATACATGCTCATTTTACTTAAATGATTTAATTACTGAAATTGTGCATTCTATGCATACTATGCTTTTACATGTTTAAAGTTTTCATCATACATAGATGTTTTATGGACCATACCTAAATGTTTGACCTAGAATATTGCGCAACTTAGCCTAAGACTTTATATCCCAAATTGCCCTTTTCATGAACCGTCAATTCCTGCCGGGAAGCGCGAATGTTATAAATAGATATATTGGGGGTGACTCCCCTGTTCGGTTGACCCCGCTTGGGTCAAGGCTAAACATATAGCATGTCGGGACCGAGTGTATTGGGATAAACACTCGCCATGGGCTCCTTATTTGTATGACTTCCTTGTGCATACAGAAACTGTCGTAGCTTCGGTTGCATGAGCTTAGTGCTAGCGTAATAAATTTATAATATATGGCATTATATTCATTGTAATGTACATATACTCTTTTTATGGTCCACTAATGAAATACTTTTATGAAATGTAATCATAAATTTTATGACATTATGCAAGACGTAATGATCATCAAAAACCAAATGTGAACTAGTGTACTGAAGTTTTTTTTTAAATAAACCTATGAACTCACCAGCGTAAGTGTTCGACCCCCTTTAGCATGTATCTTCAGGTTTTGAGGTGATAGCTTATCTTTGGAGGCGAAAGGCAAAGGCATGGCATGGTCATAGATGACTCTGATTTATGTAATTGGGACCACCTTTTTACAATGGGCCATTTTTTCGCACAATTCAATAATATAAACATTGTTTTCAAGAAATGAATAAAAGTTTATTTATGAAAATTCGTTTGTTCTATGCTTATGTTGTGATATCAATTTAGTAGCACCCCATTACTTGTTTGCTTCCGCTGAGCCATTTTGGGGGTGTTACAAGTATGATGTCATGTACAAGTGCGATGATGTTGGACTTTGGAATAACTGAGTCCCCCAGTCATGTACCTGGTGACTGGGTCCGCGTATCAGGTTTGTTTGTTGGGATCACGTGTAACTACTATCAAGTGTCGGTCATTAACTATATAATATGTTGCTAAGTATTAAGGCTTATATGTATGTAATTATGTCTAGGCTTATGTAGTAAGCCCATAGGCCTATGCTAAGGCCCAAACGACTTAAGGAAGGGACTAGATGTTGCCTAACTCCCTTTCCTATAAATAGACTTGTAAACCCTCACTTGAGGGTGTTGGGTCTCTCATTTTATGCTACTAAACCTTTGTTCATTTATCTTGTGAAGAATCCGACCACTCTACCTCTTTCTCTTGTTTATATATCATTGTTATGCTTGTTTTATCATCCTTATGGTGACCTAACAGTGGTATCAATCGCCAAATAGTTTTTTGTAACATGTTTTCGTTAAGTTTTTTAGTTATACGTAACCTGTTCTTCTCGTTCTTAACAATAATTAATGACTAGGTTTCATTAGATCTAAGAAAACACTAATTACTTTAGTTACACATGATAGATATGCAAGAACTCAAACAATCAATCAAACATAGATTACACATTGTGATAGATTGGGTAAACAAACTTATCTTGAAGTAATAAAGAGGGTTTAGAACCCTAAGGTACTGTCCAAGTCGGACTAAAAATGAACTAGGGTTTGCTCTCCAAAATAACACACTAAATGCAGAAAATTCGAGGTCTATATATAGATTTTACAACTGCGACGACATCGCCTTTTGCTTGTGACGTCGTCTGATCGCCGATTAGGGTTTCGTCTTTGCCAAGTCATCACAGGGACAACGTCGGGTAGAACATAGTGACGCCGTTTGGGTTGTATTTGACGTCATTTTGAGAAAGCTTTGATCGTCTGGTGTAGAAAGATAGAGTGACGGCCATGTGGAAATATGCTTGACGTCGTCACTTGTTAGGATAAAAAAGTGACCTGAGCCATCGCTTGAGAAAATTTGGACAACGTTGTAAGCGACGGCATCGCCCTTGAGTTTGGGACGCCGTTTGGACCATCAAGTTTCAGCCTTGTTTTCTTGACTTCACCATTTTCTTCATGTTTTCGTCTAAAAATGCTTCATTCCAGCATTTTGCTTCCAAATGACCTAAAATGTGAAAAAGAACGATTTTAAGCAGTAACGGATATAAAATGCAACAATTTATGGCTTAAATGAGCCCCTAAAAATGTATGTTTTAAATCCTTACCAAAAACTCAATTGATCAATTGCACTTATAACCACAAAGATACAAGCATAGTGGTACACCAGAAACTCAAGGTAAGGCAACATTTAGGCGTATAGGTTAGTTAGTTTGAAGGATAAAATTACTCAAAAAATATTCATGTTTTCCAAAGCCTCAAACATTTTCTTTTGAGCGAATTATTGAGTAATTGTAAATATTTGTATTTGACACATTGTCTGATTATCTTAGTTTTGCTTAAATTTACTCTTTCACCAATTTAAATGTATATAATTTCGAGAAGTATCATGGCTCAGTAAACTGTGACCTTTTGTCTTTTTCCAAAAATTTACACAAATAAACCCTGAGGTTTAGCTGTCATTACAATGTAACAAAAATCAGTACTCAGAGACCAAACGTATAACAACTAAATTTTTTCTTTTTTTGAAAATGTACCTAAAAGTCCCTGCAGTTTATCTACCATTGTAAAATAGGTCCTCGAGGACTAAAGTTGTAACAGAAATCAATTCCCAAGGACCAAGCATATAACATAAATTTACATAAACTGTCCATTAAGTCTAGGGCTGAGCATCGGTCCAAAACCGAACCAAACCGACGAAAACCGAGCCGAATTAAGACCGAAAACCATTAATATATAGAATTGAAACCGAACTGCATATGGTCGGTTCGGTTCGTTTTGTGTCGGTTCGACTTATATGTTTTGGGTGTGTTTTTCTCGATTTTAAGTCGAACCGAACCGAACCAAAACCGAAAACCGTTAGTATATAGAACCGAAATCGGACCAAAGATGGTCGGTTCGGTTCAGTTTTCAGGTTTGGTTTAATTTTTGGTCCAATATGCTCACCCCTACTTTAGTCAAACCTATATTGCGAAAATCATCTCTTATCTACAAAAATAGTCCTTTCCGTTTAACGGCCGTTACAAAATTCATCCCTAAAGAGCAAGGACATCCATGTAACATGAAGTTATATAATTGGTCCCTATAGTTTAATTTATCTTACAAATTTATTTTTCACGAAATTAAATATTTGCATAAACGCTTCTTTTACCTTTTAGCTCGAATTATTTTTGTAACAGAAATTAACATGTTAAAAGTAAAAATTGTTTGTGAAATCTATACTACCTTATAATGCATTTAGGCCTTCTAAAATTAGAAGGCTTAAAAATTCAGACATTTTTACTTGCTTATTATGAAAAGAACTAAATAAACCCATTTTACTCTTATTAAAATCATTTTTCACACATAAAAACACACACTCCCTCTCTCTTCTCTCCACCCTCGCCGGCCACCCTGTTCCTCCGGAACCTCCGTCGCCGTCGTCCCACCACCATTGCCGGAAAATTTTCTGACGAAATCTTTTTCTTGCCGATTCGATAAATCGGTTAACCTACATCATTTCTGGAGATTTTGAGCCCTCGGCTCCCACCACAGCGCCACCCACGCGCCACCACCGCCGCTGTCACCACCATCTCATCACACCGCCACCGCATTGCGCGGGTACCCTTCTAGTATAAAAAATATATGCGTGTTTTTTTTTTCTTTCTTCAGTCTTGTTGCGAAAAACCCATAACGAAAATATTTAGTGTTTTGGGCCTTGATACGGTGGGTTTTCTTTTAGAGGAATGATACATCCACTTACAAAATTCACACAAATCACCCACACGTTGAGTTGTCATCCACTGATAGGTATATTTTATTATAGTTTCTCTCATTTCATCAATCAGTGGATGACACCTCAGCATGGGTGATTTGTATGGATTTTGTTAGTGGCATCTTTCCTTTATCCATCGAAAGGCTACTGTTTATTAGAAGGCCATAACCCTGACTCCCTCCCCAAATAAAAGGTTTTTGTTTCCCGCCAGAGACACAATCATCATCATCATAAGCAGTTAGTTGTGGTAGAAAGAGATGGAATGGAGTCTAAGTGGAAACGCTCTCAAGACATTCGCTCGATCAATCACTTGTCTCGCACGCATCGGCAACGAACTCACTCTTCAAGCTTCCCCTTCACAGGTTAATTTACTCAACTTTCATTTCTAACAAATAAAACTTAGGGTTATACTATCAACATTTTACCTAATTGCTTCTCTCTCTTTTTCAATACTACACAAGTCTTTCAAAATGGTGTTTTGCAAATGGAAAATCGTTTATGTTATAAATTATTTCCAGATCCATCCAAAATTTCTCTATCTCTTTTCCCAGTGACTATGGCTCAAACCCCGTGGATTAGTATATTTCTGGTTTTAATTCTGCCATTTTAGTTTCATTGAAAGATATTTCCTTGAGGAGATTTGTGGTGCTTACAATTCAGTTTATCAAGTGATTATCTGTAGTCCAAACCTGGGAATGACACGTAAAAAGGAACTCATTTAGTGGGTGCAATGCTATGGTGGTGTTATTTTTTATTAATCTAAGCGGGTGTTTGTTATCGTGTCCATCAGTTAGCTTTGCACGCCCTCAACTCTTCAAGATCTGCGTATCAGTCTATTACACTTAAGCCGGCTTTTTTTGATACTTATACTATTACCGGAGCCCAAGTGCAATGCAGTGTGCTTTTGAAGGTATTGTTTTATGCCTATGTGATTATCTTTTAATATATGAGACTGAACTAGGAAGTTTGACTATACTAATATTCTATGTGCAGGCGGTTTGTTCTGTATTTAGGACTCCGTTAACAAGTATCGACCATTTAACTGTGATATTGACCGATCCTGATGCATCAAAAGTGCAGTGGACTTTGGACTGCTACAATGGTGAACTTTTCTCTCTGTTATCTCCTTGGTTTTAGGATGCTGTTATGTTGTTAGTTCTAAAAAAATGAGATTAGGGGTGAAGCTACTATTCATAGTTGTCTTTTGATGATTGTTTTGCACTTGCACATAGTGCCACAAGAGATCATGATCATGAAGTCATAAGTTAGTGGTAAAAGGGGTGGGCACAGGGCTGCGCAGCGGGTCAAAACACTTTTTTCTTGAACTTATTAAACTCATAATCTAAAGGTTTAAGTAAATCGAGCTAGGAGATTTGATGCAGTGAAATACACTTTGGTTGATCTGTTTGACAAGTTTCTGTATAAGCTGTATTCTTATTTAACCCTTTTGACCTGCTAGGATAAACATGACTTAAATTTCCTTTTCATAAGTAAACGGGTCGGCAATTTTACCTTTGCAATTCATTTCAATACCTAGTAAATATATATGATTACATAAATGTATAGTTCCTTTAAGCTTGCTTGAGTGGCATTTAATTAGGCAAAAACAATGTTGCCAGTTTATATTGGCTAAATGATATATATTGAAGTTTTGTTGGTCTGTACTCTCAGGACATTTTAAGAACTAGTAGAATTAAACTGCTTGTGGATTTGTGCTACACCTCTACTTAGAAAACAAGAAAAATAGTTACGGTCCATAGTTCTATGCATAATATGGTCCTCTGACTAAATTGTGCTAAGTCCTCAAATTCTAATTACAAGGATACTACCCAATGAAACATATACTGTAACCTAGACAATGGCCAGTGTTGTTCCCTTTGCGTTACATACTTACATCTGCATATCCTGTCTTTCTCTTATGCATTCTGGTAGATAGTTTGTCTATTTTAATTGATGTATAGCACCTTAAAATCTAAGCATTATTAATCTTACTGGACATTCCATATGGTTTCTCGTAGTTAATATGCAGACTAATAAGTTGCTACATGTTAGAGCATAGTTGCAGCATCTTAGTCGCGTAGTATTTTTGTATTAGCATCCTGTAATAACTTTGTACGCAAAGACACTGAAATGAGTTTGACTTCTTCAGGTATGAAAAAATCATATTGGATCACATGCAATGTTGAAGCAGATGTACAACAACTCTCTCTTGATAGAAGAAGGCTCCCAAGCAGCTTTGTAGTCAGACCTCGTGATCTCAACAGATTACTTGCTAATTTTCAGTCAACCCTTCAGGAAATAACTGTCATAGCAACGGACCCTACATTGTTACCACCTGATGCAGCTGCTGATGAAGTTGGAGGAAAAGCTGTTGAACTTAGAAGCTATATAGACCCCACCAAAGGTGGCTTCCTTCTTCCTGTTCTTAGCTATTCATCTTATGCCGAAACTCACTAAATTCTTTTTGTCGTAGAAAATGATTCATCATTACACACGCAATTGTGGATAGATCCTTGTGAAGAGTTTGTGCAGTATACACACACTGGAGACCCTGTTGATGTAACATTTGGTGTCAAGGAATTGAAGGTACTATGATCCTTGTGAAGAGTTTATGCAGCATAAGATTTTTTATTTTTTATTTTTCTTGATTCATGTTTATAATAGTTTGTTTGTTTATAAAACATGTATGTCACTAGGGGGATTTGTTATTTAATCTTAATATCATACATTCTCTATCTGAGAAGTAGTTATAAATCTTATATGGCCTGTTTTGACAGGCGTTTCTATCATTCTGTGAGGGATGTGAAGTCGACATACACTTATATTTTGAGAAAGCTGGCGAGTAAGAGATCTTATCCTCATATGTACATGCTGTAGCTTGCTTTTGAATTATTCCGTTAATCTTCTTTATAGAAGGCTTTTGATAATAAATATAACTAGAAGTGACATTACTGGAACTGGGAGGCATTAGTTGACATGTGAACTTGCCTTGGTTTGGTGTTACCTCTGTCCTATAGAGTATAGTCTACTTTTACTTTTGAGTTCTAACAGATAAGTTTCTGACTTCAAAGTCAGTATTAATTGGGGTTGTAGAGGAATAACTAATAACCACATTCAATTCTAAAATGAATACTACCAACAAAACATAGTGTTTGCTTTCAAGTTTAAAATTCTAAGTATTTTAGGAAACTCTTATCATTCGGGCACTAATGGTTCTTACAAAACATATTTTTCCATTCTATGGTGTTTCTAGAAATAATGACGATTGTATAGTGCTCTTTTATACCTGAATTTTCATTTATAAATTTATTTTTTTCTTCACCCAAAACCTTACACTTACATATATTATTAGCCGACAATTGATACATCGATTGTATTTCAACATGATACATTACTGTATTTTATATTGAACAAACTCCATAGATGTTAACCAAAAAACTATTAAAGCATATTTGTAAAATATTAGCAAAGCATAGGACCATTTAAACAAAACAATAGGTTCATCCACATACGTACGAAATAACAAATGCATATTCCAAAAAGCGAAATATAACACGATTGATTCATTTGTCAACCGTAATCTTATGTGTTCCCGAAACTTGACACATTTGTACAATCACCCAATTAGATTTTATGAGTTCAACTAGAACTCACCCACAAATTATACATATCTTAAAGTAGCAAAAACAATACAGAGAATATGAAATTGAACTTTGTGGAGACGTTTTTATAGATAAACGATTAAATCCAAAGAAGAGTGAGTGTGGCAAGGAGCGGCCAAGTTGCTAGGGCTTTCTTCTCTTTTTACTGTTTTTGTTCTTTACAATAGTAAAATCTGAGTAAAACTAAAAAATATATCATATGTTAAAAAAGACAAGAAATACCCTGGAGTAGTTAATATTTTTAAACGCACAATACTATGGTAAATAATTTTTTCAAACACAACTAGTTGGTCAAAAACTCAGTACTTCTGTTATGTTATTAGTATTGTGCGCTTCTGTGATTTAGAAATGCGGGTATTTCATTATTGTTTGATGTAACAATACAAAACATTAGAGTATTTAACCCATCCCCCGCCCCGGTCGTGCCATAGTCCAAGCCATTGAACTGGCGTACGCCATTGTGTAATTTTGTTTTTTATAATTGGGTTTTGTTGTAGAGTTTGTGTCTTAATTGGGTAGGGTGGGTCCCAAAAGGGGTGAATTGGCTTGAGTGATGAGTGAGGGGGTATTTTGGTGTGTGAATGTGAAAAGGGGAATGGTGAGGTGGCGTTCATGTGGCAAAACGGCTTGAGCCATGATACCTGATGCTCTTAGAGGAATTATCCAGGCCCTGTATGTGATGTCATGTTCACTTTGTAAATATAAAACAATTAAAGGTAACTATAAGCACCTGCTTTATTTATTTAGTGGTCTAAAATCATAAGCCCTACAACTGGAGGTGGCAAAATGGGCGATACATTCTTAAGTAAATTTATCTCTATATAATATGTGTGTTAAATGTGATCACAAAAACTGTTTGGTTGTTAAATCATTTTCACTTTCACTAAGAATCTAACTTTTGAATACAATGATTTAGGAGGTTTTATGCATTTTAAATGTACATCGTGAGTGACCTATTTGATAAGTAAATTTGATTCAACCCGTTTGATCTGTTAGAAAAAAAAAAAAGTAAAGTAACACCCAATGCCGTCTTCCACGGGTTATGGGTACCCAATACCGTTTCCGGTGTATGGGGGAGGTTAAGATGTAGACAGCCTTACCCCTACCTAAGGTAGAGAGGCTGCTTCCAGTTCTACCAAAGGTAGAAAGGACCTCCGGCCTTTTGTAGGGAGTGAGGATTGAACCCCTGACCTCTCGGTTGAGAGGCAAGGGGTTTACCAACTGATCCAACCCTACTTGTTCCGTTTGATCTGTTAGAGATAACGTATATAATCTTTAAAGACCTTTTTTAAGTAAATTTGATTTAAACGGCCACTTTGAAATATGTGTTTTCGTATACTAGAGTTGATGAACCATGGTTTTGGGATAAGCAGGCCTATTTTGATGGCACCAAAATTCGGTTTGGAGGATGTCTCTGTTTCAAACTTTGATGCCACGTTGGTACTTGCAACCATGTTGGTGTCTCAGCTACATGACATGACAACTTCAACAGAACCGATTCATGCAGCTCATCGAACAGAGGAACCAGTCCAAGAGAGACCAAAAGGAAATGTTTCTGAGCATCCGTCTGATCACACTAGAATTTGGTCAGAACTTTCAGGTAAACTTTTTTCAATACTAATTCTCGCCGACCAGTACGCATCCAGAACCACAAAATATCCTAACTTGAAAAAATAAAAATAAATAACAGCCAGTGCTGCAAAAAGTGCAACCGGAACTAGCGGCGGCGCACGAAGGGAAAGAGATCTAAATACAAATGAACATGTGGATATTCAAAGGATTAGCACAATCAACATCTCTAATGCTGGGGAAGAAGGAAGAAATTTCCAGAACAACACGTATCCTATAATGTTATGTTTGTTTGTTTATTACTTATTAGTTAAAGTGGCAATTTCGACTCAGGTACTTCTGAATGGGTCGATTTAGGCTGTTAGTTGTCTAAAATGGGTCAAATAATAATCTTTTTCACCTAAATGAGGAACAAGCCAAATGGGTCGCATGGCTTAATAATATGCATACGATACATAGATCATTGTGTAATCATAGTTAAGGCAATATTTATATATAAAGAGTAGATCTGGACATAAAAGTGAGTGCAGGTTAGCCCATAATAACTGACCTGTTTCAACCTAAAACCTTGTTGACTTGTTAGTTGTAGCTTGTAAGGGTTACCTGACCATCTTCCCACAACTAAGGGTCCTACTAGGGCACTGGTTAACACTTGACCTGGGGATTGTAAGGCCTCTTTTGTTACTCATCATATATTTTTCCCAGATAGAAATATACTTTTATTTAAAATTGATCGTAAAGTAACCAAGACGTCAAAAGTGAATTCATATTCAAATGGCAAACGATTATCCTCTCTTATTGGACTTTTCACTATTTATTGCTAAGAGAGTGATGGACTTTTTGTATCATTTTACTTCGTCTTGTCACTACTAAGTACTAACCCTTTTCTTTTGTTCTTTATTTTATTTTTTTAAATGTAAAAGAGTGCTAAAGTTTGCAAGAATAAGTAGTTTTGGAGAAATTGTGGAAATGAAAGGGCAGAAAAAACATCCTATTTGAAACATATATATATTTTTTAAAAATCAATCATTTCTGCAAAATAAGTAGTGTTTTCATGTACTTTTTGAAGAACGATAGTCTGTTTCCCAGAACATATCTAAAGCAAATGTGAACTTCAACAATTATCACGATTTTGATTTAGACATGTACTAGTAAATATGCTAGTTGAGAAAAAAAAGCTAATTAGAATGCATGTGACCAGTTTTCTATATCCTTGATTCTATATTAGACACCAACCAATGCAAACGGAACATGTGGAAGAACCTCAAGGTTAGTCAGAGTCATGGTTTGATCTGTTCAACCCTTCTAATGCTATCATTCTGTGATGATGAGCTAATATTAGCATTTTTATGTTCAGGTGAGGTTGAAATCAATGGTCAAGGTGTTGTCTCACAGCGACATCACAGTAATTGGGTTGACGATGAGGATGATGATGAAGGGGAGGATTCAGAACCTTATGTCCAGGCAACGCCACCATATTGTGAGGAACAATATTGATAATATATTGCCATTAGTAATATCGCTGCATGACCTCTCTTTTTGTAATTTTCGACTAATCTTTGTATTAAGTCAAACATAAACAGCTAACTATTATGGTATACATGTCTTCTAGTAGTTATATTCCAGCATGTTATTGGCATAACAGTTTTTGACCCCTTTTTTCTGTCTTGATGACTAGAGTTGCTTGATAAGCGCGTTGGATAACGGTTGAAAATAGAGTGGGTCCGCTTGACCTGCAAACACTTTTGTTGTTGTTTTCTAATCTTAATGCTTTAGAGTACAATATAACCACAATAATAATCCAATTTGTTGATTTAAAAGATTCCAATAGCCTTTTGTTTAGCTATTTCTATTTGATCCTTTCAGGATAAATGAAGCTCAATCAGCATTTATCGGTAGCTTGGTCAAAATTGCCTTACTTTTGGAAGGCAAAATTGTCTTTTCCAAGCATGATGCTTTTATTGAAGGTAAATTTAGGGGGCGTTTCTTTTTTTTATATGGGGATGTAAGTCTCACGTCTAATTTAGCCTTTTAGTGGGGAGGATGTCAATTTATTTGCCTTGGAGAGATATAGAGGGAGTTAGGGCTGAGCACAAAACCGATCGAACCGGAAAACCGAGCCGAACCGACCATTTTCGGTTCGGTTTCGGTTCTATGTATTACCGGTTGTCGGTTTTCGGTTCGGTTCGGTTCGGCCCAAAACCGACCAAACACGAACATAAAGCATGTAAACCGGGCCGAACCGACACAGAACCGAATCGTTCGGTTTCGGTTCATGTTTTTTGTGAAATCGGTTTTCGGTTTGGTTCGGTTTTCGTCGGGTCGGTTCCGGACCGATGATCAGCCCTAGAGGGAGTAAGAAAAAAATATGGGCCCAAGCACAAAAGAAATATTATTATATACCCTTCCCTTCTCATATAAAAAAAAGAAACACCCCCTACCTTGGTATATATAACAAGTACTTTTTTTTTTTTTTTTTACATAAATTATTTATTTATTAATATTGTTTAATATATTATATATAGATTTTTGTTTGATGAAAGATTTGACTTTGTTTAACTGATATCTTGTAATAGAGGAATTTTCAAATGCTTACTCTTATTTTAGTGCTTACCAAAGGACAAATTCTCACCATCCATCTAGTTTAATCTAATGGTAGGGATAAACCTAATATTTAATATGGAAACTTAAGTCCATGTTTTTTTCTTCTCCTTTTTCTTTGTCTTTTTGTCTTTCTTATTTATTAACATTTTTTTTGGAATTCACGGTTTTATTTAAAATCATGTTTATTTATTATTATTTTTTTTAATTCACGTTTTTTTTATTCAAGTTTTTTTTTCGCATTCATATGTTTTCATCTGTATTCATACGTTTTCGTCTGTTTTCATCCGTTTTCGTACGTTTTCATACGTTTATATACGTTTTCGTCTGTTTTTAGACGTTTTTGTCGGTTTTCGTCCGTTTTTACGTTTCGTCCATTTTTAGACATTTTCGTCTGTTTCAAGACGTTTTCATCAGTTTTTATACATTTTCGTCTGTTTTCATTTGTTTTCTTACGTTTTAGCCCGTTTTCGTTTGTTTTCTTACGTTTTCATACGTTTTTGTCCATTTTCTTACGTTTTCGTTCGTTTTCATACGTTTTAGTCCGCTTTCTTTCGTTTTTGTCCATTTTACATACGTTTTCAGACGTGTTTTTATGCTTTCATACGTTTCCGTCTGTTTTCTTACATTTTCGTCCGTTTTCTTACGTTTTCGGCCATTTTCATACGTTTTTGTCTGCTTTTTTAGCTTTTCATGTATTTTCATCCGTTTTTAGACGTTTTCATCTGTATTTTTACGTTTTCATGTATTTTCGTCCGTTTTATACGTTTTCGTCCATTTTCAAACGTTTTCATACGTTGTCATCCGTTTTTTTACGTTTTCATCCATTTTTAGACGTTTTCGACTGTTTTCAGATGTCTTCGTCCGTTTTTATACGTTTTCTTCCGTTTTCATACATTTTCAACCGTTTTTATACGTTTTTGTCCGTTTTCATACGCTTTTATACGTTTTTTTATTCGATTTAATACCTTTCTGTCCGTTTTCAGACGTTTTCATTTTGATATTTGTAAGTAACACTTATTGATCTCTTGTGATATAACACTGTAAGGAAGATGAAAAGTATTACATTCTTCATCATGTATGTGTTATCAGTTGTGATACTCAACTAAGAATGTGATGGTTATGTTTTTGAAAATATGTAGGAAGATTTTTGTGTTTTATGATATTATGTAATATTAGAAAAGTTGTTCAACTGAAAACAAGGGATGTTATGATACTTTTGTTAGACTTGTGGTGGATTTTTCTATTTAATGGATACATTGTGCATATTTCGATAGGTTTTATAGCGGGATTTAAAAATATCTATAGTTGAATCAGCATACTAAATAAGCTATGGTTGAAGATAGCACACATCTTTATAAACAAACTGAGGAAGCTCAAACACTTGTGATATCACAGTGATATCACCTCACTTGTGATATCACACGTGATATCATGTGTGATAACACCGTTGATATCACCTGTGATATCATGTGTGATATTACCGGTGATAGCATGTGTGATATCATAGTTTATATCACTTGTGATATCACAAGTGAGGTGATATCACCTGTGATATCATGTGTGATATCACAGGTGTTTGAGCTTACCCAATTTGTTTATAAAGATGTGTGCTTTCTTCAACCATAACTTCTTTAATTTGCTTATTCAACCATAGATATTTTTAAATTCCGCTATAAAACCTATCGAAACATGCACAATGTATCCATTAAATAGAAAAATTCACCACAAGTCTAACAAAAGTTTCATAACATCTCTTGTTTTCAGTTAAACACCTTTTCTAATATTTCATATTATCATAAAAAAACAAAAATCTTCCTTAATATTTTCAAAAACATAAATATGAAAAATGAACAGAATCATCATAGTAATATAATAAGTGATGTTATTATCATTTCTTTCATATATACTTTGTAAAATACTAAATTCTTATCACATTTGGTATGAATTTAATATTTCACATTCTTAGTTGAGTATCACAACTGATAACACATATATGATGAAGAGTGTAATACTCTTCATATTTTTTACAGTGTTATATCACAAGAGATAAATAAGTGTCACTTAAAAATATCAAAATGAATAAAAAGGAAGCAAACTATGAAAATAGAGACTTGACATATTCTCAAAATCAAACAGGTGTTGCATTAAATTAGCATTTTTTTGAACAAAATAAGAATTCACCTAAAGAGACTTTAACCTTTTTATTTCTACTAAGAATATAATATCACAAGTGATAGATAACATTGGTTGCATTAAAATAATATGCGCTTGTCAATTGCGATGAAAGGCATAAAAACTATCTTGTTACTGAAAATTATAAAAATATTAGAAAACACATAGGTGATAATATATAAAAATATACAGAGCAATGAAATATCTCAGGTGATATTAAAGGTTAAAAAACATACTTGTTTCTTTATGAAATATCACAAGTGATATTAGACAATAACTTTTTTATAATAAAATATCACAATTTATATTAGACATGTAATATAATAAAGTTTAATAATAAGCATGAAACACATGAAAATAAACGAAAACGTATAAAAACTGCAAAAAACGGACGAAAACGTATGAAAACGGAACGAATGAAAAGCGTATAAAAACGTATGAAAACGGAAAAAAAAGCGTCTGAAAACGGACGAAAATATAAAAACGGATGAAAATGGACGAAAACGTATGAAAACGGACGAAATCGTCTGAAAACAGACGAAAGCGTCTAAAAATGGACGAAAACGTAAAAAAACGGACGAAAGCGTATATAAACCTATGAAAAGCGATGAAAACGTAAGAAACGGACAAAAACGTAAGAAAACACACGAAAACGTATTAAAACGGACAAAAAGCGTAAGAAAATAGACAAGAAGGTATGAAAACGGACGAAAATGTAAGAAAACAGGCGAAAACGTAAGAAAACGGACGAAAACGTATGAAAACGGACAAAAACGTAAGAAAACGGACGAAAGCGTATGAAAACGGACGAAAACGTAAGAAAACGTATGAAAACGGACAAAAACGTAAGAAAACAGAAGAAAAGGTAAGAAAATAGACGAAAACGTAAGAAAATGAACAAAAACATAAGAAAACAGACAAAAACGTATGAAAATGTAAGAAAACATACGAAAACGTATGAAAACGGACGAAAACGTAAGAAAACGGACGAAAACATATGAAAACGTAAGAAAACGGACGAAAACGTATGTAAACGGACGAAAACGTATGAAAACGGACGAAAACGTAAAAAACAGACGAAACGTAACAAGACTGACGAAAACGGACGAAAACGTAACAAAACGGACGAAAACGAATAAAAACGGACGAAAACAGACGAAAACGTAAGAAAACGGACGAAAATGTATGAAAACGGACGAAAACGTAAAAAAACAGACGAAAACGTAAGATGACGGACGAAAACTTATGAAAACGGACGAAAACGTAAGAAAACAGACGAAAACGTATAAAAAGCGGAAAAAACTGACAAAAACGTATGAAAACTGACGAAAACGAAAAATAAAAAATAAAAAAAACGTGTAATTAAAAAAAGTGATAAAAAGAATACAAATAATGAGAACATAAATAAGAAAAATTAAAAGAAAAGAAAAAGACAAGAAAAAAACATGGACTTAGGTTTAGACATATAAATCTTAGGTTAATTACCACCATTAGATCAAACTAGATGGAAGGTGAGGATTTATCCCTTAGTATGCAAGAATTTTTGAGTGTGCAAAATAAAGTGACTCGTTGTTGAAGATGATGTTGTTTAAATATAACTATTGATATCATGTTTTAGACATTATGCGTGTTTAATAGCATCTAATAACATTTGAAAAAAAGCTTTTCCATATATCCTCTAAATTTTAAAAAGGAACTACGTGCATTGATGTACAATGATGCATGTTTTACTGACCAGGTTTTAATATTTATAAGTTCTCGTTATACCTATGGTCTACCCTAATGCACTAACGGGCAGTGTACCCGATCGTGTGTAGTGTAGTATTCGGTAAAACTGAGGTCGTCCCAAGAGCTATGTGTGCGGATTTAAACTAAGTCTAGGTCTCACAGATTTTAATAGATTTTAAGGTGGAAATGATTAATTACTAAAACAAGAAAATAAAGAAAGCAAATAGAGGTTATGGATTTATTGTTGTTCGAATGAGTTAAATAGGTATTTGATGATTGTGATGGTAAAAACCTTTAATCTGAATATATTGAAACATTGGCTCGGAATATGGAAGTGTTAGATTTCTTTTAGCCGTAGCTTAGTCCTTGTGTCGAATTCACTTGAGGCCATGGTGGCCTTGGTCGACTGTGAATGGGTCGATTGTACCAAGGGATACTAGGTCGAGACTTAGCCACCCCAAATTGGTGCCATGACCTTGGTTATTGTGGGTCGAGAGAAGGGCAGCCCCTTGGTCTCGTGGTGATTCGTGGCTTAACCACTTAGCCTTACCCATAGCCTTCGACCCAATAGGCCACTCGTCCTATATCTGGGTATCGCCCCATGTCAAAGATTCGTGTCGTTCTCTTGTTACCATAGATATCGGCTTGAGTGGGAGCTTGTATCACGTGCCCAAGAAATCGAGTCTTGGCAGCTGTGTGTAGGCACACTAGTCTCCATACCTTGCCATCTAACACCTAAACATATGATCTCTTTGTCACAACAAAAGTGCCCCTCGAAAACCCTTGAACATAGTACAAAACGTCACTTTATACCAACCCTTGAATGCCCAAATTAGTCGTTGTTTTAGAGCCTTTTTCTGCCCACGTTCGTACCCCGACACCTTCATAGCCTATTTAGCCTATAGCGCAGTCCATAAAAGCCCCCTCCTTGGCTGCCCATTTCAGTCTATATAGAGGCCTGTTTTCCCCCTCCTTTGTAACCTATCAATCACATCTAAGTCATCTTATATGCCTCAACGTCCCTCGACAAAGCATCTCCCTTATTTAACATGTCCAAATTCATTTTTGCATCGTCTATATATATTAGCACTCAACCAACGTTATTTTAATACAACAAATGTATAAATAAAGTTTACACGATCATAATAGTTTACACATATAAAAACTAAACTTTCTTTTAATATTTAACGATAACCTTATTTACTTTTCAGATTTTATAAACTAAAACTAACAATAATAAATATAAATGAAACTAAGATTTGCGACACTTATTTATATATATACATATACCATATATAAACGAAGACTATTTTTACAACGACGCTTTATTTTCATAAACCGTATTATGAACGGAACCAATTTAACGCTAACACGTTATTATTTTCAAAACTTATATTTGCAATATATACACGAAACCATGCCAAATTTTCTTAAAAATCAATTCTTTATATAATGTTTCATAATCATATGTTAAATAGCTAATATGCCAATTCTATAAATTATCACATACAAATATTATTTCGTAACTATAGTTTATTAAAAACCAATATTTGGAAATATAAATAACGTACTTTTATACATAAACACTTACGTTCTAAATACGACATTTTATATCCGTAATACGTTACTACCTATATGAAGCCCCTTTCGTATAACGTCCTTTATTGGTCAATGAATCTACGACATGATCAACTTGATGTCTCATCCTCCCATATATAACCACACTTCCATGAGCCAATGTTCACCAACATAAATAAATATCGCACAAGCATCAACAACTTAAACTTTTGATATATATTTAAGCGTTATTGAGTCAAATATAAACGTAATAATTAAAGTATTTCCATACTAATTATAGGTCGCGTGACGGTACTGCGTGCTTCCACTACTTGATTTTACACTATTCAGATTTCATTTGCTAAGGTGAGTTCATAGCCTCGCTTTTACTTGTTTTCCAACCCTCGCGAGGGAGATACATGCTATAAACTAGAACACAAGTCTTTTTGCAAATGTATGCTTGCCTGATTATTTTAGATGCCTAAGTTGCTTGCCGAAAGGCCCCTTCATCATGAACCATTAGTCACTTGCGAGTGAACGCAAATATCGTGGATAGTACTATGGGGAGTAACGACCCCATCTTGGTTATTGGAAATAACCGGGGCGCACCATATTTGAATGTCATTAGGTAATTGGCTATTACCTCCTGGGGGCAAAATTATTACGTACACCAGTAATTAGGTATATGCAGTTGAGTATTGGTGTCATGTGTATGTAGTTGAGTATTGGTGTCATGAGCTTAGTGCATACTAATCACTAAATTTTTCTATGATTAATTTTCTTCAAAGCAATTATCATCCTTATCTTGTGTTCAAATGTGTTGTTCCTCGTTCACTATCGTTTAAAACAGTTTAAATGTATAAAACAAGTTAATAGTGAACTATGACTGAAATTAACATAAGTAAAACACAGAGTAATTTTCAACATCATATTCTTATTAGAAATAAATCAACAAAGAATACGTTACCCAAGTACTTGCGGAATAGTACTTGGGATTGAAATGACAAAGTTGGGTGACTCTTCTCTAAGCTCAGGCTAAGTCTGAGCACAACTCTTAGAGCTCACTGAGCTATCTCAGGAACTAAGTTGTATTTGGAGGAGTGAAAAGATGGCTTGCGTGTATGTGTGTTTTTACAATTCACAAGCTTAATCTTTTCACTCCATCTCTTATGCTATTTATACATGTATGAGATTTAACTCTTTCCTAAGTGACAAAAACTGACATCATACAGAAGACAAAATACTGATGTATTTTGTCTCTGTTTACAAAGACTATTCTAAGTAAAAGACAAGGCTGCTTTCCATAACTCAGTGATGACACTGAGCTTGTAAGTTAGCCATTCAGGGAAAGTTGACTTATGTTGATAAGGACTTCTTCTTATCTGATTCAAACTTCTCCCGCCTTGTCCCGCTCTTTCTTCAGTCTATTTATCCTTCAGTCTTCTACTTCAGTTTGTCTTCAGTGTAAGAGTTGGAGAGTAGTCTTAGGGATTCAGTGAGTTATTGTCATCACTCACTGAATCCATCATCTTTTTCTTGACTCAGTCTTCACCCTTTAAGTTCCGCCTTACTGAGTGGAGAGACTTCTTCTACGCCTCGTACTGAGTATCCCGAAGATGACTCACTGAGAGGCTATGCACTCAGTGACCTGATTAGTGTTTAACGGACTAAACACGGGCTATTTTCTATTCAAATCCTAGATTAAGGGGTTTGGGTATTTACTGAACCCAACAGTCTCCCCCTATTTGGATATACAAATAGCCTAAGTGGTTGATCAGTGTAAGTGAGCAAATGGCTTCTTCCTACACTGAATGTACTAATGAATACAATAAGGAACACTGAATATTTTAACAAAACATACATCGTTTATTAATCAAATTACAAAGGTTCCTATCACTAGTACAAAAGATAAATCAAAATGATGTCAGTTGAGATGGATCCCCAGTGCTTCAAGCTTAGGCTTCTTTTTGAGGAGTGTTTCTTTGTCAGGGTGCTCTCTTATCTTGGCATTCAGGTCTTGGCAGAACCTGATGTTTTCTGGGGTTTGGATTTGAGAGGCCACTGGTATGTAGCTCAGCATTGCAGCCACACCAGCCTGATCAATATCACTCCATCTTTGAAAAGCAGGGTTTCCATAGACATCAATGTGGAATAGCCCTCTTTCAGGCTTCTCTATCACTAGACAGTTCACAAATTTCACACCTTCAGGCAGCTCCCTGTTGCATTCTAATCCAGGCACTTTGATTTCAGGTTGGAACTCAACTCTCTTCCTTTTGCCAGTGGATGATTGTGGTTGAGATCCTTGAGGTGCAGTTAAGGCGGGCTGAATTCCCAGTTGGGCTGGACAATCCCTCAGTCTTTCATATCTTTTACTGAGCATTTTCATCAGGTCCTTAACCACCGCATTTTTCTTCTTTTCAATAATTGGACCAAGTTCATCGAGTTCAGTGATCCCAAAGTCAGTGAATTTGAGAGGATCATGAACTTCGAAGTGTCTTTTATCATCCCCTCTGTAGACGTTCATGGCCAGAGGTTTGGTATTAGGGATGATTCTGACATCTGTGATCTTTTCAGGAAGCCTTCGGCTTGTCATTGTCCAGTTGTAATGCTCAATTCTGCTTTGCCTGAGAGCTTCAGTTTTCTTCTTCTTTTCTTCCAACTATTTTCTCATTGCAGTCATCTGAGCAGCCTGAGCTTCCTTGAACTTTTGTCCTGCCTGACCCTTTTGGAGCTTGCTTGGATCTAATCCCATGTTTTCAGCTTCTTCGGCGACAACCTTTGCCAGTGCTTCTCTGTTCTTTTTCTCTTCCTCAGCTAGTTTCAATCTTCTTTCTTCTTTAGCAAGATGTTTACTCAGCTGTTGTGGTGTGAGCAGGTATTCAGTGTCGCCGATTTTATAGGGAATCTTCTCAGGCTCAGTGGTTTTCATAATGCCTTTGCCTTTGTCCTGGCCTGAGGAAGATGATGCAACCAAGGGTGGTGGTGTTGTTGTTATTGGTGTGATTACTGTCAGTGTTGTTGTTGTTGATGTTGTTGGTGGGATTGATGAGATGGGTGTTGCTGAGACTGGTGGTGATGATGAGATTTGAGCTACGATGCTGATGGTGTTGGCTCCCCTCGTGTGAGAAGGAGGTTCTTCACAATATTCTCCCCCTCAACTGCTTGAGCTTCAGTGAGGGCAAGAGTTGGAGTTGGTGCTGAGGGGGATGGAGCTGTTTGACCCTTGAAGGCCTGATAAATTTCAGAGATCATAGCCTTAATGTCCGAAGTGTCGCTTTGAATACCAGTGACCTTTGTTTCCAAATTAGCCTGAGAAACTTCCAGAGCTGTCATTCTGGGCCCAAGATTCCGGCCGAGATGAGGATGCCTGATTCAAAGTAGCCACCTGCGTATTCAAAGAGTCCAATGTAGCTTGAAGAGACTGGACTGAGGATGGAAGACCCTGAACATTTGTAGACTTGAGCATATTGAGCAGTTCAGTGAGGTTTGAGGATTGTTTCAAGTACACCTCAGTAGCCTCCAAAACTTTAGAGTTGAGTGCTGGGTCTTCTTTGACAAACTCCCTAATTTCATCTATCGTGGTACCTACACCCTGAAGATGCCTGAGGAATTTAGCCATGTTTTCATCCAGTCGGTGAATGTTGTCATACATCAGATCCCTGTGCTCATGAACATTTTCATCAAAGCCATGTACCTCAGCCTTTAGATCAGCATAACTCGCAACAGCCTCAGTGTGTTGCTCCCACAATGTGTCAGTGACCCCAGAATATAACCTTCTTGAAGCTTTGGTGATCCACTGAACGATTTGTCTTTCAGTAAGTGGGAGAACATTATCAAATCTTTTAAATTCATCAGTGGAGGAAGAGGAGTCATCATTGTCAGGCTGGACTGGTGATTCAGTATGCTCCTGTGGATCAGGCTGAGGTCCTTGTTCAGCTTGTACCTCAGCGTCCACGTCTTCCCCAGCTGATAAAACATCATCATCAGTTTCAGCAAGCTCATCTTCAGAAAATAATATCCCAGTGACATCAACAACAGTTAACCAGGGGTTGGTGATGGGTTCCATATCAGCGGGTGGTGTGTTTCCCTCTGAGTCTTTGTCCCCCGTTGAACCCTCGGACACTGGTGGGCGTTTCCCAGTGCCTTCGCTGGAGTCAGGATTGGTTGTGGGTTCCGTATCGGCGGGTTGTTCCTTTCCCTCCGAGTCTTTGTCCCCCAATGACCCCTGAAACACTGGTGGGTGTTTCCCAGTGCCTTTAGCAGAGTCAGTGATAGTTGTATCCCTATCAGCGGGTTGTTTGATTCCCTCTGAGTCTTTGGGGATCGATCAGTGTGCCCTCAGACAAAGGCTTGAATTTGCTAATGTCATCACTGGGTGTTGTGGAAGGCGCTCCCCTACCAGCGGGTTGTATGTTTCCCTCTGGATCTTGGGGAGTAGTGGTTGTGACCAAGGGCACCGACCGTGATGTATCGTGTCCTTCGTTGTCACAGGGGTGGATGTTGCCTGGTCAGTGGGTGTCTTTTTAGTCTCGGGCCTTTTGTGCCTTTTAGGCTGTGTTCCTGAAGCCTCAGGGCCCTGGGACTTGGGTTTAGTCTTAGTCCCAGTCTGAGACTTCCCCTTTCTCTTTTTAGGAGCAGGGTTTGGAGACACTGATCCCTCCTGGTTGTTTACAGCAACCATATGGGCCGTCAATTCAATAGGAGTGACAAGGGATGGGTCTTTTTGAAAATTTGATTGGCTCAGGAAGCCTGGTAAAGCACCAAAATTTTCTTCCTGAGGGTAGTTTGAACCCAGTAACACTTGTAAAGCACAAGAGACAAACCTAGGATACGAAACGTATTTCGTCCTAGTTTTGCTCTGTAGCTTGGTTACGAGATCACTGTAAATGATCTCCCCTATGTCGACAGTGACCCCATTCATTAAGCAGTATGCCATCATCAACTGAATAGAGTTATCTTGTTCAGTGGATGAGTGGTTCTCGCCGAGGACCTGAATCACAAAAGTGAATAGGATCCTCCAAGCCACGGGAAATGAGCTTTTGGTGATTGGGGTCTTGTCCAAAAACGTTGGATCTAAAACGATTTGTTTTAACCCATCCTTCACTGTGGAGGGTTCAGGATGGGCGACATAAACTCCTTTGTTATAATCCAACCTTGTTGAAGTGCAAAACGTTTTGTAATCCAGGGTGAATTGTTGTTGCCCCCCGTGAAGACTGAATTTGATGAGATATTCCCTGAGAGGTCTGAGGTTGTTCTCATCAGTAGAGGGTGTCGGGTCAAAGGCCTTGGCTGTTGCCCAAAACTCCTTGAGGAGATTTTGGTAAACAATGGAGGGACATTGAATAAAGGCCGTTTTCAGTGGGCAATTAAACAAGAATTTCATAATGTCTTTGTAGGCTGGGACAGTTTCAGGGTATTCAAAGTTTCCTATGACATTATTTGTTTTAAATTCAACATTTGTAAGATCCCCTACCCACTGAGAAGCCAACTGGAGAGATTGAGTTCTAGCCATTTCCATTTGAAATATTTTAGGGTTTTGAAAAATATTTTTGACTAGAATAACCAAAGTTTTGTTTTGATCTCTCAAGTTTGCGATGAAAAACTTTTGTAAATGTTTACAAGAAGGGTTTTCCAAAAGAGGTTTTAAGAGTTTTTGAGCACACACAAATGTTTTTGAGTTTTAGAAATGATTTTGACAGAGTTTTGTTGCAGAAAAAGATTTGTATGTGTTTGTTTGTGTTGGAAGAGGGTATTTATAGAGTGGTAAGAGGGGTGATTTATGCATAATTGGGAATATTAAGAGTCGGTTTTTGAAAAACGTTTGAATTTCCACATTTAATGCTATCACTCCATTACCCGCAGTAAAATCCCGTTTTTCAAGGGAACAGTTGCAGTGCACTGTAAAAGTGCACTTTTGCAGAGAGAAAATATCAATTTGATATTCTTGTGAGAGGAGGCATTAAATGCAAGTGGGATGACAGTAAGACAGAAAGACATATATTCCTATATTAAATTAGCATAGTTACCAACCTAGGACATTTAAGTAACTGATACTTGGATCATTTAGTTACTCATTCAATGATCTTTGTCAAATGTCAGGGACCCTGAATGAGTCTTACTCATTCAGTAAGAGGTTAATTTTGGGTGTTCAGGGAGGATGGACCAATTCAGAGAACTTACTGAGATTGGTTTTCAGATACTTGACTTTCAATGTCAAGCATTCCCAATTCAGCTTTCAGTCTCCTGAAGGTAGGTTCATCCAAGGGTTTGGTGAAGATATCAGCTAGTTGATATTCAGTAGGGATGAAATGAAGTTCTATGTCTCCTTTCATTATGTGATCCCTGATGAAGTGATATCTGATATCTATGTGTTTGGTTCTTTGGTGGAGGACAGGGTTGTTGGAGATTGCAATAGCACTGGTGTTATCACAGAAGATGGGCACCATTTTGTAATGGATGTTATAGTCACTGAGTTGACTTTTCATCCATAATACATTGGCACAACATCCTGCTGCAGCTACATATTCAGCTTTAGCTGAGGACATAGCCACTGATTGTTGCTTTTTATCACTCCAACAAACCAGTTTTCCTCCAAGAAATTGACAGGACCCTGAGGTACTTTTTCTGTCCATGTTGCAGCCAGCGTAATCAGAATCAGAGTAACCCTTGAGATCAAACCCTGAGCATTTTGGATAATAGAGTCCAAGATTTGGGGTTCCCTTCAGGTACCTGAGTATTCTTTTGGCTGCAGTGAGATGGGATTCTTTAGGATTGGACTGATATCTTGCTATTAGACAGACTGAGAATTGGATGTCTGGTCTAGAAGCAGTTAGATACATCAGTGATCCAACAATCCCTCTAAAATGAGTTTGATTGACTGATTTGCCAGTGAGATCAGGTCCAAGGTTGTTAGGTGGGACCATTGGAGTCTTCACTTCGAGGCAAGTCCTATCTTTTGTCTATATTTCTTCAAGAATCTAAATGATGATTAAAATTTATATGTTCAAGTACTATAGTTAAAAACATGAGCTTTTAGTATTTCTCTTGACTGATGGATATTCCTTTATCGGTTTGCCTGATTTGTAGTCCAAGATCCTAAGTATGTGATCGTTCCCCGCATCATGCTTTTGACAACCTTTCAAACTTCTTTATTTCTTCAAGAGATTTCTGTGTATTTCTCTTGACTGATGGATATTCCTTTATCAGTTTTGTAGTCAAACTGCTTTGCATCAGTTTTCAGTTTGTAGTTTGTTGAGCCAAAAATGATGTCAGCAACATACACTTGGACTAGTATCACATCCTGTTGAGTTCTATAGACAAACAGTGTGTTGTCTATCTTTCCTCTGACAAACTTGTTTTGTATCGGGAAGGCTGAGAGAGTTTCATACCATGCCCTTGGAGCTTGTTTAAGTCCATAAAGGGCTTTGTCAAGCTTGCAGACATAGTCGGGGAATTCACTACTCTCAAAGCCTGAGGGTTGCTGAACATACACATCTTCCTTGAGATCACCATTTAAGAATGCACTTTTAACATCCATTTGGTAGACCCTGAAGTTCATGTATGTTGCATAAGCAAGGAAGATCCTGATGGCTTCCATTCTTGCAACAGAGCAAATGTCTCATCATAGTCAATGCCTTCTTGTTGACTGTAACCTTTGGCTACAAGTCCGGCTTTGTTTTTAATGACAGTGCCATTTTCATCAGTTTTGTTTCTGAAAACCCACTTCATTCCTATGACGACTACATCCTGAGGACATTTGATCAAGGTCATGACCTTATTTTTATCAAACTGTTGCAGTTCTTCTTGCATAGCCTGAACCCATCTTGGGTATTTTAGAGCCTCAGTGACACTTTTGGGTTCTATTTCTGATAGGTAATCAGCATATAGACATTCATTGGCTGAAGCTGCAGTTAAGTTAGCAGCCATGCTTCTAGTGAGCATTCCCTCAGTGGTTTCACCAATGATGTTTACAAGCTCAATGTCCTGAGATCTTGTCCACTTACTTTGTGGTCTGGGATCTGAGCTTGAAGATGTCACTGGGAGTTCAGATGTGAGTTCAGGTGCAAGAGCCACAGAATCATTTAGAACATCTGTAGAGATGTCTTGTTCAGGGTGAGGTTCATGAGTTACAGGTTCCTGATCATTTGAATCAGTGTTTCCTATCCCAGCAGGGACTGACTGATTATCAATGAACTCACTGATGGTTGGTTGGGGTAGGTTGCGAGGTAAGACATAATATGAGATGTCAGCATCAGCTTGATATGAGGAATTGAATTCAGAGTTGTACTCATCAGGAGGATATCTTGATGAGTTATCAATTCCTATTTCCTCCACTGAGGTGTTGGTGAACATGATGCTTTCAGCACTTTCATCAAAAGTGACATGAAAGGTTTCCTCAACTTGTTGTCTCCTTGTGTTAAAAACCCTGAAGGCTTTGGAGATCAGTGAGTAGCCTAAGAAGTATCCATCATCAGCTTTTGCATCAAACTTGCCTAGATGATCCTTGTGGTTATGAATGAACACAGGACATCCAAACACATGAAAATAGCTGATGTCAGGAAGTCTACCTTTGAAGATCTCATATGGGGTTTTATTATGTCTTTTGACAATGATTGACCTGTTTTGAGTGTAACAGGCAGTTTTGACTGCTTCAGTCCATAAATGCTTTGAGAGGGCTGAGCCATTTAACATAGTTCTAGCAGCCTCAATGAGAGTTCTGTTTTTCCTTTCAAAGAACCCCATTTTGTTCAAGGGTGTATGGAGATGAGAAATTTTGAGAAATTCCTTTTTCATCACAGAAACTCTCAAGCTCTTGATTTCTGAACTCAGTACCATTGTCAGTTCTGAATTGTTTAACTGTAATGTCATTTTGATTTTCAATCTTCCTGATGAATGACATTATTGTATCAGCTGCCTGACTCTTTTTGGAAAGAAAGTATACCCAAGTGTATCTTGAGAACTCATCAACAATGACAAGTGTATACTTCTCATGTTGGATTGATCTGGGACTGACAGGTCCAAAGAGATCCATGTGCAGGAGGTTATAACAACCCGCATTTTTTCGAGTTACTTTTCATATTTTGAAAAGTTACTATTCACTTTTACTATTCACTTTCACTATTCATCCTGTAAAATTTTTAATCCACATTCTCGTAAGATAAATTATTTTAGTAATAACCTGAGAGTTCAACCATCGTTAGATCATTTTCGCAAAAGTTATTAAGTAAACATCGTTTTAAAGTTTCGTTTTAGACGGTCCACCGTTTAAACCTTACACGCATAACAAAAATCAACTCTGACAATTTTCCTCGCATCAGATAAATTTTTAGATCATTCATGATTAATTTGAGAATTTTTAAGATTTATTATTTTTAATATTACCAAATAAGCCCAGCGCAGAACAAAACTAAACTTACGTTTTAAACAATTGTACTTACATCCAGACTTAACGATTCCTGCACTGTGTTTCTAATATGTTTTTGACACTTTTACATTTTTTGGAAAAGTCAAACATATTTCCCTCCTCCTTTGACCATAAAGGAATTAACCTTGTACGTTCTACATTTTTGCTTAAATCGCGTAACTTTTAAACTTCACGAATAACTGTAAAGTTATCCGGCATATGACGAAAACCACATTTTAACATCTCATATCACTTTTAGACTAATTTTAGTCCACTCTAAATAAATTCACAGTCGTTTCCCTGAAATTTCGTTCTTTTCTGATAAACTGCGAATTACGCGTTTTTTTACCCGTATTTCCAGCTTTAAGCAGCGTTTTTGCACCCAATGAGACTTATCACCCATTTTATATTTTTAGATGGAGTATAATGATAAGTTTCATCATTCCTCCAAGTTTCGTATTTTTACGATACCCGGTTTTACGTTTTATGGCTTCGGTTGGCATTTAACGGAACCAAAACTCACTCCGTAACCAAGATAATACCAAAACTAACCACCTAAGTCATCTTATCTTCACTTGGCCGACCTAAGGGGGGGGGAGTCATCATTTTGGTGGCAAAATCCTAACCATGCTTCCTTTAGATCATTACAAGTGTCCTAACTTAACCATGGTTAATATTTAACCCAATATATGGTTAACCAAACTTACTCTCCTATAAATAGCAAGTGATATGCATCCTAAGAACCTTCATAATCTGTTTTGGGTCGTTCATATCACAAATCCACCATATCTTCCATCATTTGATCTATAAACTCCAAGTTTATGCAAGGAAGTTCCAAAGATCAAGCTACTACATCAAATCTCTAGCAAGTTTAAGTGATCTTCTTGAGTTTAGATCCACTCAAGTCACTTAATACTTCATCACCAACTCTTCAAGATTGCAAGGGTGCCAAGGTGTAGAAATCTAGCTCAATCCGAAGTCTTAAGCGATCAATCAAAGTCCTATCCTTACTAAGTTACTCCTTTCTTATTGAAAGCCAAAAGTTGTAAGCAACTTATCACCACCATCATCTCATCTTTATTATTCATAATATTAACTATTTCATGCTATATATATAGTTACTATGTTGATCCATGATGTACATATACTCAATCACTTGTTTTAATTCACAAATTGTCATAAAAGTAACAAACTAGTAAACTAGTCATATTCTACACGTGTGAGACCATTAAAATCAGTAACATATGGACTTTATAACTTACATAATATGGTATACAAGATAAAAAGGTAAACATAGCAATTTGAATCACCCGAAACGGACAAACGAGTCAAAAGTTATAAGCAAAAGAAGTTAGCGAAACCTAAACGCCAAAACTGCCATGTATAAGCTGTTAAGGGTTCTGTCTTTTTAAAAGTGGCACTTATGGTCCGAATCATCAAAAAGTTAAAACACGAAAGTTGTCAGGAACGACGTTTTCCTTCAATTGCAAAGAAGCTCGGACCTTGAAAACACATAAATAGGCCAAAATCTTTCAAAAACAGAAACTGCCGTAAATATAGTCTCACAACTATACTTTTGTCACAACTAAAAGCAAACCAAGAGGCCTAATGGCCATAAGCCAAGACCACGGCTACGGCTAAGGTCAAGGTTGAGTCTCAAGACCATGGTAGTCAAGACCAAAGTCACGGCGAGGCCATGGCTAAAGCCTCAAGGCTTGTTTACCCAAGACCATTAACTAAGGTGATCATATTTATGAAAACGACGAGAACTTTTAAAAACATGATAAACTTATTTATATAACAATCTTCACTCAAAACATATGTTATATCTACTAAGTGCTACAATAGTAGGGAGCTTCATGTGAGGGGTTCATTTGAGTAAAACGTATCGACGAGTTGCTGGATTTACGATTTAAAGTATCCTAGCTCCTCGAACGTTTACTGCATGACTTCTGAATTATGATGGCCCGAACGGTAGTACGATATCTATAAACTAAACATGTTTTCACAACTAGACCATTTATATAAACGACATACACAAAAACCATGTACTACATCATGATCAACATAGAGACGTATATAGGATGGTTTATGTTTTCCTAAACATTATTCCAAACCTAAGTCGTAACATTCTATTTTAGGTTGCTCGTAGAAGTTCTCACGGCATATTCATCATTCTCATTTTACATTTGATATCATTTACTCTGAGGTGAGTTCATAGCCCCACTTTCTATTACTTAATTGTTTTACAAACCCTTGGGGGAGATACATGCTTTATTTTAAATCGAACACATTACTTTCAAACTGTATACTTATCTGATTGTTTTATTAGCACTAAGTTTCCGCATTTGGCAAACTTAAGTCCCTTAATCATGAATCATTAATCACTATGTGAGAGTGGGCGCGAATATTGTGAATAGATCTATTGGGATTGACGAATCCCGTTTGTGTTGACCGGGTAGGCAAACAAACGCACTATATTTGAGTAACATTGGTAAAAACGGCAATTTTACCTGATAGGGCACGCACCGACATTTTCTCCAATTAATTTTGGAACACGTTAACGCCTTGATTGCATGATGCTTAGTCTAATAATAACTGTTTTGGTTTTCAAACCATTGGTGTGAATTTATAACTCACACTACAAACATAATGTGCTCAACTATCAAACAAACTCTATGAATTTCACTCAACCTTTGTGTTGACAGTTTTAAGCATGTATTTCAGGTCCATATTGTACGAGGCTGGCACGGAGGAGCATGGATACTCAAGAAGGCTATAAATTTTATTATCATTCGAAAATCAATTTAATGTATTTTGTAAACATGGAACCATCTGGGACCTCATTTTTGTAAACTCTGATATTTATATAAATCGAATGATAAATCTTTTAAAACGACTCCATTAGAGTACGTTTTCTATTGTTATGACTGTTTTGCCATGAAGTAACACCCAGTTTGAATTCCGCTGCGTATCACGAAATTGGGGTGTTACAGATTGGTATCAGAGCAGTTATATGGAGAAACGGGTCTAAATTGAGACTTAAACTATAACTACTTTTACAAACAAAAACATTTTTATAGCCTTCCGTTCTCCGTGCCTTCCATCCTCCAGACGATTATGTGACTTTTAGGCATTTTAAGCTATACAAACATACTAGTATATTGATATATACACTTGACATAATTTCAATCATAAACAAAGTACTCAACATATCTGCGTATGCCTATTCTAAGGCATTACGGCACAATCATATTTTCCCAATCTCCCAATCATGCATCTACTCATGCATTTTAGGATTACGAAACTTCCTGCAAGACATTGTAACTGACTACAATGGTCTTTCCTACTTCCCAGACATTGTGAGATACAATGGTCTCATTCATTTTCAAGACACTGTGAGATACAGTGGTCTCTATTACAATCTCAGACACTGTAAATCCTACAGTGGTCTTTATTACATTCTCAGACACTGTAAATCCTACAGTGGTCTCATTTATTTCTCAAGACATTGTGGGTTACAAAATGGTCTCTCCATCTTTTCTGAAGACATTGTGAGTTACACAATGATCTCTTCATCATTTCTCAAGACATTGTGAGTTACACAATGGTCTCTTCATCATTTCTCAAGACATTGTGAGTTACACAATGATCTCTCTATCATTTCTCAAGACATTGTGGGTTACACAACGATCTCGCCATCATTTCTTCGACATTGTGAGTTGCACAATTGTCTCTATTATTTCCTAGAAATTGTGAGTTACACAATGGTCTCAACTATTTCTCAGACATTGTGAGTTGCACAATGGTCTCAACTACTCCTCAGATATTGTAAGTTATACAATAGACTATAAAAATTATCTTATAAAACCTTATATGATATTGTTTTACATGAAACCCGTCACAATCTATCCATTTTCCTAATGGAATACAAGAAATGGGATTTCTAAAAGATAAACTGACTCATCATCTACAAAAAGCTGAAGTTCAGCAACTTTCTCTACATTCATCAAAATTCTCTTCTGAAACCTTCATTGTTAAAGGTTCGTAATTCTAGCCAAGTATGGACTATTTTAGAATTACTTAAGATTTCCTTTCCACAAGTATCTACCCATACTATCTGCTATGCAATGGAATGTGAAAACATAGGTTACAAGTCTTTTATGGCCAGGACTTGCAACTGGATAGTTTGATATCACCTTTGCTTAGTGGACAATTTCTCAAAAGCTATGGACATATCACAAGTATACCTAATTTAGGTATTTGAAAAATTTATCGAACATCGGCTAAATATAGTCTAGTCACCTATATTTAACCTAGGGATAGTGGAACATAGTCTGACTAACTATGTTCGACTTAATTTTTCAAACACTGAGAATAGTTATACAAGGGTTATATTCAGGTTAATTTCCTACTTAAACTCGATAAACCACCAGAACTCATTAAAAAGATCTAGAGACACGATAGTGTCTTACCACTCAGCAAAATCTTAACATCTTATTTAAACTACCTAATTTCATTCTTGAAATTTTCATACATGAGATAATTCGAACTACTATCTTGGGATAGTCATCAAATCTTCTCGTCATTCCTTAGAAGTACTAGCCTGATTAGATTTCAAGGATATCATTCCGCCATATTCCTTTAAAATTCACTTTTGATTTTAAAACAAACTTGACATCTCTACCTAAGAATAATGGTAAGCGTACACTACACTCTTCTAATCGTCAACATATCACATCATTATCTGAACCCCATTGAAATTCAGCATGTAAAACTTCACAGTATCACGTTTCTTTGAAACACTAGTAGACATCAACACTATACGATAAAACCTTCATCCCGAAACCACCTAAGACATGATCAACTTTGGAAATGGTTTGGATAACCACTTGCCACTAGCAAGACTTTCCTACAACATCGTTACAAACCATTTCACATCAACAATATCTTACACCTTTGATTAACAACAGTTACCCTTACAACAACAAAACTATTCCATTTTGAGGCACTATATAGATGAAAGTGTTAGTTAACCATTTGATGGACTAAGGTGTTTAGAGATCACCCACGAAACAACTAAGGAAACCATACAAATACAAATTAGGCTCCATGCCGCACACTATCACCAAAAACTCCATGTTAGAAATTAAGGTTTTATTGATAGCCTCGATACAATAAGATATGATTCGTTTTGAGAATCGGGAAAAGCCAAACTTTAGGTATATTGGACTCTATAACATTTTAACAAAACCCTTTAGGTTATCAACTTAAGCCACATGGTACATAATACATTCTATGACTAGAAACTTGAGAACACAAAGATTAGAATTTGGCGTATACACCCTCATTTTCCTAGACACTTCAACATCGGATAACACACATTGAATTCCGGTACGGAATTCCCATTAAGGTGGTGAGACTATAACAACCCGCATTTTTTCGAGTTACTTTTCATATTTTGAAAAGTTACTATTCACTTTTGCTATTCAATTTCACTATTCATCCCGTAAAATTTTTAATCCACATTCTCGTAAGATAAATTATTTTAGTAATAACCTGAGAGTTCGACCATCGTTAGATCATTTTCGCAAAAGTTATTAAGTAAACATCGTTTTAAAGTTTCGTTTTAGACGGTCCACCGTTTAAACCTCACACGCATAACAAAAATCAACTCTGACAATTTTCCTCGCATCAGATAAATTTTTAGATCACTCATGATTAATTTTAGAATTTTTAAGATTTATTATTTTTAATATTACCAAATAAGCCCAGCGCAGAACAAAACTAAACTTACGTTTTAAATAATTCTACTTACATCCAGACTTAACGATTCCTGCACTGTGTTTCTAATATGTTTTTGACACTTTTACATTTTTTGGAAAAGTCAAACATATTTCCCTCCTCCTTTGACCATAAAGGAATTAACCTTGTACGTTCTACATTTTTGCTTAAATCGCGTAACTTTTAAACTTCACGAATAACTGTAAAGTTATCCCGCATATGACGAAAACCACATTTTAACATCTCATATCACTTTTAGACTAATTTTAGTCCACTCTAAATAAATTCACGGTCGTTTCCCTGAAATTTCGTTCTTTTCTGATAAACTGCGAATTACGCGTTTTTTTACCCGTATTTCCAGCTTTAAGCAGCGTTTTTGCACCCAATGAGACTTATCACCCATTTTATATTTTTAGATGGAGTATAATGATAAGTTTCATCATTCCTCCAAGTTTCGTATTTTTACGATACCCGGTTTTACGTTTTATGGCTTCGGTTGGCATTTAACGGAACCAAAACTCACTCCGTAACCAAGATAATACCAAAACTAACCACCTAAGTCATCTTATCTTCACTTGGCCGACCTAAGGGGGGGGGGAGTCATCATTTTGGTGGCAAAATCCTAACCATGCTTCCTTTAGATCATTACAAGTGTCCTAACTTAACCATGGTTAATATTTAACCCAATATATGGTTAACCAAACTTCCTCTCCTATAAATAGCAAGTGATATGCATCCTAAGAACCTTCATAATCTGTTTTGGGTCGTTCATATCACAAATCCACCATATCTTCCATCATTTGATCTATAAACTCCAAGTTTATGCAAGGAAGTTCCAAAGATCAAGCTACTACATCAAATCTCTAGCAAGTTTAAGTGATCTTCTTGAGTTTAGATCCACTCAAGTCACTTAATACTTCATCACCAACTCTTCAAGATTGCAAGGGTGCCAAGGTGTAGAAAGCTAGCTCAATCCGAAGTCTTAAGCGATCAATCAAAGTCCTATCCTTACTAAGTTACTCCTTTCTTATTGAAAGCCAAAAGTTGTAAGCAACTTATCACCACCATCATCTCATCTTTATTATTCATAATATTAACTATTTCATGCTATATATATAGTTACTATGTTGATCCATGATGTACATATACTCAATCACTTGTTTTAATTCACAAATTGTCATAAAAGTAACAAACTAGTAAACTAGTCATATTCTACACGTGTGAGACCATTAAAATCAGTAACATATGGACTTTATAACTTACATAATATGGTATACAAGATAAAAAGGTAAACATAGCAATTTGAATCACCCGAAACGGACAAACGAGTCAAAAGTTATAAGCAAAGAAGTTAGCGAAACCTAAACGCCAAAACTGCCATGTATAAGCTGTTAAGGGTTCTGTCTTTTTAAAAGTGGCACTTATGGTCCGAATCATCAAAAAGTTAAAACACGAAAGTTGTCAGGAACGACGTTTTCCTTCAATAGCAAAGAAGCTCGGACCTTGAAAACACATAAATAGGCCAAAATCTTTCAAAAACAGAACTGGTAAATATAGTCTCATAACTATACTTTTGTCACAACTAAAAGCAAACAAGAGGCCTAATGGCCATAAGCCAAGACCACGGCTACGGCTAAGGTCAAGGTTGAGTCTCAAGACCATGGTAGTCAAGACCAAAGTCACGGCGAGGCCATGGCTAAAGCCTCAAGGCTTGTTTACCCAAGACCATTAACTAAGGTGATCATATTTATGAAAATGACGAGAACTTTTAAAAACATGATAAACTTATTTATATAACAATCTTCACTCAAAACATATGTTATATCTACTAAGTGCTACAATAGTAGGGAGCTTCATGTGAGGGGTTCATTTGAGTAAAACGTATCGACGAGTTGCTGGATTTACGATTTAAAGTATCCTAGCTCCTCGAACGTTTACTGCATGACTTCTGAATTATGATGGCCCGAACGGTAGTACGATATCTATAAACTAAACATGTTTTCACAACTAGACCATTTCTATAAACGACATACACAAAAACCATGTACTACATCATGATCAACATAGAGACGTATATAGGATGGTTTATGTTTTCCTAAACATTATTCCAAACCTAAGTCGTAACATTCTATTTTAGGTTGCTCGTAGAAGTTCTCACGGCATATTCATCATTCTCATTTTACATTTGATATCATTTACTCTGAGGTGAGTTCATAGCCCCACTTTCTATTACTTAATTGTTTTACAAACCCTTGGGGAGATACATGCTTTATTTTAAATCGAACACATTGCTTTCAAACTGTATACTTATCTGATTGTTTTATTAGCACTAAGTTTCCGCATTTGGCAAACTTAAGTCCCTTAATCATGAATCATTAATCACTATGTGAGAGTGGGCGCGAATATTGTGAATAGATCTATTGGGATTGACGAATCCCGTTTGTGTTGACCGGTTAGGCAAACAAACGCACTATATTTGAGTAACATTGGTAAAAACGGCAATTTTACCTGATAGGGCACACACCAACATTTTCTCCAATTAATTTTGGAACACGTTAACGCCTTGATTGCATGATGCTTAGTCTAATAATAATTGTTTTGGTTTTCAAACCATTGGTGTGAATTTATAACTCACACTACAAACATAATGTGCTCAACTATCAAACAAACTCTATGAATTTCACTCAACCTTTGTGTTGACAGTTTTAAGCATGTATTTCAGTTCCATATTGTACGAGGCTGGCACGGAGGAGCATGGATACTCAAGAAGGCTATAAATTTTATTATCATTCGAAAATCAATTTAATGTATTTTGTAAACATGGAACCATCTGGGACCTCATTTTTGTAAACTCTGATATTTATATAAATCGAATGATAAATCTTTTAAAACGACTCCATTAGAGTACGTTTTCTATTGTTATGACTGCTTTGCCATGAAGTAACACCCAGTTTGAATTCCGCTGCGTATCACGAAATTGGGGGTGTTACAGAGGTGAAGGCAGCTTATGATGGAGAAATTTTGTTTGGTTTTGAATGATGCTCTGTGGTGTTTACCCTTCTCACAGGCAGAGCATGGTTTGTCTTTTGCAAAAACTAGTGATGGTAAGCCAAGGACCTTGTTTTGTTTTGCCAAGTTGTTGAGGTTTTTGAAGTTTAAGTGTGAGAGTCTCTTATGCCACAACCAATTGATAGTTTCAGTGGCTTTAGCAAAGAGACACGTTCCATCTTGGGAGAGTGTTGACATGTCTAGCACATAAACATCATCTCTCCTAGGAGCTATCAACACAACTTCCTTGTTGGCATTGAAAATGGTACCTTGTTTATCATTGAATTGTACAATGTATTTAGCATCACATAGTTGACTAACACTTATGAGATTGTATTTTAGACCATTGACATAGGCTATTCTAGAGAAAACTATTCCATTGCAGTTTACTGAACCATAACCTTCAGTGGGATATAATGAGTTATCACCAAATACTACCTTGGGCCCTGGTTCCTTTACATACTTGTGCAGATATTCCTTCACACCAGTCATGCTTCTTGAGCATCCACTGTCTAGATGCCAAATAGGCTCCCTGGCATGTCTCTGCACAAGTAGTAAACTGAATTAGTTTCTCTTAGTGACCCACTTACTAGTGGGCTTGGGTCTCAAGGTCTCTTTGAAATTTGCAATCGACTCATGGTCAGTGGTTGTGTGCACAGTGCTACCACAGGTTTTGCATTTAGAGGTGACGATGACTCAGTGACTCGGGGTTGTTTGGAATTTCTCCTTGCATGAATGACACTGTCATGTTGGGATGTCTCATGAGCTGGATTACCGCAAATATCACAGCATGTGTTCATGAGACAATCATCCTGATGATGATCTTTAAACCCACAGTGAGGGCATAGAGGAAAAGGTTTTGCTCTATTCTTGGGAGCAGCTTTGGAGGATGAAGCATACTGATGACCAACTTTGGTATAGTTTGCTTGACTGACTAACTGTAGATGTTCTGCAGTCCTGTGATCATCCTTTTTGCAGATCATGCAAAAAAGGATTCTATAGCAGTTGTCGTGGTATGGTGGTGTAATGACACAACTCACACTTTTGTTTGTTTTTGGAGGTTGACTTTGACTTTGAGGAACTGGAGGAAGCTGACTTTGTCTCCTTGATTGGTTTAGGGACCTTTTCAATGGATTCCATTTTTTCAGTAAGCTTCCTCACAAGTTCAGTCAGTTGCTGAATTTGGTCAGCTTTAGTGGGGACAGAGGATGTTGAAGTCTCAGTAGGAGTAGATTCTTGTTGAGTTTGTTTTGTTGGTCTTTTCAGGATGGTTCTACCAAGTCCGGACCTTTCTTTTGGTGAATGAGGATTGAATTGCAGTGGAGTAAGCTCAGAGCTTGGGCAGCACCTGAAGAGGTTTCAGTAGTGGAAGCGGTGCTTGAGATTCTGCTTCAGACTCACAGATGTGTTCAGTACTACTGGGCACATCAGGGAGTCCAAGCATGCTCTTTAGAGCTTGACTTTCAGGCTCTAGAATCCTTCCAGAATCAAAATTTGGAAGCTTACTCTCAGGATTAACCCGTTCAATCCAATCACTGGAATTAGGACTAGTCAACATATTTGTAATCATGCCACCAGACACAAATGGCTTGGGAGACTGGTCTTTGTTGAGAGAGTCAGGGAGATGATCTTCACCTATGACTCTCTTCTTGCTACTGGGGGCTCCCACAGCATCAAAGACCCTGGATTCTTAGCAGTCCAACTATTAAGAATATCATTTGCCTTTTTAAGTTCATCTTGAAGATTCTGATTTCTTTTAATGAGTTCAGTGTTTTGAATTTGCAAAGTGACAGCTTCAAGCTTGGCTTGTTTTAAAATAAGCAATTCATCCCTACACTTATTCAATTCAAAACTTAACTTGTTGTACTTAGAAAAAAGATTCAGTCTTTGCTCTTCTACAAACTTAAGGTCTACATTTAGATAATTCATATAGGACTGCCAATCAGAGTCATCATCCATAGAAAGTAAAATATGTACCTTCTTCATTGTGATGTTGACCCATTCCCCGTTCCTAGCATGATTCTTTCCAACAGCTAGCTTGTCCTCTTCTGAGAGAGCCATCATTGCACTGACATGTACCATTTCATCATCAGATGAGGCTGGCTCTTCATCCCAGTCAAAGGTTTCAGCAACGAGGCCTTTGTTCTTGCCCTGCACAGTTTTAACATTTGTTGTTGTCTCTTAGGGACTGGCCTCAAGCAATGCAAGCTTAGCTTTAGCTTTCTTATACTTGGCTTCATAATCAATGGTTTTGTTATTATCAGATTTATTTTGAAAATTTTGATGAGACTGATACATTTTTGGTTGAAATTTGCTAAAGCCTGAGGACTGATTTGAACTTGATGGTTTATAAGAGGGTTCTGAAATTGTTTTAGAAAAACAGTCTTTTGCAAAATGACCCTTTTTGTGACACTTAAAGCATTCAGTGTCCTCATTTGCTTTAGCACTAGAAAAACCTTTGTTTCTTTTTATAAACCTGCGAGAGTTAGCAAGGAGTGCCCTTTCCTGAAATTCAGTGTTCAGGTCATTTAGGTACTCCTAACTTGATCTCTCATCAAGCTCATCATCTGAATTTTCTTGAAAATCTTGAACCACATTGTTAGAGAAGAAAGCAGTTGATATGGGTGCTGAAGTGGTGGTCAGGGACTTCTTGACTTCCTGAGACTTCTTTAAGTCAGGGTATCGTCTGTTGATGAGGTTTTCCTCATAGACAAATTTCCCATAAATCTCGGGAAGCTCAAGATTTTGGATATGATTAGCATTCCTGAGTCCCTGAGAGAAATTCAACCACTTCTAAGGGAGACTGTTGACAAAACCAACATTGATTTCATGTTTGGACAACTTAACACCATCATTTGACAGTTCATTTAAAAGAGTTTTGTACCGGGTGTAAGTTTGAGAGAGAGTTTCTGAGTCCTTAGCCCTGAAGGTGTTATACTCAAGTTTAGTCCATTATCCTGTTTGCCTTGGTATCAGATGGTCCTTCATGACTATGAACTAGGTCATCCCAGGTTTGCTTAGCTGTACTACAGCTTATAACAGACTCCATAATATCGTCAGGAAGACAAGATATTATGATACTTTTGAGTCTTTGGTCCTGGTTGACCACTCTCCTTTCATCCTGGGTCCACTGAGCTTTAGGTTTGGGCAACCCTTCAGCAGTCTTTGGGACAAATGGACCTTCATTTATACACTTGATATAATAAGGTTCCATCCCAATCAAATAGCAAAGCATTCGCTTTTTCCATTTGTTGAATTTGCCAACTTTAAGTCTAGGGGCAACAGCTGAATAAGCTCCACCCTTTTTATCGACTAGTTGGGGTACATCAATTTCAGCCATTTAGGATCCTAATTTAAAAACTTTTAGAGCAGCCTAAAAAATGAGTTTTATAATTAGCCTTGCTCTGATACCACTTGTTGTTCCCCGTTCACTATCGTTTAAAACAGTTTAAATGTATAAAACAAGTTAATAGTGAACTATGACTGAAATTAACATAAGTAAAACACACAGAGTAATTTTCAACATCATATTCTTATTAGAAATAAATCAACAAAGAATACGTTACCCAAGTACTTGCGGAATAGTACTTGGGATTGAAATGACAAAGTTGGGTGACTCCTCTCTAAGCTCAGGCTAAGTCTGAACACAACTCTTAGAGCTCACTGAGCTATCTCAGGAACTAAGTTGTATTTGGAGGAGTGAAAAGATAGCTTGCGTGTATGTGTGTTTTTACAATTCACAAGCTTAATCTTTTCACTCCATCTCTTATGTTATTTATACATGTATGAGATTTAACTCTTTCCTAAGTGACAAAAAAACTGACATCATACATAACACAAAATACTGATGTATTTTGTCTCTGTTTACAAAGACTATTCTAAGTAAAAGACAAGGTTGCTTTCCATAACTCAGTGATGACACTGAGCTTGTAAGTTAGCCATTCAGGGAAAGTTGACTTATGTTGATAAGGACTTCTTCTTATCTGATTCAAACTTCTCCCGCCTTGTCCCGCTCTTTCTTCAGTCTATTTATCCTTCAGTCTTCTACTTCAGTTTGTCTTCAGTGTAAGAGTTGGAGAGTAGTCTTAGGGATTCAGTGAGTTATTGTCATCACCCACTGAATCCATCATCTTCTTCTTGACTCAGTCTTCACCCTTTAAGTTCCGCCTTACTGAGTGGAGAGACTTCTTCTACGCCTCGTAATGAGTATCCCGAAGATGACTCACTGAGAGGCTATGCACTCAGTGACCTGATTAGTGTTTAACTGACTAAACACGGGCTATTTTCTATTCAAATCCTAGATTAAGGGGTTTGGGTATTTACTGAACCCAACAAAATGATTAATTATAAACCTATGAATTCACTCAACGTTTTTGTTGACTTTTTTAAGCATGTTTATCTCAGGTAACATCTAAGAGATCCAGAAGGCACGGAGTGGACGGGGCAGAATGTTGAATGAGGTGTTCAAATAAAGTTATCATTTTTATAAACTATTAAATCGATATTTGGTGTATCTCAAACTATGAAATGTCTTGTGTGTAATCAAAACAATGTCCTTATTGAAATGATAACAACTTTTTATTAAAACGTCTCCTTTAGAGTCGTTTTCTATGACTTATGACTATGATCCTCTATGTAATACCCCAATTAGCCTTCCGCTGCTAAGTTGTGATTTTTGGGGTGTTACAGAAATCCATAACACTTGATTATTTTTGAAAAAAAAGGATATGACGAAAAAACATGATGATGAATAACGTAAAGAATGATATGAGATAATGAGGATGAACGATTGATGAATAAAAAAGAAAAAATTAGGGTTTGGTGATGATCGATTATGATGAAGGAGGATACGTGAGAGAAAATACAAGAGAGGAGAAGGAAACACAATGTGAAAACAATGAGTGTTTAGTTGAGCTGGATCTAAAATATAATTTTTATATTGACCAAAAAGACCCTTGTAGCGTAAATACTAATTTTAATCTCAGCCATTAGATCAAAATTAATGGAGGATGAAATTAATCCTTTGATATGTGGACAAAGTTTGATAATATTTAAACACTTAAATTAAGCAAACATAATATCTTAAAAAAAACTTCTTATGTCACATATCGACCTCCAGGTTGCCATTTGAGATGAGTTTTATGATTATGAATTAGTTAAATATTTATTATTCATAGTTATCAATTATCTTTATATTTGTTTATCGTTGAGTTGTGATTGTTTTAATGTTATTTTCTCCGTTTCAATATTGTCTTTTTCACATTATTTTAAATGTTCAAAAATAGATGAGAAATTTTGATGTAAATTACCGTGTTTATCCTTACTTAATGTATTATTATTACAAATTAAAAAAAAAAAAAATAATTAATTAGTTAATGATAAACTCGTCATTTTGTGAAAACAAATAAAAATAAAGTAATGATTATATTTGTCTTATTTGTTGATAGACAATTATTTTAAGAATAAAAAGAAATAATTTATTTTTTATTGTTTTATTTTTCACGAAAAAAAAAAAAATTACCTTGGAACGAAAAAATCTGTATTCTGTCAACCAAACACCCACCCGGTGTGGTGTATAGAAAAGAGAAAAACATTTTGGCAACAAATAAACCTAACCAAAGGAAATCCACAAAATGAGCTTATCAATGGCTTCATTATCCTCACCGTCGTTCCAAGTGAAAACCCAGTGTTCGTTACTCGCAACAAAGAATTTCAAACGGCCGTTACCCCCGTTAAATCCTAAAGATCCATTTCTTTCGAAGCTTTCTTCAGTTGCCGCTACTGCACCTGAGAAGCTATTATTGAAAAACTCCGATATGCCGCCCTATTTGGATATTTTTGATTCTCCTACGCTTATGGCTACTCCTGCCACCGTACCCTCTCTTATTCAGTTTAATTTAATCTATTGCTTCTTCTTACCTTACTTTTATGCATATCTATCTTAACTTGCACTTTTCGGTTATATATACCTTGTTTTCAGTCATTAGAGAAATAAATAGAAACTGGATGTTTGACTTGTACTATGTGATTTGTTATGCCATATAATGAGGAGGTGTTTAAAATAAGATTGTATTTGTATTATTAGGTTGAAAGATCTGTTTCATACAACGAACACAGACCAAGGAGGCCTCCACCAGACTTGCCATCATTGCTTCTTCACGGAAGAATAGTCTACCTTGGCATGCCGGTACCTCTTTCATTTTTTTTATCTGTCAACGCACATAACTACTACTTTTTTATTACTTATGGACCCTTTGTATAAACTTACTTGTATCAGTTAGTCCCAGCTGTTACAGAGCTCATTATTGCAGAATTAATGTATCTGCAATGGATGGATCCCAAGGAGCCTATATATCTTTATATAAATTCCACCGGAACTACTCGTGATGATGGTGAATCGGTCAGCCATTTTCTTCTCTATTGCTTTCTTCATTATTTTTTCTTCTGAAAATGCTTCTCTCTTCAACTTTCTATTTTCAGTCAGTGAAGTGGGTACTGTTTGAAATTTGAATATATTTAAAAGCTTTTGCAAAGTTTACTCACCTCCAACATAGCTCTCTATAATCAAATTTGATAGATATTTTTGTATTCTGGTTTTTGTAATTATTTTTACAGTTTAAAAAGAAATTGCAAAAATAAGCTATCGGTACATCCCAACATGGCCTGTTTTGACCTGTTGCTTAACCAACCTTGTATATGCACATTCATACTTATTCAATTAATCGGATAGAGATCCAAATTCTCCTATGTTTTTCGACAACCTGCTTTTTAGCTATAACTCATAACATGGTTCTTTTTATAGGTGACAAACAATAAGATTAATATTGATTTACATTGTAGTGTATTTCTTAATGACAAAGCAAACAATAATGTTATTAATAGAGATTACTTGTTATGAACAGGTTGGAATGGAGACGGAGGGTTTTGCAATTTATGATGCAATGATGCAATTGAAAAATGAGGTAATGTCCTTTTCTATTTATGATGTTGTGCAACACAATTTAGATGTAATAATAATTATAGATATCTAAAGTAGTAACTAAGACACAAAATGACCAGTGTACCAATCACCTGTTAGTATAGTGTAAGTGTATAAACTTTTTATAAGACGCCTCGATGTTAAACTCTAGATGGTGTGAAAATTCCAATACTTCAATCTTGTCATCACTTGGCCTTATGAGAAGTTGGGGTTTCATTCACTAAGATTAATTACTTAAGCAATTAACAAGTACGTGTTATCAATTAACAAGAGAAAATGATTTGGAATATCTGTGATGCCAAAATAAATTTACTTATGAGATGTTTGGCTTAGCTTATCGCAAAAGCTTATGGTTTTCCTTAAAAAAAAGGGCAAATGATTGAAAAAAGTATCATACTTGTCACAATTTCTTTTTGTGGGTAGTGAACATTTTTTTTTGCTTTTGTGGGCACTTTTCTTTCAAATTTATCATTTTTTGGGTATTTTGCGAAATTTTTGGACATTTTTGCCCCTCTTAGCTAGTAGAAATTTTTTTTCCCGAAGGGCAAAAATGTCACATAGTACCCTAAAAAGGATGAATTTGAAAGAAGAATACCCGCAAAAGCAAAAAAAATTGTTCTCTACCCACAAAAGGAAATGGTGACAAGTATGATACTTTTTTCAATCATTTGCCCTAAAAAAAACCCATCCTCAAAGCACTTTTACAGCGTCAAGTAAGCTATTAAGCACTTATTTTTAATAAGTATTTGTGTAAGCCTTTTATATTTTCAAAATCCAATAAACCTTTTAACTCTCGAAGCACCTAAAATAAGCTTACCTAAGCAACCATTTGGATAATACTCTTAATTTTTGACACATGTTTTTTATTTTTTATTGCAATGGGAATAATTAATAAGAGATGAAATTATTTAGAAATTAGGATTCATTTATATCTAAGCAAACACAACAGTTTTGGCGTCATAGTTAACCAAACAATCCAAATAGCATCAAACACTCTAAATATCTTGATTCATTTCTTTTTTGAAAGAAGCAAACACTAGATGTTGAAATGAGTGATGAATCTTCACTGAAAGAAGCAAACACTGTATGTCTTTTTACTAGCCCATACCATGACAAAATTATCCCAATATGTAAGCATAACATGAAATTTACAAACTGACCGAATTTGAGGTTATCTTGATTTCATATTTGTTAGTAGTCAATGCACAGAATTAAAGTAAATGTTGCAAGCACCTTATTTTCTTTTCTGCTGAAGCAACTGCATTATTTATAATTTCCGTCACTGCTGACAATGTATGCAGTGACTGCTGAACTTTAGACCTTTGCAGAAAGAGTTGCTTTTTTAAAATTACCTTTTCACTCTTATTATTAATATTCTAACATGCAGATACACACCGTTGGAGTGGGAGCTGCTATAGGTCATGCATGTCTCTTACTTGCTGCAGGGGCCAAGGGAAAAAGATTTATGATGCCTCATGCTAAAGGTACGGAGATGAGTTTCTATATACCTTTCCCTTTCATTTTTGTATTATCAACTTATCACAAGTGTTCTTTTCTCTTTTAGCTATGATACAGCAACCCCGTATTCCATCATCTGGATTAATGACAGGCAGTGATGTTCTCATACGTGCAAAGGAGGTTTGTCTCTTTACCATGCTTATCACATTTTGAACCAACAGGATCTCTAGTATAATGTGTCAACTTATTTTAATTTTTTATTTTGAACTTGGTTGAACATTTCTGTTTTGATCTTTTGGAATACCCATGTGAAGATCTTAAGTATTCGGTGGCATTATGCATTTGCAGAAGAAAAATGTTCTATACATGCTGTAAATTCACCTCCAACTTTCTGTAAATTCCCCCACCCCCAAATGTGTACCTAGCGAGGTTTGCACCCTTGACCTCTTGTTAGGAGGTCAAGTGCCTTACCACTAGGCCATTTGGGGGTGGTTAAAGAAAATCATTTTGGATGATTTCATGAGCATGTTCATAACTGAAGTAAAGCTTTGATGCGGCATTATGGATGGGTTGGGTAATGGGTCAAAACGACTTCTGGCTGAAACAGATCACTTTTTGGTATAGGCTAAAATGGCCAAGTCAGGTTGACCAACAAACACTTTCTTTGTATATAAATTTTGTAATTTTGTGTAAATGGTAAAGGTGCTAATCATGATCATAAAAACAGTATGATCAGATTAAAATATTTATCTTCGAATAATGGAGGTAGTATCCATGAAAATGAACTTCGGGTTACTTTTGACCCATATGACTTGATCCTGCTTTAGCTAACTTTTGTATTTGACTATTTTTTGAAAACACAAATACCCAACCCAAATTGACCTATTTGTAAAGACTAAAGAGCTAAATGCTACTTTTTGTGAAATCCTATTTTATTAGGAAAAGTATCTCCAGTTACATGTTTTTGAAAGCTGTTACAGATATGTCAAGTCTACATACTTGAATGGTCTTTTAACTGTGTTAACTCTATAAAACCATTCTGTTACTGCTTAAACTGTTTATCTGTTTGTAACGCCTTGTAAAAGAATGTCTTTACTTCTAAACTGATAGGCATTTTACAGTTTCTAATCTTATTGGTTCCTAGTGCCACTCATAACGAAACCTCCGTGTGCTATATCTTTTAAAAGCGTGGTCATTGCTATCGCCTAAATAGCCTGTCTGTCTGATTACCCAGAAGCCTCCGCCCTAAATTTTTTGGTTAAGGCATATTTTCTTACCATCTGTTGGACTGATATGATTATATCTTCTCGTCTTTTAAACTCAACCTGCATCATTTCAGGCACAGATGTTTTGATATACGTACCATCCCTCTTTTTTTTTTTTTTTTTTTTTTTTTTTACCGAGTACGATTTGGTAGAAGCCTCCACCTTAACAATGGCTCTATTTAGTTGTGTTTCATCTCAAACACGTCTGGTTCAAATATTATCTTTTTCTTTAAATAAATGGTTTATAGTTCAAACGTGTTGAAGTGGCTAAACGTTGTATAATTTTATACATAACCTTCTAAATCGCTATATTAAAAGCTTTAGTTTATATATGGGCCCGCTTGAATCGTCACCCAACCAGCCAACCCTGTCCATCTAGCTACCTCTAGCCTGGGGATATCCTATGGAGTATTTCACATAGTAGTTGGTGAAACATGATATTGTATCCTCTTTAAGTGAAGACTACTAGTACTAGGTCACAGAAATGTTTGGTAACGGCTAATGTGGCAAATTGGATGGGTCGGGCAAATTATGTGACGGGGTCAAAAGGAGGTGATTTATGGTACCGATTGAACATGTCGGGTTGGAATGACCAAGAACATCGTGTCCAATGTTCAATTTCAGTTGTCAATATGATTTTAAGCATTAAAATACAATTTCAGAGATTTTCGAGCTGCTTGACAGCTAATCTTGTTGATTTTACCTCTGATATGCTAAGAGATGAAACATAATCTGAATTGACCCATTCGTAAACAAGTGGGCTTAAATTGCCATCTATAGTTAGTTAGTTACTCTGTAAATTAAGTCGGTACTTTAAAAGGTACGCTTATCACTTTCTAATTTGGGTTTCTGTCAAATTGATATCCATCACAGGTAATCATTAACAAGGACACACTTGTTGGCCTCTTGTCAAAGCACACCGAAAATGTGAGTAATTACTCTACTTGCTCTTTCTTTTCCTTTTTTAATTTCTGTATGGGACTCATTGGTTGAATAATGTTTTGATCAGTCAGTGGAGACTGTAACACAAGTGATGAGAAGACCTTTTTATATGGATTCCACTAAAGCTAAAGAGTTTGGTGTAATTGATAAGGTACACACACACCCATAATATGGATCATGTTCTAGTTCCAGATCCATATATTATGCTGTGTATAATGTGTTTTCTTTGGTGTTTAGATACTTTGGCGTGGCCAGGAAAAGATCATGGCAGATGCGGCCCCACCAGAGGCATGGGACAAAAATGCCGGGATTAAATCTCTTGATGCAATGTAGTATCTTTTCACAAGTTGCTTATACTCTAGGTAAAGGCCCTTGCTCGCCTTGGCTTTTCTGTGTTCTCTGGTTTTGAGAGAACAAAAAAGTAAGGCTAATATATTTGTTTGTCTATTCTCGAGCAAGAGGGAAAGGAATAGGAAGCTAACGATTTTACAACTATACCCTTAAAATGTAAAGTCAGCTAGTTTAAAGTAGGGGTTTGGTAGTAATTAAGATAAATTACTAGGCCCTCAATTTCTCTTCACTCTGAATCTTTCCACACACATTAATGGTTACAACCTCATAACTTTCATAATGTATATAAACTTTTATCATAACTTTTTCTTTTATTTTCTTTTTGTAATTACATTTAAAATATAAATAATATATTTATATTAAAAAAATGGACTAGTGTTGGGTCAATCCGATTCGACCTGAATCTGCTTGACCCATTTACCCTACATGCATCCTGTATGCCGGTGTATTTTTTGTCAACTATAAATTGAGAAACTGAGTCAGGTTTTAATTATGCAAGCTGAACGCTTGACTGTCCAGTTTGCATTTGGTTCTTGTCCCAAAATGAACATCCCATCTAGTATAGGGCACCACATTGTCTGTGTTCAATATTTCATTCCATGTGACAAGGATTTCTATCAATATTGGCATCTTAACAAACAACCTATCTATATAGTATGTTTGATTATCTTTTTTGACATCTTTGGAATTGATATCTCATTCCATTTTCAGTGCAGGATTGCCAATTCATAACTTGGAAGATAGCATGTGCAAAAGCAGATATTAAATATTGAAGTTGCATCTTTTGAAAGTGTATTAGTGTTGGGATGAATGTATTGGGTAGTTGAGGGATTTTCCGATATAAGAAAGGATACACTATCAACTTGTTGGATCCAATCTACCCAAAAATTACTTTTGTATTGTGCCAAGAAACGTCAGCAGATATAGGGCAAGAACAATTAGACATGGCGTGGCATTTTGCAAATACTTGATCGGGTTCACCATTTTGACATTATCTCTTATGATATTAACAAATATGTATTCATCATCACTAGATGATTTAATCACATTTAAATGATCATTTTTATACTTAAGATGATATAACCGGCATTTCAGTTATTAATATGTTTGCTAATTGTTAGCGAAGCTTAAAAATGATTACAAACATCAAATTTTTTGCTGACTGTAGCAAAATGATATTAATATAGATACCAAATTTGTAACCTTCATTCTTTGGAGTCAAAACTACATAAATTTTCATTGTAACATCATACCACATCATAACACATAACTTTATTATTATTGTTACACATGCTTATGGAATTTGTACAATCAATATTAAGTTTTGTAATTCTTAAATTTTAAGACAAATAGATACACTCTTCAATATAGGAGTAAGAAGATATTATATGTTTGGATTTGGAGGAGGGTGATCCTCTATGTATGATTTTAAGTAATGCTTCAAAATTTTCTCAAAATTTGAAGTATGGTTGAAGACGGGTTTTGATGCTCCATTTTTCAAACTAGCAAGGTACTCGTGCAAAGCAGCGGGATATCAAATATGCAATTTTTATCGTATTTTGATTTTTTAGCGGTATGCAATGACTGTCAGTATATAACAGTTTACCGGTTTGATAATTCTAAAAAAATAGATGTGTGTTTAAATTTCTGTAAAATATATTAACAAAAATATAGATTTTCACAATTATATTTATTTAAACTTGGTAAAAATAAAATGTATATGATAAAATTTAGAACTTATAATTTGTATTATTGTAGGTTTATAACATCCATTTTAATGCTAAAATTTAATGTGTCATTCGCGTAAATTAGGCTATGCACAAAGGTATCGATCTTGCATACCATTGTGGAGCGTCCCATTGTGGAGCGTCAGTCGTGCGTGGTCGTCGAAGGACAATTTGCAAAACTCGGTCGAAAATCTTCCCGCTCCTCACGAGCTTTTTCTTCCTTTGCTTCTTTTTCTTCAATTGCTCTCAATGCTTCTTCATCCTGAAAAAGTTATCGTTCCGCTTCCTCAATAAGAAACGAATTGCCAACAGGTTCCTCAACCGGTTCATATTCATCATCTTCCGTTGAAAACGAAGGAATGATATATGAGGGTGGAATATTAACCGCTTCTTCAAGTGTCGGGGATTGTTTCCGGGAGTGTTTTCATGAGACATCTTTTAGATTTGGTGTTTAAAGAAATTATGAGTTGGTGTTTAAAGATGGATAAATAAAGGGGTATTTATAAGTAAAAAAATTGAATTTAAAAAAAAAAAAAAGAAAAAAGAAAAGAAAAAAAAGGTCGCTGCTGTGAATACTTGGTCGTCTGAAGGTCGCTGGAGAGAGAAACTGATGTGACAGACAAAATCAAAGTCGTCTTGGGTCACCATTATGCATAGCCTTATAATGCAATTAGAGAGTATAGTATTTAATCTTTTTTATTATTATATAATAAAACAAAACCCATAGTTGAAATTTTTTATTTTAAAAAAATCAATTCATACCTTATTTGGTAATATTCTTTTAAAATTGATTTTTTTTCCTGAATTTTAAAACATAAATAAACCTAATTATTTCCTAATTTGCTATGAAAAAAATAAAAAAAAACGAATTTGTACTTACTAGAAGGGTACTCGCGCAATGCGGCGGCGGGTACCCGATGCATAATTTTATGGCGAGCAAATATTTTTTATTTATACGTTTTTTCTAACAGTAACTTTATGAATGAATGACAACTTTTAATTAAAATAACGATAATCAATAACAATGCAAACTATTTCATATCCAAATAAAAGTTGTCATTCTATTGCTATAATCGGAGAAGCAAATCTTATTTATTTCTAATGTAGGTAATCGAACACCAAGATGAGAGTAGATTTATCGAATTTTGTGTGTCTTTTTATCGGTGCTCGAAAAAAAAAAAAAAGTGTGTGTTTCGTATTAGTGTTTTTAGGTTGGCTTATATACCATTGAGGTTTGAGCTGTTACAAGTCGACACTTAATGAACTGTATAAATATTTGGCTGTATTAATGAACTATATAAATATTTGACTGTATTAATGGATTGTATAAATATTTGAAGGGATGTTACTTTTTATTTATGAAAATTGTCATGGAAGCTATATAGTGAATAATATTAACTAATGACTTATTAATTTCCTATTTAAGAAATGTTTTTTGTCTTAAAAATTTTAAGACTTCTTTATTTAGAAAGTCCTAAACACTTTATAAAGTAGTATAGATATGTAAAAAAAATTGAAAATACACATGGGTCTAAATGTACTTTTTCATAGTTGTGGTCAAAAAATGTAAATTTAAAAAAAAAAAAAAAAAAAAAAAGCGGACTCCTATTTCATAACATCAGAAAGTTGCGTCCATTCATAACCGTTCCTTGAAACTGGTGTGTTAGGACTCCTATTTTTCACAAATTTTAACTTCAAAAAATTTCGATCATAAGATTCAGTTTTCCCATCTCATAACCGTTGTTACAAACCACACGTTTGTTTGGGGATCTTTGTTCAAATATCATCAACGGGGATACAGATTAAGAATGTTAGTTGTTAATCTCTTAATATGAGTATATGTTGCTTATAAATTTTTCTGTATTGGGTAACAATAAGTGATTTATTCATCATTAATGTTATATTAGATTGGTGCTAGGATTTATGTAGTTGTTGTTAGTAAAGTATTAATGTTATTCTATGGTTATCTTACAAATTATCTAATTATTGTTCCTCTTTTTGTTGCAGGCTTATTTTGTAGCATACCACAACTATATTTTGCATAGATTATTATCAAAAAGATCATAATGTAATTATAGAGAGGAGGGTGGACAAGAAAGTTATGGACATGTTCGAGACAATAGAAGATCAGTACAGTGACTTGATATCAAGAAATAACATAACTGAGGTTAAAGTCATAGATTGAGCTGGTGATTGAGGAGCTTGATGCAAATAAAAAACACATTGAAAGTCACGTGGCTTAAGGTTAATGGGTAATTAAATTTATGCATTTGCTTCTTATTAGCAATTAGCTTTAGAATATGTATCAAGTTGCTGACTGAAGTAGCTTGGTAATTAAATCTTTTAATCATTCCTCTGACTGGTGAAAGGGATGTTTAGTTCCAGTTGAAGATATGCAGTTGTATAGGTGAAGAAACAAGTTTCTGTAAATTTTAAGTTTTTCATACTTTTAGACTTGAGTGTAAGTTTGAGATAAAACTGCGGAAATCGTTATACAAATCGAGTTTATATTGTATTAGAATTCTTAAAAGAGCACAACAAAACTTAAACCTTATATATACTCTATTTAATGGCCAATTTGTTTTATTCAACATATAATTCATAAGAAGAACCCTTTGTATCCGGTCACTGATCGATGCCTGCTGCCACTGTTACCTGCCACCTGCCACCGGCCAGTTGAGTTTGATATACTTTTGTAACTGTCTTTTTACTATAATAAGATTATGATTTCACCTCATGTGGTTGTTAATATCTTAAGGGGCACAAGTCATGCAGGAAAGTAAACAAGATGCCTAAAGGAAAAGAATACCAAGATCAAGTAAACAAGGTTAATTTAGTTGAGTTTGATATATTTTTGTAACCAGGCTTGAAACACAAGTATGAATTAGCAAGGTTTATAGTCATTCATACTATATGCGAATAATAGGTTTGTTTGAATTGCCTTGAAGGTTTTTGATGTTATGCCCGTGAAAACTTTTCATGTTAAATTCGGATAAAGTTAGAGATAAAAGTGTTAAGCTATAAAAGTTATTTGTATTAGTTAATCACCTATATTTGATTAGCAAGTTATGAGTTGATGAGCTTGAGGTACAAGCAGTCCAATCAACTTAAATGATAGTTATACTTCAACTTCTATTTTGATATTGAAGCAATAGATATAAGTCGTGTAACCAACATTTTCTAAAGTTTTGCTTATTGTTAGCTAAGGCTTGTGAAGATGGAATATTGTATAGATTGGTTTGAAGCCATCATCAAATACTTTTCTTCTTATTTAACTTAGCACTTTGATTTTAATGCAAGCACATTGCTCCATAAAATAAAAGGGTGTTAGCTTTTTTGAATGAGTAGCATCATTATTTAGCTCATTTAAACAACATATATCAGAGATAGTACATAACACAGTAGTTGTATCATTACAGTGAGGTAGCATTTATCATTCATTATTTGCATTTCGATCGATTAAGTAAGAAACTTTTCAGGGGAAGCTCACAATGATGATGAATATGAGATGTAGGGGAAGCTCATGATAATGAGAAATGTGAGCCGCCTGTTGCCACCACTGGCCGTGCTGGCCACAAGTCAAAAGGTGTTCTATAGCAGCAAGTGTACGGTATGCATCACCATCTCGCATGGTTTCTTCCTGCTTTATAAAAAATTCGAAAAAGGACCCATCATTACCCAACGACATCCTTCTTTATCAATGTCAAGCTTGCCCTTCGTGTCATAAGGTTAAAGGTATAACTTACGTACTCCATTATGCCTTTATATTAAAAATTAGTATTCCGTAATAGTTATGTATAGCTCTATAATCATAACAACAACAATACCCAATCCCGCCGGAGCGGGGTACTCATTCATTAATAACTCTATAATAAGCTACTTTAAGAGTAGTTGTTAATGGCTTCTTCTAAATTATGTAAATATCTTTTGCTAAACTTCAGTAAACAATATGTAACTTATAAGCTACATGAAGTATCTAATTACTGCAATTTTTTATTTGAATAACGAACAAGTATATTATATCAAGTAATACACAATATATACGGAACTTCCACAAAATCTTTTTAAAGTAGTATATGTTAATGGGATTTTTCGAGGAGACCTAAGTTTAGCCAAACAACCCACCTGAGGTTTTATAACAACACTTTTTATCAATGTAAATGCTAAAGATCAATTGCAGGGAATCGAAGGATGATGAGGAATTTGAGCCGCCTCGTGATGACCATGGGTCATGCGATGGCCACAAACCAAAAGGCGTTTTATAACAACAAAGTATCATGTGACCAAATACTTTATGCAACCCTGTTTCATCCTTGCTTCATGCACCTTTATCAAAAAAATTAAGGACCCGTATTTGATGCTAAACCATTTTTAGTTGTCTATTAGGTTCACATTTATATGCACTTGAAGTCTATTTAATTGAGTTTTCGTGATTTTTTTTATATATATTCAAACTTTTTAGCTTTGTTGATTAGGTATAGGCGATTGTGACTTATATAGATTTATAGGCATAATTCAACAACAACAAGAAGTTGGTCAAATGGATAGCAGACCGAGCTTCCACAAAAGCTATCAAAAGGAAATTTTACAACGAGGATTATGTCTGAGTTATTGGAATTAAGAGGCTTTGAAAAGGTATCATCATACATTATTATTCTACTATTTTTTTCTTTTTAGAGTGCATTGGACCTTCGGCGGGCCTATAATATACAGCATAAAGCCATAAACCACTTTGAATATTGAATTTAAGCATATCAAAATTACTTAAATACCATTGTTAAGTTTAAGCATAAAAATATATCAAGCCAAATAATTATAATATACCATTGATAAGTAATTTGTACATTTTCAGAAATATGTATATTCGCCCCGTTTCTTTAAAAACTAATTATTTAAAATTTAATCTGTTAAAAATACAATATACCTAAATCAGCCTGTCATTAAATAAACATATTATTCTGATATATTTCTATCGTTAAATGTAAAAATGATCTTTCAACTGATATTTTCTCAATCTTTTACGTTTAGTAAATTTTGTATAATACACAAGTTGTCTAGATTTATATTACAAAAGTTGTCTAGATTTATATTTTCTCAATGACAGGCTGATTTAGGCTTATTGAGAAAAATGTAACTCTTTTCCACAAATTCTTCCTTCCTATTCCGAAGGCAAATGTAAAAAAAAAAAAAAACATGAAGTACAACTATTTTTTACATAATTGAAAGTTAAAACATACCATCTTGTTACAAAAATTTTGCAATGAGAGCACAAAAATCCTTGTATGTGTTTCCTTCTATGATCATATGATAAGATAACACATAACTAAAATTTTTAGAAAAAACCCCGTGCGTGCACGGGTATTATAACTAGTTATATAAATGACTAAATATAGTAACATGTGTAAGGTTAAAAAATTAAGTCTTCTATATATAAAAGTCTCAAATGCATTATAGATAGATTATAGATTATAGATTATAGATATGAAGATAATAGTGGTTTGCATATACCGGTTGGAGATGGCTTGAAAAGAAGAAGAAAATTTGCAACTTATTATCACAAAGACGATTATGCGTATATAAATATTAAACATAGTATATTAATAAAGTTTACCTAATTTATAAGACAAGTTTACTATGTGATTAACTTGTATTTCTGTATGAAGTTACATCTCATATTTTTTTACATTGGTATACTAATTTGCTTTTTCATTATGAATCACGAGTTGCATAACGAGTTGGATGAGTTTACTAAATTGAATAAATTTATTTTTATAACGAGTTGCATATTAATAAGTTAGGTATACTAATCTGCTTTTACATTATGAATATATGACACACACGAATCTCCATTATAGCTACGATCAATAACCATTACGTATAACAACTACCACTGACTTTTTCTTCTTTATTATTATTGTATATCGATGCTAATTACTCTCGCATTCTGTCTTTTTGTCGCCATCACTGCATCATTGCGCTGGACCATGTTATTCTTTTCAAATACACTTAAAATTTATTTGTTTTATTGATTTTACAAGTAAATAAGATAGACGTAGATGTTAGTTATTTTAGCATTAGGGGTGCAGTCACTTGGCATCCTCGCCAAGTTGACGTGTCCCTCGCCAAACCCCATGACAATTCACCGGTGGGTGCCTTCGCCAAACCACATGCTAAGTTTTGACTTGCGCCAGATGAGAGTTTGTGATTTAAAAAGGTTTTATAGGTATTTTATTTATAAAGTGTATGTTGACTGTGTGTTGTGGAATGAGAAAGATAATGGGTATGTTTATTAATTTTTTTATTTTTATTTTATTATTATTATTATTATTATTATTATTATTATTATTATTATTATTTTCATTTAAATTTTTTTAGAACGTTGTACTTTAAGTTTAGCCCTTTTGTAATTTTGATAGTTTGTAAAGATATTAGAAAGTTATAAAATGTTTTATTTTTGTATTTTTATGTAACTTGTGTTTTTATTTTAATAATGAAAAATTAATTGGTTTAAAAAAAATGAAAAAGAAAATAAAATGGTAGATCTTAAAAGAATAGGGATCCTCTAATGTTCATTTGAACATTAGAGGTAATGTTATGCTTCTTGTGATTGTACACTGTCATTATTGCAACACATTTATTTTATTTTAATTTAACGGTACAATCACAAGAAGCATAACATTACATCTAATGTTCAAATGAACATTAGAGGATCTCTATCCATCTTAAAAATGGGATATTGACTTGTGTTACTAGGAGGATGTTTTTGGGTCTATGAGTGAAAAAAAAGTAAAAATAAAAAAAGTTGAGATGACGTTAAAATGACAGTTTAACTTAACGCTCTTAGTATGATTTTCATGCAAAAAAGTTAAAGAACCACAACCTGAAAATAAAAGTGGCAAAAGCTGCAGACGCAAGAGTCTGTTAGAAACACAAAGCATTTTATCTGAGAAGACTCGTTTATTTATTTTTTTAAAAGAAAGAGTTAATTGAGAATGCAACGTGTTGTAATAAAAGAATATTTGGTTGAAACGTGTCTCATGTAGAATATTCAATTATCCATCCCCTCCTAAAGTATGGATCAAATGAGAAATAAAATTAAGATGAGAAGGATGAGAAGAAACTACAACCATATATTTTAGATGCACCTACAAAAGTAGATGCATCTCTTTTTAATTTTTTTTTTATTTAAAATGTGTGGCTAAAAATATTTCTCACTCTTCTCATTTTATTTTTTCTTCTCACTACATCTCTTCCCTCCCCTCCTAATAGTAAAAATGAAAATTTTAATATAATTAGAAGGGTACCCGCGTAATACAGTAGCGGGTACCCGATGCATATATTTATGATGAACAAATGTTTTTTATTTTAATCCTTTTTTATTTAGCATGTCTCAAATACTTTATAATGTATTATATATAAGTTTTTCAAAAATAGAATGTCTAAATTATTAATAGTGTAAATAGTTAGCACTTTTATTTTTCAAATTTTAACATTAAATTAGTGGTTATAAGTTTAGTGAGCGTTTCTTATAAATAATTCTATTAAAATATATCATTATTGGAAAGGGTTACTATATGGTTTAAATAAGACTTAAATTTTCAAATGTTACATTAATTTTCTAATTTTTTTTATAGTAATATTTTTTGTCTTAAAATTTTAAGACTTTCTCTTATAGAAAGTCTCAATGCTTTATAATGTAATATAGATAGTCAGAGTTAATTACATAAATCGTCTTTGTAGTTTGCCCATAGTTGCAAGTTCCGTCCTTACTTCTCAAAAATTACAACATTCGTCCCTGTGGTTGTCCATTTTGAGTTGACTTGTCCTTCGATTGGACGGGTGTTAGTTTGAGACGTTAACTCCAGGGCAATTTCGTCTTTTTAACCCCAACCTATGCTTCACTTAACCCCGGTTCATCTCCTTTTCACTTCACTTACACTTCAACTCACTATACTTTAAAGTACTTACACATGCAATCCTTGATGTTCCATTTATCCATCTGATAGCTCGAAATCAACATGGTTTCACAACTATTGTTTGGGAAGTTCGTGGGGAAGGTTCAAACACTGATCCGGTAACAACATACGGTAAGGAAGATGAGCTTTTAGGGTTTGTTCTTAACTTTTTTAGGGTTTTTAAAAATACTCTAATTTTGCAAGTGTATTTAAAACAGATGTTAATGGTTTGTGTTATTTAGTTGTTTCTTATTGCAGATGGGCACCCAAATATCTTTTCATTGAAATCCACCATGACGGGATGTTTACACCAACACATGGAAGAACTTATGTGAATGGATATGTATCATACATTGATGTGATTGATATTGATGAATTTTCGATACACGAGCTTAAAGAAATGGTGATTAAAATAGGTTATGGTCTAGCTGATTAAATGTACTACCATCTCATAAGCTTAGATTATGGCTTACATCCTTTGGCTGGTGATGGTGATGTGTTAGAGCTGTCAAAATATGTTAAAGATAATAAGATCATTGGAGTGTACATTGAACATGGAAGTTCAGTGGTGGAAAGTATGTTTGCTACACTTAAGATAGGAGTTGTAATACAAGAACTAGATGATCGGTTAAAAAGGGCTCCCCATAGTATTGATAGCAATCATGATGTAAATAGGAATTTAATACCTATGTGTTTTAGGAATTTGACAAAAGAGTGGGAAGATGGAACCTCTAAGGCCGTAACCATTGGGGATGTAATGAAAAAATTTGCTAAGGACAATCCTGCAAGTAATGATAAAGGTCCCTTCAATCCTAGACCAGATGTTGTTTACTTGGGCAGGTGTAACACCCCAAAAATACGGTCTAGCAGAAGCATACGAGCCTTTGGGTGCTACAATCTTGGTATCACAACATAAGGTACAAAGAATGGTTTTTATCCCATTTATTTAGAATAAGATTCATTAATTAGAAACCATAAGTTTACATTAATGAAAGTAGTGCAGAAATAGGCCCAAAAGATAATTAAAACGGTCCCGTTTATTCATCAGAGTCGCCTATGACCATGCCCCTTGCCAAGCGTCTTCCAATAGTGAGCTAACGCCTTAAACCTGAGAACACATGCTAAAAAGGCCAGCTTAAGCTGGTGAGTTCATAGAGTTTTAGTTACAAAAGTAATAGTGGACCTGATAGAGTTCAATTGCTACATGCTACTTAGGGCAGATAGATAATAAACATACCAATCAATGATCAATCAATCCATAATCATTCCAATAACTAACCAATCCAATCAATAATCAATCCAAACAATAATCAATCCAATACGTGTGAGATCTCAATGTAGGGCCCCGGGCGACTCTAGCCAGCACAGTCGTAGCAAGGCCTAGAACACAAGCTACCCTAGACTAGGTCGGTCTATTCTTAGCTAGGCATCGCGTTATAGCATAGAGATGCTACCCTAGTCTAAGTCAACAAATGTCGCATGTCTAACCTTTCCTAGTCAACACATTAGCAATTCAAAATAGCAGTGGCAGGTCCAAGAAATAGTTTGCATTCACATAAACACATCAGATATCGATCCATAAATCAAATATACCAAACAACAGTCATTCTCAAATCATATTCACATATTCGATTATGGATTATTAAAAGCAGCATGTATTCTCCCCCAAAATAGTTATGAAAACCTTTGAAAAGAGGGGCTATGAAACTCACCTTAGCCACATCAATGCACTATTCACTATTGACACGACTGACATCTAAAGCTAATTTTCACGGCATCCAGAAGAGTGTACGACAAGTACGATAGAATAGAAGTGACGCAACCTAATGCGTATACGATATTCTTAAAATATGGCTCATACGATAAAGAAGTCAATAAAAGTAATGTGTTGTAGTTTTCGTGGATCATTCATGTTGTTACTTTCAAAAATCCATTATTGTTCCCAAAAGTTTATAATTCATATCTCCAAAAGTTTAGTTTTAACATTTCGTGTAGTGGTAAGAAACATAGACACGACATACAACTCACGCGAAAGAAAAGAAGACACCAACATGGTCGAGACATATTAGCTAGAACGCACGCCAAAAAAAGAAAAGACATTGACAAAGTCAAGAAATACTTGACGATACTCAAGCTAGTCAAAGACTAGAAAATGACGACATCTATTTATGACACATAAATAGGTTAACTTTCGATAATTTCCCCATAATCCCAACGTACCCGTTTATAATAAGAGATAAGTTCCATTCATCGCTCAATTAATAAATGTTTCAAAATCGTTACTCGTAATTATACAAGTTTATAATAGAGTACGCTATATAAGGTATACTATTGTAGTATTTTGCAAAAGACATGTTTCTTTACTCACGTTCCCAAATCATTGCGACCTTAATAAGTTATCCCCTCAAAAAAATATTTCTTAACAAGTTTATAAAGGTTAACTTGTATTTATAAAACATAAGTTATTATCGTAGGTAATTAAGGTTTATAAATAAAATAAACCATATTCGTCAATAAGATATAGTTATATTTTTCATTGTTTGTTAAAATGTAACAATTAAACACTTAGACTCGTCGCGAATAAAATATATTAAACTCTCATTAAATCTAATATATTGTGTTCGGTTAGTTCAAAACGTTCAAAAATCTCACTCGTAATTATAAAACTCGTGTATCGAGTATTATTCAAAAATTTATCATTCGCGTTGAATCTTATAACGCATATGTAATATCCGATAAAACCCATAAATTGCATATTTAGTTCCCAATGTTTATCATTTTGTTTTAGAAATATTTACTCGTCGTTAACTCAAGTTTTATATTGTTTATCCCAATAGTTCTATTCCGGTTATCGATGTATAAGTGATTCGTTACCTAATCGAGTTGTTAAATTTACCGTTTCCTTAGTATTTGATATTGATATATACAATTGACCCGTACATATTTCCAATTTGTCCATTGTCTATACCGGTTATCACGTTACTTGTTTCAATATCTTAACAACATTTTACGACCTATAAATAATTAACGAGTCTAATTCGAGTATTAACCGTAATCCCATACTGTCACCAACAATTTCATAAATCTGACCCGACCTGACTAGTCAAGTCTAAGTGGTTAACATTAGGAATAATGCTATTATTATAAGGATTCATTCTTATATTAACTAACTACTATGCATTCACTATATCATAATCTTATAACTATTTAAGATAAGATATCAAATATTTACTAATTACTAATTGAAAATGGAACATGTTTGACTTGATAACACAAACTATAACAAACAAACATCCTTGTTCTGCTTTGACCCGTCACCCTAAGACAGCCCCGACTCGTTGAGTCCCTCGACTCACTGAGTCAACCCAATACCCGACAAGAACCAATATATCAACATATGTTTGACCCAATTTTCTGTTAGATCTGACCCGGTTAACCACTGAGTTGACTCATACCAATTAGACTCGAACGAGTCGGAAACAGAAATACAACACCATTTCACTCACTTACCACCCTAATCCGAGATCAAGAAATAATCCGAAACCGAAATAAATCCGAACATAAATTCGAGACTAAGCTGTTATCACCACACGAATCGTTTCCAAACCGTTTTCCTTGTTTGTTATTCGAATCAAAAGAAAACATTTTTAAGTCTCGTTTAATACTAATATATTCACAAGAGTCTTTAAAAAAATTGTTTCATACTCGTTTTTAGCACTTGTTATCCATGAAAGTAACACAAACAATATATATAACCGGTTTTTAAACGAAACAAAAATGAAACAAAAATAGCTAGGTCGTTTTACCGTGAGTAGGAGAGGAACGAGGCGCGTTTGTTGGTGTCTCATATGAGTATAGCTCATAAAAACCAAGCTTGGAACCTCTAAAAACGTTTACCCTTAACAAACCAAAAATCCAAATCTAACTTTTAAGATTTAGAGCGCGTTATATAGATTCGTGGCGTGTGGGTTACAAAAACGTAACCACAATTGCCCGATCTATCATCTAGGATAGGTGGTGTAGTTATTTGTGGTCGCCGGAAAGTTGGCCGGAATTTTTGACGGCGCCGGAACCCTAGAAATGGGTGGCCGGATTTTATTTTAGAGAGAGAGAGAGAAGAGATATGTGTGTGTTTTGTAGTGAGAGAAAGTGTGTGGGGAAAATGAGAGGAAGTGTGAGGTGTGAGGTATATATACCACCAAGAGGGGCTAAGGTTGTAAAATGGAAAGTGTAGGGGCGACTATGTAATTTACCCAAGGACCCATTTGTGTAACTTTTGTTATCTTTTGCATTTTAATGATTCGGGACTTGTTTGGACTAGCAAACGAAAGATTCGTGACACGAGAATTACGCCAATGTTCTTAAAATATTATTTCCAATAAAAACGATATATAATACGACTCGTATCTCAAACTAATTAAAAGGATCGCTCTAAACGATGTTTCTCCAATTACCACGCATCGAGGAATTTACAAGTTGTCATATGTAACACCCCCAAAAATGACTCAGCGGAAGCATACAGGTATTGGGGTGCTACTAAATTGGTATCACAACATAAGCATAGAACAATTGGTTTTTCATAAATAAACTTTTATTTATTCTTTAAAACAATGTTTACATTATTGATTAGTGCGGAAAATGACCCATTATAAATAAGTGGTCCCAATACATAAATCAGAGTCGTCTATGACCATGCCATGCCTTTGCCTTGCGCCTCCAAAGATATGCTATCACCTCAAAACCTGAAGATACATGCTAAAAGGGGTCAGCTTACGCTGGTGAGTTCATAGATTTATTTAAAAAGGGATTTCAGTACACTGTTTCAAATTTGGTTCTTGATGATCATTACGTCTTGCATAATGTCATAGAGTTTATGATTTCAATTCATAAAAGGATTTCATAAAAGGGATTTCATTAGTGGACCATAAGTAGGGTATATGTACATTACAACGAATATAATGTCATATATTGAATTTATTACGCTAGTACTAAGTTCATGCAACCGAAGCTACGACAGTTCATGTATGCACAAGGAAGTCATACAAATAATGAGCCCATGGCGAGTGTTTATCCCAATACACTCGGTCCCGACATGTTATATGTTTCGCCTTGACCCAAGCGGGGTCAACCGAACAGAGGAGTCACCCTCAATAGATCTATTTATAACATTCGCGCTTCCCGGCAGGAATTGACGGTTCATGAAGAGGGCAATTTGGGATCTAAGGACTTAGGCTAAGCTGCGTAATATTCTAGGTCAAACATTTTGGTATGCTCTATAAAACATCTGTGTATGATGAAAACTTTAAACATGTAAAAGCATAGTATGCATGGAATGCACAAGTAAAATGATTTATGTAAAATGAGCATGTATCTTCCCCAAAACAAGTATAAAGCAGTTAAAAGTAGGGGTTATGAAACTCACCTTGGCAATGTGCAATATGAAGTCTAAAGAGAATTAAATCAAGGAGTGATAGTGCACGGCTCCGACACGCAACCTAATTAATACTGCAATTTAGTCTTTATGTTTAAGACTCGATAAAGTTTAACTAACTTTATAAATTTTAATTGTTTGCTTGGTTGTTGTTGGTGTGGCATCGTTTAAGTTTTGAAAAAAAATAGCTTTCAAAGGTTTATGTGCATATCGGCTTATGGTAGAGAGACAGAGTATATAAAGGAAAAGTATCGAGCATGAACGAGACCTTGGCTTGATGATGATCAAATGATAGTATACGGAGGAATTTTAAGAGTGAACGAGACCGAATGACGATGTACGGAAATAATTACATATGATTTTAGACATTAATGGATTATGTAATCATTATTTCAAGGGTATATACTTAACGTACATACTTGTACAAATAATCTCTATGTATCACTTTCATTGGTTAACGTAGAAATATTTAAGTAATAGCCTTACTTAATATCTTTAAATAATTTGATGGTGCAAGTTATGAATAAAACTCCTCATTGATGGTTATAAAAAAATAAAATGAGTTATATTGGTCATTATAAAATATAACAAGTTAATTATATTTTGACGCAAGTTGAGCATGACTCATGTATACAAATAAATTGATAAGTTTATATATACATATACCTTGGAAAAAAAATAGAGTATGACTCAAGTATATATTTTTATTTGCCCGAGATGACTAATGTCAAGTCTAATAATAAGTTTTGTTAAGTTTATGTTTTTAACGCGTAGGAATATAAAATATTTCATTTTTCGTCTTTTAATCGAGGTTAATAGAAAATATATTAAATGTATATTTTGATAAAAATCGGGCATGACCCGTGTTTCCGTTTTAGTTTTCTCGAGAATAATTTCACGCATTAAAATTTCTAATACTAGAAATATAACCCACTTGTATTTTTTTTAAACTTAGTGAAGTGGTCATGTAAGCCTATATGAGGTAATATAATTCAAAAGTCTTAAATTAAGTTAACACTTATGTTTTTAGCTTAGCTTAATATTTAATAGATTAGGACTTATAGTTTTTATATCATAGTACGATCATGATTGAAGACGAGTCGAGTCGATTAAGTCGTACCTCGTCGAGAAACCAAACGAATTAATCCAACTTCTAAAATAATATTAGCCCACTATAAGTTTATAGTCCTACGTATGTAAGATGTTTGTTGTAAGTTATTTGCTTTTTGTTAACAATGAGTAAAGAAAACCAAACACTATTCTTTTGTTTGAGAAATTTGACCACAGAAGCAAAGAAACATACGTACACCATTTGACTCGTTTGCTAACAAAATACATCATCTTTTGGTTGAGTACTTCGAACATGGAAGCAAGAATAAAACCTCAATTTTTAACATTCGTATTCCAAAACCAACCAAACCATTCCATCTAACCATTTGGGAAGTTGTAAATTTGTGAACAAAAATGAACAAGCCAAAGTACCCACTGTTGGGTTCGACCCATGACCAAAATATTAACAAAACTTTGTTCCAAAACCATTTTATAAACTACCAAATATGTCTACCAAGTGTGGTCAAATGGATTGTTATTAACCCAAAAACACACCACTGTGGTTCGACCACAGTGGGTTTCGACCCAAAACGAGTACAAGCCAAAATTTCAACACCACTATGTCTTACTAATAGTTCAATAAACATAAGAATGAGCAACTAAGATTAACACCCAAGCTTTAAATGAGTCGAGACCAGTGAACAAAGAATTAAGCCGAAACAAAAACAACCAAAAAAAATGATATGTCCATACAACCATTGTTCAGTTGTGATTGCCACACTCGACAACAACAACAATCATCAAAAGATATCAGCCATTTTAGTTAACAAGTTTTTATCAATATCTCTTATAATTAGTACCACACTTAACAACAACAACATTCTTAATAAGTTTACCATTTTTCTTTCAATTCCGAATTTGTATACCATTCGAATGAAAAGGATAAATACCAAGACCAAATAAATTAAACATTAGATTAGATAATAATCCTTACAACAAAAATGGTGGTAGCTTGAAGGGAAGAAGAACCGAACACAAAGAAACCAAATTGGAGGAGACTCGAGGTGAATTGGAACAATTAACTTCTTGAGTAGCTTCCTTATGCCATCAACTACAAAACCCCTCTATCAATTTTGAAAACCCCTTTGTTTTGAGAAACCCTAATTATTAAGAACCCTAATTATTTTTGTGTCGTGATGAGTGGATGAACTCGCTTCAAGAGTTGATGTTATATATAGATGTATATTAAGGAAGCCTTGTGTCCTCTTTCTCTTCTTGATTGTAGCGTGGCACTCTACTTGGATTCCATCTCTATTCACAAATGCGAGCTAGTGTCCCTTAGGGTAGATTATGTGGGTCAAGATTGGTGGTGATGGATTATGGTGATGAAGAGGAAGGGGAGCAGAAGCTTTTGGTTTCTGGTTTTTGGAAGAAGCTAAAAAAGGAAACAATGAAGAAGAAGAGATATAAGGGGTGGGACAGGTGTAATCGGTTTTGTTTTATTATAATTACAGTATTTACTGTACCCCCGTGTTTTGTCGAATTCTCGAGTAAACGTACCTTCCCGGTACCCGAAGAATATAGAAATTATATTTTCGGAAACGATTTTATAAGTGTAATAATATGACATTCTTATTACGTTGAAATTTGATTATAATTGTTTGTTGTTATTAATTTGGTGTCGGTCTGCGTGCGGTGCCGTGGCTTCCTAAATTCACGAGATAACCTTTTGTTTTCTTTCGTAAATTATTAGTGATTGATAAAATGTATCTTTCTCTTATCTCAGATTTATTTTTTTTGTTTTGTATGCTACCGCTACCGCAAAGATGCGGTATAACTAATCGTTTAAGCTTATGTATGCTTAAAGTTTAACTTGGACAATAATAAATTTCACATTTATTGTACAGATACTTAGTGGACAGGCATCATGTGTGCGATGTCTTATTTTTAAAGAAACGAGATCACCTCTCAATATTGGCAACTGTCAGAAAGTAACCGATTTGCATTTTCTGACGTAATAAATATTATTATAATAATCCGAAATTTTATGGGTTGTTATAGTCTACCCACCTTACAGGAGATCCGTCCCGGATCTCAGTTTACGTTACCTGATAGGGTGTCGGGAACGAGGTGATGGTATTTGGAATAAGTTTTGAGTTTTCCTCGGTTGTCCTAGGGTTTCCTCTTTGGGTATGGGTACCTAGGTGTTATGCAAGCAGACATCCTCTATCCGAGGAACCATAATTGTCTGGGGTAGGTTCATTAGGTGGAAGTTCAAATTTTGATGTTATGAGGTTTCACTATTTTGTTAGTGTGGACACCTCTAACTTCTCATGGTTTTATCAAAACGCACTTTTCTGGTGTTTAATGGTTCTAAAGTGTATGGGTTGATTCTTAAGGTTTGCTATGGGTTTGTGTGCTTTCTTCTTTAAAGGGTGAAGGAATATTTGTTTTCGAATTTTCTTTCGAGTAAATGTTTATACAAATTTTACTAAGACCAGATTTCAAAATCGATAACATGTAAAAATGACACATTTTTAAAAGATTTTAAAACCGGTTCTTAGTTATGGGATGTATAAGGAAGTTTTGCGAAACTTTTAGTGTATGAGTATTTTGTTTCATTTTACGAGGGATTTGGAAAGTATTATTGTTGGATTTTAAAGAGTAATCCTCAAATTTGGAAATTTTATTGTAGTAAGAATGTGTATCAAGATATCACATTTACCCATGGCTACGAGTAAGGTTTAGTTGTCTAAGTTGGGTACGGTTGGAGGTTTAATAGTTGATGAACCTCATGGTTACCTAGGGTTTTAGGCAGAGGTGTAGGATACATCCTAAGGTCAGGCTTAGCTATCAAGGAGGACATTGATCATTTTTGTTTATGGGGTATTAACTTAAAACACATTTCGATGAAATAAGTAACCAATAGAGTGGTTCTGGGATACTTTTCAAAGTATTAAGGAACACTTTATTTTGGTAAGGTTTGGGTAGAATTGTAGTTTATTTTATAGTGAAATGGTAAGGTGGTAATTTGGTTTGTAGAATGATTCATGAAGTGATTCATGAAGTATCATGGTTTGAGGGGTAATTCGGAAGTAGTTTGTATGGCAACTCGTTTATTTAGTTTATAGGAGGGTAACAAGTTAGGCATTGTCATTTCTAAGAGGTGGGTGGAGCTTTTAGGTTCTTAATTCTCAAGGTAGGGCGTAAAGTTTTTAAGTTTCTGTGGGATTATAGGTCCCTTATCATGCCTTTCAAGATTTTGTCAGAGTTTTATTGTATTTTCTCATAGGTGCTATTGAAAGGTTGCTCCTAGAATGGTTTGATTTGTCCATGGGGTGTAAGGTGTGAGGTATGAGTGACTATAACATAACCCGACTGTGATATGGAATTATAAGGTTTATGATGAAGAAGTAGGATGACGCCAGTGAGTGGCTCATGATTAAGGAATATTGTGACGCCAGTGAGTGGTTTATGATTAAGAAATATTGTGATGCCAGTGAGTGGCTTATGATAGGGAATGTCAGTGAGTGACTTATGTTTAGGGAATGCCAGTGAGTGGTTTGTGTTTAGGAAATGCCAGTGAGTGGTTTATGTTTAGGAAATGCCAGTGAGTGGTTTATGTTTAGGGTATGCCGGTAAGTGGCTTGTGATTAGGGTATGCCGATGAGTGGCTTGTGATTAGGGTATGCCGGTGAGTGGCTTGTGGTTATGGTATGCCAGTGAGTGGCTTGTGTTTAGGGAATGCCAGTGAGTGGCTTGTGATTAAAGGATAGTGTGACGCCAGTGTGTGGCTTTAGTGTAACTGTCAATATGTGGTTTATTGAAATGTTACATGTTTATCAAAATATTATCATTTTCTCACTGGACATAAAGCTATTATAACTATCCTAAGTACTGCAAAATTCACCTCTGAGTCGGACATAGGTGATCAGGCTATGTCCCACTGTCCCTGGTTGAATATAGGTGATCAGTCTATATTCACCCGAGGTTCAATGAATTTTGAAATACTTAGCCTAGTTACGCTAGTAATATGCCACAATACTTTTAAAGGTTGTCTTGAAGGATTAGAACAATTATTCTCTTTGTGTGAGGGAAAGGTGTAGTGCAGTGATACGTAATTATACGTATAGGGAAAATAATTATAACCTATTATGAAATTAAGTGAGTAGTGATAAAACATGTATCTTATCAAGTATGATCTCAACAGGATCATAAGTGAGGCATCACTTGGCAAAAGTGTGCACATGTCGGTCATAGGGTTTAGTTTTTGTAAAAGTGGTTATAGTCTAGGTTTTAAAATACCCAGTTCTCTATAACCTCGGCTCTAATGCCAATCTGTAACACCCCAAAATGACTCAGCGAAGCATTGGTATTGGGGTGCTACTCAATTGGTATCACAACATAAGCATAGAACAATTGGTTTTTCATAAATAAACTTTTATTTATTCTTTAAAACAATGTTTACATTATTGATTAGTGCGGAAAATGACCCATTATAAATAAGTGGTCCCAATACATAAATCAGAGTCGTCTATGACCATGCCATGCCTTTGCCTTGCGCCTCCAAAGATATGCTATCACCTCAAAACCTGAAGATACATGCTAAAAGGGGTCAGCTTACGCTGGTGAGTTCATAGATTTATTTAAAAAGGGATTTCAGTACACTGTTTCAGATTTGGTTCTTGATGATCATTACGTCTTGCATAATGTCATAGAGTTTATGATTTCAATTCATAAAAGGATTTCATAAAAGAGATTTCATTAGTGGACCATAAGTAGGGTATATGTACATTACAACGAATATAATGTCATATATTGAATTTATTACGCTAGTACTAAGTTCATGCAAACGAAGCTTACGACAGTTCATGTATGCACAAGGAAGTCATACAAATAATGAGCCCATGGCGAGTGTTTATCCCAATACACTCGGTCCCGACATGTTATATGTTTCGCCTTGACCCAAGCGGGGTCAACCGAACAGAGGAGTCACCCTCAATAGATCTATTTATAACATTCGCGCTTCCCAGCAGGAATTGACGGTTCATGAAGAGGGCAATTTGGGATCTAAGGACTTAGGCTAAGCTGCGTAATATTCTAGGTCAAACATTTTGGTATGCTCTATAAAACATCTGTGTATGATGAAAACTTTAAACATGTAAAAGCATAGTATGCATGGAATGCACAAGTAAAATGATTTATGTAAAATGAGCATGTATCTTCCCCCAAAACAAGTATAAAGCAGTTAAAAGTAGGGGTTATGAAACTCACCTTGGCAATGTGCAATATGAAGTCTAAAGAGAATTAAATCAAGGAGTGATAGTGCACGGCTCCGACACGCAACCTAATTAATACGGCAATTTAGTCTTCATGTTTAAGACTCGATAAAGTTTAACTAACTTTATAAATTTTAATTGTTTGCTTGGTTGTTGTTGGTGTGGCATCGTTTAAGTTTTGAAAAAAAATAGCTTTCAAAGGTTTATGTGCATATCGGCTTATGGTAGAGAGACAGAGTATATAAAGGAAAAGTATCGAGCATGAACGAGACCTTGGCTTGATGATGATCAAATGATAGTATACGGAGGAATTTTAAGAGTGAACGAGACCGAATGACGATGTACGGAAATAATTACATATGATTTTAGACATTAATGGATTATGTAATCATTATTTCAAGGGTATATACTTAACGTACATACTTGTACAAATAATCTCTATGTATCACTTTCATTGGTTAACGTAGAAATATTTAAGTAATAGCCTTACTTAATATCTTTAAATAATTTGATGGTGCAAGTTATGAATAAAACTCCTCATTGATGGTTATAAAAAAATAAAATGAGTTATATTGGTCATTATAAAATATAACAAGTTAATTATATTTTGACGCAAGTTGAGCATGACTCATGTATACAAATAAATTGATAAGTTTATATATACATATACCTTGGAAAAAAAATAGAGTATGACTCAAGTATATATTTTTATTTGCCCGAGATGACTAATGTCAAGTCTAATAATAAGTTTTGTTAAGTTTATGTTTTTAACGCGTAGGAATATAAAATATTTCATTTTTCGTCTTTTAATCGAGGTTAATAGAAAATAGATTAAATGTATATTTTGATAAAAATCGGGCATGACCCGTGTTTCCGTTTTAGTTTTCTCGAGAATAATTTCACGCATTAAAATTTCTAATACTAGAAATATAATCCACTTGTATTTTTTTTAAACTTAGTGAAGTGGTCATGTAAGCCTATATGAGGTAATATAATTCAAAAGTCTTAAATTAAGTTAACACTTATGTTTTTAGCTTAGCTTAATATTTAATAGATTAGGACTTATAGTTTTTATATCATAGTACGATCATGATTGAAGACGAGTCGAGTCGATTAAGTCGTACTGGCCAAGAAACCAAACGAATTAATCCAACTTCTAAAATAATATTAGCCCACTATAAGTTTATAGTCCTACGTATGTAAGATGTTTGTTGTAAGTTATTTGCTTTTTGTTAACAATGAGTAAAGAAAACCAAACACTATTCTTTTGTTTGAGAAATTTGACCACAGAAGCAAAGAAACATACGTACACCATTTGACTCGTTTTCTAACAAAATACATCTTCTTTTGTTTGAGTACTTCGAACATGGAAGCAAGAATAAAACCTCAATTTTTAACATTCGTATTCCAACACCAACCAAACCATTCCATCTAACCATTTGGGAATTTGTAAATTTGTGAACAAAAATGAACAAGCCAAAGTACCCACTGTTGGGTTCGACCCATGACCAAAATATTAACAAAACTTTGTTCCAAAACCATTTTATAAACTACCAAATATGTCTACCAAGTGTGGTCAAATGGATTGTTATTAACCCAAAAACACACCACTGTGGTTCGACCACAGTGGGTTTCGACCCAAAACGAGTACAAGCCAAAATTTCAACACCACTATGTCTTACTAATCAGTTCAATAAACATAAGAATGAGCAACTAAGATTAACAACCAAGCTTTAAATGAGTCGAGACCAAGGAACAAAGAATTGCCGAAACAAAACAACCAAAAAAATGATATGTCCATACAACCATTGTTCAGTTGTGATTGCCACACTCGACAACAACAACAATCATCAAAAGATATCAGCCATTTTAGTTAACAAGTTTTTATCAATATCTCTTATAATTTGTACCACACTTAACAACAACAACATTCTTAATAAGTTTACCATTTTTCTTTCAATTCCTAATTTGTATACCATTCGAATGAAAAGGATAAATACCAAGACCAAATAAATTAAACATTAGATTAGATAATAATCCTTACAACAAAAATGGTGGTAGCTTGAAGGGAAGAAGAACCGAACACAAAGAAACCAAATTGGAGGAGACTCGAGGTGAATTGGAACAATTAACTTCTTGAGTAGCTTCCTTATGCCATCAACTACAAAACCCCTCTATCAATTTTGAAAACCCCTTTGTTTTGAGAAACCCTAATTATTAAGAACCCTAATTATTTTTGTGTCGTGATGAGTGGATGAACCTGCTTCAAGAGTTGATGCTATATATAGATGTATATTAAGGAAGCCTTGTGTCCTCTTTCTCTTCTTGATTGTAGCGTGGCACTCTACTTGGATTCCATCTCTATTCACAGCCGAGCTAGTGTCCCCTTAGGGTAGATTATGTGGCTGAAGATTGGTGGTGATGGATTATGGTGACTGAAGAGGAAGGGGAGCAAGAAACTTTTTGGTTTCCTGGTTTTTGGAAGAAGCTAAAAAAGGAAACAATGAAGAAGAAGAGAAATAAGGGGTGGGACAGGTGTAATCGGTTTTGTTTTATTATAATTACAGTATTTACTGTACCCCGTGTTTTGTCGAATCCTTGAGTAAACGTACCTTCCCGGTACCCGAAGAATATAGAAATTATATTTTCGGAAACGATTTTATAAGTGTAATAATATGACATTCTTATTACGTTGAAATTTGATTATAATTGTTTGTTGTTATTAATTTGGTGTCGGTCTGCGTGCGGTGCCGTGGCTTCCTAAATTCACGAGATAACCTTTTGTTTTCTTTTCAGAATTATTAGTGATTGATAAAAATGTATTTTTCTCTTATCTCAAGATTTATTTTTGTTTTGTATGCTACTGCGATGTGCAAAGATGCGGTATAACTAATCGTTTAAGCTTATGTATGCTTAAAGTTTAACTTGGACAATAATAAATTTCACATTTATTGTACAGATACTTAGTGGACAGGCATCATGTGTGCGATGTCTTATTTTTAAAGAAACGAGATCACCTCTCAATATTGGCAACTGTCAGAAAGTAACCGATTTGCATTTTCTGACGTAATAAATATTATTATAATAATCCGAAATTTTATGGGTTGTTATATCATAGCAGGCCACCATTTTTGCTAGAAGGACTAGTTTTAGGTGATTCTTCAAAGAAGGATAAAGAACCATCTGTTGAATTAGAAGAAGAGACTTATCCCTTTGATGATCATGATGAAATACTTGGTGAGTATGAAAATAATGAGAGGAAAGAACAATTGATGTTGGTGATGGTTATAGGGTTGTTGCTGACGGTAATGGGGTAAATGAGAGAGAAATTGGTGCTAATTTCATAGAAGTGGAAGTTGAGAGGGAGAATGAGACAGAAGAAGAGGGTGATGTAAGTGGTAGTAAGACAGTTGATTTAGAGGATTTGTATTATGATCCAAAAGATGATGAAGAATTTGTTGATGATGAACATACAGTTGAATATGTGCATGTAATATATGAAACATTTCAATTTCTATCTAGACCCAATATATCCTCCAGCTGTATCTGTTGAGGTTGGTGAACAACATCTAGATGTTATTGATTATGAATCATTTGGCAGTGACTTAGATGATGGAATTTATCCTGAAAGGAAAGAAGAGCTTAGGAAATTAAGAAGAATAGGTAAGGTAAAAATCAGTGTTCCCTATCATTTTGGCATCTACTTAGGTCAACAATTTTGTGATAGAGAAGCTGTGAAGGCAACAGTGAAAAAACATTCAGTTGAGGGTACGAGAAAACTAGTTCTTGAAAAAAATGATAACGAAAGGGTAAGAGTTACATGTGAAAGCACAATACCAAATTATGACAGCTTTGTTGGCAGTGTGACTGTTATGGCCAATAATGTAATTTCACAAACCGAAGGGGGTCCAGTAATCAGGTAGAACAAAACAAGCAAGGAACAAAATCTTTTTAGGAAAATTAAAAATAGTGAAAGGCAAGGGTAAAAAGGTCATTGAACCAAAATACCAATGTCTTTATACAATGCTTACTACACGCACTCCCAAAGTCGGATGTGAGGTTAGAACACTAAATGACGAGCACAAGTGTCTTCAATCTAGATCATTAAAATCATGTACATTTAGGTTTCTATCAGATCATGTCTGCAAAAACTTCCATCTAATCCTGATGTTCCTGTGAGGGCTCCTCAAGATCAAATACATAAAAAATTTGAAATTGAAATATCAAAGATGAAAGTTTTTAGGGCAAAGAGTATTGCACAGGAAAAATTGTCAGAGTATGCGACGCTTAGAGATTATGCACAAGATTTAATTAATCAAAATCCAAGAACAACTGTTAGGATTGATGTCCAACATGAACCAAATCCAGAGTCTCCAACAAGAACTTTTAGAAGGGTATATGTGTACTTGGGAGCTCTTAAACAAGGTTTTAAAGCTTGTGACATAGAAATCTTAGGATTAGATAGATGCTTCATGTCAGGCCCTTTTCCAGGTCAAATATTTACAATAGTTGGAGTTGATGCAAATAATGGGATTTATCCAATACCATATGTTATAGTTGAGGCAAAAACTAAGGCATCATGGTGTTAGTTTTTGAAATTACTTGGATATGATCTTGGTATAGAAAGCAATCACAGTTTCACTTTCATTTATGATAGACAAAAGGTACACATCTTACTTTCTAATTTCTGATGTGTTGGGAATTATGTGAAGTAGGATTTCTGCCGTCATTACTGCCGAAGGTTTCTCAATGAAGTAGAAGCAGAATCTGCTGAAGAAGTGATTCTTCTGAAGAGTACAAGCATTGCCGTGTTACAGCTGAAGGGTAAAAGCTGACTAGGATCAGATGCGCTATGTATTAAATGCTAACTCATTATTCTCTTTGAACGTCCCGAGGTTAGCATGGGTTTTATTGTACTGCTCAATATAGTTTAGTGTATTAGTCATTAAATGCATGCTTGCATGTTTAGTCGATTGAGTAGTAAGAGATTAGGGTTCCTTGGTTATAAAAGGAACCAAATGGTTTGTAATAGATATCGATCTGAAACATAGAGTTTCAAGAAATAAAAAGATCCATAAAGGATCTAAGTGTTCTTAGTAATAACAACTTGTGTTTACATTCCGCTTTAGAACACGAGTTGTAGAGATTTTCTTTTAGTTTGCTTATGATTACATAGGCAACACTAACGATCCTCGAGTGCTAGATCTTTCAAGGTCGAGAGTGTGCAACTAACTAAAACGTTTCAACAAGTGGTATCAGAGCCTCAGGAGAGTCTCTACGATACTGAGAACCTTATTTTCCTCACCCACATACAACCAAAAACTTATTCACAATGCCTGTGAATCGATGATGAATCAGATGCCACAAACACCAACAACAACAACATCATCAAAAACACCACTTCTATGCAGCAACTTAGTCTCTCCAATAGTAATGGCAACTTTCCTTATCTAAAGAAGGAAGAATATGATCTATGGACCATGAAGATGCAGAACTGGATCTCCAATATTGATTGGAATCTATGGGAGATAGTGAAGAATGGTAACAGTCTAAAGAAGACCATCCTGCATCTTGATGGTAAGTTTTCCATTGCTCCTCCCACAACCTGCCGAAGAGGTTTTGCGTGCAAAGAGAGCACAAGGTAAGAACCATCCTCCTCCAATCAATTCCTGAAGATCACTTAGGTGATTTTCACCACATGGTTGATGCAAAGGACATCTGGATGGCTCTTAAAGCTAGGTTTGGTGGTAATGAAGAGTCCAGAAGAATGAGGAAGTCCATGCTGAGACAACACTTCCAAGAGTTCAATATCTCTGAAGAAGAGGGTATCCACAAGGGATACGACGGGTTTCACAAGATTCTCGAGTCACTAAACCAGTGAATGCAAAACCCGACAATGATGATAGCAACTCTAAGTTCCTTCGATCTTTGCCTCCATCTTGGTTGCATGTGAGTATAGCCCCGAAAGCTAAAGGTGGGCTGGACATGCTCACTTTTGACGAGCTATACAACAAACTCAGATCTCTTGAACCGATGTCGATCTCCCTACCGTGCCACCTCCTCTGGTCATTCAGCCTTTGTTGGGACATCCCACTCGAATATGATGATGCATGCTTCAAGTCCATCCTATTTACCATCATCATCCTATCGTCCACTCCTTCTCATCCTCATGCTAAGACTGGAAGTATATTGGAGGATGTCCTTCACTCCTTTGTTGCTGATTATGACACTCAGCGCAAGATCCCGGTGGTATATGAAGACTTTAACCAAGTGGACCCACTTGAGATGGAGGAGATGAAGCTGAAATGGCAGGTGGCCATGCTTTCAGTGGATATCAAGAGGTTTGAAGAGAAGCGGTAGGAAGTTTGGTTTTAAGGGGAAGGATCCAGCTCGATTTGACAGGAGCAAGGTCAAGTGCTTCTCTTGCCACCAGATGGGTCATTTCTCTAGGGAATGCAAAGACAGAAGAGTGGAGAGAGAGTACTAGCTAAAATTCCTATCAGCAGAATCAGAAGGGAACTAACACTTCAGCAGCTCTGGTCACCATGGATGAACAGGTCAACTGGCCGCACATGAACCTGAATGAGGAAGTGCTAATACGAGAAGCTTGGATTGCTAGCTAGGTGCACCTCAAAAGATAGGCATGATCGCTTGCCTTCATGGGTCTTTCTCAGTGTACACAACCTGTATATTTGGTTGTAGTAAGAGATACAATGAACTAAAAGAAGCTTATGATACTATGAAACCTAGATACAATGCATGCTATGTTGATAATGAAGCTCATAAACTTTCGTTAAAAACATTAGAAAGACAAAAGGTTTGGTTTCAAAATAATCGGATAGCTTATGAAGAAAAGATTAAGGTGCTTCAGTTGGATCTAAAAATTGCTAACATTAACTTGAAACGCACTGAAAATGAAAAAGCTGATATTATTACTGAGAATCTAGAGCTTAAAGAGAAACTTGCTGAGGAAATAGCTAGACATAAACAATGGTTGATATCAGGTGACAATCTAGCTAAAGAAATCTATAGTAGTCGTCAGGTGAACTCGGAATAGGTTTAGGTTTCCAAAAGTATGTAGGATTGGAAGCTAGGAATGATGGGCGTAAATCTACACCTGCAGGCTTAGAACATTTTAGAAAGGAAGGTGATTTGCATGCTGTCCCTGGACCTATTAGAGGTGAATTCATGCCCATGAACTGCCATCTATTATGTTGACTTTGATGGATCACACCATCTGTATGGAAAAAGTCAAAAGACTTGCCTGACAACGATGCTTCATCTTATGACTTTGTCTCTTTCTCCGACAGTGACAATTCATCGGATCAAGGATCTACTTACAGCTGTGATTCAAGTGATAAGTCGGACCTTCCCAAGCCCTCACCTGAGCCTACACCCAAGCCTGCACCCAATACCACCTACAAGCCTTCTAGGATAGCTGGCGAGGAATCAACTTCCAAGCCTGCTTGAAGACTTGTCTTTTACATCTTTGCTTAATCATTCTGTTAAAAACAATTCCTTTAATGCTTCTGGTTTAAGTACTTTTGCCTGTAATAGAACATCTTCTTTGTTGAATAAATCTTCCAAAAGGAAGACATGTTTTGTTTGTGGAAGTAAAATTCATTTGATTAAGGATTGTGATTTTTATGAGCAAAGATTAGGTGTTTTTGCGAATCAGCAGAAACCAAGACCTGTGTGGACCAATGTTAACAATATTCCACCTTATGTCCCACAAGCCAGAACTGACCCTTCTTGGAGGAAATCTCCTAATAGACTTTATGTGCGACCCACTAGCCCATACTTTAAACATGGTTATTGGCCTGCATATATTGACTCTATGAAAAATGGGAAAGGATGTTGGGGTATCGCTGTCAAGTCCTCAGCAAGTTGTTCTTGGAATAATAAAAGACCTAACTATCAATGGAAACCCAAGAACAATGGTGGATCTTACTCTTTTGCTAAACCTAAATCTAATGATCCACAGGCGGTGTTCAAGTCAACTATGACTTGAGCCTCCTCGGTATACTAACATTCCTTTGTAAATATGTTTGTTTTTATAGGATCATCCCCTTAAACATAAATATATTGGTATTGTTGATAGTGGCTGTTCACGAAGTATGTCCGTAATAGAGATATGATGTACAATTTTGTTCCTATTGAAGAAGGAGGGAATGTGACCTTTGGTGGAAGTGATGGTAGAATTACTGGAAAAGGCACAATCAAGACACCTCTTCTGAACTTTGAGAATGTGTACTATGTTAGGGAACTTTAGAACTTCAACTTGTTCTCTGTCTCACAAATTTGTGACACCAAGAACAAGGTACTCTTCTCTGAAAATGAATGTCTTGTGCTTTCTAAAGAGTTCAAACTTCCAGAAGATACCTCAATCCCTGCTGAGTCCCTCGAACTCACAATCTGCATACACATTCAACCTCAATGATGTTCACCGATGGTGACCTCACCTGTTTCTTGGGCTAAAGCATCATTGGATTAGTCCAATAAATGGCATAGGAGAATGGCTCATGTGAATTTCAAAACTATAAACACTCTCTCCAAAAGGGGTCTTGTCGAAGGTCTTCCCACCAAAGTGTTCTCCAATGATCATAATTGTGTTGCATGCAACAAAGGGAAGCAACACAGAGCATCCTACAAAGTTGTCACTGCAGTAAGCATCATCTCTGAACCTCTTCAGCTGTTACATATGGATCTTTTTGGTCCAACTCAAGTCAGAAGCATCGATCACAAGTACTATTGTTTGGTTATCACTGATGGTTACAACAGATTTTGCTGGGTGTTCTTCCTAAGGACTAAAGATGAAACAACTCAGGTTCGAAAGAATTCATCACCCTAGTTGAAAATCAGTTGAACAAGAAGGTTAAGGGAATTCGGTGTGATAATGGGACAGAGTTCAAGAATGCAATTATAATAGAACTCTGTAGGTCTAAAGGGATAAAGAGGGACTATAGCAATCCAAGAACCCCGCAACAAAATGGGGTGGCTGAAAGAAAGAATAGGACCTTGATAGAGGCTGCAAGATCTATGCTTGCAGACTCCAAACTGCCCACTATGTTCTGGACTGAAGTTTGACACAATGATTTATAGTGGTTCGGCTATGTTCTGGACTGAAGAAAGAATAAATACGAGAATAGTAAAGAAAGAAAAAGGATAGAAGCTTGACACAATGATTTATAGTGGTTCGGCTACAAGGACACATTCCTTGCCCTAATCCACTTCCCGAGTACCCAACTTGAGAGTTCTTAAGCACTATGTCAACAAGCTTATTTAACCGGTGCAGAAACCTTCCAACGCCGCTTACACTTTTTCCGGTACTAAGCTAAATACCGGGTCCTTTACACGGAAGAACCAATCCAACATAACTACACAACTATCACAACTACTTTATGAATACAAGAAGATGTATCAACAACAAGAAATAACTTAGTGGTCTTGTGGTGATGAAGAAGCTGAGCAAACTCTTCTCTTGAAGAATGGATGACTCGTATGCAAGAAGTGTGATCTCGTCTTGTAAGAAGAAACTTGAGAAAAATAAGAAGAAAGCTACAAGTATGATCCTTGGATCTGAGGTTAGAGAGATATGATAATGAGAGAAGAATTATACAAGAATGGGTTGAGTGTCAAGAAGAAATGGTTCACTATTTATAATAAATACTGTTCACTATTCAGCCGTTTCCGCCGGATCCCTGGATTTACACTAGACGGTTCCTTTTTAAAGGGATTCGTGGGATCCGGGACTCAGTCGATCTTCCATAGTTACTGGGGGCAGCCTAAGGGATGATATTTAAGCATGTATTTAAGCTTTGAGAAGCTAGCCACTAGTGGCAGTAGCTACCAGTTTGTTATTAAGACGAATGGGAAGGAGTTATCACATCTTGAGAACTTTATGCATAATTTGCCACATCCTTAGTTGTTTCATATCAAGTGCAATGTCAAGGGTTCATGCTTTGGGTTAAACTTAAGTAGAGGTGTTCACTTTTTGTCAACTCCAGAAAATGGCTGCATGTTCGCATCTGCACATTATTATTTTTGGATAGATGCTCAAGCAATGCAGAACTCACCTAGATCTATTATGATGTTATTTTTTGGCTTGTGATTTTGTATCTGGAAGATTTATCGAAAACTCTTTTTAACGATCTCAACCTATTTTTTAGTACATTTAAAAGTTTTCTCTTCTTTCAGTTTTGTCTTTAGTGGTGACACTTTGGATTGTGTGTTCGCATTAAATGAAACTAGGCGAGTACCCATGCATTTAGCTACGTGAATCCCTAACGGAAAATAATTGTTGTTGTGATATCATGGTTAAGTGTTTCGTGTAACATTTATCCTTACTATATATAGCAGCGAATAGTGTTCCAAATCAAAACCCCCATGGATTCTTATCTTGGCTAGAAGCTTTTTGACAATAACATCAACCTTAGTTGGGTCACCCATTCTCTAAAATTACAAAACTACACTATAAGAAAAATGATAAAAGATGAATACATTATGTATTGGTGATTATGATGCATAAATAGAAGTATAAAAATCTCATATTTATATTTATATAAGATATAATAGGCGAGCGCCTTCTCAAACTATAGTATTTTATTTATTTAATAATATTATATATAAACTCATTTGTCACTTGACCTATGGAAACGTGCCCGTTCCGTCAAAAAATAATCCATACCGGGTCATGTGTTTTTGGTTGGGCCTAATTTTTTGCAGATGATGGGATTCCTTTCAGCCCAACAATGATCCAGTAACAATTTCATATAGTTATCGGTTAATTGTGCCGACTTTAATTTGGGATAAAGTCGAATGCCAAAACACGTGTCTTCAAATACGCATACCACCTGTGATTTGACCCCTTAATACCTATCAGTTCGTCAAATCCAAATGATGAAGATGATGAAGTCCGCTGCAATTATAGTTGATCAAAATAGAGGTTTTAAGGTTTCAGTTGTGTTTTTTTTGCCAGTAGATTTCCTTTCTTTATGGTTGATTCATGTTCAGTTATACTTAACTGGAACACTCAATAAGGTATGTAAATTTAATATTGGTTTTCTTGATTATTATATATTTATATGTATTATAAGGTTGGTTTTGAAATTTATCGACTGGACGAGGAAAGGATAAAAGTATAACGGAGGTATGTAGTTTTTTAACGTAAACCATAATTTTTAACCTAGGATTTGCGTAGTGAGGCAACAAAGTGTTTAGGAGTGTTTTTTTTTTTTTTTCTTTACTTTCTTTTTCTTCTTCCTGTCAGATTTTGAGGCAACAAAGTGTTTGGTTTCGCATATTAAATGCTATCTTTAGTACTTAACTGCTGATTCAAGTTTGGAATATGTATCTTATGATGATTAGTATAGGTCCAATAGAAGTAGATTATGCTTTTAGAAACAATATGATTTAAAAAGATAACACTTGGGGTCAATGGCGGAGCTAGAAAAATTTCCGTGGGAGGGCCGAAACAATTTTTTTTCGGGAAATACATTAAATGGGAGGGCCGAAATAATTTTTTTTCCCCCCGGAAATACACATGAAATCGCAAAAAAATACACTAACGGGCTTAGGCCTAGGGGGGCCGGGACCCTTCCCGGTCCCTTAATAGCTCCGCCCATGCTTGGGGTTATTAGGTTTGGGACCAACCCCACTGATAAAAATAATAATTAATAATAGTGTTTAAAGAGTAGATCTATATGACTATATACCCAATTCCTGTATGTGTAGGCGTCAAGTGTGCGTAATTCCAAGATGGATTATAAATTTATAATATTTGTTTAAAGGAAAGGAAAAAAGTTGAAAAGATAACAATTGGGTTCATTAGCTTTAGGACCCCACAAACTGATAATGATGCTTAAGGTGTGGATCTATGTGGTCACCAACAGGGACCAACATCATGCTTTGTGGATAAGCAATTGTTAAGAAACTGTTTGTCATGCAAGATGCATCAAGGTCTCAAATGTTACTACCCGATTTGTGTATGCTTATGCGTTCATGTCTGCACCCGCGGAAAATGTCTTACTTCTATTATACAGTTACGTAAAACCAAGTTGTTAATGCGATTTTTACTTGGTTTCTATAGTATGTGTACTTATACTCAATTCAGAAAAAATATTTGTAATATTGAAGATGATAAATCAAACATCTCATGACTGTGTGAGTATGATTTCAGTCACTGTAGTGTAGAATTGTAGTCGTAAACAGTAGTCAATCGTCAAATAACGTTTGCATGTCACTAGGGAATTTATGTGTCTTTTGTCTTGAATGTTTTGTTGTATAGGACTAACGTTAGGGGAGGTATTTGAACAATTCCTTTGTTATAATTCTGAAGCTGAATATTTCATATTATTAGTGTATAAATAATTCTATTTTGTGTTTTAGGGAGATAATCTGAGGGTTAAAGTGAACAAATTAGCTTCTACAAAAACCCAGCTACCTTATTCTTACTACTCCATCCCTTATTGCTGCCCGGATAAAATAGTTGACAGTGCTGAGAATCTTGGTGAAGTTCTTCGTGGTGATCGTATCGAAAACTCTCCCTATGAGGTAAACTATAGTTCATGACTTCATTAAAGCTTCGTGTCGATTATGTTTTTTTATTATGATATGTTCTACAATCTTCTACTAAAATTTGCATTGCAGTTTCAAATGCGAGTGCCACAGATGTGCGATGTTGTATGCCGCATTGTAATAAATGAGGAAACAGCCAAAGAATTTAAGGAGAAAATCTATGATGAGTACAGAGTCAACATGTGAGTCAACACCCCATGTTTATTTTGAGATATTATTCAGGGGTGTTTGGATTTGTACTTTGGAATTGACTTTTTGTTTATCGACAGGATTTTGGACAATATGCCATTGGTTGTTCCCATGACAAGATTGGAAAGGGATTCACCTGTTATATATCAGCATGGATATTTTGTTGGACGCAAAGTACAGTATGCAGGAGTGAGTATATAACAATTTAGCAACTATGATAATTATACTTTCTGTTATCAGCCATCATTCCATTTTAGTGTTTTTTCTAACTTGTGGTTATGTTCAGACTAAGGAGGAAAAGTATTTTATCAACAATCATTTGACATTCATAGTCAAGTATCACAAAGACATCCAAACAGACTCTGCAAGGATTGTTGTATTTGAAGTTAATGCGTTCAGGTAACAGACTCTGCAACAAGGGAGCGTACAACACCGCGTGTCTGTGACTGACGGTGACGTCTATTTCGTATTTACAGTTGATTTCAAATGTTATAATATGTTAGCGTACGATTATCTGATCATCTTTGTATCACACTCATTTTTTGTAGCGGTTACTGCATGTACATCCATTCCACAGACGTTTGAAACTATACGTCATACATGTGTTACGCAAGCTGTTAGAAAAAGAAAGTCCGCTCGCATCAGCTATAATTTCTGAATTTTCTTTTGTTGAGTTCAACAGTAGTATTATCTGTTGCAAAACTATACGTCATACATGTGATTAACCTATCAGTTCCCTTTTCTTCTTAAAAAAAACATATCCTTTATAAGCTTATGTTACCCACGTATTTGTTTTGCAACTTGAGCACATTTTCCGTTCGCATCAGCTATAATTTCTGAATTTTCTGATTGCTGCAGCAACATTAGAAACCGGTACCACAAGTTCGAGAACAGCAAGTGTTCACATGGAAACTTATTCACCTGACTTCTCACAGACGCGCAGAACAACCACCTCAGCATCACCAGCTTCATGCACAGGTGTGACATATGCACTAATGTGAAATCATTACTTGCGTTTTTTCGTCAACTTATATTTTCCTTTTCTTCTTAAAAAAACATATCAGTTCTAACCTTATGTTACCCATGTATTCGCTTTGTGAATTGACCATATTTTTCGTTCGCATCAGCTATAATCTCTGAATTTTCTTATTGCTGCAGCAACATTAGGAATGGGTGCCACAGGTTCGAGAACAACATGTGTTCACACAGAAACTTACCCACCTGGCTTCTCACATACGCGGACGGATCGCATAAGAGTATAAGCTCCAATTATAGGTGACTTTTTCCTAATTTCATTCAAGGTATTGAAATTAGGTAAGCTGAGGATTTTTATATGTTGGAGGTAAATTGTTTTTTCTTACAATTTATAGTTCTTATTTCTCTTGCCGCTTTTTGTTTTTTGTGGCTACTCTGATTCTTCGAGAAATGAATAGATGTAGAGAGGAGACATGGAATTTTTTTGGGCTGTATGTAGGACATCATTGACATCTTTAATGGATGTAGAGAGGAGACATGGTATGCATTTGTCTCTTTGCTGCTTCGTTTGAATACTTATTTTTGATTTTGTTTCTATGTGAAAAACAAAATACAAGAATATGAACTTAAGGTTTGTATTACTTTGTTTTCTACTGATCTATTCACATGACATGCTATGCACAGGTTTGGCATGTAAATGGTTAACAACAGCTATTAGTAAAGTATATAGGCGTCATCCACCGCATCAGTGAACTGTGAGAACTTGACGACCCAACCAAAAAAAGATTGGACTGCAGAGATATTAACCTCCAAAATCTTGAGTTAGTTTACTCACTATCCATAAAATATTATAAATTACAATAACTGAAAGTAACAAAATGTAGCTTTAACAGTGGCGACACCGTATGGTTTACTCTCTGGAATGAAATGGTGAGAAAATTTGACATGGAAGCGTATGCATACATAGAGAAGCCTGCAGTTATGCCGGTCAGTTCATGTTGAGTGAAATGTATGGAGCTAAAATTTGTATGATTATTCAAGTGGATTGTATTGTTGACTTGAGTGCAGTTCCTTCCTCTTCAGAATGTGTTCTTAGTAGGGGTGTTGATCGGTTTGGTCATCGGGTTGTTCGGTTAGTTCGGTTCGGTTAATTCGGTTAAAATATTTTTTTAGGTCAATCCGAGAACCGAACCGAACCAAATTCAAATTCGGTTTTCGGTTCGGTTCGGTTGAATTATAATTCGGTTCGGTTTTCGGGTTGACCCGAATAACCCGAATTTCACTATTTAAAAAAAAAAAAATAATAATTAGATAGATATTTAGCATAAAAATATATTTCAAGCATAAAAAATATTTTATTATATTATGATAACCTTTTAATAGTATTTATTTATATATAAATATACTTAAAATATATAAATATATATATAAATATATAAAAAATATATATATTTATATGAATTCGGTTTGGTTCAAACCGGCCAAACCCATACCCAAACCGAGAACGAATTAGTAATTCGGTTTGGTTCGGTTTTAGCAAATTCGGTTCGGTTATTAGTTCGGTTCGGTTATTTTCGGTTTGGTTCGGTTTCGCTTTTCGGTTTATTCGGTCTTTTCGGTTTTTTCGCTCACCCCTAGTTCTTAGTGGAGAAGCTTTGCGGCCTTAGATCATTGAACCCAAGGCCACACGCCGTGAGTCTTATCTTTTTTCCACTTTGGTCCGTGCCTTTCTCAACGACGATGACCATGCGGGTAATGGACCAAATAAGGTTAACAGGATCCGCCGACAACTTTTGTCCTTTCTTTTACAAATTTAAATATCTTAGTAAGATCAGGCTAACAGGTGTGTGTATCATAGTCATTCTATTTAGGTGATTAATTTCAAGTACCACCTTCATTTATTCATGATTTTGTAACGTTTGACTCCTTCATAGATGCTGGATTGCGCTAGCTTTGAATACATTCAGGTCATATTAATATAATACAATAGCATGGTCACTTATGTTGCATTTCAATAGCACACTCTTATGTTATATGTTTTAGTGACATGTCAAAACAATATCGTTCGAGTACATGATTCTACATGATTCATTATTCATTCATTATTGTAGCCTTTTTCTTCACACTTTGTATATCGTACGCTTATATATTGTTATATATTGCTTGATGTTGAAAGTACAGTCAAATTATAAAAAAGGCTAATGTGTGAATAACAGAATTTGATATAAAAAACCACCACCTAAAAACGACTACGGCTTAAAAATGTTAGTGAAACGCCCTCGCCGAATCGCGGCGGGCTTCATGCTCGTTAAAAATATTTAGGCGAGCGCCTTCTCAAACTATAGTATTTTATTTATTTAATAATATTAAAAATATTGGTCCAATGTTTAAGTCCAGTTAGAAGTACTCAACATCCCACTTTTTGCTACTCAGCCTAGGTTTGGCACCGTTTTTAAACATCCAAATATTTTAAAATTTCCCAACGTCTCTGTCATCCAAAACTTAAAAAAGAAAGTTACGAAACAGCCCCTGAACTTCTTATTATTTACGATTTTTTATATAACAAACTTTATTTATCGTGTAGCTAATAGATACCTCGCGATTTCTTAAATAAAAAAAATACTGCTAAAAAAGTCTCTCGATAACGAACAAAACGAGCCAATATTGATATGCTTTTGACATACGTACGATTTTATAAAAAATGTTAAAGTTTAACATCCATATATAGTTTTTAAATAAAAAAACTTTCAAAATGCACCCTTAACCTATCAAATAACTTTAAAAATTTTCATAATTTTTTTAAACTACAGAGTCCAGAGATGTCCATGTAACACCCCCAAATCTCGATACAGCGTTAGACTTAATCAAGTTTTCGGGGCGTTACTATTGGATTGGTATCGCACACAAGTATAATAAAACATAACCATTTAACCATTCAAAACCAATCCCAAATTTAGATATTCAAAACATTTAATCCAAAATATGAATATTAGGCCCAAAACATAGTTTAGTAAAATAGGTCCCCATAGTTTATCCGAGTCAGAAATGATCCTTGAACCCCGCCTTCTTGCCAAGCTTCCACAATCCACATAGTCCAAACGTCTTTCAATTTCCTGAGAAATCATGCTAAAATGTCAGCTAACGCTGGTGAGTTCATAGGTTTAAGTTCAACAAAATCATAGTGGACCAATAAGAGTTGATTTGCTATGCAAGACCTAAGATAGATAAACACCGTTTTCACACCGATCCATGCCGGATCACCAATCATAACACACGTCCCGCATCCAGGGGACAACTCGAGCTCAGCGACTCTAGTCCACTGGTGGCAAAATCTAGAACAATTGCCCCCGGACTAGGTCGATGTAGAAGTCTATTCTTAGTTAGGCACGGCTAACCTAAACTAAGGCAACAACTACCACACATCTATCTATACAGTCAAGCATATAAGCAAATCCAAAATAGTTTTCACGGTCGGATTTCTGATGGGTTCAAATCCCATTATTAGTTTCATAACGTTATTCGTTTCGAGTCCACAAGCACGAGTCATATCTTCTCGGCTTTTAGTCAATCAATTGTCCAAATTATACTAAAGTCCATGTTACGGCTTTGTCGGAGTCAACTATTGACTAAAAACTCAAAGTGACGCCGACGTAGCTCAAAGTCACAATATATATATCAAGTCCATATTTAATAGTCATAACGTCGCAATTTAATTCCCAAACCAACTCAAAACAATCTCGCCAACCAATCAATTAACCAATTATACTCGAAACCAATGTTATGACCCTAATGGTCATGACACGGTCGCGGTCAAGACCACGTGAACCAAACAAGCTTCTAAAAGCTTTTCGGCTCCACGCGTCTCATCCAAACCTCAACTAAACCAATCAATAAGCTACCAAATCGACCCGACTCGGACCCAAGATCCAAGTGGGTCTCGTACGCACCATATGAGCCACATACGAGCCCTAGGTGGTTCATACGTCCCATATTGCTCAACCAAACACAACCAAATCCAATCCACAACACTCAAATCTAATCATTCAAGCTCCAAACACAAAACCCATCAACTATTCCTAATCAAGAACATGCAACTAAACCCTAAAATACAAAACCCATCAACCACACATGTACCAAACACTAATTACTTGTTTACTTAATCACTAATTAGCTTTAATTTCATGTTCCACCAAAAAGCCCCAAATTAGTTCATAGGGTCGAAACCCTAATTCCCAATTCGTGAGTTTTTATTGCCCAATCCAGCTCAAAACATGTTCCCTTTACCTTATCTAATCACCAATTGCAAAAGCCCTTTGAAACCCTAAAAGTACGAATCTTAATTCTTGAATTTGAAGGTGTTAATGAAGTCCAAATTGAGTGTATGATATATGGTTGGAAAGAGGAGAAAGAGATCTTTCTTTTGGTGGTGGAGGTGTATGGTCACTCGCCGGAATCCGGCCATGGTGGCCGGAATAGTGGCCGGAATTAACAAGGGTGGCGGCTAGGGTTTCTTAGAGAGAGAAACAAGAGAGATAAAGTGGTGTGTGTGTTTTCTAGAAAGAGAAATGAAAGAGTATAATGAGGCTTGAGGGTGGTATTTATATTCATGAGCTAGGGACCTCAAAATAAATAAAATTGGAGGGGGGGCGGCCATAAAGAAAGAAAAGGAGGGTTCGGGTTGCAATATGGTACCAAACATTGATGGCATTCATTTTGGTCAACAAGAGTCCCTTGGTCTGTCTTGTCATCATTGAGGGGGTATTTAGATTATGTATGTAATATATTTGTGCTCACAATTGTTTTGCCAGTAGGCATGATAGTAAATAGTCTTTGGCCTGTAGAACTATGAATCTGATTACTCTGTTTAAAATATGCACATGTTAGTCCTTGATGCTGATAATGCACCCATGGTTGTACCATTTGTGCATGTAGGGATGCAAGAGATTATGCCCATTGGAGCCACGCTTCCTAGGATTGGCAAAAGGGTGTAATAATATTTGCATCCCTTTGTCGTCACCAAGTTCCTACTTCTTTAACGCTTACATGCATGTAAAGATCATGCACTTGATTACATCCTAATAAAAACATGTATATGGACAAATCCATATGGTTTATCCTACACATATAGTTACAAAACGATTGTCTAAGCATAGTTCAAGTTGATTTGTGCCCACAAATCCACCATACATACGAACTAGAAAATATGTTTGCATAGTATGATTCATCCAACTTTAAAGCTCCATCAGCACACATCAAAATGTAACTCTTTGTGACCTGTTAGTTTCTTCCCCTAGAAAGAAGCGGACCATTGAACCTTGACCAAAATGTGCTTCTGCCCTCAACTGCCTATAATAATCCATGTTTAATTGGAATATGTAGGTAACAATACTTGTTGGTGATCCAATTGATTTCACGGATGTGCGGGATAGGGAACAGGAGAACATACCAAGGGAGAATCTATATGATGCTGTCTCTGCAAGAATTGGTGATCGTCTAATTAAACTAAAAGCACAAGTTGACAAGTTAGCCCACTTGCAAACTGATGTTACACTGAGATAAGAGGAAACTTTATATAGTGGTTATGAACAAGATAGCGAGCATCTTAAGGTTGGATTTTCTTACCAAGGGTCAGGATTTGTATCGAGTGTCCATTTTGGTGCAAGGAGAAGATTAACATTTTAATAAATGATAGCCATGATAACAACCACCGGATATATCAATGTTTGCTAATGTTCACGAAACAAAATGGAGTCTTGTTGATTATTCACAAAAAAAAAAAAAAAAAAAAAAAAAAAAAATAATAATAATAATAAATAAATAAAAAAATTAGTGGTTTGCTACTATGGAATTAGTAAGAAACACATGAAATAAAATCAGTGTTGCAAAAAAGGGTCTATAAGGCCGATTAATCACCGATTAGGTGCTACTAGGTCACTAACCTTGCCGATTTTTGTAAATCGTTTAAACAAATCGGTCAACCGTTGTCAATGATGGTTAACGATGGTCAAACTTGCCGAAAACTTGTAAATATTGCTGGAAATACCCTAAACTCGTCGTAAATTAGTTTTAATCACTTATAGTCACTATTTATATTTATTACAAGATGTTTTTCAAAGAAAATCTTTTCGAGAATACCAAAACTTGCTGTAAATACCCAAAGCTTGCCAAAAATGCCAATACGATTTATCACCGATTCATTATTTTTGCAACCCTAAACAAATGTAATCACTTATAGTCGTTGTTTAAATCTATTACAAGATGTTTCTAAGGAAAATCTTTCTGGAAATACCCAGAACTCGCCGGAAATACCCGAAACTTGCCAAAATGCCAATCTGATTAATCACCAATTAATCCCGCCTAGACCGATTACAAGCTACAAGGGGGTCGACCGCCTCACTACCGATTCGCGATTTTTGCAACCTTGAATAAAATAAGGTTTTCTGCATGGTTCTCCATACAGTTCTATACGAGTTTTAGTTGGTATAGCGATTACTCCTCATATCTGCATGCAATTCCCTTCAGTCATAGAACTGCCTTTATTTGAAATGTACTTCTTTAAAAGCTTATAGAGAAAGACAATGAAACTGTAACGTACCTATGGGAGCCCAAAGATCAATACTATATCGGAAATTAGCAATTCATCAGAAACCACAAGGTCTATGCAACAGAGACTAAGGATACCGAAACATGGGTTACTTTTATACGATGATAAGATGCACAATATGTATACAAGGACCGTATTCTATGGTCTGCTAGTTTGACCTGGTTAATAATATCTTCTGGCTCCTTTTTGCTAATGTTGCATATAGCTTTACAAGTTCCTCCTTAATCATGAAAAGTACAGAGGCTGCAAATACGCTTTGTACTATCTTGGTGCTCATTCCTTTGTAGAAGCATGACAATCCTTCATACTGAATCATCTTTACAATTGCATCCACGGTACCTTCCATGCAAATAAAAAGGGTGTTAGAAATGAAAACATAACCATGTCCACAATGAGAAAATCTGTATGGTTGAGAGATTGGACATAGTTCTGATACCTAGTAACCAAATCTACCAAAAACTTCATTATATGAACAAGAAGTTTCATATATAAATATATAGGGTCACAGCGGTCAAATGCCATACAATCCCTAAACTATCCCGGAACGAATAATTAATAAGACGTATCCAACTATGATTAAGAGTAGTGGGCCATCTATTTGCTGCTGGCAAATCTTATACCTAACTTATGATGTCAATGTCTATGAAAAGTATATAGTAACAAACTTGATTCTTGGATGGGTTTACTGAAATGAGAAACTCAAGATACCTGAATATCTCAATGAATTGTTTGTACTGATTTCTTGCTTTGCTTGAAGTCTTGACTGTAAATAGTAATCAGAAAAAGCACAAGTGTTATTACAAAGATACCAGTAGAGTTCATGTATGGGAAAGTATGGACCACATAAAACTAACTAGAGGAGTGTAGCCTTTCCATAGTATTTCATTATTTTCCTTTCTTATGTTTCTAACTTACGTGCTCACCTTGTCTACTAATTTTGAGAGGTTCTTCATGACAATAAAATTTTACAGCAATTGGTCATGGGTATTTATATAACATAAATCCTAACTAAACTTAACATAGTGACAAAAATAACCCTACTTTAACAACCCTCTTCAATATCAAGCGTACGTATTAGATAGCCCAACTTTGTTAATAAGCAGTATCCACTACATAAAAAGTTCTAAGTACTCAATCTAGGCATCTGACCCAGTTAGCCTTGCTATTCCTCATGAAAATAATCATAACTGGAAAACTGCATTATGATATTACCTTGACAACTAACAAGGGGTATGTTGTCACTGTTGCTCCAAGTTTGGCAACAGCACCTACTAAAAAAACCTGTTCACACAGCAAAATATATTAACATTGAAACATCTTATCTTATACAAGATTAATGATCAAGCATGCTGGTTTTAGGTCTAGGTAAGCTGAGAAAAATCTTAATCTCTAATAATGTGGAGTGTTACACAAGAGGTGAGATGAAAAATTACACAAGAATACATTTTTGGCCAAGACCAGCATCACATTCAAAAGCTGAAAACCGTTTCCACAGTAATCTCTACAAGTACCCGTTTGCAGTAAATTGCATATTAACATTTTGAATGTGTGAATGAAATAAACATCAGTGCTGAGGAATATAAGTTAGAAATAACAATTAGCAGAAGATTCTTAATTTTACCTCTAGAGCAGTAACTGTATTTGAACTCTGCTTCTTATCAGCTCGTTTGGCTTTCAAATACTTTATTGAGCTCTCGTAAATCATAAATTGAATCGATGGATTGCATACCTGTCACGTCATTTCCATTTGTTTTAGCAGCCATATAAGTTCATTATAATATTCATATATGCTTTTAGGAGTAATCAACCTCACCATGATCAGAGTTGGAATAATGCCTTTCCAGAATCCCATTAGTCCAGCTTCATTATATACCTCATATGCCTATAAATGGCATACACCTTCATATAAGGAAAACATGCTATAAAGAACGAAAATCAGAATTTGTGGCTGAGAGGGAAAAATGCTAATACAAAAACCAAACGGTATTCTTCTTTTCATAGAACTACGGTCATGCTGATGTATATTTTTCCTCATATTCGAATACACCTCGATTCAATACACTCAAAAGAATCATGGATAAAGCAGGCTATGGCAATGGAACAATGCATGCTAAGTCTTACTCTACTCCAACTGGAGAGGAGCAATGAAGTGAAATAGGCATACTATCAGTGATAGAAGCTTAAGCTTTCGATGTTATAACACGGCTTAACAAGAAAACAGGACACCTGTATTATTGGGTTAATCCCACTCTTACCCGCCTTACCGCTTTCTACCCATTTAGAGGGTCAAACCCGAAGTCAAAGTCAACTATATTAAAAGTCAACTCTTAAGAAATAACTGCCATTTGACAGTTACAAAGGAAGCGTTGCATCTGTTGATTCTACCGAACCAACACAACCATTCAAACGCACCTTTTCATTCATTATATATAGATTAGAATCTGTAACATTTTTAGATGATGACTTATATTTATTTCAATTAATACAAAAGCAATTCTTTGAAACGTATCGTGTTATTTGGTATTATTGTGACCACGTTAGAACCAACAAAGATCCAACGTTGAGGCCAACAATTGGTATCAGAGCGGTTTGGATTCTTTTAACCAAATCATCATATACCAAGGGTTTCATATTGCCCTGAATCGAAGAAGAAACAATATTCCCAGAAACGGTAAAATTTTTTTTTGCAAAACTATATCAGAACCACAAATCAAACTAGTAATCATTTTTGTGATTCTGAAAACCGTCCATAATTCATAGCCGCCTCGTAATTAATTACCGGCAACTAAGAATAGGCAATTTTCAATCATCTTGCAAAATCTTTTAATTCGGATTTTTTTTCTACCGAGAGTAGAACAAAGGGAACAAAGGTTTTGACTTTAAATCAAAAACAAAACCTTACATCGATTCAGAAACAAGAACCCATTACCACCGATTAAAACACGATAGTCATCAGAAAAAGGAAAATAGATTGATTCAACAAAAGGAACAAACACACCTGTTGCATCCAGAATCAATACCCTTTTCATTTTTTTTGAATCATCTTGGTTCAAATTTTTCCACGGACGAACAAATCCAAAACAAGGATTAACCGGCGCTCAGATTAACGAGAACACCGAATACCCGTGAAGAAGGAGGTTAACCAGAGCCAAAATATTCGGCGGTCAACTACCAGAAGCATAGCAGTGCAACGGTCTCACCCGAAAGAAAGAGGCAGAGACATATTTTATCTCTCAAAAGAGATAACACAAGAAGAAAGAAAAAAAGAGGCGTACTAAATAACGCCTAGGGAACTTTGAACCAACATCAAAGGGCACCGGGTATTTTAACCCCCCCAGGTTTCGAAATTCTTACAAATCCACACTTTACTTTTAAACTTTACTTATATAGTATAAGTTTATTTTTATTTTTGATAAGTTGCTACATAATACCTTAAGTATACTTATCATATTGATATTATAATAACCTAGTGTAATTATGCTGGTTATTATAATTAGGAATAACTTTTAAGGAGTAATTAACCTTAGGCTTATTCACCTTTAATTTTTAATCTCCGAGGATAGTTTTATTTTAACTAGTCCTATAGGTTTTGATTGTCACATTAGACAAAAACATTAGAAGCTGCTATATTTCTCAAACACACCCCGTGTTAGAATTTCAGGAGATTACCTAGTCATTATTTATTAAAAAAAAATGACTCAAGATAGTGGAGATAAAGGAAAGAAGGAGGTTAGTACATCTAATACTACCCCTCAATTCCAATGCCCGATATTGAAACCCGCGAATTACTCACTATGGGCAATTCGAATGCAAATTATTCTACAAGCAAATGGGTTATGGGAAACAATTGAGCCAACCCGATACAACTCAACCCGATAAGAAAAAAGAAACAACTACTATAGCATACCTTTACCAATCCTTACCCGAAGATCAATTACTTCAAATAACAAAGCACAAAACCCCGAAAGCAATATGGGACGCTTTAAAAACTAGGCACTTAGGCGAAGAAAGAGTACAACAAGCCAGACTTCAAACACTTAGGTCTGAACTTGAGTTACTACATATGAGAGATGAAACCATCGATACTTTTACAGGAAAACTCACAACTCTTGTAAACAAAGCCGCCAGTCTATGACACACAATACAAGATCAGAACTTAGTTAGGAAATTACTAAATGCTGTACCCGATAGGTATTTGCAAATAGTTGCATCAATAGAACAATATTCCGATCTAAGCACTATGACCCTAGAAGAAGCAATTGGAAGACTTAAAACCTATGAAGAAAGGATTAAGTTTAAGAAAGGGAAACAGGAGAACACTCAAGAGAAATTGATGTTCACACGACATGAAGGTAGAGGAAAGAATTTTAGAGGACGTGGACGTGGGAAGTATAAATTTTCACACGGTAAAAACCACGAAAATTTTAAAGAAGAAAAGAAAAACGGAGAAAACTCTCACAACAACTTCAACAAATCACATATTGATCTTAGCAAAGTAAAATGTTACAACTGCAATAAAATGGGTCATTATGGAAGTAAGTGTCATTCAAAACCAAACACTAGTATGCAATCTAATCTTGTCGAGGAGGACTTAGAGCCTAACTTACTAATGGCAATATTAGACGATCCACCTGTAACAAAACTTAAAGATCAAACTGCCTCGCTACATGAACAAGATGTGGGATATAAAGAGACAAATGTAGATAGTCTATGGTATTTAGACAATGGAGCCAGCAATCATATGACTGGAATGAGAGAACACTTCAAAGACCTAGATAAGAACGTTAGTGGAAAAGTAAAATTCGGAGATGGATCTCATATAGAGATTAAAGGAAAAGGTTCAATCCTATTAGAATGTGATGACGAGAAACAAAGAGTCATATCTCAAGTCTATTACATTCCCAGCTTAAAAAGCAACTTATTGAGCCTTGGACAATTCACCGAAATTGGTTGTAAAGTAGTAATGGAAGACGATGAATTACGACTTTATGACATGGACAACAAAATCTTCATGAAAGTCCCAAGACAAAGAAACCGTCTATACAAAGCAAGTCTGAAGATAGGCACACCTGTTTGCCTACTCGCAAACTTGAAGGACAACACTTGGTTATGGCACGCAAGACTAGGACATCTCAACTTTGAATCACTAAAATCAATGACTCAAAGAGAGTTAGTTCAAGGAATACCTGCCATTAAACATACAACACAAATCTGTGATGTTTGTTTAGTTGGTAAGCAAAGCAGAGCACCATTTCCCAAGAAAGCAAAAACTAGATCAACCTCACCTTTAGATTTAGTATACGGAGATTTATGTGGACCAATTACACCACCAACACCATCTGGAAAAAGATACATATTCTTACTAGTCGATGACTATTCAAGATATATGTGGGTGTATTTCCTAAACACGAAAGAAGCATTTGATACTTTCAAGGAATACAAGAATACAATAGAGAAGGAGCTAAGGACAACATTAAAAATGTTCAGAACTGATCGTGGAGGAGAATTCACATCTAACGAATTCACTCAATACTGCAAAGAAAATGGCATAGCACGACAACTTACCGCAACAAAATGGAGTAGTTGAACGAAGAAATAGGACAATTATATCTACAACAAGATGCATGATGAAAGCAACCAACATGCCTCAACATTTTTGGGCGGAAGCTGTTAGACATTCAATATACATTCTAAACAGCGTTCCTACAAAAGCCTTAGAAGACATCACTCCATACGAAGCAATTAAACAAAGAAAGCCAAACTTAGAAAATCTAAAAGTTTTCGGCTGCATAGCATATGCAAAGGTACCATCACAACATCTGACAAAGTTAGATGATAGAAGCAACAAAATGGTATACTTAGGAAATGAACAAGGATCAAAAGCCTACCGACTATTTGATCCAACAACACAAAGAATTTGTGTTAGTAGAGATGTGAAATTTAAAGAGGATGAAGCATGAGACTGGAAGAATTACTTAAATGAACACACCAATGATCAATCTGAATGGTTTGACTTCGAAGTTGAAAACCTAGAAGCCACAAATGATCATCAGGAACAAGAAATCCAACCAAATGAAGAAAACAATGATATCCCTACAGATGATGAAGATACAACATCAACAACAAACTCACCCTCACAAGCTTTTCGCACACCATCTACAATTTCATCGCGAGTAAACGCTCAAACTACACCAACTGCCTCAGCACGTTCAACCAATCAAAGTAACTCAAACGCAACCAGGAATTTACATCCAGACTTTGATCATACACCTTTACAAGGTTTTAGAACGTTAAATGATATATACGAAAACACCGAGGAAGTATTACCTGAGCAATTATTACTAGCTGAAGATGAACCTAAGAATTACAAGGAAGCATCAACCGATCTAAAATGGATTGAAGCAATGAAGGTCGAATTAGATTCCATCAACAGAAACAATACATGGAAACTAACCACTTTACCAAAAGGACATAAAGCCATTGGATTAAAGTGGGTATTCAAGACCAAGAGAGATGCTAATGAAAATATAGTCAAGCATAAAGCAAGACTAGTAGCAAAAGGCTACATACAAGAGCATGGCATAGATTTCGAAGAAGTCTTTGCACCTGTAGCAAGAATGGAAACAGTCCGATTACTATTAGCCTTAGCTGCTAATAATAAATGGGAAGTACATCATCTTGACGTCAAATCTGCATTTCTGCATGGAGACTTAAAAGAAGAAGTGTACGTTACACAACCCGAAGGATTTATAAAGAAAGAAAATACTGGAAAAGTCTACAGACTCACAAAAGCTCTATACGGATTAAGACAAGCACCACGTGCTTGGAACACAAAATTAGACAATACCTTGAAGTCTTTAGATTTCAAGAAATGCGCTTTGGAACAAGCTGTCTACACGAAGAAATCAAAAGATTCAATACTTCTAGTTGGAGTCTAGGTAGATGATTTAATCATCACTGGCACACCTAAAGAAGAGAGACAAATTCAAAGCTCAAATGGAAGAAAAATTCGAGATGAGTGACCTAGGATTACTATCCTACTACTTAGGAATTGAAGTCACACAAACTAAAGGTGACATATCAATAAAGCAATCCGCCTACGCAAGCAAGATCCTAAAGGAAGTTGGAATGCTAGACTGCAACGAAACGCTAATACCTATGCATCTGAAGAAACAACGGTCAACTCAACTGAATACAGAAGCTTAATTGGATGCTTACGATATCTGCTACATACAAGACCCGACTTAAGTTATTCCATTGGATTACTTAGTCGTTTTATGCAGGAACCAAAGGAACAACATATGAAAGCTATCAGGCAAGTACTACGCTATGTAAAAGGAACAAAAGACTATGGAATCACCTACAAACACAATGGAGGAAACCAGATACAAGGTTATAGTGACAGTAGCTACGGAGTCAACACTCAAGAAGGCAAAGGCACTACTGGAATTATATTTTACTACGGTGAATCACCAATCAGCTGGAGTACACAAAAACAAGCCACAATAGCTCTATCATCATGTGAATCCGAGTTCATTGCAGCAACAGCAGCAGCAACACAAGCATTATGGTTAAAGAGATTACTCAGCAAGCTTACACATACCCAAGAAGAAAAGGTTACGATAATGGTCGACAACAAGTCTGCCATCGAACTAATGAAGAATCCCGTATTTCACGGAAGAAGTAAGCATATTGACATAAAATATCACTTCATACGAGAATGTGTTGAAAGAGAAGACTTACAAGTCGAGTTTATAAGCGGAGAATTTCAGAAGGCTGACATGCTCACAAAAGCACTACCCAAGATCAGATTCCTAACGATGAGACAACTAATCGGAGTCAAAGATCTACAGCAAAGCGATTGTGATTAAGGGGGAGAATATTGGGTTAATCCCACTCTTACCCGCCTTACCCGCTTTCTACCCATTTAGAGGGTCAAACCCGAAGTCAAAGTCAACTATATTAAAAGTCAACTCTTAAGAAATAACTGCCATTTGACAGTTACAAAGGAAGCGTTGCATCTGTTGATTCTACCGAACCAACACAACCATTCAAACGCACCTTTTCATTCATTATATATAGATTAGAATCTGTAACATTTTTAGATGATGACTTATATTTATTTCAATTAATACAAAAGCAATTCTTTGAAACGTATCGTGTTATTTGGTATTATTGTGACCACGTTAGAACCAACAAAGATCCAACGTTGAGGCCAACATGTATAAGGGAGTTCTCACCCGCTCAGTGTTCGTTCAGATTTTTCTTAAATATTAAAACCATCTTTTCTCCCTCCAATTCCTGGAAAAAGAATACTTTCATAAAAGCACCTTTATCTTTATTATATGATACAGCATTTGGAGATAGGGAGTGGTTTATAAGGAAGGCATCACCCTCTTGGTTATTCGGTGGCTGCACCAACTATTTAAGGTTGCCATGCACGTTATGACATTGATGTTCTAAAGGATGCAATCCCATTCCATGAATATTTGGCCTGGGTATTTACAAAATCTATAATATATGTACCGGTTTTACATTGTTTCTGGAAATGAGTGCCTTTTCCAAGCAATCTCGAAGTTTATATCCTAAATATGCCTTTTCAAGCGGTGATAAGAGACACCAAACTCATGTGCCTAAACTCATGCCTAAAGCATTCATCATGTGACACATGGAATATACATTTCCTCTCATAATTTCCACTCTTGATTTTGGCACATGTCATCATCTTAGAGTTAGGCATGTCTGTAGGCATTAGTTTTAGACTTTTATAAATATCATTTTCCTATCACTAATGCTTGATACAAAAACATGGATATGTTAACAGTACCTACCGCATGCAACGTCCCGTATGGATTAGGCTTCATTGACTCAAGTTCACGCAACCTATCATGCAAAGAAGAACCAGTCAAATTGCTCTCAGAGGAATCCCTATATAAAGCTTCCTTCTTCGCTTCCAGAATCTTTTGTTCTGCTTGAGTATGTGTCTAAACAAGAAAAGTTAAAGGACATCGTCAAAAGGCTATTTCCATTGGTAGCAAATAAGGAAATGATATAATGAACAGAGACACCCCCCAGATGTCATGTCAGAATTGTAATGTTATTCAAACATGGATTCACAGACAATGCTATCAAAAGGTAGAAGCCAAAACCATCAAGGCATCAACCACATCTATGGACACTAGATGTCAAAGATGTAACGATATTGATCCTAGATGACTACATGTATCTGAAGATTCTGCTATTCATCAATGATGAGATAAATGAAAAAGTGTTTGTTCAAGACTTATGTCCAGATGAACACTAGCTCTTTCTCAATTACAATCATTAATCTCTCACAGCAATAAATAATAAACCAAGAAGTTGAGTAGGTTCTTATTTGCTGGGTACGTACCTGCATACGTGTCACAAGCACCCATATTGGGTTTGTAAATAGCACATTCAACGCCCTGAAAACATGAAATTTCCAGTAAATTGCTGACAGATAAAAAGTTCAGTCAAGTAAAACACAATTATAAATTTAAAGATTCCATAACATTAATCAGATATCCTGCAAAGAAATGTTCCATATAGCTCCAAGGAATTAGACAAATATACATATAGACAATGCAGCAGTTGTACTACTATACAATCAGGGATATAATTAGCTAATGGTAGAAAAATCTTTCAAAATAAAAATAGAATATCAAGAGAGCGAGTTAACCAGATCTAATCCTAGATATAAATGTCGTATAAGTTCAAAGTTTTATGTGAGTTTTTTACACTCCCCCTCAACTTCGGTTGTAAACGTGGAACGTGGTAACATACATAGCTGGCTTCCTAGATTTAAAAAAAAAAATGTTCACAGAAGAGCTCCAGAAAGACCTACTTAAAGGTTGTACAATATGGTCAAAAGTTTTCTAAATATGAGATCTCTATCTATCTCAGCATGCTTTGTTAGGCCATGGTATATGTCGTTTTATGGGCCAAACTTCAGCCCACGCGGAAAACGTGAGATGCAATAAGACACCATCAAACAGCGTAAAATGTTGTCTTGTTTGTCAGTTGCCATAGTGTTGGTGATAATAGTTTGGATGAACGAAACATGTAGAACGGAGGATGACCGGGGACGAACAGAGAGTCATAAAGAGGGAGAGAGAATACAACATATTTTCGTGTCAACCATTCATCCATCCTCACAATCTTATAAAGAACAGAAGGGGCACATTTTCTTTCAACAGCTAAGGGATGACTTATAAAACAATCAATTACAGTGATCAGAGGCTAGACGTAATTCCTCAACTAGATGGAATATATTCTCTCTTTGATGCTTTTCGTTATGTTGGAAGGAGGTGACATGCCTCACAGCATCATCAATTCTTCACCATCATGCAGACTGTGGCATGTGCATCATATAGTCCGTCGGGTTTATGTAGAAACTGATTTAACAGGCGATCTTCAAAAGGTCAGTCACCCCTTTGAAACATTCAGGAATATTAGTTTACAGTTTACCAATTAGCTATCTGTTATGATGTTGCATCCTTAAAATCTTCGCTATCATCGTACATGATCAAGAGGAATACAAAGTGGTTTCCTATCACCTAATCCACCTGATTACTTAAATTTTTGTCAACTCTAAACCCAAGAATCAAATAAATCTTATCAAACAACTAACAACTGATATAAATCCAGAATATAGTAACATTGGGTGTTGAGACTTACCCGGCTAAAGCAGCCACAACAAGCCAAGAGAACATGCCGACGGTACCATCCCCAAGACCCTTTCGTTTATTAGCAGCTGCCATAGATTCAGCTTTATTCTTGAAAACCTGGTAAAAATAATAATAAATGCCCTGCCATAAGCCAAAGAAGACGTACAAGTATTAGTCTCATGAAGGTTTATATTAATCCTTGATATACATATAATGAGTGTATATTAGGATGTAAAAAGCAAGAAAGCTGCCAGACACCTGTGATGTAGCAGTTCCAAGGAGAGAAGGCTTAAGACCACTGTATAGCCCTCCAACGCCTTCGCTGCGTATAACCTGTTGGATAGTTTTCATCAAATATCCTTCCTCCAATATAACCAAAACCAATTATTCTAGTTCTAACTTAGGGGGCCATTTTGGATTTGCTTAATTACCTATGTCCTTCAAACTTATAAAACAAAACCTGCTTATCTAAACTGTCTTATTTTATTCAAACATTCAAAACTGCGTAAATACTCTAAATTTAAGCAGATACGCAATTACTTAAACAATCCCAAACATGGTTTTTTGAAGGTGGTGTTTGGGATGGCTTATCTGATTATTTTAAAGGAGTTTCGTGTTATCCTAAATGCTTGTGATTTGCTTATCTGCTTAAATAAGCAGTCACAGAGCTGCACGTTTCAGAGTGTTCATTTTTGCTGAAATTAAATTTACTTTATTCCATATATATATTTAACCTGAAACCTTTAATAAATGAATTTCATTTTAGAAAAAAAGCAATCCCAGTCACCCGCTACAATGTTTTGAGTAAGCAGTTTCAAACCTGCCTTGCGAGCTTATTTGTTGGGCATATGAGCTTATCCAAAATTTGAGAAGCTCATAAGCTCTTTTTTTGGCTTATTATTAGCTTATCTACTGGAGCTTATCAAGTTAAGTTCAAGTGGACAAGCTCAGAAAATTGAGGTTATCCCAAAAAAAAGGTCATACCTCAAGTATTTGAAAAAGAGTAGAAGATGATTTGTTAGATTGGGATTTTTTAGCAATTCTCTCAGTCTGTTGGCGGGTGTTGACCTACAAAAAGTGGTTAGTTAGTTAGTTAGTTAGTTATTGGTTAATTATAAGAAAGTGAAGATGATGGATTGGAATGGTGTTTGTACCGATTGAAGAGGATAAGTGAGGATTTGAGCAATCATACCACCACCAGCTCCTGCTAACCCATTCACCAACGCGTTCGACATTTATGATCAATGCTTAAATGATCCTAATTGGCTGCTATACAGGTTGCTATTTTGGCAAAATGAATGGTAAATAAGGGGAGTTAGAATAAGTTTGAATACATGTGTCACTAAATGAATAGATTAGACATGAATTTAGTCACACATCTTAATCATTTTCCTTTAAAAAGAGTTAATCCCACCGGTTTACACCTTTCATCCCTAACTCTCAATAATTACACCAATCGTCCTTATGATTGTCCAATTTTTAATGACCGGTCTTTTGACCAAACAGTAATTTGTTTTGCAAGTCCTTTCAACCCCAACCTATACCATATTTAACACCCCACCCACCTTTCCCTCCAAAGACACCTATGCATACATATACACAAACCCTAATTTAATACCCAAATTCCTATCACAACTGTGTGTATCACGAAGAACCCTACCCACAACTAAAACATGATGTTATTTTTTTTTTCTTTCGAACCTCATGAACAAACGCTAATCCTGGTCGTAGGTTCCTCACTTGTCCCCAAATTGTAAGTTTTTTGTTGTTTTTTTTTTTCTTGAACATAGTTTAAGTTATATGTACTAAATGATCCGTAATTGAAATTTGATAATTGGTTGCAGGGTGGTTCAAGTTGTCATTTTTTTTCTTTGGGTAGATCCTCCAATGTGTGCTTGATCCATGATGGTAATCCCATGTTTATTAAGGGCAAAAAACATGTTGGAATAGTCTTTCATGGAGCTTGTGCAAGTAAACAGAAGGTTGAAGATGTACTTGATATGTAGTTGGTTGGCTTTTGCGCGTTTGATTGCTAGTGCGTTTTGTCATATGATGTCATGTCTTGTCTTATTTGGTTATGTTGTGTCTTTTGAGCGTGTGTATTTGACACTGTGCTTTGTCTTTGCTATGTCGTGCCTTGTCTTATGTTATCATGTCTCACTCCTCGTCCTTTTCACACTGTTTACTCTGTCAGCGAGTCTGGCCCTGCGACTAGCCTTTCTAGGCAGCCCACTCAAAGCTTTGAAGAAGAGCCCACCAAGCACCTCGAGCTAGGGCACGGGATTAGCAGTAGTAGTACTGTTAGCGTTCTCCACCCTACACAACCCACCGGAGGTGCGTACCACCTCAATAGCCTTTACGACGCATCGGAGGCATGGATCAGCGACCGATACACATGGTAGAACGTGATGAGCCATCATGTGCGTTCCATTGAACCCCAAACGAGTATGACCATGACCCCACACTAAGTCACTAGACCACTAGTGACTCACGGGTCCGGTACGATTAGTAAGGAGCTTGAGAGGATGCTACAACTGACTACAATAACGTGTGACGGCATGTCTAGGATTAGCCTCCCGTCACAGATTATACATCAAATTTTGGAGTTGTTTAGATGGTTGGATCGTCGGGCATATTAGGCTAGGACGCTGCCGACATGGCAAGAACGATAATATTTGGGTATGGCAGCAGAAATGCTTGTATTGTTCTTAGCTTTGGTGTTCGCAGTGTTGCTTGTGTCCCACGAAAAGCCCTAATTTGAACATTGTTGTCTTTTATCTACACTTTCGGACATGCGTACATCTTGCAGTTATTTTGATGTCGGTTTACTTAGTAGCTTATGATTGGTTTAATTATTGTATTGAAACTTTTGTACCTCGATTTATGCCCGAGTGCCAAAATTTTGGCTATAAATTTATAACTTTTCGGGTTGTTTATGAAATTATGTTTACCTTTTATTTGTATAAAACTTGTAAAACCTTTCTGCTTGTGTGTCTACTACTTTTGATAAAACTTCAAATTTATGCTATACTATATATGACTAATTTTACGATAAATCTCAAATTATACTAGATTATACATGATTAGTTTTATGTAGAGGTGGCAAAATGGTTGGGTTGGGTTGGGTTGGGTCTTGGGTCATAGATGGGTATGGGTTTATATGTCTAAATTCACTTGGAAGGATCTAATGGGTCTATGTGTAGAACATAATAATTAATTGTAAATAAAGACAAAAAGTATTCAATAGCTATTTTTACGCTTTCGTTTTTTGTCGTTTTTCGCTTTTTTACACGTTGTTTTGCCTGCTACGTTTTTTTTTCGTTTTACGTTTTACCGCTTTTTAGCGTTTTCCGTTACGCACGTTTTGTCCGTTTTTACCGTTTTGTCCGTTTACACTTATTCGTTTTTTACTGTTTCACAGTTTTACGCTTTTGCTTTCCGCAGTCGTAGTTTTTACTCGTTTTTCTTCGTTACCGCCGCTACGTTTTTTTTTTATATTTTAACTTTTTTTGTCGGATTTTAGGTGGAGGTTTTTCGTTTTTGCGATTTTTATTTTACGGTTTAGTTTGTTTGTTACGTTTGCTTTTCTCCGTTTATCTTACCGTTTTTACGCTTTTACTGCATTGTTTTCGTTTTGCTCGTTATTTTAACTTTTGATTTTACACACATTTTAGTTTTTTGATTTTGATTTCGTTTTTAGTTTTATCATTTTTACATTTCCGCCAATTTGTTAACGACACTCGCTGCCACGCTTTTAGCCGCACGTTTTTACCGCTTTTTTTTTAATCTTTTGCCTTTTAAATCTTTTTGCTTGTTTTCCGCGACGTTTTCCTGGGTTTTCGTCTGTTTTTTGTTTATTTTTACCGCGCAGATACATTTTTGCATGATTGCGGTCCGCTTAGTGTTTAGTCTTATGCAAGCGGATAAAATAAGAAAATGTTTAAAATGGACAAAGCGAAAAACGACGAAAACTAAACAAACTTGTAAAAACGACAAAAACGTACGTGAAAGCGGACAAGGCATAAAAAAACGCGTAAAAGCGGACATAGCGTGCGCGGAAAAACGAAAAGACGGACAAAAGCGTAAAAACGAAAGCGTAAAAACGAAAAAACTGTTGCGGTAAAACGGAAAAAACGTGAAAAACCGTAATTTAAAATGTGCCGGAGCGCAAAAATTACCAAAACGAAAAACGACGAAAACGAGTAAAACTAGATAAAAAAGGAGAAAACGAAAAAAAGATGATAACAAAATGTAAAGTAAAACGACAAAATTTAGTGACGGGGCGCGGTAAAAGCTTTGGCATCGGATAAAGCGGGATAAAAGCGTAAAACGAGCAGCGCGTAAGCGGCGTATAACGCATTTAAATCATGCAATAAACCGACAAAACAAAAAAACACTAAAAACTAAAACGAAAAATTAACGAAAAACGGTAGAAAAAACGCGTGAAAGGGACGATAAAAGTGTCAAAAAATGTAAAATCCGAACAGCAAGGCAAAAGCATGGGACAAAACGAAAGTCAAAACGAGAAAAACTTAAAATGTAAAAATAAAACAGACGAACGTGAAAAAAGCGAGTAAAACAAAATGCGGTAAAAACTGTGTAAAATTGTCAAAACGCGAAAAAGCGTAAAACGTGTAAAAGCATTAAAAACCCAGGACAAAAGCGTAAAAGCAGAATGACGGCGGGCTAAAAACGAAAAAACGGACGAAAAACGTAAAACGGATAGCGATGTAACACTTAAAACGACAAAAAACGTAAAAAGCAACGTGTAAGCGGAAAAACGCATAAAATTGTCAAAATCAATTAACTTAAACGTCCCATGTGGATATTATTAGACCAACTAGACCCATCAATATTAATTAATTAGCGACCCAAATTTAACAAAAGGTGTAAATTACTCCACCTCTAGTTTTATGACAAACTTTAGTATTATCTTCTCAAATTCTAAGCATATGTGTTGTTGTTTCTTTTATGTTACGTTGTTCGCATGGTGTTTATTATGCAAAAATCTAAATTATATCGTCCGCTTATCTTTGCTTACATGATTCTCGTCATGACAAATTTTAAATTTATGTCTTATTATATAATTACCACTTGAGATATATTTTGATCAAGATCTTACTAAAACAGATGTTTTATGTTAAAATTGTAGAACAATGTCGGGATGTAGAAGCACACGCAACACCAACGCTAACAACAAGACTCAGACCAATGATCTGGAAGGAGTTGTAGCTCACCCACTCAACGCAACATTTGCCAAAATTGCTGAAGCCCTCACTACTAACCATAGTGAACAAAATTATGATTTCAAGACATTCATGACTTGTAAACCCAATGAGTTCTTTGGAACTGAAGGCGCAATTGGACTACTTTCATGGCTGGAGAGTATGGAGACTATGCTCCATATTAGCGATTTCACAGCCGGAGACCAGGTCAAGTACGAAGCTTGTGTGTTGCATGGATGAGCCTTGACTTGGTGGAAAAATCTGGTTCAAGCCAAGGGTGTTCAGGACAAGTTGCAGTAGCCATAACTTGGGAAGACTTTAAGAAGCTGCTGATGGGGGAATTTTGTCCAAAGGATGCAGTTCAGAAATAAGAGGCAGAGTTTTGGCACCATACCATGATCGGAGCAAAGGTGTAAAAGTGCACCTTTCTACAAATTATTTTGGATATTCAAATAGAAAGCAAACACCCTTATTTGGCTGTACAATTGACCAAAAAGATTTTTGGGAATATGAGAAGGGGTTTTCAAGGGATACCAAGGCCATTATTACCTGCTATGTTGCCTGCTGCTACTACTGACCCTGCAGGTACATCAGCTCCATCTGAAGCTCAATCTCAACATATCTCAGATACATAGGAGCACACTCATGAGCACATATCACCAACACACCAACCACCTTCACCTCCAACTTATGAAGCAGAAGAGCCACCTGTGATTCGCAAACCCAGCCTCCAACTTCTACTCAAGAACCAGAACCCAGTTCTTTATCTATGGATGCACTCCTTCAACTGGTTCCACAATTCCTTACTAGGATATATGGGTTGGAGAAGGATCTCAAGCAAACTAAACAGACATTGGGAACAGCTATTCTGAAGCTGGTGAAAAAGGTTAAGAAGCTGGAGGGGATTGTCAAACAAAAAGGGATAGATATTACTGACTCAGAAGGTGAGGAAGCAGAAAATTCTTACAAACAGGGGAGGAATTTGAAGGAGGGTGAATCAATTTTTAGGACACCTACAAAAGAAAAATACTCTGAGGAAACACACATCAGTCCCCAAGGATTAGAAGCAGCTGAGACACTGGTCAAAGATCTTAGTCAAAAGAAATAGGTTAAGAAGAGACTAGATGCAGAGGCTGTTAGTTCTAGTAGTGATGATAAGTCCAGCTTCACAGAGATTAATACTGGTGGTGAAGACTGGTTTTGTAGATGTTAATATCGGTGATGATATTAATACGGGTAGTGATAAAGCAAAGTCTGGTGAAAAGACTAAAAGGCAAATCAGAGAGGAGGAGGCAAGCTTAGCTGAAATTGCAAGACTTCAGGCAAAAGATGCAGCTGAGGAAGCAAGACTTGCATAACAAAAGCTCAAAAATGAACTGATTGCAATGAACTTGCAGGAGCCACATGAGTTAACTAAAGCACAAAAGAAAAGGAAGGCTCATGTTTAGGAAGCTGCTAAGTTCTACACAGATGAGGATTGGGACATTGTAAAGGCTAAGTTGGAAGCTAATAGGAACATCTTAGCTGATATAGGAAGTGAGGATTATGCTTAGAAGATGGTTGAGATGGTTAACGAAAAGAAAAGGCTTCTCAGAGAGCAAAGAGAAAGAGAAAGAGAAAGAAGGAACATACCCATTACTAAGGGAGAATAGAGAGAGTATATGATGAACTATATCAAGACTCAAGGGGATCCAAATTGGAAGATGTTTCAGCTTAAAAGATTGAAAGCTGATGAACTAAAGGAAGAACTTGAAAAGGTAGTAAAGCAAAGTTCAAAGTTTTGTTCCTAAGGATTCAGAATTAAAAAGTTCAAATCTTAGGAGGCGTGGAATAGCACTTCAACCAGAGGAAGCCAAAAAGCAGAAGGTTACATATGGTGAAGATACTGCTAAGACTGAGTTTGTAACGAAAGAGGAAGAATCTGAGGTTCAAAAGCTAATTGTGAAATAGACTAGAAGAAAATCAGTTGCAAAGAAAGGAAAGAAAAAGGATAAGCCTGATGCTAAGGAAGAGGTGGAAGCATATATGAAAGATAAAGTAGATGAACCCTCTTCTGAAGAGTTCACAATGTGAACAATTCCTGAAAGTTCAGCACCTACTGCAAAGATTATCAAGTGGCAGATCATCAAAACTGGGAACAAAGGAGTCTATCAGATAATAAGGGAAGATCACACTGATAATGTTTATGTTAACTTTCCAGGGTTACCGATTGATCTTACTAGGGATGATCTCAAGGAGATGTACAGACTGATGATGGTAAAATATGGTGATAGCAGACCTACAAAAGAGTATGAGAGAGTTTTATGGGGAGATCTGAAGACCATGTTTGAGCCACCAGTCCCAGGAGATGAAATTTGGAACTTGACTTACAAACAACAAGTAGTCAGATGGAGGTATTTTCATAGCTGTGCAGTACATTGTTTAACATTGGAGACTGCAGACATATACATGCTGACTGAAGTTGAGTATCCAGTCCCACCTAGAGTTTGCAAGGTTATGCTTGAAAAGAAGCTTCTGGGAGAAAGGAAGGATGATGTATGCTATCAACTCTTAAGATTAATTGAAAGAAAAGCTCAACAACAAGATGTTTGAAAGAATTTTCAGGGCTGTAGGGTATAAATTGGGAGCTGATTAAGTAAATGGAGTTCGAGGAGTATGTACTTGGTGAAGGTGCTTTGCACTAACACAACAAATGCTTATCAGTGCGTCCACCATGTTTAACAAATTTAAGAACTGGCTAATCCATGAGCAAACGGCTCTGGTAAAGATTTCTCAAATCCGTTTATGGCTGACAATTTGCCAAAAATTGTATGGTAATCAACTCACCGTATCTGTGATAGTGAAGATTTGGCTAGCCCACAAGATTATGGCTTATGGTAAAGGCTATGGAAAATCCATTTATATGGTTGACAGTTTACCAAAAACTAGATGGTTGTCAACTAACCAAAGCTTGATGTTGAATAAGTTGAATTGGTTATTAATTCAGGGTGATGACTGAATTCTACCAAAGAATTAACTAGTCCAAAAGCAAACGGCTTTTGGTAAAGACAAGTCAAATACGTTGATAGCTGATGATTTGCTAAAAATCATATGGTATTTCAACTCACCATGTTTCACATGCAAAGAGTTGAAATGGTTATCAATGTACCATGGTTTTTCACCAAACATTGGCTACTCCAGAGTTAATGGCTAACTTGTAAAGAGACATCAAATCCATTAAATTTTCAATGATTTACCTCTCACAGGAGTTAACACACCTGAAAGTGATGAGAATAGTATGAAACTTTATAAATTGATGTACACGTAGTCAATGTTGCTGAAAAGATATAAAGTAAAACCATGGAGTGCTGATACTTGTTAAATAGATGTTGCACCAGATCAGAAATGGAAGATTTGCAGAGCTGCAGTTCAACATAATTCCAAGAAGAAAGATTACAACATCCTCATGAAGCTCAAAATGAAGAAACTTGAAGTTCACAAGTGAAGATCAAGTTAGGGGAGGATTGTTGGGAATTATGTATGTAACAGACTTAATACTGCTGGTGATAAGAGTTAAGTCTGGTAGGCTATTTGTCTTAGTTAAGTCTGCTAGTACTAAAGTTAAGTCTGGCAGAACGAAGTTAATACTGTTTAGCTATTTAGTAGTTAGTTCTGTTTATGTAACAAAATAGTTTTGTTAGAGATATAGTAGGAAAGGATATGTACATATTAGAGATATCTTAGGAAAAGATATGTATATCCTTTCACACGTTTTGTAAAGATGCTAGGGTTTCCTTAGTGTATAAAAGGAAATCTAAGGCATTATGTCTTGTACAAGTTTACAAGTTTATTAGAACGATTGATAATAGAAGCTTAGTAAAGTTTAATAGTAATTGTGTTCTTCTTGCTTGTGTTAAGATTCTGCATTAGCATTAAGCATTCATTGTTAAGAGTGTCTCACATAGTTGATTTGGATTTATTCAAGTTAGCTATTTTCTTATAAAGGCTACTTAGATCCATTACTTTGGACCTACAGGCGACTACGCACCCAAGCAATGTAGTTACCGGTTCCTAACTTAGGAAATCTGCAAATATGCACTAGTGTCCATGAGTAAAGTTCAAATAGGAAATGAGTAAATAGTATTGCATTTGAATAATCTAATCAGTATTAACGCAAGCAAAAAATTTCTTCGAGTAATTGAATCATGTATGAGAGTAAATTGGTGTAAAGGGTTTGAGTAAATCGAACAAGTATTTAGGTAAAGCAAGAAATGTTTGAGTAAAAAACCATGTGTATAAATAAGGAGAGTAATGAGTTTAAGTAAAACAAGCATGTATCTCCCCCAAAGAGTTTATAAAGTAAATAAATGAGTAAAAGTGGGGAAATGACTCACCTCGAGTATTCAAAGTACACGTGAAAGTGTAAGTAATGAAATCAACCGGGAATCCTAACGCGACCTAGAAATATAAGTCGTTTTAGGGAATATACAACACTTACTACATGTGTATGAATTTTATGAAGTTTAGAACCTTTATATACTTGTAGTGAGGTTTAAACATGTTACGCAATTCATAAATTTATGAAATATAGTTCAAAACGCGTTTTAGTTACTTAGAAGTCCTAAGAATTTCTAGTCGCTTGAGTCATGTTTAACCCGTCTTGGAAGGCGTGTTGCTAACTCGTTTTAAGTATATTTTCATCGTTAAACTTTCTAAACCTAGATATGCATGTCCATTTTCATTATTTCAAGGTTCCATTTCGAGAAAATAAGTGTTAAGTGTATGTTTTTATTAAAGCAACATTTGGGACAACAAGGTCTTATTTTTAGAAAACCTTCCCTAAATTGGATTATTGCTCTGTTATTTTACAAAGAAATTAATTGTTTCAAATGGCCTAGGTTCATTTTTTTGAGTCTATTTTCCAAAAATAGCAACCTCTCAACCTAGCTGTTCACCAATTATTTTATAAGGTCAAAAATGGAACAAAGTATCAAAACTGTCCCAACTTCAGAAAACTATGTCTACGATGTTGGGGCCTTAGCCCTTCGTTATTTTTAGTTAGAAAGTAAATTTACTGTCATTGGAAATTTCTAAGAGTGTTCTCAAAATGTCTCAACTAGCTCAGTTAACCAAAAGGTCCATAAGATAGGGTTTTTTTTACAAAAACAAACGGATTACACATTTTCTTGTCAACATTAAGTAAAGTTTTCTCAGGATTTTAAAAAAATGCCAAATCAACTATACAAATTACGAAATTTCAGGAATAAACTTAATACATACATGTAGGTTCACAAAATTTGGCAAGGTATATAAGAGTGTTTAGATATGATTTCTATGTCGAGTTATAGGCTGATTTATTTGGGAGAGAAATTTGTGAACTTTTACTAACTTATTTCAAAGTTTCTCAACATTACAAGTATATATATGTGCTAAATTGAGTATGGTATGCATAGATAAGTATGAAAATATATATGGAAGAGTTTTTTAAGCTTACAACAAGATAGTGGATGATATGGAGATCAAAAGAACACACACTACCCAAGAACAAGTATACAACCCTAGTTTCTTTGTAAGAACCTTAGCCTTTCTTTAGTAACTTTTAGCAACCCCTTAAACTTGTTGAAAAGTATTTGAGACCAGCTAATATGTGAGGAAATAAAGTGTATTTTGGTGTGTTAAAATGAGTGAAGAGAGTATGCTATATATAGGAAGAAAGGAGTGAAAATTAGATAAGTTAGATTGAGTTTGGTGACTAAAAAAATATCTAGGGGACAAGTTCATTAAACAAAGCAAGGTGAGACATGAGGGGACCATGGTGTTACAATCATATCCCATCAAAGTATTATTAAATGTTAGTATTAACCCTTTATGTTAGAATGTATAATAATGTTTCTTAAAGATTTCAACTAGTAAGTAATACTAGGAACTATTGTGGCTAAAATATAGAAACTTAAAATAGAGGGACTAAAGTTGTCATTTGAGCTAAGTGGAATAAATATAAAAAGGGAAAATTAGTCTCATTTGGGGACTTATCCAGGAATTAAGGAGGTTACCTCAAGGTGAAGTAAGGGTTTGAGAAGAAAAAGAAGAAGGTATCAAGATCATCCCCAATTGGATTAATTTTGGGCTATTGTGGTGATAATTAAGGTAAAGAGACCTTCAATTTCATATCCCTAATCAAGTAAGCAATTTCCCCAATCCTTGTAATTAGGGTCTTGAATTTAGAAGTTTAAAGTAGTTATGGAAGATGCCCAATTTATTGAAATTACTAGTTATAGTCTTTAATTAAGATTAATTATTGTTTAAGATGCTCAAGGAAGTGGTGACTCTATTTGGTAGAAATATATTGAATAATTGAAGGTAAGTATAGTGGGTTAATGTTGTATCATGTTAAATTATGAGTTATTGATTATTTTTATAGTTATTGGAGCTTGTTATAGTTTAGCTTGGATCCATAGCTTTTGTATGTCAAGTAGTGTAAATACCAAATTAAAGGTATGTGCTTATGTTATAGATGTTCCATGAATTTCTTACATGTTGTTAAAGCTTTACTTGAACTTGTACTTACTAAGAATTCACTTACGTTATAGTTGATGATATTTTGTAGGTCCTAGAAATATAGGAGGATAATTGAGGTAAGAATCAAGTGTAGAATGGACTTTTCTTGAGCTCCTAGTTGAGCTTGTCTTTTGGAACCAAGGAGTTAGTTGGAAGCCTCAAGAGTCAAGTCACGTTTTGTATATTTTCGAAAGTGTCATGGTCTTCTTTCGCTAGTAGTTGTACTTATGTTTACGCTTTTGTTTTAAACAAGTATAAATGATGTTAAGTTCTTGTAGTTATGGGTCAAGAAGTTAGAAATGATGTTTAA